>CAXIVR010000004.1:28203654-28798654 GCA_964035755.1 Teleogryllus oceanicus
CAACATTTTCTCGCGAATAATCCAGTGCAAATCCCTTGAATGATAGAAGGATTGCATCAAAACTGAGAGCAAGAGGGTAAGGTTTAAGAGAGTAGATAGACGTTACTGAGAGAAGGATAATAACAAGAGGAAGAGAAGATCACAGATAGTAGGCACAGAAAAAAACAGGAATATGAAACTGAGGGAAACTGAAAAGGACCAGAAACAAATAAAGGAGTAGTTTTCGATCGTTGAATATATAGACCTGCTGAGTCAGAAAAGTGCAAACAGAAATGGAGGGGGATAAAACTCACTCTATTACAGTGAGAAAATGAGGCTGCGAAAGAAGTGAAGCAAGGGCCATTCTCGTCATGTAGGCGAGGGACGAGGCTACTTCCTATTGGACCTCCGCTTTCTTGAGCACATGATCTCAGAAGTGAGTGGACTTCATTGTCAGTAAAAAAAGTTAGCTTAAGAAAGGTAGGGTGAATGATGGAAAGAGAGAAATGCATATGTGATGGTATGAAAGGACAACCATACCTCGGGATTCGTACCCGCACTTAATACGTGTTCTCTGATTACATTTATTTGAAATACAATTCGAAGTGGCTGGGGGCGTGCTCCTTTCATCGTAACCAGCAAACTCTGCCTTCCTGAGCTTTTCCTAGTCAAACACCTACAGAAACTGGAAAGCTACAACTATATTTTTGCCTCGACCATTAATCGACTCCGGGACCACACCATGGAAAGATAGTACGCTGTCCATTAGCCATCCTAGAGGCAATAATAATAAAAATAATAAGTGGAGTGATTGATCAAACTGGATATAGTCGCTGGGCGGGAGCTGGGTCAGAACTGGATTGTAATGGCGTGGCGTGGCGGAGCGTGGCGGGGCGGGGCGGGGTGTGGCGAGGCGTGGCGGGCGTGGCGGGGCGGGCGGGGCGTGGCGGGGCGTGGCGGGCGGGGCGGGCGGGGCGGGCGGGCGGGCGGGGGGGCGGGGCGTGGCGGGGCGTGGCGTGGCGTGGCGTGGCGGGGCGTGGCGTGGCGTGGCGTGGCGGGCGGGGCGGGGCGGGCGGGGGGGCGTGGCGGGGCTTGGCGGGCGTGGCGGGCGTGGCGGGCGGGGCGGGGCGGGGCGGGCGGGCGTGGCGGGGCGTGGCGGGGCGTGGCGAGGTGGGGCGGGACGGGACGGGGCGGGGCGGGACGGGACGGGGCGGGGCGGACGTCGCACGGCCCGCAAGGGCAGCGCCGAGGGACCGGGGCAGGGGGGACGGCGTTAGGACGGGCCGAGGACGGGAGGGGAGGAGGAGGAGGAGGAGGGCGGCGGTGGCAGCTGCGCCGCCTAACCCGCTTCCAGCACCGCCTCTAAAGGACGCGACGCGACGTCACGTGAGGGGGCGGGGCCAAGGGGGCGAGCGCACCGCCGACGGGACGGAAGGTCGGACGAACGGACGGATGGCGCGGGCGACGAACGCGTAATAAAACGGCGGTTACCCTTCCAAGCACCGGTCCCTAATCACTCGGCCCCAGGGAAAGCTTCTTGCAGCCACTGGCTACTGCTTTCAAGTATCTCACCTTTTGCCTATGAATTTAAATCTATTCTTCTTTGAAACATTTCATTAGAGTGTATGTAAATGAATGTTCTAAATTGCTGATAACGTTTGTCTAGCTTTTTTTCTGTAAGAGTTAAAAAAGATCGATTTTTAATGACAATAAATTTCAATTTATTCTTTATAAATTTTGGTTTATTTTACTGTTCTATAATACACGTGCATGTGTATGTGGAGAGTGACAGCATTCCTGGGTCTATGCCCCTCCTAATTGCGCTCTTTAATTACGCTTCTTTATTGCCTGTTTTGTCAATTTACTCTGCTGCTAGGTGTGTACAGCAGTTCCTTCATTCTCGTTTCCTACTGTCAGTAATCCGCCTTGCTTCAGCACCTCCCACATTGGATCTGTTACTTTCATGAAATCCCTCGTCTTTGCCCTCTTGGTTTTTATACCACGACGTTTTATCTGCAATCTCCGCACGGCCGTTTGCAGTTCCCTTGCGCTGTAGAGAACGCTTTCTCACTGGAATCAAGTGGATAGTTGGAATCCTCCAGCAATAGTGTTTGAAGCAACAGCGTCAACACATGTGTAATTCGACACAGTGGAATTGAAGCATCCAGAAAGCTGCAGAAGGTAATGAAAAAATGCAAGAGCAAGGAAATACTTGTAGACCGAACAAAAACGGGGAAATGCTGCTTGACTGTGTCATAAAGCAATGGCCAACAAATTTATTTTTGTCAAAGATGGGGAAAATTAATTGAACATCCAAGATAAGAGTATTTATTAAACATAGATTCATTTATAATTCTGGAGTATCGTTTTCTAATGAGCACTCTATCCAATGAATTGAATCCTGATAAAACAACCTGTGCAGACGTTGTAGGATTTACGAGTTTGACTGTGAGTTCACCGAGCTCATTATATAGCAAGTTTATAAAATAATATCCCGCTACAGCAGCAAAAAAGAAATAAATAATGTGACAGTAATAATGCAAATTCCTGAAACGGTTGATTTATAAATGAAATTAGTGTAATTATAAGTGTAATTTGTATAATTACTGTGTAATACCATCGGGCTTCTACAAAACCAATAAACTGTCGTGGGAGGAATGTTTGACTCCATAGTTCAGTTGGTAAGAGCATACATTTGTTATAACATCAAGTGCCGGGTTGTTTTTCCGATAGAGTCAAATATTTCTCTGAGAAAGGTATTTCCAGAAGTCTATAACAAAATTTCCTACATCCTTACTATTGTATCGTGAAAACTTAAGCAATTGGAGCTAAATATAATAATGAAATAAAATGCCAGAATTTTGAGGTACTGAGACGTCACCTAACAATACGATATGGTAGTGTTTGCTATGCACAATTTGCAGGGTAGTTGGAGTTTGGGTTTAGCATCATTTGCAAAATACATCAACGTCAAGTAGACTTCCTTAAATTGATTTCTATTGGCGGCTCTCTTGTTTTTATGTGGCGTGAGCTAATTTTCCATAGGTGGGTATGTTTTTAAAAGAACCTTACAGTGCCCATGTTCAACTTCATGAAGATTTCTCCAGAATAAAAAAAATATTTGCTAATGAGAATGTTTCTCAGAGCAATTTGATGGGATACATTTATAATGAAAAATTCTTTAAATAAAAGAAAAACAACTCGTACTGCATTTTGTTTTAAATAAATATCAGTATCTTTATTCTTTACTAATGCAGAATTTTACCAATTTAATAGCCCAGGGCGTAGCGCGCTGACTTCGAAATCAGGGGCCCGGGATCAATTCCCGTGCCGGCCATCCTGCCCGGAGTTTTCGTGGTTCCCCTCGGTTGTCCACGCGATTGCTGGGATGGTGAAAGACCACGATCATGAAATCGGCGTCGCTCGCCGAATTCGTTATTATGTCAAGTCATGAAGGGTAAGTGAATTCGGCACATCGCGTGTTCGCGTTGCTGGTTGGGTGATCGACTAGGAACCCTAGGATCTGACAGGGCCGAGACGAATTTCCTTTTACGGGACTAGTTATAATGGCTGAATGAAAATAAAAAAATATAAAACTTTTAATTTTGACCCGTCATTTTTGACCGGGTACCCCTTGTAATTTTTATAATTAAATCAATACTTGAGCATCATTTTCAACAGGTGACAGTTTATTATCATGTTAAATAATACAATATGATATATAGTCGGGAGCTGACAAGTTTGCATGCGAGGAATAAGGTATCTGACTTATTTGTTTTACTTGTTCTCGTTTGCCGTTTTACTTTTTGCTTATGGAGATTGGAGCAATGTATTTGGGACAGCTAATAGTTGTGTACTCGTTGGGGGGGGGGAGAGGGAGCAGCTTCCAAGAACACCGAGCGCATTCCTCAGCCTCGCAATCAAGTCAGCTCCCAACTATACTTCTGTAGCTGTACAATTCGATCAGCTGTCACTCTTTCGGAACTAGAATCAATAACCATCCGGTACCTTGGAAACTCACAAGATCAGTATTATGTTGTTGCATTATGTAAACATTTACATTAAAGTCTCACGACATTTTTGATTACAAATGTAAGAGTAATGAGAGAAAACCGGATCAAAGGGAGAAACGGATGGCATGAGCAGCGCCCTGCACGCCGCGAAGGACGAGCTGGTCGCCGCTGCGGCGTGGGTGACGTAGCGAGTGGGCGTGCGGAGAGGGGGGCGGGGCAGCCAAGAGCACCTGCGGCGCCCGGCAGGCGCGGATTACGGCGCTATCATCCCGGCGCGGGGGAGTGGAGGGGTACGGCGGGGGAGCCCCCCGGGGGGGGTTCAGGGTTGGTAAGTTGGTTGGGCCTTGACATCGTGCGGTGGCACGCGTCTTTCACAGCCGCTGGGTGCTCTTCTTGGGGGAATTGGTGGAGAAAGGAATGGGAGAGAAATATGAACTTGCGACGTCAATCGATTGATTGATTTGTTAGTGATTCTGGGCGCGTCAACTGCTCAGGTAATTAGTCCCGTAAGTGTAGTGTATATTTTCTTGGGAAGTGGCGGTGGTCTTCATTTGCTGGATGACGAGATCCGGCGCCAACCTACCGTCGGCTAGCGAGGTTTTCCCCAACAAGGTATCTTCCACCTTTAGGTCACCCCCCCAGACGGCACAAGCACTAAGCTCCCGACTGGTCTCCCGTAATGTGTGGTAGTGTAGTGAGGATAGGACAAGGAAGAGGAAGGAAAGATCGCGCGCGGTCCGTGGCCCGTTTGTTAGGGTACTGCTCCGGGATTTTCCTGGTGTTGGTCGGAGAAACCACGGAAAACTGCCTGTAAGAGAAGCCGGCCGCTAGAATTCTCCTCCAGACAGCGACTACATTTCACCTAGCTGACAATCTAGTGTCTAGCATTTCACATCATTGATGTGGGCGGTAGGAGTGATGTTAACGAGCAAAAAATGCGGTGAGGTTGTTAGATGACGGCATCACATCATATCAGACCTCGCAGCCTCTGGGAGTAGAAAAACGATAAAACAGGTTTTGAAGTGATGAGGAAGAAGAGTATTTCCACCATTCACTTTAGCGACTCTTCGATATCAACAATGAAGCATGAATGAAGAGAGCAAGTGGTACTGTTTGTGGTGTGGAGGTCCTAAGAAAGCGAATCCTGACTGGCTGATTTCTGACACAAGCTACAGAGCTGGATTCAACCACTTTCTGAATATTTCTAGCAGCCGGCTGCTCCAATTGTCACTTGTTATTATTTTCATCGATGAAAGCCAAGCCAATGTTGAAATACTGCTTTAACAAATGGGCCACAAACGTGCGCATTTTTCTCTTCTTCTTGTTCTATTTCTCCCCTTACATACTTACGCTTACATACAGTATTCGACCTCACATATTGGGAGACCAGTCGGGAACTTAGACTTTCTATCGGGAGAAAATATTATCACTTCCCGTACTCTAGCACGCACTATTCTGACGGAATAAATTGCATCAGTATTTTATGCTCCAGGAATCAATCGAACCTGGCACTGTGGATGGGCACTGGAGCAGTGACAGCAATGCCCACCCGTGCCCGTACGCAGGCTGTGGAGGATGGGCGGCAAGGCAGAGCGCGACGCAGGATGGATCGCGGCGCGGAGGGAGGCGGCAGGTGGAGGGGATGCCTTGTGCTGAGCTCCGTCGCCCCGCGCGGGGAATAAACGAGGCTCCGGGGTTAAAGCGCACCCGCGCCACGCCGACGCGCCGATTAAAGGGCGCCGGCTGCTCCAGTGCTGAATGATCGGCGTCGACGGCTGAGCGAAGATGGGCGCGGCGGGGGAGGTAGTGAAGCGGGGCGGAGCGGGGCGGAGCGGGGCGGAGCGGGGCGGAGCGGGGCGGAGCGGGGCGGAGCGGGGCGGAGCGGGGCGGAGCGGGGCGGAGCGGGGCGGAGCGGGGCGGGGGCGGAGCGGGGCGGAGCGGGGCGGAGCGGGGCGGAGCGGGGCGGAGCGGGGCGGAGCGGGGCGGAGCGGGGCGGAGCGGGCCGTAGAGGCCGAGGGGATATGGGGGGGGGGCAGAGAGGCGTGCCGAGAGGCGGCCGGGAAATTGCTTAATGAGAGGGAAACTTTACGCGGCCTGATCTTGCATTGGACGCGCCGCATTGTCCCTTTCGCACGTGCTCCGCATGCTGTTCTCGCAAGATGCGAGACGGTCGACTGAAATTACGTCTCGTAACCTCTCGCGATGACATCCTAAATAACGCATACGGCGCCATAAAATGGGGGACCTTGCAATAATACAGCTAATCAAATGTGCAAAATCATGAAAAGTAAGTGCCTTATGCAAAAATTGTTAAGTACATTTCTGGATCAATAAAATGAATCAACTATTAATTCGAGTAGCACGTAAATAATTTTGTTTACTTCTGCATTTGAATCCAACAAATAAAACAATTTTTATATCAACTAAATTTTTATGATTAAGAAACTCTCTTGAGGACAGATTCACCTAAAGAGATAACCATCCATGTGCTCTGACAGGAGGCCCCTGCCCTTTTAGGGACCCAATGGGCTTAAATCATCATCATCATCATCATGTTTAATAAGAATGTTAATATTTAAACCTGCCCTCAAAATAGACATATCGTATGCTAATATTAATTTGTGATATAGAAGATATTCCTTTATTATCCAATTTTCTTATTGTGATTGCACCCTGTGCCATATCTGACTTAGTTGGTGTATTATTAACATTTGCTCTCACTCTAATATACACCCAGTCACTAATGTATTCTCTTGTCTTTTCAGGTACGTACACAATTCACGAGTCACCCTATGCTGAATCTCCAACTTGTAGCGCCGTCTTGCGATCACCTTCCGGTGAGTGAAAGTGAACCCTGGCACCGTGTGTGAACATCCCCTTCTCCACCCGAGTCATTCACGTGTCTGGCGCCGAGCGCCCGGAGCGCTTCTAAAAATGCGCCGCTGATCGCCGTGTAATTCCACGCGCCGCCGCGAGGGGCCGCTTCGGAGGAGACGTAGCCAAAACGTTAGTCTCACCCTCACCCCCTCGAGCTCCGTTAGTCAATGAGGGAGAGGGTGAGTTTCTGACAGGACGTGCTTCTTGACAAATCGTTATAAAGTTCATTGAAAGTTAGCGGTTACTTTGGCTACATAATATGCAACGGGTTGATATGCAATTATTTGTTGTCACGATTTAATGCTGAAACTTAACCAAATATAAACATTTTGCTGGAGGTTGTTGGTCGAACCAATAAAAGATGTCTTGATTTTGGAAGATGTAAGTACAAAGCCATTCCTCGATGTAAAAAAGATAAAGTAATTGAATGGCATGCTTGGTGGATAAAGCGTAATTGACAACACTTTTATCCACGGCAACTCCAATGATACGGCTTGTCTGCACCGCTTATATTCTTGGTTCCGCGCGGTAAGCTTGCGATGCCAATTGAAGATAAAGACAGATGAAATTCGTTTCTTAGGTGCAAACGATTAGATGCTTTGCAGAGACTCTAGATGGCAGCTCGGGTGTGATCAGGCTAGTTGGATATATACAAATCGTGTCTAATTTACAAAGCGATTTGCAAAATACTTGCAAGGCGATAATAAAAGACGTCGATACCAGTTATAAACTAGTTGTACGTAACAATAGGAATGTATGAAGCTTCTACATTGGCATTTCTGATAATAGTAATAATAATAATAAATAATAATAATAATAATAATAATAATAATAATAATAATAATAATAATAATAATAATAAAATTGTCTTTATTTGTGACGAGGCTCAGGCCTGAAGGCCTGCTCTTTTGCCTAATTAATTTACAATTTTAAAAATTACAGTTGAGGCGTTCGGATGTAATTAATATTAACTGACTTTTCATGTCTCAGTAGAAAAAAAGCAATTTGTGACTACCATCTACATCAATTTATCTGAATGAGCCAAATGAATGTATGGTCATTCTTGTTTATTCTTGAAATTTTGCAAAATGGAAAGACATTATGTAAGGAACATTCTTAAAAAATAAGATAAAAAAGAGCTCCCACTTATTCCACTTTAGAATGAATAATTAAAAATTCGCTCGAAATGTCAGTTGTCATTACCCGACATGCCTCAGCTGTGAACAACACACAAAAAGGGGGGTTTATTTAACATTTACGTCTGGGATGCAATACTAAGGGCCATCCCGGCATACGCCTCAAGCGATTGAGTTAACCCAGAATTTCTGATGGGAAAATCATAACAGTTTCAACTACCACTACTACAAGACATTTGACTACCAGCCACCGGTGAATTCGTCGCAACTTAATAAATAACAGTTTAGCTGTTAAGGGCTCATCGCTACTTCTTTGGCGCATTACTTCGCGGTCACACTTGGACCGCCATCCGCCGCGGAGCGCTGACGCCTCCGCGACTTCTTTCATAAAACTCTGACCTGTTGAGGCGCAACTTCGCCAATATCGGCGGCGGCGGCGGGAGCGAGGGCGGCGATCGGCTCGTTGCTATTCATCCCGAGTCCCACGCTCGCAGCGAACCCCTTCGCAACCCCTCCCTCGCTCCGCCCGCGAGAGCCCCGCCGCCGCCACCGCCGCCGCCCCGGGGGAGATATCTGACCCAATAAAACACTCGCATTCTTGCCGCATACTTGCGCCGTCGCCCTCCCCCGCTGCCGCGCTTTGAAAATTGCGCCCACCCGCGCTTCGCTTCGCACCGCGTCGCGCCGCGCACTGTGGGCCCGAACGGCGCAAATTGCCGTTGCCCTGCGAGGTCTCCATTGAGGTGGACAAATTGTGTCCACCTTTCTTTGCTTTCTCGTATGCGTACGCAGTATAGAGAAGGCTATGTAATGCTGCGGAAAATCGATTTCGAGATTTTAACGGAAATACATGTTTTGGGATTCCCTGATTCCGAAAAAGTGTTTCATTTTTCAATGTTCTCTGTCTGCCTCTGTCAGTCTGTCCGTCTGCTGTCCGCTGCTGTCCGTCTGTCCGTCTGTCCGTCTGCTGTCCGTCTGTCCGTCTGTTGTCCGTCTGTCCGTCTGTTGTCCGTCTGTCCGTCTCCTGTTCGTCTGTCCGTCTGCTGTCCGTCTGTCCGTCTCCTGTTCGTCTGTCCGTCTGTCCGTCTGTCCGTCTGTCCGTCTGTCCGTCTGTCCGTCTGTCCGTCTGTCCGTCTGTCAGTCTGTGAACCCTACTAGCGCCTAAACCATGCGTACGATTTTTCACAAATTCAAGAAAGTCCTGTCCATCTTGCACTAGTTTTGCTTTTTCGCCCTCTTCATAAGAAGAGAAAGCCGGAAAACAACGATATTTTTCTTTTGATGTCATGAATATAAAAAACAATTGTGTTTTATATTTTTTCCTTTGCCTTTTTCCCCCATTTTTGCAGATTTTACCCATTCATGGTACTCCGAGTCACCATAACAATACACCATCTGATATTAGACTTTTTTCATTGTTGTAACAATTTTATTGTGTGAACTTCAACCATTTGTTTAATTATTTTAAAATCAGTCAAGTAATCTCTGTTCATTGATGGCTTGTGCGTATGTAGTACTTTTGTGTACAAAAACTTGAACGGAAGAATAAGTGATGATATTAGTGACGGTAGTGTTCTGAGTGACATTGAAATTAGTTCCAGTAATGTTCAGCTGAGTTAGAGTTATGTAATTACTGACAATAATAACCTGACTTCTTTTTTGTGCTGATCAATCGTGTTCACTCAAGATTGAATCATTCAGAGAAAATATTGAAAATATCAGTAGAGTAAGAAGTGAATTCAAATTTTTAAGTGGCAAAATTTATCATGGTAGTTGAATTGACTCTTAAACCATTAAAAGCGTACTTTAATGCCATTTTTAATTAAAATATAATTTACTAAACTAGTGATGGTATTTTAATATATTTTGAAGTAGTCAATATTTGTTTATACTGGTAGGATAAAAATATATTTCATACAAAATTACTGATGAATCGTTTTTGGTCCGTCGGCACAAATTGCATAGCTTGTGAAACCATCATGCATATAATACACAAGACTGGGAATCTAGCAACATAAAAGTATCATGAATACGATCTCTTTTTTTAGATTATTACTTGCGTTACACTCAGTGCGGTAAAGAGGACTGTACTTTTCCTGATTTGAACAAATTGCTCACGTGACGAAGATGTTGCGAAAGATTAATCTCTTTTGTACTGTTTTTTATAATTTAATTGAAATGTGCAACATTTTGATGGCGTTTTTAATTGTCATTTTTGTGTTTATAACATCCACCGAAGGTTACAGTTAAACAGCATTAATTAAATACATAATTTAAGAATAGTTTAATATGTTATTAATTTATTTTCTCGTAGATAGAGAACAGAAATGGCGTTACTGTCAACCAAATTTCGGGTTTAAATTTTGATGCAAGCAAGCATTTTGTGGGTTACATAACTTGCACTGATCTTAAAAATATATGTAAGAACAACAGTTTCCCTCGATCTCCTAAAATGTCTCCAAATAACCCGGAAATCTATGAAGAATATTTTTCCAAATACGAGGCTTGCAATTACTGCAATAAAAGTATGCTATACTCATTATTTTCCAAATTCTTTTTACTGGAGCAAGGGGAAAACAACGAAGAGATGATCGGTTAGTAGACGAGTAGATGATATGGATTTCGACACTAGTGTCATAATTCATTCAGACAGAGCGATCTCTCTGAACTTTTTTTTCTTCAGAAAAAACTTGTATTTTGGTCCCTCATATGAAAAAGGAGATAATTATTGCTCCTACAAGCAGTAAATTACTTCCTTTAATACTTTGTGTAGTCAGAACCCCCGATTTGTTGATATTTGATATCGAAAAATTGATTTACAGCAAAAATTCTGTCTGTGTATCGTTAGAGGCTAAACCCTAGGCAGTATTTTCACCAAAATTTATATTCCTGTTTCGCTCTGAATGAAGTCGCAGTTCCATGAATTTGAATGGATATTTTGATTTTGAGGGTGCTCTTCATGAAGCTCCAACATTTACATTCTTTTCTGTCTTGTGATGACTTGCATATTTTGTATCATTTTTTTCTCGGAGAGAGAAAAGTACGCTTTTCAAAAAGGCGCACATCGGAGTTTCTGTCTAAATTTTCGAAAATTGCAAAAGTTTTAAATTCATTCGGCGTCATTCTACAAATACAATATTACAGATAGAGATTTTCCGAAATGAACTCTGTTCTTAAAAATTATGTTTTTAAAATTTGAGTAATTAGTTTCTATTCATTGTTCGGAATAATGAGAATTAATTTTATGGTTTTTTATTCAATATCCAGGTACAATTATGAGAATCCGGTGTACAATAGCCAAAGTTCCGAATAACCTGTAGAGTGTGCCAATTGCGAAGCCGTTTCACCGTAGTCCAGTAGAAGACCCAGCCGAGTCGTAGAATATCCACAAGAGAGTTCCGTTTCCTTAGCACAGGTCGTCGTTATCACTAATCACCACTCTACACTCCGTACACTACTCGCCCGAACATCGTCGCTATCAGTCTGACCTGGTGTCCGGTCGGGACCCTCTTATAGCCCGCTGGCGCTAGCGGCCCGCCGACTAGCTACGAAGTAGGGGCGGTGGCGAGTCCCTACCCGCTTGTTCAGGCGTGACGGCCGCGCGCGGTCAGCCCCGGCCGGCCGGCAACGGTCGCCTTCCCCTCCGGCCGAGGGCGGTGACGCCCCGCTGATGTAGCTCGGCGGTGGGTCATTCCCTCGCGCGCGGGTGGTCACGACAGAGTGGTTTTCACAAATTATGCGAGAAAGTACGTGCTGTAGTAGCTCGCGGAGTCCATGCTTCTGTTTGCGCGCATCTGCCCCCGTTTGGAGCCAGTGTGCGCGGCTCTCGGCGCGCGGCGGTTTGCGCTTCCGGTGGAGAGTGGCGGCGCAGCGCGGTGCGGCACGCCACCTGCTTGCCGACGTTTCCGCCCCCTCCCCCGACCCCGCCCCTCCATCCAACTCTAGCTGCGGCGGCGCCCCGCTTTCGGGAAATATTTGCTACCCCCTCCCGCCCCCGTCGCGCTGAATATTCTCTTCTGCGCCCTCGTACAGGGTGTCTCTAAATAAACTTGGCGAGGGCAAGAAGACAGTCGCATGACTGGTTGTTTTGAGCTGAGGAATCCGGATTTTTGTGAGCGTTTTCTGGAAAAGGAAGAAATTAGAGTGTTGGCGCGTAACGAAATAAACCTTCATTTTAAGCATGGCCAGTTTTTCACATATCAGCTAGTATCACGTACGTAGTAAAAAGAAAGTATTGTAATGGTGCGGCGGAAATCAGCATTTTTTTTTACCAAAAAACTCCTTATCGTCGAGCCATTGTAACGAAAACAAAACTTGATCAATCATGTTCCTATACGTATTTAATAGCTTCCTCTAATACGTTCTGTAGTCAGAATCAAAGTTTTATGAGTCCTTGGTGCCGAAAACTTGACAGCCAAACTGTCTGTCCGTTTGGGGCCAATGCTAATGCTTGAACCGTTCAGATTATTTTCTCCAAAATTGATATTCCTCGATCGATTTGAACTATCTGCAGATTCTACACGTTTGAAACGTTTACTTTGAATTTTGGGGGTACATTACACGAAGCCGCAACACCACATTCAAAGTTTTCTCAGAAGTTAATATTTTATTATTATTTTTTCTCTTCAAAAAACGAAGAGAATGCTAAAAACGTAAGTCTCATTCGCGTTAAAATATCTTAATTTTTAAAATTGCAGAATTTTGGCAAACGTTTGAAATGCAAACGTTTGAAATGAAATTTCTCACCGGAACTTCACAAGCCAAAACTGATCATCTTCAGCCCATGTTAGTGTCCAAGAGGTTTGTAATATTTGTTCCGAGGTCTTTAAATTGGTAGTTACAAAATAGGTAGTTAAATAGGTAGTTAAATTGGTAGTACGAATATTGTCTTACCAATTTTTTGAATTTTTATTTATTTATGTTATTTATTTGTTATTTATTTATGTTATATATTTATATTATGTATTTATATTTGTTATCCATTTATGTAGTTTTGTGTATGTATTTATTCATTCATTTATTTGCTTTACCTGACATCGAACCTGTTCTTTTTCCTTTTGTAAGTGATCAGTTGAGCATCCTCCGCCCCTTGTTTCGCTTCGCTGGGTTTATTTCACGGGCGTCCTGTGCGGATGCCGGTCGCAGGCCGCAGCTCTGCTCATGAGCCAACGTTTCATTTCGCGGCACGGTGGGGGTTCTTGGCTCGAAGCCCGGGTTTATGGATCCCTCCCCGCCACTGCTCCTCACCGACGAGATGTTGTTAAACAGAGCGCATTAAAAACAAATAAAATGGCTTAAAACGCGTTTTTACGACCAATCTTTTTTTAAAGCCATCGCTAATGATGTTAAAAAGGCATCGAGTGACAAAGAGGTTAACTGAGTGGGAAACTTGGTTTGTTTTACGAGTTTGCCTCTTTGAACCACATTGACATTTTATTGCGTAATGAATCGTGAACCGGTGTTCTCTTTTTTATTTCGAGGGAAAGATCTGTGTAATTGTTTCAAATTACAACACTTGATTTCTATTCATGCTCGATTGTGCACATTAACGATTTGCTTCATGATGTAATTATTTATTAGTAAATATAAGCATGTTATTAATAAACTCTTCACAAATAAACCAGTCAAGTAGATTCAGATTATTGCCATTATGTTTGTCTTCACAAATACTCTAAAATTTCTTTTCTACGAATGTAAATGTTGCTGAATCGCAAAAAATGTGGATTCAGTGAAGTGGATGATGGGTATGGATTGAATAAAAAATTATGAAAAGTTTCTTCAAAACGATGCAGAGGCAAACTGAAAATTCGTAGAATTAGCACCTTGGCTGTAAATTTCAAATTAATGGAGGAACGAAAGGCAAAAAAACTTTTTTTTAAAATGGGGAGGTCGAATATTTACCCGTTTTGCAACCACTCCGGTTCTTTCCACGCCAGTTAAATACTTCATAACAGCAATCTGCTCCAAAAGAGCCCGTCGTGTCAGAAATACGGGACATCATGCTTACACATGCTCGCCCCATCTGACGCGAGGCAGCGATTAAATTATTACTCGCACTGCATTCGCGCCATCTGTCCGTTTCGCCCTCGTTCCCATCCGCCCTGCACGTGCGCAATATTTGCATTGTTTATTTTAACGGCACGGCCGGGCGAGCGTTTTATTAGTCGCGCAGCCGATCGCGCGCGCGCGCTGTTGCCCTCGCGGCCGCAGATAGCGCTCTCCGCGCGGCCGCCGGGCGGCGCCACCGCCGCCGCTCGCACCTGGCGCGGGCGTTTGCCGGCGCATTAGCACCTCATAACCGGGACAAACAGCGCGGCCGCGAGAGCGGGCAGATTATTCTTTGGGCTCTCGTGCTTCCCGCCCGTTGCCTCGCGACGCCTGCGGCCGGGGGGCGGGGCCGGGGGGGCAAAGGTCGGGACCTAATGCTCGTGGTTATGAGCGCGCTCGTGGCGCCGACTGGCGGCGACAACCGGAACCCGCCCGGGGAAGCCCCTTGCGTCGCACTGTGGGCCGAAATGGCGACCTCGGCGTGCTGGTGGAACTATTACGTGATTTTTCGGTCAAGCAGGGCAACCAGCAAAAAAGTGTAATAATTTGTCATTAGAAAGGTCATTGTGCTGGTTATCGGTAATTCCGGCCTCCCTTGGCGAAGTAATGAGAGATAACGGTTGCTAATGAGGTGCACCTTACAGAGTATCCTAATAGGACCGTCAACTGTACTAAGGAGAGCGAAGATGAGAGAATATTCCATGACAGAATGATTAGTGTATTGTTTTGATGACACAGAAGATCCGCGAAGTATCCAAAGAAAATAATTTTACGAAACGTCATATTCTGTTAATATCCTAATTCCTTTAGGTTATAAATATATTGAGTGAAAAATATTACAGAGAAAATGTTGGTAAATGCTAGTAGGATGAATTAGAAGAATAAATACACAATTTGTCCTTGTTCTACGTTTGAATTAATGACAGGAAAAGTGCCAATTTTATTTGTGTATAGTCATTTATCGTTTTCAACATAAAATGGAGTAATTCATTAAACATTTCATTTAATTCAACGGTATGCAGTGCTTGAAACAATTATTTGTTTATAGGGGAGGTGAATTATTATTTGTCATTGTGTCTCATTTGCAGGAACGGCAATAGCATTTTTACTTTCGTAAGCGGTATTACAATGAGTTTGGAGTTACGGAATGATTACATGTGTGGGTTGGGGTGGCAATCGGGAAGGCAAGACAAAAATACATTCAGTCCAATAATAATAATAATAATAATAATAATAATAATAATAATAATAATAATAATAATAATAATAATAATAATAATAATAATAAGTGGAAATGTGGAGGAGGCCAGATTCCTACATGCGAAATTTCTCGTACAGTTCTCCAGTTGATTTATTATTTTGGAAACTCACCCTGAGTCAGTGTCTCTCAGAGATGTTGCCACTTGCAGGTGCAGTGCAACCACAGACCTCTAACGCTTCGCAGCGATTTGTCTAGAGCAATGGACCAGACGAGCGTCGCCCGGCTGTGAAGATAATACACGAGATAGAAGAACGGCGCGTGATCCGCGACTCGTCACAGTGACGTTCCGGCATTCCAACGGAATTGATTATGGAAACAAGGAAATCCACCGATCCCAGCGGCCGCCACACAAACCCGATAGCACCCGTGTAAAAATCCTCGCTCATGTTCGATAATGATTGTAGTTCCCGCACAAAATCGAATCACCAGTTTTTCAGTCACTAGTAGTGTCTACCGCCATGCTGTCATTACGTCGTTGCTGATAACACTACTGCTGTACTTATTTTAGCAAGTTCAGTTTAAATATTGTATATTTAGCAGATCTGTTTCATGTACTGCTTATTCTCTATTTGCTAGCGATAAAATCAAAATTGCTCTCGCAACTGTTTGTATTTACGTGGCGCCGACAGAGCGCGGAGAGGGCCCAGCTGTCTCCGATCGGTGTGTGGCGCAACACAGGAAGTGGGTCTCGAAATGGAGCCAGGTGTGCAATAGCGCCTGCGAATGGAATCTACATTTAAAGCCGTTTGAAAATGCTGCATACATTGCAAAGACTCCCTAATTTGAAAACTTTACTTCCAAACTACATGCGTTGCTATAAGAGCGCCTGGTTATTTAACGTGGCACGGGTAGCGGCAAGGCTCCCACACCCGGCAAGTGGGGAAATTTATTCAATGAATTTCAGCTTCAACGAAATATGTTGACTCTAAAAGTCGCAGTATAGAGGATGTCAATTTCTTGGTACTTGAGTCGTTTCCTAACTGAGCAGATATGGAAAGTGATGATAATAGCCGGTATTGTCCTGGAATATAGTTTTTCGTGGCAATAATTCAGTTCTCCTCAACTAGTCTCAAAAGCCAATTGAACACTATTAACTTTGAGCTCTTCGAAATATGAGTTCATTTCAACGCTGTGGGGATTGAATAAATTTTCTCCTTTTCACTCATTGAACTGTTCCACTTTAAACAATGTTACGAAATCAGTTTCCTAGCACATTTTTATCACACTCAGCTACTACAACCTACAATTTTCTCCGAAATTGGACATTGGATCGTTGCACAAAATATACAATTAATAATTAATGTGTAGTGAATGTAATGTAGTATTTTTTGGCTAGCGACATGGCGCAGTCGAGCCACTGCAGAATTGGCCTGCTGGTAGGCGGAGGTAGGTGGGTCGTAATCATGCACAATGCAATATCGCGGAGGGAGACGGTGCGCGGCGTTGGCCCAAACTACGCTTGTCTCTTCCGTCCGCGCCTCGCCCCGCCCCGCCCCGCCCCGCCCCGCCCCGCCCCGCCCCGCCCGCCCCGCCCCGCCCGGCCCCGCCCCTCCCCTCCCCTCCCCGCCCGTCCGCTGCGAGCAATCTCCGCCCTGGTTAACTGGTGTATCCCGGCCGACCGCTGCAGAGAAAGCCCTTGGTCAGTTGGTCTCTGTCGGCGGTATTCAATGAGGGAAGGGCCTGCCATGTCCTGGGCCGCGGAACCCTCCTTACTCGTTTTAAATGCATATTCACTCAGCTTCAATATTTTTTTAATGTTGCGCCGTTGTGCTGGCAGATAGAATGACAGCGCAGTTCCTTTCACTTTCCCCTCAGCTCCAGGCTGCGGTAATTTGGAGTGAGAGTGAATTCTGTTTCATTGGCGGACTTTTATTAATATTTTGTTACAGAAACCCGAAATCGACTTTTCCAGTTTTTCTCTCGCGTTTTTTGCTGCTTTATTTTTGAATGTACTTTCAGCAGATTGAATCCCTTCGTCCCCCACCCCCACATTTCACAATTTTTTATGTGATTAAATGACATTTTTTATATTTAGCGTATCATTTCAGTATCCTATTCACATTTATGTTTCAACAAATGTTAGTGTGTTGTGAAATATTGTAAATATCATTAGAAGATTGTTTTTTGAAGTAATAAATAATGCGTGCCATTTGCAGTGCCATTTCAAGTCATTAATTATCTATATTACTTATTTTCAATGCGCGGAGATACTTAAAGAAAAGAATGCAACCTTTGGCCGTTATAGACGTGTTCATGGTTTTGTTAATGCCCAGCAACTTAGCAAAAATAGAAAACATTGAAAGAGCTTTGAAGTTGATTGAAAATTCCAAATATTTGATTTCTCTACGCGATTTCGACTATTATCATAACGCGTGCTACGAATGAATTTAAATACTGAATGAGCCACTGCTTGCAACACAGCTGATATCATGCGTCATCAAGGCTCCAAAGAAGAGTCCGACTGCTATTAAATATTTTTTATTCATTCGTTGCATTATGGAACAGAAACTTTTTTTATTATTGGTATGCAATGAACCGTTATACAATATAATTGTTTACACTATACTACGTTATTGCAGTATTCCTGAATACTGTTTTGTTAAATTATTTAATTTGTTGTAGCGTGATATGAGAGTATTTTATTTATTGTTCTTGAAAAATGTGCTTTCTACTTTTTGGAAAAATATTGTTCATTAGAATTTATTCTGCTGCAGGCTAGAAGTTTTCTAGTCTAAACCCATATCTTCTTCGTATTATTTACTATTCTTTCTACAATGTATCTTTCCAAGAAGAATATATATAGACAAATGGATTTTGAATTGCAATATTTTTAAAAGTCTTTACTACTATCTTTATTATTATTATTTCTGATTGAATATTGCCAAATTTCTGTAGCAGGATTTCAATTTTAGGAAATCTGCCGCATAGACACCCCAATTTACATTGTTTCAACCCATGACTGACATTAAATTTTACGAGGTGATTAAAATCCTTTAATGTTTTACTCGTACCATAATATGTTGAGCGCTAGCCCCATGGCAAGCGGCAGATTTCAAAATAATGTCAATGCTTTAGCTCAACAAACAATGATAGCTGTCATCAGTTAAGATAACAAGCTATGCGATTATCTAATCATTGAGATTCTTGTAAGTACAAGCGTTTGATTTCAATTATTTCACAACTAAATAAAACTCAATAAGGGATTCGATTCATTTCGTTCTCATTGTTAGTTTGACAGTTTCTCGTACGCGATCTCCCGCCACGTTTCGAGACCCTACATAAAAGATACGCGTGTGAATGCTCAGAGTATGGAACCGTGGCCACATCACGGAGATGAAAGAACACACTTAAAATCATTTAAACGGAAAGCGTAATGCTTTTGTGACATTCTCGTCACCCGGAACACATTTCTATTCTTGTCGCCCCGTAATGATTCCCCGTGTCGCCTTTCTGCCTCGCGCCGTCTCACATCGCACCTGCCATCGAACGCCCTCTTCCCCGCCCGATCGCTCAGCCACCCCGCCGGCGCTTCTGCTCGCGTCCCCACTCGTGTCCCTGCCCGCGACCCCGCCCGCGCCCACGCTCGTTCCCGCGCCCGCGCCCCCGCCCCCGCACGCGCCTCCCCCCGCGTCCCCGCCCGCGTCCCCGCCCGCGTCCACGCCGGCGAGGGGCGGGGCCATGGACGGAGGCGGTACGCGGTAGGCGAGCAGGTGGCGGTGACGCAGGTGAAGGCGCAGGCTGGGAAGGGACGTTGTCACAGTGACATGCACGGCGCGGGTTCTCTAAAGTTAAAGGTGATGGGAGAAGTGAAGACTGAAGGGGAGATGGACGCAGTGACGGGCGGAGAGTCTGGAGAATGGGCGGGAGACAGGTGGTGATGTTGGAATGGTGAAGGACGAGATAACTGAAACGGCAGAGATGGCGGGAGCTAGGGAGGCACTAACGGGGTGGACGCGGAAAGACGTGGAGATTGAGGGATGGTGGCGGGGATGGAGGTGGTGATGGAGTCTGGTATGGTGATTATGGAGACGGTGGAAGAGGGAGACAGCGGGTACGGTGGAATAGGTGGTGACGGAGGAGGTGACATAGATACAGTGCCGGCGATAGGATGTGGTGAAAATGAACACTGAAAGGGGGAGGGGCAGAAACATGAAGCAGGTGGTAAAAAGAGCAGAAACATGCACAGGAACAGGGAGGGAAACAGGATCGGAATGGGGTGGGTAGGGGACAATTGCAGTGGATTTGCAAGAGATGATGGCGGCAATGGCTCCAGCGGCGGCAGCGGCTGAGATTGAAGCGGAGAAAAGGAGGTGGCAAAGGCAAGGACAGGTGTTGTGGCCCTGTGCAGTTGGAAGCGGAGGGGTGTAGGAAACGAAGATGAAACAGCGGAGGTCGTAGTGGAAGAGGTTGTCGGCGCGACGCGGGCGGTGGTGGAAGGCGAAGGCAGTGTCTTCGGCGGTCCGCACGTAGCTTTGGGTAGGGTGGTGTCTTAGGAGGAAAAAATATTGGTCGCTGAGGAAGAGGAGGCGATGGCTGCACCGGCAGAGTTGCAGGGGAGGAGATGGAGGCGGAATGTGGAGGCGAAGGAATTCACGTTTGCAGCGGAACCAAAAGCAAAAGAGGTGCCATGGGTGGCGCGAACGGACAGCGCAAACGGGGGCGGAGCGGGAAGATGGAGGAGGGGTGACGGAGGCGAAGGTTGCAGCGGAGAGGCGGAGATGGAGTTGACAGCGAACACAGGCGGTCGAAAGGAGAGACGGAGGAGTGTATGTGTGTTGGCGACGGTCGAAGCTGTCGGTAATAGCGATTGCGGAGGCAAAGGCAAAGGCGAAGATGACTGTGGCAACGAAGGCGGCGGCGGTGGCTCCGGGTGGGGGAGATGAGCCGGGGGCGGCCCAGTTAAATATGCACGCGCTAATCCCTCGAGAGGGCCCCTGGGGAACGCCAGCGGCCGTGCGGGGCAGGTGCCCCCAGGAGCCAGGGGCCGCTCCCCCCCGCCTTTCCGCGTGCTCTACCCCGATCCGGGATCCCCCTGTCGCCTCAACCCCTCGCTGCAGCACACCGCACCTCGGAGGGGAGCACATCGCCCCATTGCCACGGTCGCGCCATCACTCCAATTGCACCTATTCCCTCTATCGACCCACTTACCCTATCGTGTCCGTGTCTCTGTTGCTCTTTAGATGTACCCTATTGTCTCACTATGCTCTTGTTTCTGTCATCGGCATTTCTCGAATTCCGTTTATCACGACCAGCGCCCACCATCGTCATATCACTCCTCCAACTTCCAGCGTTTCCGTCACGTGTATAGCTCCCATTGCCTTTATCGCTCTCGACGTCCTCTTAGCCCCAGCCGTGTGCATTGCCTGCTTAGCACTCGCTCTACCTCTCCATTGTTCCCTCTCCATTGTTGTCCCCCCTCAGCACTTTTAGGTTTCCCAACGTACCTGTCATTCTCAAAACCCCTCGCCCCATAGTCGTCTCCCCCTTTGGCCAATTAAGAATTGATGCCGGCTTCCCTTCGTTTGCCGTCACTGCCCGTGTTGGTCACGTCCTTCTCGTCAACTACTCGTCCCTTGTTGGACTCTCAGACATTTCTTAGGCCTCTGAGGACCAGACCGCCACTGAACTTCGACTACCTTGCACCCGCCAGTTCCACTAATTCTACGGAAGCTCTTCCCAGACGCCTCCATCGCCACTCCCACCCAGCACCCGCACGCTTCCGGCGCACGAACCGCCCCTGCGACTCCACCCAACCCGCCCCCTACCGTCTCCCCTCCCCCTCCCCGTGGCTCACCGACCCTCTCGCCGCGACCTCCCCGACCCCGCCGGCGCCGCGGACCCCATTATCGATATTGAATAAGCGGCGGAGTGTCTGCAATTGCGGGAAGTACCCTCTGCGGCCGCGGCAGCGGGACTGCGGAGGGGTGGGGCGGGGCGAGGTGGGGCGGGGCGGGAGCGGAGGCGGGCCTGGGAAGGCGGAGTCGAGGAGTCGGCGTGGCGTGCGGACTCCCCTGACCTCTTGACCGGCTCACGCCCCCCCCCTTCCGCCGTTACAGTACGCGCCCAAGACGACGGTCTTTAGAAAGGGAAGGAGTGCGCCTCACGCTGGCCATAAATGCCACTGACAACAAAACAGTCAATGAGTAAACAACATACCCAAACAAATATACGGAATACAGGCATAAACGGATAGGCGTATAGGCGAAAAGTGCAACTGGAGACTGGTATAAATGAAGAGACAAACAGACATTCGAAACTTTGTAAATACACAATTACAACGGAAAATATCTAAATGAGAGTATAATGTTCAAACTCGAACAATTATTGCTCTCGTAATGAATAAATAGTATTATAATTAATTTATCGTGTTTGAAAGGTTTGTACTTCCTTTTAAAAATAACATTGCAGGAAAAAGTACTTGCATTCGGCGAGTATTAGTCTCAGACATTCTCCAAAAGTTTGGATTTGACCCTTCTGTAGGCATCCTCCTTCGGTTTCCTGCATATATTTTTGGAAATGTGATGTCCATTATTTACACGTTCTTATTTGATATTTATTTCATGGATTTCTGTTGAATTAATGCTTTGCCGTGTCTGTGAAAATTTCGAATTGCAAAATCTAAGAAAATCTATCCTCGATTATGATATCCTCGATTTCGGTGTACTAACGGTACAGTGCACTTCTACTGGCAAAGCGCCCCGAGGCGAAACTTTGGCAATGAACTTGGCGACTTCTTGTAAAAGTATAACACATTACGCTAACAGAATTTCTTTTCATTTATGTATCAGGTACTGATGAATTTGAAATGTCTAAAATTACACACTCGAAGAAGTGTGTTCAGTTAAATTTTAATTTCCTAAGACATAATTAAACGTATAAGATCGACAATTTTACAAGAAAAACAACTGCGTTTTTTTATTATGCAACTGAATGTCATTGTTTTCCTCTTTCTCAAACCTCTTGTGAAGGTCGTGTTCTAGTGAGAAAGTAATTATTTATCTGTTGACGTTCGTTCCAGAGTATTAGTAATTATAACTGTTGTTGTAATTTTCATTTTTATAAGAACATAGGCGAAGGAAAATGAAGTTAGAAATTCACCCAGATATTTTGGGTCAATATCAAATGTTTCATGTTTTTCGTAGTATTTTCCCCATACCATTCTCGAATTTAATACTCTTAAATTCCCAAAATATTCATATTGCGCCTACCGAGTGAAGTCGCAAACTCAGTAACTCACTACTCAGGAGGTGGCTGAAGTCTGTCACAATAGTACCCAAAGAAGAGAATGCGTACCATTAGCTTTTCTATTCACGTGTAACGTTATGAAACATTTTTTTTTATATTCTTGATGTGTAAAGAACTGTTGTACTATAGAGTTGGATATTATATATATATATATATATATATATATATATATATATATATACTCACGATGTAACTGCTATATTCCTGAACACTTATTTTTTCTAAATATTTTATAGGAGTATGTAATATAGTACGTGTTTTAAGAGTGTTTTGTTGTTGTTCCTGAGCAGTATGTATTGCTTCTATTTGGAAAATCATTTTGAGTAGTTTTATTAAACAATATTTTTGTTGCAGTAGGCCGCTAGTTGAATAGTATTATGATATCAAGAGACATCACAAGGATGTTATAGATGTATATACCTCAATAGAATATGTGAGAGGTATGATCCAGCGTTAATCTAGATGGAAGGAATGGTCAAAATGCATGAGAATAACAGCAAAAACGCCTCGTATTAAAGTGTAACCGGACATGCTCAGTCAGCTGACTGTCGACTCCGGTGCAAAATGCATGGGTGGGCCACACGAACCGGCTTCAGATGAGCGCCGGCCAGTGCGTAATAAATGAAAAAAACACGGTAAAGTGGATTACAGTGACAGCGCAGACGCGAATGCGCAGATTCCGATTCGCAGATTCAACAGCCATAAATATTTTCGCCCGTCGTTCCTCGGGTACGCAGGAGCGCGGGACGTTTTATAAAAGGATTGGATGGTTAAAATTTACGATATTTGATGAAGCACTGCAGCCATGCCATTGGAAGGTCTCCGCGGGGCAGAGGAAGGATCTAACCTGCCACCGGGAGCGGTGGCTCAGGGCATCAACTGATGTCACTACAGCGCCTCTGACCGGGAGGTCCTAGGTTCGAGTCCTGACGGCGGCAGGATTTTCGACACTAGATTTCCAGCTAAGTCGAATTCAGTCGCTGTCTGGAGGAGAATTCTATCGGCCGGCTGCTCTGATCGGTAGTTTTCCGTAGTTTCTCCGATCAATACCAGGCGAATGCCGGAGCAGTACCCTATCAAACGGGCCACAAACCGCGATCTGTCCTTCCTCGTTCCTTAGGACCTCCAGGTAAATTTATGTAGTAAAACAGTTGTTGCCGAAGGACTAGAAGGGTAGGGGGCAGGGAACCGAAGGCATTCGGAGCCAGCACGCAGGAATCGCAAAGCCAAAAGCAACAGCGGCTGCTGTCAAGCGCGAGGAGAATGAACGCGGTCGCCGCCTCATTAGCCAATTAGCGCGTCCGCCGCCTGTTTGCACGCGCCGCCGCCAGGGGCGTAGGGCGCGCCGGGAATCGTTGATGAGCTTAAGTAGAGGTTTCCGTTCGAGGGAAAAAATAGGTCGTGCTGTCGCGTGCTGAAGAAGTGGCACGGCGATTACACGGAATGACTCACGTGAACGATTTAAATGTTTCTTTCTATGGAAGGTGATCGAGCCACCAACACTTCGGTTTGTTAACCACAACCCGTTAAGCGGAACAACGAACACTTTCACGAATGATATTTATCTTTGTCCAATGAACGATGATTCAACACCAAACACCTCAATGAACTACGTTAAGAAAACACGACACAATAAAATAATCCTGGAAACGGAACTTTGACTAGTGATGGGCAAATCCGTTAGTTCTTCAGCAACCTACAAACATAAATTGAATATTTTTCGAGAAATACGCCACCATAGTGAAATTACATTCGCAATTGGACCAAGAAGATTAAGGTTGACAATTGAGAGACAATGCAGCCGTCACGTAGACACCTCACACCTAGAAAAATGATGTTTTGAGGATATTCAGAATAACTTAATATAATAATCTCTCAATAAATCTATCGCTTCATCACCAAATTCTCAGAATCATCTGAATAAGATAAAAATACGAGAATGAGTTAATTATTACAGCCATTAGAATCAAATAAAACGAGTATAAGTTAATTGAAAGGGAAACATGGACGATTTATTTACTTACAGTTTTCAATTAAAATCCCGTATTAAAAATTCCTGTTTTTCCTTTTCGTTCGTTAATAAATGCTTGTGAAAATGAAATGTCTTGCAGTGCACAATGAAAATGAAATAAATACAAGCAAATGTTGTGTCCCTGTATTTATTATTATACATATTGTCTTCGTGATTAATGCACCATTAATTTACAAAACATGTTTTGTTTCATTACGTGGATTTCCACAATATTCACTCTCATATCACACATGGCGAGTGTGGTTGTACGTATTCTCCCACATTAAAATTTCTCATTGTCGATATATTTTTTCAATATTTTTATTTGTATTTTTTCCTATTAATGGAGTTAATTCTTTTGAAAAAGAGTTATCATTAAACAATGTTTTCTTCTACTGTTACATCTGACATGTTTTGAGGTGCCCATATCTGTCGCCAACAATGCGTGCAATATATTATTAGTATTATCATTTTCTCAGATGCAATATTGCAGAGTACATTCTTTATAATTTAGTCCCAGATTCTTTATGGCCCTCAAATTTACTGCATAACTGTTCAATTTTTTCCACGTTACTGTTAAAGTATAAACAAACAACTAATCTGCTTCATACCGTTTTAAATTAATTTTTTTTAAAAAAATTTCTAATGGTTGAAATGTCAAAATTTGCATTTCCCAACCCCCGTATTCCATCATAAATAGGCTACGCGCTGAATGTCATTTTAAAAACGTTCACAAGATAGTCTATTGAACTGAGAGAATTTTCACTTACTTCATGCCGGAGAACATACGTTTGTTGCATAACTTAGCGGCTTGATACCAATTTAACAGATACAGCGAAAAAAAATTGTTAAGTTAATTATTATGTTGAAATATTTATTTGTAGTACTAGTAAGAAGGGCAGAAATTCAAGAATCTCTGCCATCATGGAGTATCTCCGGTGTGACATTTTAGTTTAGATGTGATGTTGACGATTATAACAACCGTATTACTCATGAGTAATGTGTATGACGATGGAGAAGACGGAAGGTAGAGGGAAACGGTATAATTCCAAAACCTCCCCCGAACCAACGTCCTCCATAAAGTTCGGTTGGATCGGACGGGACACGCACGGAGGCCCTAGACGTTGAAGGCGAGCAGTCTGACAACACTATCACGATAGCCAGGATTATACACAATACATCCACATTTAGAAACAACGCCTCTACTTGCATTTAAGAGTATGTTAATATTACGTAAAGTAGAGTCGTATACTTTCTCGGACTTAAGAGGCGCATAGAACTACCGTTATGGTACTCTGTGAAGCTGGTCAACAGCTGGCCCTAGAATAAATTGCAGTACAATTGAGGAAAAACTTCATAGGATTGAAAATTAAAATTGTGTTTTTAGTAATATATTACAATAACTTTCTAAATATTTATTTGGTTTTGTAAAATAAGTTTAGTTTTCAAGTATGGCAACCCAGCGTATATACTTTGAACATTTTCTGTGCTTGCGGTCTTTTCCAAAAATACAAAAATAGTGACGTCGAGTTTTTGAAGAACTCGTTCATAATGTACTAAGTTGTGCCAGTTGCACAACTCCCTCTACATCGACAGAAACTAAAAAAAGATTTCAACATCACGATGTGCCGGTATGGCTGTAAGAGAATGATGGAGTGTCCACCAAGCGATTACGCATGACAACGGTTTCGAATTTTTTGTAAACATCCGATAAGCGTTGCAAGACCAAACTAGTTTTAAAGCATGAAAGAGTAACTTCGTACCTAAACAAGATTGATAGGGGGGGGTAAATACTACATTACGATCCATTATCTCCCCCCCCCTCCGCCTCAATGTTATGAGACTGTAAATACCCTCTTATTCAGGACGTTCTCACGTGTTCGTGACTACTTTCTGTGTATGAGTTTCTGGGCGCTACCCAACATTGCACGTTTCCCACTTGCTTTATTATTCACCGCAACTTTTTCCTCTTCCCTATCCGCTCTTCCAAAAGTCTGGCTTCCTGTCAGCAAACGCTATTCGAAAACTTCAATCGCAGTGTCCTCGCAGGCGGGCGGGCGGGACCGGAGTGGCGGGCGGGCTGACATAGTGCGTGGCGGGGAGGGACGAACGGGGCTAGGCGGACGAGGCAGGGCGTGGCATGACGGGTGAGGCGAGTACGACGGGCGGGTGAGCAGGGTGGGCGGGTGGCGGGATGCGGTGGACGGGGCAAGTCGGAAGGCGAGGGGCGAGTGGGGAGGGCGAACCGCTTGGACTTTTTAAAATTGATTTATTGATTTTTTCGTGTTTCCGGGCGCGTCAACTGCTTTGGTCATTAAACCCGTTACTGTAGTGCATGTTTTTTTCTCGGGAGATGGCGGTGATCTTCCCCTGCTGGATGGCGAGATCTGGCGCCGACCTACCGTCGGCTAGTAGTGTTTCCCCCTAACCAGGACTCCCACCAGCGGGGCACCGCCCCAGCCGGGACAAGCTCTAAGCTCCCGACTGGTCTCCCGGAATATATGGTAGTGTAGTGTATGTTAGTGTAAGTGAGTGTGTAAGAGGAGAGGATAGGACAAGGAAGAGGAAGGAAAGATTTCGTGCGGTCCGTGGCCCGTTTGGTAGGGTACTGCTCCGGCATTCGCCTGGTGTTGATCGGAGAAACTACGGAAAACTACCGATCAGAGCAGCCGGCCGCTAGAATTCTCCTCCAGACAGCGCCTCAATTCGGCCTAGCTGAGAAAGCTAGTGTCAAAAATCCTGCCGCCGTCAGGTCTCGAACCTAGGACCTCCGGTCAGAGGCACTGCAGTGACATCAGTTGATGCACTGAGCTACCACTCCCGATGTGGTAGTTTTGGGTTTCAATGTTTCAGTCGTTAATTTCTATTATTCAATACCATTTAATCTAATTTCTCAAATAAACGCATTTGACGCTCCGCAACGTATCTCCGAGTTGTCAACGAAGCTCCATCTTCCGCTCTTGATGTTTTCCCTAGCCGTGTATCTCCCACTAGCGGAGCAGATCCGTAGCCAGTTCCAGACTTGTTAGTAGTGTAGTGCATGTAAGTGTAAGAGTGTGTAAATAAAAGGTGAGGATAGGACAAGCAATCTTAAGGAATGATTGCACGCGGTCTGTGGCCTGTTTTTTATGGTACTGCTGAAATGAGAAACGGGGTCGCCGCGTGATCCGCGGGGGGCAGCTCTTTCTGTAGACGTCTGGTGGTCGCCAGCGGAGAAAGAGGGGGAAGCGATGTAGCGGAGGGGAAAGAAGCCGGGCCGGCGGGGGGGGGGTTGGGGGCGGGGGGCGGCGTTGCGGGGGTGGTGGCGGCTTGGATGGCAGAGGGGGCGGGGCCTAGACGGGCAGTATCGCCTGGGACGCCGGGGGTGTCTGCGGGAACGGCGTCGGAGCGTGGGGGCAGCTGCGGCGGTGGCGGCGGAGGCGACGTCGCTGGTCGGCGTCGTGGCGCTTTGACGAGCGCAGGCAAAAAGATGCCCGGGAAAGTTTGTTTCAAAAACCACCTGCTCGCGCACAGGCGACGGGCCGGCCACACAGGGCCGAGGCGGCGCGAGATGGAAGGCAGCGAAACCGCCGGCCGTCGCTAGTCACGAGCGGGAAAGCGCCCAGCACCGAGCAAGGAGACAGCTCAAAGCAGCGACGGCCCGTCGGCGGCGCCACTTGTCGCAGAACTGCCATCCACCCCACCACTCCTGCCACCGCTTTCGCCTTTACCACCCACCCGACACTCCCTGCGTAGCCAACGGCCTCGCCATCCCATCCCTTTTGCCGCCACCACCACCGCTTCCGCCACCTCCTACTCGCTAGCCCCGTCGACGCCCTTCCGGCTGCTCTCTCCCCAACGCCACGTCTCCCTTTTCCTCTGTCTTGGCTGCCACGCCCCGGCTGCACCGACTGCCCTTCGTGCCATCACTACCACCAGTGACGTTATTTGAGTATTTTGTCAACCGTTCTAGACGTGACCTCGTCACTACACCTGCCGCTCAGTCATCCCGGTTTCCGTCACCATTCCGATGATAACCCACTATCCCACGACTTCCATTCTACTAATACACAACGAGTAAACTACAATTACTGTCCCTCTGTTGTGCCATCCTATAGCCTCAAGCATTTCTTCAATATGTGCACTCTCGTCTGTAACGGCATTACTGCGAAATCTGCCTCCCAAGAATCTCGTTTTTTCGTTGTCACCTCCCTTATCTATTCTCCTTCTGATGTGCTATCGTTCCCACCGACAGCTCCCGTTCATTCGCTTACGTACTCGGACCAGGACGCCCCTCTCCTTCCTTTCAAATTCCACCCGCAGCTGTTGTCTCACCATTGTCACCCCTTTCTTAACCATCACCCATTTCGCGTTCAACAGCTTCCATGGCTGGTATGAGCACCACAGAGCCTCTCTCTCGTCTGTGTCTCCGTAGCCTATCTATTTCTCTCCTTGTCCATCGCTCTTATTCCTTGTCGCTGTCTCCAAGTTTCCTCTTCCATGTTGCTTTCTATCTCGTACGCCACCGGCTCTCTCGCCTTGTCCATTGATCTGTTCGTTGCTACTATCCCCCATGCCGTACTAAACCGGCCCCCTCTGCCTTTTGTGTCTCTTCCTTGCCCCTCTGCCTGCGTGCTTCTCGCCTTCTTCATCTCAGTTCCGCCGCCCGCAGCGCTCGAGCGGAGAGCGCTGGCACCTGAGCCTGAGAGCGCTGTCGATGCTCGCGGTTCGCGTAGTCACGCGCTCAAACATGCTCTCCCCTCCCCTCCACTCACACTGCCTCTGCTCCTATTAGTTGATGCTATCTCCAGGGAGCAAGTGTTCCTGGAAGACATAATGCTGTTGTCATCGTCGGAACAGTATTTATGGAAAGAGACACTGCTTCGAGGGAAGAATTTATTAATGCTAGAAAATGGGTCCAAACACTATGGAAATGCAAAATTACTTCTATAGATTGAGCTCATATGTGAAATGTATTTAATGTTTCATTGATCTCGACATAGTTCTAGTCAAGTACATTAGAGGTAATTTTAAACTAAATACGAACAGTCCTCCTAATATAGTGTAGTTAGAGATTTCTCTGAGACTAAAATCTTCAGTTAGATTCATTTTCACTATTATATCAACCTGAAAAATTTCTATTATAGGTACCAAAAAAATATAAAAAATGTTACGGAAATAATAATCACCAACAAAAATGAAACATCTAATAAAATATACGGAATATTTCACTTATGTATGAAAAAAATTAATTTTGAGTGTCTGTCGTTTCAAAATTACTTTCCTATCTGCTTATTATATTAGGAAGCAATTCCATCTCTAATACCAAGAACCTCGGTCTTCATTGGGTGTCAAATATATAATCAATTACGGATAACATTGAAACATAGTAAGTCCTTGAATATTTTCAAACACAAGATAAAGATTTGGATTAAAAAATGATGATAATGATACAAACAAGATCCAAAAATATTGCATTAAAACTGTTTGCTGTGTAAATTAAGTATGAATTTATTTATAGTTATATATTTGTCTATGGAAATACACCTATTGCATCTCATCATCAATTTTCTCTTATTTCATGATTTACGGCTAGGTTTTCTGTAAATTGGATTGCAAATTTTCAAAAAAGAAAATTATTAAAAAGCAAACCACACACACACACACACACACACACACACACACACACACACACACACAAATACTATGAGTACGTAAAAGAAGACAGATGATAAATTATAAACCCAGTATTGCTAACCATCACTACTGGTTATAGATGGTTATTAATTCCAAAAAACTAAATATACATTATCTCTGTAAAACAAGATGGGAATAAATATTATTATTATTATTATTATTATTATTATTATTATTATTATTATTATTATTATTATTAAGAAGTTATTGTCCGTATTAGATTTCGTGAAAATGCTCCTATCACCTTTCCTATCTCCGTCAACAATATTATGTAAGTGTGCTATCTTTCTCTATAAAACATCTCGAACACAGTGAAAAATAGTAATAATAATAATAATAATAATAATAATAATAATAATAATAATAATAATAATAATACCGCGACTGTGTACCAGGAGCTGGGTTAATCGTAGTAACGTTCGCCCATGGACGCTATGTGCTCACGCGGAGGCTAGGCCTCGTGCGGGGCGCTCCCCTCCCCTTCCTCCCCACCTCGCACCTCGCGCTCGGCGGCGGCGCGCGCTCACTTTGACGCGGAATAAAATACACGCGCTCGCTGGCAAGCCGGCGGCGGCAGCGGTGTGCACAAGAGCGCCGCCCCCGCCCTGCGATCTCCGCCCAGCCACCGGCGCCGAATAAATGAAGGCGCGAGAGCGCGCCAGGCACCCGCAGGCGGCGCAGCGCCACGTGGGAGAGGCCGATGAAAAAAAGGCGATGAAGTTGGGAAGGAGGTAAAAGTGGGGAGGAAACGAAAATGGAAATCAAAAGCGACGAGAAAGGCGCAGAGGGCGAAAGTGCAAAGAAGAATCAGAAGTAGGGCAAAGAGGAAAAATAGTGAGTATGGGAAATTAGTTTTACGAGGGGAAATTCGCAGGAAATTGGTGTCGATTGTGTAAGTTCGGGTAAATGCATGAATGGTTGATCAACTGTGAGATGGAGTCGGAGGAGGTATTTATGAGGGTAATTTGGTATTTCGTTGTTATTCTTAAACAAATGTCAAGAAACTACTTAAGTTCTTAAAGTACTTTTCACGGTGTTTTCCCGAAGATACAGCGCCACATTAACTTCACAAAAATATCTTAAAATACACAATATTTGTTTACAATTCCTAGTAATGTATATTTTTCGGTTTCGCGTTTTGATTATATTGGTTAGGTTTAATCAAAACGTTCATTCTATGTTTGTAGAAAGTTGTTGAAAATCAAATTCATTTCATAACGCATCATAGTAATGTGGCTCTTTAAGCAAGGAGTAAATGAACACATTATTGCAATAACGAGACGCAAATTATTTTTTCATTGTAAGTGGTCGAAATAAAACTGCAGGGTTGGTTTAATAAGATGAATTGTTCTCCATTGTCTCAGCTCTCATTCCTTGGCTACTCCCCGTTCCACCTCCATTGTCACAATTTCCCTTCCCCAAACTTTCCCCGCGATTGTTGGACCAAAGCTGTTAGTGTACAGAAATTGCGGAAGGCGTGGCGCGACAGCAAGTAGCGTAGAGACCTCTTCGATTGATTGATTGATTTTTTCGTGTTTCCGGGCGCGTCAACTGCTTTGCTCATTAATCCCGTTAGTGTAATCCTTGTTTCTTCTCGGGAGATGGTGATATTTCCCTCGCTGGATGGTGAGATCCGACCTACCGTCGGCTAGCGAGGTTTCCCCCTAAGTTCCTGACCGGTCTCCCGGAATATGTGATAGTGTAGTGCATGTTAGTGTGCAAGGGGAGAGGATAGGACAAGGAAGAGCAAGGACAGATCGCGCGCGGTCCGTGGCCCGTTTGGTAGGGTACTGCTCCGGCATTCGCCTGGTGTTGATCGGAGAAACCACGGAAAACTACCGATCAGAGCAGCCGGCCGCTAGAATTCTCCTCCAGACAGCGACTGAATTCGACCTGGCTGAAAAGCTAGTGTCGAAAATCCTGCCGCCGCCGTGGGGAGTGTAACCTAGGACCTCCCGATCGGAGGCGCTGTAGTGGCATCAGTTGATGCACTGAGCTACCGCTCCCGATAGACCTCTTCGAACTTGTCTTTGCATCGCTAAAGAATTTTTTATTCCAAAAACGCGAACGTTGGAACGTGATATGGCAGGGGCGGCGCCGAAGTGCCCTCGGGGATGTCCGCGCGACGCCGCTCGCACCGGGAGACGCGCCACCACGCGTCGGTCAGCGGCACGTGTCGGCTGCCGGCGCAGCGACGCCTCGCGGAGGATGACCTCCGGGGAGACGAGGTGAGGCGAGGAGAGGGAGAGAGGGCAGCGCGACCGAACTTCTGTCAAAGGATGTGACAGGGCCGAGCCTTGGTCAAGTGGTCAGACCACTCACCTTCTACTTCCGGGTTTAGGGGTTCGAATCCAGGTCGAAGTTTGTGGACCAAGTTTGCGCCGTGTTTTCAGGATGTTCCCCATTTACTGGGAATTTCATTCCGCTATTGCTGTATTATCATGCATATATCATCTAGTCATCATTCACCCACTTATCATATATTTATTCATTTAAGATAAGTGCGAAAATGCGAAGTCAGGATCATTATACAAATGAAGGTATTTCGCTTTATTACGAGTATTTTGATTAGTAAATCTTTTTTGTTTACAGTATAATACATTTTGTAACCAATTTTTATTAATATGATACAAATATGATAACATTCTTCAATTTCCAAAAGTTTCTTGCCGCTACAATTGAGGGTTTTTGTTTTCAGGATCTCTCTACTTCTTCGCAAGTTTTGAAAGTCACCACCTGGCACTATTTTCCATATCGCCCTCTCCTTTTCTTCCAAATTTGTTAATAAACATGCGTGATATCTCACACATTTCGTCTAGTAATCCAACTTCTTTGCCACTGCAAGAGATAATGTCTGGCGTGAACGTGAGTGTTTTCACGGCGTCGGCTGCCTCCAGCATCAGGAGCATTGGAGCATGTTGGCGCGTGCTTCGTCCAGGGTCACGTGACACGCGCCGCGGAGCGTACGCCTCGGAAGGGCGGGGGCCGGGGGTGAAGGCCACGCGAAAGAGGGCAGCGCTGGCGAACTTCTGCCTAAGGGGGCGAACCTTCCCAGAATAAACAGCGCCGCCCCGCGCCGCCCGGCGCCGGGGAAAGCGAGCCCAGCGCACACCGCGTGCGCGTTCGACTTCCCGCGTGTTTTTCCCCGAGTTCCATCAACTGCGCTTCAAAGCCGATGCGCTCCCGGGGGTTGGCCTCGCCTCACCCCGCCCCGCCCCGCCCAGCCCAGCCCCGCCACCCCGCCTCCTCCTGGCTTCCAGCGCTCCCTCGGGCGAACTTGGGAAACGTCATCGGAAGAAGACGCGCTGCTGGTGGAGAAACTTGATGCTTCGGCGGTCGCTGCGATGTTCAGAAAGAACGGAACGAACAGAAAACAAGTACTATAATTTTTATTTTTATTTATCTTTTAATTTCAGACAATCATTGCTATAATTTAAAACGGACAACACAAATATTTACAACACACATATTTAAAACACACATATTTAAAATGCTTGTGTTACGTGTACGACGTTTCGTGAAACAATTTTTCTCATCCTTAGGTACATCTCATGTCAATATATTAAATTACTTACTTAATCAAATCATGTTCAGTAACATTTTTGTTCCGTTTAGTTGGTTCCATCGTATTTTGGTTCCGTCCACCACTGAATGTAGGCCTCAATCATCTTGGCCATTTAACCTAAGATGTTCGTTACAACAATGTGTTTCACGTAAAACATCCATCCACTGAATATGGTGTAATTAAGTAATTATTTTAATATATTGACACGAGATGTACCTGAAGATGCGAAAAATTGTTTCGCAAAACGTCGAACGCGTAACACAAGCAATTTATGTAAATGTGTTTTAATTGATGTGTTTTTCCGTTTTAATCCATACCAGTGATTGTCTCAAATTAGATGATACAGGAAATTAAATAAATAACAACTAAGAGGCAATCAATAAGATTAATATGTGATATAAGTATTATAATATTCGTGGTTACATGTAATATTCATTGGAGAAATAGAAGCAGTAAAATAAATAGAAATGTAATTAGGGTTATTAATCACAACATCTTTTAATAGGTTAATAATTTTTTTAAATTTAACAGGTTAAATATTCATCGAAATGAATACACAGTATTATTTTACAACTATTATCTTTCTTGGCTCTTCTTGTAGCGCCGACCCCCTCCTGTAGCTCTCTCACCGCACAAGCATGTCCTACCTCCGAGCGCTTTCTCAGGCGTACTTGGGGACACGTCAGTGAACGAATACACAATAGAGACGATGATGATGAAACTCGAAGCAGGAGCAGAGGCTAGCACAGCATACGGGAGCGGGTTGTTCTCCAAGGACATCAACACCGTAACCGACGTCCCGATGCACACGAGTGCATTGCGGGTTGCGTCTGATGTTCTTACTTGCCTTAGCTCAGCGAAGCACCTCACGTTTTCTTTCTTGTTTTTATGATTTAGGTTAAACATGTCTATGCGTGCTATGAAAGTGCAGAATAAAAACAAGAATTTCAACGCACTTGTGTTGGTTGCGTTTATGTACAAAGAAAAAGGCTAGAGAGAATTACTTAAAAAGTATTATTTGTTATTTGACAATATGATGACTGAGAATTGTGTTCCCCAAAACCCAGAAAATTTTTATACATGTACGGTTTTATTTTTATTATTTTTATTTTGCGTTAGAACTATCAATCAAAACAGGTGTTTCATTACTAACTTAAGTTTAATTATCGTCAATCTGATGAATCAAGATGTAACGATTCATGGTATTCCGGAAAGAGAGCCTACCATTGCTGTAGATGCCCTCCGCGTAGCATAAACTGTGTAGATGTCTTATAAACCCAGAAAACTCGTTTAATGAGCTTAATCGCCTCCTCCCTCACATGTACACACCAAAGCTATTTCGAGAATTCCCTTTCAACGTTTTTGAGAGCCTAAAAAGTCATCAATTCTTTACCAGACTGAAACACTTCGAATGACTCATCACTTGCCCTAAAATAACAATATAATGAGAAAGTAATATTTATTCTCATATAACTCTTAAATATTACACAATCTTATTTTATAGATTACTCAATTTTCGGTTACTAGAAAGAGAGAGAAAGAGAGAGGGAAAGAGAGAGGAAGAGAGAGACAGAGAGAGGAAGAGAGAGACAGACAGAAACAGAGGATGGGAGAGAGAAACAGAGAGTGAGTTTTCGGAGTGTACACAATGGAGACAGTGGATTAATGAAGAGTATGCCAGAGAGTCGGATGAGAGATCATGCGAATACAGCAGAATGATGTATCCGGAGGACATGGGGGGTTTGTAGAACTTTGCTCACGGGCTGTAGAATTATATGTTGAACTAATTCATAGAAATGTGAATTACGTTTTGGTCTGAGAAAGCCGTTCATGAGACACGCTGATTCATTCATAATAACAGTGCTCGAGCGACGAAACTCTTATATTTGTCGTGTGAAAAAGTAAACTCTATCTATAATAGCGCCAAAGATGAAATTTTATTGCTTTCTATGCGTTTTTTTAAATAACACCTTCGTTTTCATACTTCGGCAGCGCTTCCGCAGCACACGCGTAGTTTTCTCGGCCGCCGCTTGAGAGCGCTTGCGTCGCTCCCCGTCACGTGACCTTCCCGGCGGGCGGAGGCGCCTCGATGCACGCTCGCGGGAAGCTGCCATATTAACGAGCTGCGATGCAAAACATTAATAAGCTTTGGGGTGACGGCGCCCTCCTCGGTCGGGAAGGGAGAGGCTGCGGGCAGAGCGGGGATGGGGCCGAGGATAAGGGAGGGGAAGGCGGTGACCTTGCCCCTTCTCTACGGCGGGGATTTGGAGAGCGGGGAGTCTCTTGAGCGAGGCAGATGAGGTGCATTGTGGTGATATGCTTGTAGGTAAAGGAGCAGCAGGAGAAAGATGACGAGAAAAGATGAAAAAGGAGGTTAACGAGAAGAATGAAGAGTTCGAGGCAGGTGGAAAAGTAGAGGGAAGCGGGAAATATATGTAAGAGGAGAAGAGAAGAATAAAGAGTAAGAAAAGAAGAAAGGGTGTGAAGGAGATGAAGAGAGGAATTGCAAGAAGCAAAAGACAATAAATACCAGGAACGTTAGCAAAAGTTTGAAAACACATACTGCCGATATGACTGCACAGTTCAGGGAAGATAGCGCTAATAATTAAAGTGCCTCTGAATCACGCGACGTTATGAAAGAGGAAATGTGACAGAAGTAAAACAAAATTAGATGGATTAAATCGCGGTAACGGTGGATAAAATAAGTAGGCAGATAAATGATTTAGGAAGGCAAAGCAATTGCGTGGAAAATAGATTTAGAGGCATTATAGGAAGAAGTGTGTTGAGTAATCGGTAGGGACACTTACACTAGATAATGTGAAGGATGGAAGGTCCTAGCTGTGGGAGAAGGAATAGATGAGACAGAGAGGATAGGAAAACAATAGGAACGACAAATAGGTACATGAGATAATGTGTCAGATAAGAGGGGAGATGGGTGATACTTTTGGATTCTCGTTTTGGATTCTGCCATCCTCGATGGTGCAAGCTTATTTTCCGCCGAGAGATACAACCTCTTCTAACTTTTCCAAGAAATTCTCTCACCTCAGATTTCCACGTACCACATCTTGAAGTATCTGAGATATTGCTTACTGGGACGGTAAATTTGGAAAACATAATTAGAAATGAGAAATGCTAGATAATAAAATGGTAAAGAGGAGACTGTAAGAATTCTGTTTAGGATATCGGAAGACCCTCGTATACGAGAAAGAAAAAAAATTAAGCAAAGTGAATGAGGTACAGAAGTGTGGAAATAATGCATAACATAGATGCATATGCATTAGCATAATGCTAAACATAGATGAAGCGAAGCGACATTCGTGCGATGAATAAGCAAATGCGGTGTATATGCAAGACAATCATCAGAGGGTGTCAAGAAAGACGGTGCGGGGGCGAATGTTAGCCAAGGGTAAAGATGAAGCAACAATAGGTCTACTTCTCCGCCCGTGCGTCTTTCGCGCCTGGAGATCGGGGTGTGGCGGAGGCTGTTTTACATTTTTATGTCATCTCCCGGAGGCGGCGCAGGCGGCGGCGGTGGCTCCGAAGTTTGCACGTCTCCGTCCATTAGGGCGTAAATAATTTACCCGCGCAGTGTCTTCGCGGTCGGGGATAATTCGGGAGCGCGGCGTGGAGCGGGGATGAAGTCGATGGGGTGGGAGCATGTGAGACCGCAAACTATGTTTAATCCTCACCCCTCACCAACCTTCCGCTCCCCCCCCCCGCCCACCCCACCACCCCCACGCCACCGCGTCGACCATCGCCCAACCACTGACACCAACGCCCACACTCACACCACACCCACACCGACATCGACACCACACCCACACCACTCCCACACCAACACCCACACCCACTCCCACACCACCCCACACCCACACCCACACCACCCACACGACACCCACACCCACACCCACACCCACACCGACATCGACACCGACACCCACACCGACATCGACACCAACATCCACACCACTCCCACACCAACACCCACACCGACACTCACACCCACACCCAGATCCACACCCACACCGCCCCCCCCCCACCAACATCGACACCCACACCCACACCGACATCGACACCCACCCGAATCACCCCCCCCCCTCGAGCCCACTTCCACCCCGCCTTCAGGGCTCCCACTGCCATTGCCACCATTCCTCACCGCCACCCCCGACAATCAACTGTCGCCACCACCAACACCAGCGTCAGCCCCCGCCACCACCGCCATTGCCGCTGGCGCCAAGGCACAAACGCACGCCCGCGAGCAGGGGGGCCAACTTTTCCACAGTGGAAAGTTGCCTCGTCGCCGCGCAGAACTTGGAGTAATCAATTATAGAGGCCTCTGGGGCGCGTCGCGGCGCCGCCGCTGTCTCGGGCCCTCAGGATCCGCCAAGGACCTCCCGGGTCACGGCCGATCCGCCTGCGCCAATTGTCGGTGACCTCTGCCTCGGTACGATCGCCCTAAATATTTTGGAAGAGAGGGTGATCATCTACTTCATACAGTGTTATTATTGTAAGCACTTTGGAATATTTATTATTTTCTTATTATTTATACAGATTCTAAATTATTATGTGGTTTCTAAAGATATCTAGCGAATCTCTAAAGTTCCGTTTGATGGTACTCAGTAACACTAGAACTGATCTTATATTTGAATTCATTCTTGTAAATTAATTAAAATTAGTGTTATTTTCTTGTAGATAGAACTGTAATTTATCATTGGTCATAAGTAACTGGACGAATAATTCATATTATTAGTGCATTTCAAATTAGTTGTGCATTTCCTCTGCATGCAGTATTAAAAGTATTACGCATCGTCACTGCTTATATTGAATCTCCTTTGAGTGATATAATATTTGAACGACGACTGCTTTGCCCAGGAACATAATACATTTCATGTTGCGCTCTATATTAATGAAAACTGAGTTGTGCTAAAAACATCATTTACAATTATCTGAAAAACTTCCCTTCCCGCTATATTAATGATGTTAACAATTTATTTCTAATAGCCTATAGAAACTCATATAAGCTACAATATAATACAAAATATCTTTGTTTGGGCGTGTGCTTTCAAAACAACAAATAGTTCAAATGTATGAGTTTAATTTTAATATTATGTAGACAAGAATGACGTATAAATTTCTAAAATATCAGTATCACGTGTCTCCCCAAGTCTGTCCTGAAGTCATACCGTCAAGGAATTGGAAACGATCTACTGGGAAACAAGCGTCTCCGTAGATGTCACTTTATTGGCATTCAGACCAAAAGAAAATCTCTTATACAACGCTTTCATTCGACTCAATATGAAATCCTGAATACCGAACAATAAGAGGCCACCCCAATATCTGTGCGCAGAGGCTGTGTTTGCGGGCTTCCCGTCCGCTCGCAACAGAGGTTGCATACGACGGCGGCAGGCGGCGCGACGGTCGCCCCGCAGCACAAACAACCGGCGTTACGCTTTCGTGCGGGAACTTCTGGAATGCCGTCGGATTTACCGCCGGCCTTTGTAAAGTCGGCCTTTTTACGGGCGCGCGGAGGGACGTTTTGAAGTTAACGGCTGTCCCGCGCAATATTCTTTCCCAGTGAATGGCCGCATTAAGACGCGTAAATTATGACTCATTGTCTCGCCCGAGCGCCGCACCGCGCCGCGCCGCGCCGCGCCGCGAACGGGCCCTGCAAACAGTAATAATAACTCGGGGCGCCTGCGGCTGTGGCCGGGACCGCGTGCGGCATCGGAGGCGGGGGCGGGGGCGGGGGCGGAGGGCAGGTATCGCGGAGATACTGCGTCGGCGCCGGGCGTCGCCGTGGCCGCCCAACGGCCCGCGTGCCGTTACTCAGCGGCCACAATGGGCCCCAGGTCGTTACCTGCGCGCGGAGCGCCTCCGGCGACCCGGGGGGGGGGGGGGGGGGGGGGGGGGTTGGGCGGAAGGGGGGGGGGGGCCGATTGGGGCGGCAGGCGGATTGGGGTAGCGAGCGGATTGGGGTGGGTTGGGGCGCCGAGCGGGTTGGGGCGGCAGGCTCCGTGCAGCGGTCTGCCTTGCCGACCTCTGGTGCTCCACTCCGCAAGACTCTTGTTCAACGCTTTTACAACTTGGGAACACGTTCGGTTACTTCAGATCAGTCTTCTTGGTTTCACTGAATATTTGGGAAAATTGTGTTTCGGCTCTCTTTTTTCAACAGTCGTATCTGAATGTAAGTTTGAGTGATTGCCATTTCATCGTCTCCCTTATTTTAGTCATTAAGTGATGCTTTTCTCTTCTTGAATTTCCTTTTGCCATTTTTTTGAACCGTAATCATGTTAAAGTTTTTGTATGACAATTTGCTGTTTCTTGTAGCTTATCAAATAATAAATTCCTGTTTCTTCATGATATGACTAGAGACCAGAAAAATATGTATTATGAATACTAAAATATGTACATAAATAAGCAATGAAAACGGTAGGAATATGTAAGAAATATGTAAAATCGGATATAATATGTAATATTAAAATACACTAATTATACAATACATTTATGTAATACAAAGTGGGATTTATAAAATATTTCCTAAACAAATAAAAAATAATGCAAACGTATAAAAATTGTTTGGAAAGCATAAATTGATGCGAAATTTGCACCATACAACTTTCCAGTTACTAACAAAAAGCGTCATCTATTGCTATTCAGGACCGTAGTTTACCAGCCAGACTAGACCCAACAGAAGTCATCGTACAAACTGGCGATGTATAGACCACCAAACAAACACTGAAACGTGTATCTGATCGAAGGCGATAGCCAAAAGTTTTCGGAAATTATAGTTACAGGCCACGAAACGTGGTGTCAGTGATACTTTTCAGACTTACGGTGAAATTGGTCTAAATCATTGACGCTCATTTCCCATCACTGAGATATCTGAAGCTGGTGCGGTGGACTGCAAGAACCGTGTTTGAACGTAGCGTACCTCGAGTAGACACCACGCAGTAATAATGTTGAAAAAATGTTGATTTTTTAAAAATATTTCTTTGTATAAAAAATATGTATAAAATTGAAGAAATTAATAGAATAAAAAAATTTTTTTGAATATAGCAAAAAAGTAAAATATTTATTAAAGTACTAAATATGTAAAAATAGGTAACGAAAAAATTGAATATTGTGTTTGGACGGCGACGATTTGCCAAGATTACAATGCTGATTAGATTTTGAATTTTAAGAAGAAAGACAAAAAATATGTAATTACATAAAAATCCGGTCTCTAGTTATAACATCTGATATTTTAAAGTTTTTCTTATTTCATGTGGGTTGAGAAATCTTTATGAGACTTCCTAATCTTCCTACAAATGTTTGTTCTCAGTAGGAAATGTTCCACCTTTATATTACGATTCCCATTATAGAATAGTGTAACTTTTGATAATAGAGAATATTTACATTGCTTTCCTCATGTTATGTCCCTTTAACCTTGCTTCGCTGAATTCAGAGATTGTATTATAAAGACAGATGTTAGCATAATAATCGTTTGAGACTTTTATGTATGAAACGGTAATTATGATTTCTAAGTTACTATTAATATTTTGATATAACTGGTCAGAAATATTATTATTGTGTGTGCCGTATTTTGCTATTCATAGTCGATTGGGAAAATCAAGTAGACTCTTGATATTGAAACTCGCGTCTCTTAGAGCTTTGTGCTACTGCTCAGTGATTTCCACAAAATATTTAAATAATTTTCAATATCAATTTTTGTGAACTGTTTTATTATTCTTATTTACGTGAAAGCGTTCTTATTTTCCAATTCATTATTTGGCATTGAAATTAGTGGAGTTGTGCATGATATTTCAATTCTCAATAAAAAATATTTGCTTCTTACTATAAATCATTTACTTATATTCTCACATATTCTTCCGATTCTTTTTCCTCCATATTCCATTTTGGATTCGATTTACTCCACAAAAATGAATAGGCGCCATTTTTCAGAACGCCTCCCGATTCACAGGCACATATGCTACCCTCATTTCATCCCCCACGGTGCATTTTCTAAAGCGATATCACTCGACTTTTCTTTCTTTCGTCCTTTCATCTCCCGACAACTACTTCCCATCGCCTGCTGCCGCTTTCGCATTTCCCCCTCCCTCCCCGCCTCCGCCTTTTCCTGCCACTCTCTCACGCCATTCCTCGCTCCCTCCGCCCTCCCCACCCTCCCCGGCCCTCTCACAACATCACCGGGCTCTTGGACCACGCCCACCTAATTCTTTTTTATTTTCCGGAGACCAGCTGAAAGGAACGGTCGCTTTAAACAATCGCCTGACGGCGTCGAGCCTCCTGCGGCCACCGTTGCGGCGCTCCGGTCGCCTCCCCGCCCCCATCCTCCCCCCAGCCGCCGCCGGCGCGCCGGACTTCCGGTCGAGGCGGAGCGGAGCTGCTGCGGTGACGGCGCGGCGGCGCCCTCTGCAGAAAGTTCCTGAAAAGAAGCTCGGCCGCGCACACCGGAATAATTAGGTATACGTTTCCTCCGAGAGCCAATACAGATAAATAAAGCACTAGAGGAAGAAAACTGTGTTTCGTCCATTATTAATGGCGGACTGGAGATTGGTAGAAACAGGCTTTAAAGTCGAGCGATGCCGGAGGCAAGGGGCTACCCCGGCGTTGACTCTCAACCGGGGAGTGAGGCCCAGGCATAAATAAAAGAATACCGTTTGAGGGGAAGAATTAAGCGGGGAAATCCCGTTAGGCGCCACTTAGAAGGGAACTATCTGCCGCCGCAGCCACGGGGCTCGCGGGCGCCGCGCCGCAGTCGGATCCTGCCGCCACGCCCATCAACATGCAAATAAGTCGTGTTCCGCGCGGCGCCACGGGGCGGCGCGGGATGAGCCCGCGGGTCGAGGGAGAGGGGAGGATTGAGGAAGGGGCCGAGGACGAATCCTCCGGCGCGCGCGGCGCGACGTGTGTAATTCGGCGCCGGCGGAGGGGAGCGCGGCCGAGGGCGAGGGCGGGGGCGGGGGTGGAGGCCCGACGCGCGCGGAAGGGAGATTGCTGGAGGCTGCGACACCGCACGGAGGTTTCGTTCGCAGGTGTATCAGAAAGCTGCCACTTGCCAGCGTTCACTATGAACGCACCTACATATATAGAGGAGATACGCCAAGAAGAGGCCAGTTTGACATGTCCGAAGTCAAATGAATGCCGTGTAGTGCGGTGGCATTGCAAGTGATAGTTGTGAAGTCATTTGCAAATGAGAAAACTGTAAACGAACGTACTGACAAATAGCGCATTGGAATGACCTGCATTTATGTTGCCAACGGAGCAAGCAGTACCTGACAAAGTGGTCCATTCTTATAGTAATCTCTCTATTCTATTCAAATTGAAGTCAGTCTTTAAATTAAAAAAAATAAATATCTTGATTGGTCTAGAACAAGGTATGCTTAAGTGTGATTAACAAACACTGTAACATTATATAGTTTTTATGTTGTAGTAACATTTTATCCTGTAATTTCAGAATAGATACTTTGGAGCTTCTTTCTTTAAAATCAGTTGACTTGGTTTTGAAATGAGAAGATAATAAATTGGCAATGTTCATAGACAAAAGACCTCTTTGAAAATGAAGAATTTCAAAGGGCAGTTTAAAGATAATATCGCATATACATCTAATCCCGACATTCTTATTCTTAAATTCTGTTATCCAACCACGTTCTACCTCACACAGAGTTGTCGGTGTTGTTCTTGAATAAATATATTTCGCATACTTACATTTACAAGACGCTACTGTGTATTTCAAAGTGTCGCCGAATTACAGAAATTTAATTATTTGAAAAGGCAACAAAGTTTAGAGTTGTGGAGACTTGATCATCCTGTGCCGACAACATGGGACTGATGCAAAATTAGGAATGCAGTCTGAATTTGCGATACATAATTAAGATGGCTGAAATTTTACAATTTTCCGTCCTTTAAATGAAACCTTAAAGTTGTCAGCACCACTTCTATAATTTATTGGAGATGAGTGATTTATTATTGACTGTCTGATAACGAAAAGAAGGCTTGAAAATAGAAAAAATGTCAAATTGCAGCAGGCGCTAATCTGAAATTGTATGAAATGCATATAATGCATCTTATGAAACAAAATTGGTAGATTCAAAATTAATCCGAATATCGGCGAGTCAAAACATCACTACTTTGTGTATAATATGGTGAGTGGAACGAACAATGATGATATAGAAAAAATTCTGAAGGAGATTTGGATGACTTTTGTTTTTTGTTCAAAGAATATTCATGATGGAATAGAATTTAAATTGCTATTAAATTTGGATAAAAACAAATTCAAGTAATGCTTCTGTATACTACTGAAAATATAATTGCTGTGACAATTGCGGTAAGAATTAGACGTTTTCTAATATTGGAGGTGTAAAGCGATTTAGCCTGTATATTTTGCCATGGAATATTGAATCATTCTGGTACTTTAAAATCACAAACCTGAAGTTGCACATCTAAGCAATGTTTTTAATTACAAATTTTTATACTACTTGGTATAAAGTGTAATATAATTTTCAGATTAAAATGTGATAAAATATCGTGCACAAATTATTGCACTTTTCTGCTGCTCTTATTCAAACGATTTCTTGTTTTATAAAAGTATTGTTAATATCGTCAATCGTTGATAATGTAGAAAGTACGTTTTAATAGATCAAGCACATGGGCTTAATTTCATTTATTCAAATTTTATTTCAGAATATAAGATTTTTAATTTACTTACAGTCCATATGTTTTAACTTATTTAAAAATATAGTTAATTTCCTGTAAACTATTCTTGCCATTGAATAGAATGTCGTTCAGAAATACACAAAAGCTAGTTAATGTAGGGTCAACGAATATGAGAGACTCGCATTCGCCTCCCGTTGCAATTTTGTACACTTTCTTTGACAGTGAAGCCGAAAGGTCAGAGGGTATTTACTTGCATTGTCCTTAAAATACAATGTTCTGGTGTTCCTCTGAGTCTCCTCATTCGATGCAAATTCTGTGTGAGATTATCCCACGCGCACGAAAAAGCTTGATACTCAATAAACCCCACGGCATTTTCTCCATTTTATTGTCGACGAACCTCTATTTCATTCACAAGTCTCATTGAAGCTCTTCATCGTCATACCTGTGGCGCTGAAGAGTCACCTCAAATCCCCAACCCGTTTCAGTATTAGCTTTAATGAAAGCCAAGGTACGGGACAGTCTCGTAAATGAGAGAGACCGCCGTAAAACACTTTGTTCTCGTTCAGCGGCCATCTCTCCATACGGGATGACGGCGCCAAATGAGCTCATGCAAGTTTCACATGCGAGGGGATTTCTTAATTTCTTTCCCTCCCTAACTATAATCACGGGACGAAGAGTAGGAGAAGATGGTGAAAGTGGTGGGAGGGGGAGGGAGAGAGGGGGCGGTTTCCAAGTTTCATGCCGCTGCTAAATCTTGGATGGCCGTTCGCGGAGGCGCGCTGTCGGCCGCAGGAAGTGGCGGTGGCAACAGCGATGCGCCAGCGCCTGCGGCCAAAGCACGCAGTGGGCCGAAATCTCGAAGCGGAGGCACAACGACATTCGCACACTGTAATGGGATAAATCCCAAAGACACTAAATCACTTTTGCCAGAGCAACTCGGTTTCGTTTTCTTTAAATTTATTCATTAGTTATTCCTGGCTCGTCAATTGCTCATATCATTATTCCTGTAAGTTTAGTGTATTTCGCGTGATGTGTCAGTAATATTCCTCCCTTGATGGCTAAGTCGGTTGGCGGGATTTTCCCCAACCTGATATCACCTCCCAGCGCGACACCGCCCCAGAAGGAAGAAGCTCTAAGCTCAGTTAATGAATTTTTTTACATCAATTCATGAAATAGGCCACCTAACCTTGTATAGTGTGATGAGCTATATCCCAAACGGTACGGCCTCGATTTTAACAACTAAGCTCTATCGTTTCGGCAAAACAATATTGGAAATCCATACTTCACGAAAAACATGTTAATGATAAATGGAATGAATTTATAAATGAATGAATGAAATAAATAAATTTATTCCCAACTGTTGCGACTGAACGTGCTGCTAAATTAATATTCCAAGGATGCATGATACTCCATCTCCTCGATGCAGAGTACTCGAAAATATGCGGATCAATGGAATGTGTGGCATTATCGGATATGACTGTGAAGCTTTAGCAAACATTCTTCTGTCACACTTATAAAATATGTTAAATTAATCATAGAACAAAACCATTGCGCAAAACGCTTCAAGGTAACAATGTTTGCCAATTAAGTGACTCCGAATAGGAGGTTCTAACGTTCAAGTTCCGACCGTCGTGGATTTTTCGACACTAACTAAAGAGTCACTTACTGCGCGCGATCTTTCTTCCTCATCCTTGCCCACACCCCTCTCTTTACACACACACACACACACACACATACACAGAATTACACATGTATGTACTACACTACCACGCATGTTGGGAAACCTGTCGGGCGTGAAGTTTGCCCCGGACGGTGCGGTTCTCCGCTGGGGGAGACCCATGCCGTCGTGTAGGTCGGCGCCGGAGATCACGATCCAGCAGCGGAGGAACATCGCCACCTTCTGAGATAGACCGGCAAAGGTGGCTCAGGGCATCAACTGATGTCACTGCAGTCGCTCTGACCGCGAGGTTCAGGTGTTCGAGTCCCGACGCTGGTGGATTTTCGATACTACCTAAATAGCTTGATTGAATTCAATCCCTGTTGGGAGGAGAATTCTAGAGGCTGGTTGCTCTGATTGATTTTTCTAAATACGGGTAAGGCGTGTTACGGACCGTTGAGAACGTAAATAATATTGTTGAAAATATATTTCTTTCTCATTTTTCAGAATGTCGCTCACTCCTTTCACACGCAAGTTTGACACACACAGACACTATATATATACATACATATATATATATATATATATATATATATATATATATATATATATATATATATAAAATTTATGAAACTGGAAATGTCTTATTTTCAATGACAAAACATCACTGTGCTGATTGTAATGCGTGTCGTCTACGCAGTTATCACTCCAGTGAGATAAAACGGTTGAATTCAAACTAGGTTCAACGTGTAACTTGGCTGATCCTGAAAGACAAAAACTAACTAATTTCCCAAGCGTCGTCCAGGTCACCTCCCACGGAAGCCAGAAAAGAGCTAATTGCTTCTAGCGTTTTATTTTTTTAGAAAGTGAATATTGTTTAACACTACATTCTAGTTATTACAATGTTATTCATTTAATGTTCAGGATTTCTTGTGCTGAATGTGTTTCGGGACATGTCGGGACAGAGAGTCGCGTTCCGTCGCCTAGGCGATGGTGACCAGTGGGTGAGGGGGGCGTGTGAACGCATCGATTGTGGTAGAAAAAAGTTGGAAGCAGCGCCCACGGCCTGCACCAGCGCCGATTTACATGTAAATTTGAGCGCACCGCTTTCCTCCTTTTTTGTTGCGGGGCTTAACCGCACCGCACCGCCACTGCGCCGCGACCGCACTGCTCCTCGGGGCTCCGACTGGCCACTCGGCCCCCCGGTCCTCCGGTCGGCGGTCCTCGCATGTCGCTCTCCGCGAGGCCTGTGGGTGGCAGTGGGTTAGGGCCACGGACAGGTGTACCACCCAGTAGATGCAGTTGAACAGGCGCAGTAGGTAGATCCAGTTGCACACTACTTGGTACATTGCACAGTAGCCCTCATGCGACAAAAGGTCGACGAGACAGAAACGCCTATAAGAAAATAGGTCTAAAATTACAATTACTAGCTAGCAGTTTTACTAGAAGACCTAATGGGTCTTCTAGTAACCTAACTGGTCCTAACTAGACCTAACTGGTCCAAAAATGAATTTTTTACAGATTTTTATCTAAAAATCAAAAGTTTCTAAATTTCAACAATTTCAATTAAATTCCCAACAAAAGAGCAAATTGCATACTTCCAAGATTGTGGATATATCGAAGTATACATGCATCTTTGAGAATTAAAGAATACACTTTAAGTCTCCAGGCTTTGCCGGTTAGTGAAAGTGAAGAGCATTTCAACATAGTTTTTATTATAAACGTTTTGTACAGTGAATGCAGTACATCCCTTCATATTGTTCATTTTAGACAAAATATACTGGCTTAATGATATCTTGAATGATATTATATTACATGTTTCGGAAAAAAAATTTGTGTCTGATGGATCAAAATTTTCTACATATTTTTGACAAAAGGAAATAACTTTAATATTCATTTTTAATAATTAGACCATTTTTATTTGACGTGTTTTCGTGGAACTCCTATCATTGAATCCTACAATTGAACAAATTAGACCTTCTGTCATTAGACCTAAAACCTTTAGACCTATGAGCTTCATTTGCCCAATGGGGTTCAGCCATTCCCTTCTCACTCCATTCTTTCTTTTTGTTGCTCTTATATATTATTTTCTCTTTTTCCCCCCCAATCTTTTCTCTCCTGATTTTGCTCCTCTCTTTCTTCCCTCTCCTCTTTTTTTCTTTCTTTTTTCTTCTTCTTCTTTCTCGCTTTTCATTTTTCTTTATCCACAACCTTCTTTTTGTCTTTCATTTTTTCTCAAACTAATTTACCTCCCTCCAGTGTCTCGAAATTTCTTATAGTCACTTATTGTTTTTTTGGTTTTATTTTTCATTGAATTCGTTTCCCTGAATCGTAGAATTTTCTCTCTCCATTCCACACATAATATCTATCAATATCTTATCGCCACCAATGCAACTTCCTTCCCCAATTTGTTTCTCCACACTTCGAATCTAATCTTACGCACTTCATCTATCACCGTACCCTGCTATCTTAGCCTGCACCTTCTCTCGCGGTGCCAGCCGTCGCCAAAACACTTTTCGCCTCCTTCTCAACTCGATTCCGCCCGACCGCTTCCGCGGTCAGGCACGTGGTTCCTATTTATCAGACCGTCTGCCATCGGCGGCGCGGCATCCTGCGCTTCCATTGTTTTATCTCCGAGCTTCGTTTAGCGATTGCAAGAGCGCTTCCATTAATGGAATTTCCGAGCGCCCGCTTATCAAAAAAACTCCCGAATCGTGTGAATGAGGCGCCTCGATTTTTATTTTATTTTAGTCACGCGGCCAGATCGACGGCACCAGAGAAAAGGGCTCTCTGAATATTCCGCAGCGGGGAGCCACTGAAGATGGATTGATTGTTCCTGGCGCGAGGGAGTCGCGAGGTTTGGAACGGCGTGGGAGTGAGACCGCTCGCTGTGACATTCGAGTCCCGTACAGTGGGACCCAAGTTTCGGAAAGTGACAAAAAGTCATAAAGGTCTATTAAAAGGAAGCTTTCTTGCTTTCATTAGTGCTGCCAACTTGGATATTCGAAAAGAAAGGCATCTAGAGGCAGGCGTATTTGGAAATGAATATGCGTTTATGTTTATCTTTGCTAATATTCATGTGGCAATTCGAATTAGGATAATCTCATACCTGCATTACTTCCGGTAGATTAAAGGATGTATGCAGGATCCGAAAGCACACTGAATTAGATTGAGTTTTTTGAGTGGACCAAAAACATGGTAGCAAGCTTGGAGATCAATATTACATCAGGCGATATGTGCTAAGATGTGTTGTCTTCCAAAATTCCTTTACATCTAGTATTTTAAGATTATACTTGTTTCCTGTTCTTTACCATACAAAAAAGTGTGTTTCAGGCGATGCAATAATTGCTTCTGCACCTCTACTCCTACTCGTACAACAAAATTTTACTTCCATTCATGAACATCGTTCGCTTTATTCCACACTCGTTAAAACAGATGAAATATGTATGTTGGCAAGACATACCAGGCTTCAGTTCATGTCCAGATTTTATGAATTAACGCTCACTGCAAAACAAAACCATTTGTCTGCGGAAGCTCCAAGAAGCCCTATTTGCAGGCAATGCAGCGATTTCCACAAGTGTGTCAATGGCCGGTCGGTTTCCATTCGTGAATATTCATTGCCTTTCTGGGTCGTCCGGGGACGCTTTGACAATGACGCCCCGTTGCGAAAATAGTGCGGATTGTGAAGCAGAAAATCCATTGAAGCTTGTAAAACGTCGCTCGGTGTTTCCGGAAATCTGTTGAATGGTTGTGTCTGTTGTAATTGCTAGGGATATATTTTAGGCTACCTTTGCCCAAATAGTACTGCGAATCCCATTTCTTTTTGACAGGTTTAAAGGGGAAAACAAGATTTTTACATGTTGCAGGAATGATACGCAACGCTCCAGGAAAGTCTATCCTCAGTGACATCTTGAGAGTCTTATCAACGGAAATTATGTCGGCTACAGATTGTAAAAAGTAAATTGCGTACTCACCGCAATCTTAACAGCAGCTGGAAGCATGGTCCCCTTCACTTGTTTCCCAGTGATCTGGTAGCTACCAACGTAAATGCAATTTCTAAGGAGAGACCCTAACTCGGCTCATTGCGAAGAGACATTCCTGGCGCACTATAAATTGTAAAAAAAATTGAAAATTTAAATATTTCTTTTTCTGATTAAACGTAGAATGACGTGATTTCTTTCAAACCAGTTAATAAATTTACTAGAATCTTTGACTAACAAACCGTGTATGAGCACGATAAAAATGTTTTCACCAAATGTAACTTGCAACAACGTAGTCCTGACGATGGTCAGTCTCTCTTAGGGGCTGACCATGTAACACTCCTCTAATCGGCCTAACCCCTCGAATGATTTGGCCGCGGCGCCGGCGGTGCATTGTGGCTGTATCTCGGGCGGCAGGAAGGCCGGGGCCGCATCCAACGACGTCCGCAGCGGCGCAGAGGGCCATAACTCGGGCTCAGCGGCTTCCCCCGCGCGCGGCGCCAAAGGCCTCCAAGGCGGAGGCGCCTTCCGCGCGCGCTATCAGCGGCGCGCATTCGGGAGACGCCCCGCGCGGCTTATCGCCCGCGGCCCCGCCCCCCGCGCACACGCACACGCCCACTGCCTGGTGCCACCCTCTCCTGCCCACGCTAGGAGAGTGTGCCAGCCCTCTCCTGCCCACCTCTTCTGTCCACCTCTCCTGCCCACCCTCTCCTGCCCACCCTCTCTGCCACCCTCTCGCCACCCTCTTGCCACCCTCTGTCCACCCTCTTCTGTCCACCCTCTCCTACCCACCCTCTCCTGCCCACCCTCTCCTGCCCACCCTCTCCTGCCCACCGTCTCCTACCCCCCCCTCCTGCCCACCCTCTCCTGCCCACCCTCTCCTGCCCACCGATCACCCTCTCCTGTCCGCCCTGACCTGCTCACCGTCTCCTGTCCGACGGAAACTTGATAATGTAGCGTTCCATAAGGTGGATAAATGACGGTGGATGCAATGGACTCTAAGCATTGAAAGGGAGATGTGTGAGGAGCAAGATAAGAGAAATAATAGTTAAAGCTTAGCACGGTCTTCGTACGATTTTAGTTAAAAATGAAAGCACAATCATTATTTTGTAAGTACATTTCCTTGAAATTATTAGAAATATACCAGTACATAAATGTCCTTTATTTTCATTTATCAGATTTATCAGTTTCATGCAAAGTTCCACATATTCTGCATTTCGAGTATGTACTCAGCTTCTACATTCTTCATAGCTCTTTTCAGAACTACATTCATTCTGTTGTAACAAAGAACGATCTTGTACTATTTACTTACTATTGTTGAAGTTGATACGAAGCTCCGTTTGTGAAAATGGTAATCTGGAAGCCATTGGTAGTATAAAACGGAATCGGAAGACTGGACGCTTGATACGTATTCAGAGGAATGACCGAAAAAAAATTGTCGCTGAATGAAAACGACTAGGGAGAGAGGGGTGGAGAATCCTCGACTCGCTGGGGTGACGAGTAGCGATGAAGAGATGTGCGAGTGATGGGCGGGAGGGCGATTGAGGGAGGGACGAGGTGGCGGTGGCGGCGGCCAGTTTCCGACTTCCTCCTCCTCCTCCTCCCGCCCTCCAGAGAATTTAAGGTTCCGAAGACGAGCAGCGGCGCGCGGGCGCAGCGGAGTGGCACGGGCGTGGGCGTGGGCGGGCGGGAGGGTGGGAGGGAGGGAGGGAAGAGGCAGTGCTTGTCCGGCGAAGCGATTTGCGAGGGGGCCCTCCCTCGCCGTCCCTCCGCCCTCCGGCGGCTCTGCCCCTCGAGCGCCGCGCCCCCAACGCGCTTTCGCCTGAGCCGCTCTTTGACACTTCTGCGCTCGCTCCACCTCGCAGCGCCTTTGGAGGATGGAAATTGTATTTAGGACTGGATGTGATACTTTTCTTTTGTGTTTGGTCTTGTAGGCGCGTATAAATCTAAACCATGAGGCATTCAGGTACAGCCACTCTAGTTTAGTCTTCTATTCGGCTCTTGTTTTCCAGTGATAACCTCCATTATCTCTTTCTTCTTCTATGCCCTTCGTTGCTTTTTTTATTTCATTTGATAACTTATTCACATTTTCATTTCTTTGTTAGGTAATTAATACATACTTTTCTCATACAATAATTTGTATTAATTTACCATTGATAGACCTTTGCTTTCATGTCTCTTATCTCTTGTTTATTCGTCACATCTAGTGCGTAACAAAATGCAGAATTTCGATATTTACCATTCCATCACTTTGTGCCGTAAGTCGAATCCCGGTACAATTATTGTTGATGGATGAAACGCAATTCTGGTTAATACACATCGGCAAATGAATTAGAAAAACTAAAATATTAAAAAATACAGAGATGAACTCATGAGAACAATAGAACTTAATTACAAGCAAAGAATTTTTCTGACGTCGTAGGCTTCCGCGGCCAGAGTCATGTAAATGATCTTGGCTGTCCAGGTGACGCCGTGTCGAAGGCTGTGTTGCCGACGTTTCGACCATCTTGTCGTGGTCTTCCTCAGGGCTGTTGTGCACAACAGTTGTGTTGTGTACAGCCTTCGACGTGGCGTCACCTGGTCAGCCAAGATTACTTAAAAGTATTTTTCTGTCAACGTTCTTGCTGAAATAGAACATTTCCTTTCTTATTTTATATACACTTTAAGAATCACAAATTGCTGTGAAAATCAAACTGCCCCTTTCTAAGCCTGTTGAACTCTTTGGGTTACAGGCATACACAAGTGGTCGTACTTTGGCAACTCATTTCCTTCCATTCTTTTGTCGAACTGCAATCATCGACAAACATTTTTCGTTATGGTTTATACTCTCACATTTTGATGATTATCTTTAAAAGACTTACCAATCTTACCCGCATCGTCAGTTTAAGAAGACAATCGTAGATAATGAAAATAGCGGCCATTTTCTTATTTTGCGTGCCCTTGTAATGAATTCGAGCAGACCATGAAATTGAATGGTCGCGTTGGAGGGCTGGGATTCGGAACCTCAATCTCGACTCTGGACCTCTCACAATTATGAAGAAGTTTGCTCTACGGAGCCTGGGGAAAACGAAAGGAAGATTAATAAGTCACAAATGAGAATGCTAGAGAAAGCATTGGGGAATCCACAAAAGAAAAAGAGCACAGAGAAGTCGTCCGAAAATATCCAAAGGTCGCTCGCGTCTTGAAGGAGCTTCGCGATTGAAAGTCTCGCAATTTGTTTTCTAACGAGCAGTTGATTATGAAGTCAGCAGCCTTGTTCCAGGAAGGATATCCTTCCATAACAATGACTTGGCAGAACTTACGTTGATGAAAGAGTCGTTTTGTGTTTGCGGTGTACCCAGAGCACGATGTAAAGATAGTTAAAATTTCCTGGAATTTGTGACGTAACCCGTGGTCATTGACTGCAAAATCACCATTCGAACAGGAGAGGAGATGAAAATGAATTCATTTGAATTAGTTTGAAATCTGCTGATGACATTGCCTCTTAAATTTTTTTATAAGAAATATTAAACAACTTTATGTTAAGAAATCAACTTCCTAAACTCTGAAGCGTGTTTTGTTAATCATACGGACAATTGATGATTGCAAATAGCTCCTTTCGACATCGCGAAAGAAAGCATTTGTGGAATGCCTAAGGAAAATGGGTTTACATTTTAAAAAGTTTTTTAGGAACGAAATGCTGCGTTTGAGAATCAACAAGTAGTAACTTGACTTTCTACAAGTAGTAAAAACAAATCGTCTGACGGCATTTTCAGGTGTTCCTCCGGCAAGTAGGCGGTTAGAGTACGTAATGCGTGGAAAGGAACATTTTTTTACAACAAAGCGAAGTCATATGCGTTTCTGCTTGGAGAATAGCTGAATTATCAGAAATAATAGTAACCAAAATTCAATAAAGTAATATTTTTTCAATCCTATACTGTCAAATGTGCTGATGCACTCGCCCTTTTCTTGAAGTCGACAATTCTTTCCACTTAGATAAACGACATCTTTGTGATATTATCACTTCATAACTTTAAACATGTAGAATTACACAAATAATCAGCATAAATTGTAAGAATTTTAATTAACTTGTAGAACAGGTAACATAAGGGCGCAAATTATATAATGCGCGGATAGCCAAATATTTCTTCTTCCTCGTAAAGAACTATTTTTATAGTTAGAATGCAAATTCCACCCACCTTAACATTTGATAAAATAAAGTAAGAGAAAAGTATTTTTCCTTTGAGGCAGTATGTATGTATTTCCTCGTAAGGAGGAGTACATGCCCTTCCTACACAATGGTATGGAATAAAAGCACCCTACCTACGGAACGCGCGTATGCAATTGGCTGAACTTTTCCGAAAGCCCTCTCAGCGGCCGTCGCCCACGTGATCGTTGTGGTGAGTCCGGGAGGCGGCTGGGCGCGCGGCGAGCGCGGGCTGGCGGGCGTCCCGCGAGGCGCACTTTGCGGGTGTCGCGCGTGGGCGGGGCTTTGGGGAGCGAAAGGGCGAAGGGCCGGGCCGGCCGAGGGAGGCGCGCGCCCCGAGGGCCGCTCCTAAGTCGACATGCGCAAAATAACGGATGGCGGCGGGGCGCCGCTCCCCTTCCGAGCAGGTAGCCTACACAGAGCGAGGTGGACAGTCCGCCGGGGGAGCGGATCTTGAAGAATTGTGCGTTGGGGTCCCGCGGTGGAAGAAGCGGGGGGATGGTCGCCGGAGATGGTGGATGGTGGGTGTGTGGTTAGGTGGTCGTGGGAGTGACGTGGTCTTCTAAGGCGGGAAGGAGGCAAATGAGACAAAAGGTACGATAGTGGAGGTGGCGCCAGGGACGAGACCGAGGGGCGGTGGTGCTTGTACAGCTTAGGGAAGGGGCGTCTGGGTGTTTGCGGTATAGAGAAATGATCAAGTATCGTAGGTTGCGGGCTGACGGAGTGGTAAAGGCGGGGGGCGGGGGCGGCGGGGCGGCGGGGCGGCGGGGCGGCGGGGCGGCGGGGGCGGGGGGTGGGGGCGGCGGGGGGTGCCAGGAACGAGACCGGAGCGGAGTGGCTCGCGGAGTGGTAGAAGGTGCAAGAGCAACCCGAGTACGAGAGCAATGGTGAGGAGGTAGCAGGCGCGGGGGTGGGGAAGCTAGTAGGAGCAACACCGAGAATAGAGAAGGGAATGGGTCAGGTCGGACGAGGGCAAGGGGGGGGTGAAGGGGGGGGGCAACGAGCGGGGGGGGGGGGGGGGGGGGTGCGTATGCGAACGGGGGGGCCGGTGAGGGCTTTGCGCTGGCCGAGAATTGAGGGCGGGCGTTATCGGCGGCGGCGGGCGCCGCCGCGTATGCGGGTCCCGCCCTCGCCCCGCCCCCGCCCCCGCCCCCGCTCCGCCTGCGCAGCTCTAAATCTTAACACCGTCTTAGGGCGGACTCAATCACGTGGCTTAGAGGCGCCGCGCCCGCTCCATCCGTTAGTATTATAGGCGGAGAGCGTGGGCGGGGGCGTGGGGGCGGGGGCGACCGGCCCGCCGACCGGAGGAGAATCGGCGCCCGGGAAGGTGGCGACTGAATTTGTGGGCAGCGGACGACAGATGGGAAGATGTGTCCGCGGAAGGGACAAGAAAGATGGAGGGGGATTGCGAAGGGGGAAAAATGTCATGGAAAGGAAATATAACGTTACCCAACGTAGTCGATTATAAGGTGATATTGATTATGTTGTGACAAGAGGGAGAATTGACTCTAGTAACTATCCGTTGTAATGATTTGCTTCATCTCTGATATGAAATAAATAAAAGATGTTATTGTAGTAGTGCATAATAAGACTGTACAATACTCTAAGACGTAAGAATTTATTTAGTGGGAAGGTAGCTATCGTGCTCTCGCATTATGCTCTTAGTATGAATTGAGAAATACTAAAACAATACGAATTATTTAGCGACACTGTAATATTTTTGTTTACACTTAATAAGCTTCCGAGAATTATACGCAATACGCAAGATTAGCCTTAATATTCTATTTTCGATAAAAAAAAGTTCATGTATTCAGCATCTAATATCGACTCTCTAGTGGGTAAAATTTCACTTATTGATACATCACGCTTGAATTATTGCATTACCAAATTTGAAAAGTTAATCTTGTTCCCATTTGTGGTCTGAATGTTTGCTGTCAGTTTTCTTGCTATATACGAGTTTCACCGCTTCTCATTCCCATCGTTATACTTAAGTATATTCGCTGTCTCGTCCAATTAGTACAGATTATTCTTTAGTACACATAACTTCATTAGAGGAGTATCTGTAAATGATATTGAAAAACTGCTTGACAGACGAGACTCATATTTTTGCTATTATACATTATCGTGCCCTACATTAAGGAATCAACATACTGACGCGTGAACGAGCTTGATTATCTGAATAATTATAAACCCCACTGACTTCAAGAAAACGTTCGCAGATACTGAGCCTACATTTATTTACAAAAACAAAACAAAGGGTTATCTAAGCATTTGTTCAGAGGACCAGGAAAACTGGACGAAAAACGTATCGAGTAAACAGAAACTGACTTACAATACACGTTACAGGAAGAGGTTACATGCAGATGAAACGCTGGACGAAGACAGATGATTGTTGAACAGCAATGTAGGAAGGCCTATTGGCTGTTCTTCCTCGTCAGAGGAACCTGTTTGCTCCGCCCGCTGTCCGGTGTGGCTGGTGCTGCAGCAACGCCGGCGCCTGGGGGGCTGAGGAGGCTGCTTCGCGCCCACCCGCACCGCCAGGGCCTGCGGGGTTGCGGCAGCGCCCGGGGCGGAGAGAGAACGGCGGAGGGCGGGAAAACGGGCGAGAATAGGTAATAACGCGGGGAGGACAAAAGGCGAGGATGGGGGAGGCGGAGACGAGCCAAAAAGGGAAGGGTGGCGGCGATGGGAGAGGAAGGACATAGTCCAGTGAAGACGAGGAGGACGATGGAGGCGGGCGAGAGGAAACTAAAACGATGAGAAAGGTAGGACAGAGCAGATGGACTAAGACGTGAAAGGATGCACAAGAACGTGGGCGTAGAATTAGAGGGTGCGTCCACTCACCAGCGAGCGTGATGAGTTAGGAATGGATGCTTGGTCGTGACGCCGGAGACAGCATCAGAGGGCGGAACGGTGGCCGTGGGCGAAGGAAAGGGGAAAGAAGATGAAGGTGGGGACGGGTGAAACGCATGCTAAGGACGGACGAGGGCAATTCGCGCGCTGGGAGAGACGAACTCCGACGAGGGTGCTTACTCTGCGCGTGAAGTGAAACGCGGGGTTGAATGTGCGCTGGAGTGGGAAAGAAGGCTGGCGTGGCGTCCACAGGACGAGTCTGCATTGTCGTGAGGGCGCTGTAGGACGCGCACGGGTGGCCTTGGGAGGCGGAGGTATGACAGACGAAACTGCAGGAGCGAGTGGCTGGGCATTCGTAAGAACACCGAGGGGTGCAATGGTGAGCACGAGCAAGAGAAAAGGGAAGGAAACGGACACGAAAATAAGGGTATGCCAGGTCTGGTGAAGGGTAGAAGGAAGGCATCGATGAGGTAGGACGAGCCCGGTTGGTGACCCGTCATGTGTGGTGGTATAATGCACGTAAGTGTGTGTGTGTGTGTGTGTGTGTGTGTGTGTGTAAGAGTAAAGGATACAGCTAAGAAGAGGAAGGAAAGATAAGGCGCGTAACATGGCCCCCAATATTTGCCTGGTATTGATAAAAACAAGGAATATTTTGGATTAGAGCAACCGGCCACTAGAACTCACGTCCAGACAACGGCTGAATCTATCAAGCGTCGAAAATATACCACTGACGGCACTGAAACCCTCGTTGGTCGCGTTCGGAGTGGCTACAGAGACAGGGGCAATGCTGGTTCCGAGCTAGCTCAGCCAGTAAATCTGTGCGTTGCGGGCGTGGGCGAGGGTGCGGGCGGGACAATGCGGGGCGATGCGCCTGCTAACGAGGCGCGCTGCATAATTCACGCGCCTGCCGCCCCGAGCGCTCCTCGTCCTCGCCGGATGCGCCCCGAGCTGCGCTTTGCCACGCGCGGCCCCCGCCGCCCCCGCCGCCCCCGCCGCCCCCGCGGCCCGCCGCCCCGCCGCCCCGCCGCCCCGCCGCCCCGCCGCCCCCGCCGCCCCGCCGCCCCCGCCGCCCCGCCGCCCCGCCGCCCCCGCCGCCCCGCCGCCCCGCCGCCCCCGCCGCCCCGCCGCCCCGCCGCCCCTGCCGCCCCGCCGCCCCGCCGCCCCGCCGCCCCGCCGCCCCCGCCGCCCCGCCGCCCCGCCGCCCCGCCGCCCCCGCGCCCCGCCGCCCCCGCCGCCCCGCGCCCCGCGTCGCTGCGACGCACCACTCTGCGCTCCCGCCGCTCCGCATCACGCACAGCGCCTTGCACGTCCCGAGCACTCTGACTTTAGGAGCAGAGTTTGGCCCCTGCAGCTCTGCTTTCTCAGCTTCTCATACGTACAGCCAAGTTGGCGCGGGAAAAGCAACGTTTCTTTATGCAAAGCCACGTAATGGATGTACCAAAGTACGATATTATCTAGCGAGTGCTTCTGTGTTTATGATGTGAGTTCTAATTCAGATCTTCTCTTCTCAACTCCTAGAGCATCCCATAACTTTTTCGTCAGGACCCCGTGTAACTGTCGTTTCTTGCTATTTTGCGAGCTCTTTTCCACTTTTAAACGCTAATTTTAGACATCACTTGCACGTTAACACTCTTCCGTGCCTAAAATATATCAGGTGACTTGTAAACGGCATCCGGGATTCAGGCTCGATTTGTACCTCTCGCAAATGAGGTATCCATAGAAAAACGCATTTCTTCCATGCCGTTACGCACGAGTCGATTCGGCCATTGCGCTTTCGTTTATTGAATCTTTTATTTCAGAAACCCGTCAAACGCCAAAATTTAAAATGCGCTTTAGTGATATAATATTGTTCCATGAGAATATACACATCGCTTATTCCATATTTACCTAAAAATATGTATTTATTAACTGCTTTAATATTAAAAAATATTTTGAAATCTGAAAAATTGGGACACTTTTTCTCTCTTTCCTCGACATGAGAAATTTGGCGTTTGACGGGCTTCTGAAATAACCGATTCAATTGTGCGAACTGCCGACGGCTTCGCCTGAACCGCCGGCTCCTCCCACTCTCCTCCTCGTTTCTTGCTGTCTGCACGACGCCGTCCCCCGAACACAGTCCCTCACTGTCGTTTCTGTTCTTTGGCTCCACAGCCCGCTACGGGCCTTGGCCGACCAGCGGTGACCCAGCCGGGATAAGGGGTTCGTGTAGTCACCACGACGACATTCATTCACCGTGTACACTGATCTTCATAACCTTAAGTTGGGCTTTCTCACACAGCAGTAGATACTGGGATAGTTGTAAGGAAAGCGCACAGTTTCATTTTGCGTCGGCCGCGAAACGATCCCGGGATTCGGCCATGGAAAGCCAGCTCGCAAACCAAAGAGCCACCGAGGGAGGCCCATTCCGTCACATGAGGCGATATTTGTCATTTGTCGCCCTTTGTTCTTCTCCTTTCACCCTTCAGCCCTTCGCAGCGGCGACGCGTGTGTCCGGAGACAAACATGGCGGTTTAATGCAGCGCCGAGCATTACGTCTTCGCGTTTTGTGCGCGCGACGCGACAAGGCAGATGGGTGCGCGGGTTAATTTTTTAGCGGGCTCTGTGCGCACTGGCGCATTGGCGCGCGGCGGATGGGAGCGGGGCAGAGGAAATTTTCGCTCGGTTGCGCGATAACCCAGTAGTAATAGCAGCAAGCGACATGCAGCGCGGAAAACAAGCGATTCAAAAACGAATGTTGTCTAGCTGTCTGACGCTCCGTTGCCCGCGACAGTGATGAGTTTTTCTCTTTTCGTGTTTGTCGGGTTGCGGAGAAAATAGAGCTGCAATAATTCGTGGGCGGAAGATTGTTATGTCGGAGAGAAAGGAAAGTGGGGTTTTCAAGGGGGTTTAATTTGTTATATCGTTCGTGGCGTGCATGTCATGAATAATAAATTCCAGTTGAAGAGATTAGCAGTTAAACACCGGAATGTACATTTGTCCTAAATTCAAGTTTGTTCTTCTTCTTAAGCTTTGCTTAATAAAATCTCGAAACTGAGTATGGATAATTAGTCGCAGATGTTTAGTGATATATATGAACGACTTAGTGCAAAACGTTCCTTGTACACGGTTTTTGTACCCGTTTCAGGAAATATTAGTCAAGGATTTATTTATATTATTCGATTTACTTTCAAAGTGATCTCTCTTTAGAAATATAAAATAAAAGATTTTATGTAAAAGTTCTCCATAAATGATTCCCTTTTATTATTTCTGTCTTTTCAATTTCTTAGATTAACTGCGATAAAGTACATTTTTCGCTTTATGAAAACTTAATTCTGTTCTTTTAATCATATACATTTGTAATTAAGAAATATTGTCTCTAGATAAGTGAAAGTAGTTTTGATGGATGGCGAGAAGTTGAAACAGACATACACAGGTATTTCCAAATTAATAACTAAGTGTCGGCAATTTTAGTCAATCATCCTTGCAGTGACATCTACTAGGTAAGGAACTTATAATGTTCTATTATTATGTTTGTTATGAGGGAATAACAAAGGAGGATTGCATATGTTTCCGTCATTAAGCGAATGGTTTTTCACTTAGACACAAGATGACTCGCTACAAGACGCGTTTACAAATGCTTCTCCAGTTTCTCGTCTTCTGATAACAAAAGCTTCTGCAACAGTGTATGGTGTAAAGTAAGCAGGCTGAGATGTTCATGGCACACTGATAATGCGGTGTATAACACACGCCCTTCGTCTGCTACTCCACGCGCGCGGCCTGGCAGCGAGCGCGCCTCTCTAGGCGGGCATCCATTTGCATTTCTGTGTGCGCGAAGCAATTCTCTTCGATGTGACGTCAGTCCGACGTTTTGGCTCTGAGGGGAAAAAAGGAAAACCTGGCGATTAACAATCTGACAGCTCCTTGGCGCATGTGTGTTGATCTTCGCACTTTTGCTGCCAAACAGTCATCTTTAATAAGGTCTAAAGGTGATCATAGAGCAATATAATAGTCATTTGTGGCACGTGTTTGAGTAATAGTTTATGTGACATTAGTTTGTAAAGAACCACATCGTATAAATCGTTTTTTACCTCAGAATCATGTATGGTTTTGAGAATAATGTGCTTCTGGTAACATTTGTACTCCGGAAATAAGTTATGTTAGTGTTTATGTACCAGCCCCTAGTGAAATCCGAATACACTTCAACCCGAGACATGAAAAACACAATCGTTTTCACTATTTAGATATCATAAGAAAAGGAGAATACGTACTCAAGAAGAAAAGTATACTTAAGCTCCCGGATTATGTGGTGGAGTACTGCATGTTAGTGTAAGTGTGTGTGTATGGGGAGAGGATAGGACAAGGAAGTGGAAGGAAAGATCGCGCCCCGTCCGTGGCCCGTTGGGTAGGGTACTACCCCGGCATTCGCCTGGTGTTGATCGGAGAAACCACGGAAAACTACCGATCAGAGCAGCCGTCCTCTAGAATTTTCATCCACACAGCGACTGAATTCGACCTAGCTGAAAAGCTAGTGTCGAAAATTCTGCCGCCGTCAGGACTCGAACCTAGGACCTCCCGGTCAGAAGCGCTGCACTGATATCAGTTGATGCACTGAGCTACCGCTCCCGATACGTATGCGATGGACAATCTGAAGGAAATATATTCAGTTTTAATAACAAGGCAGATTGAATATTCATTTTCTTTGTTCTCTAAATACTAGGTGAAATAATAGTTATTGTATAATAAAATAAAGAGAAAAAAATTCAGTTGTTTAATATCATAACGTCCGACTAGTCAACATACACGCAAGCGACGTGATTGTTTAAGTTCAAAACAATGTTCTAGTGATGCTCATTTAATAATTTCTAATTCTTTGACTTGCCACTATTGGAAACGTCAAGAAATTGAAGTTATTTAAAATCACAAGTAACTGGTCTATTTTCTGGTGCATTGTCGGTGCATAACTTAATTAGCGGATCACAGTTCGTTGCTCGTGCATTCGTTGGTTGAATGATGTTATCTGAAAATCAGGAAATTCAAGTGAAAGAAGAAGTTGTATAATTGTTCTCGGAATGAGATCAAAAATCATTCCTGTAAAGAGATTCACAGAACTTTTTCCTTCTCCGTTCTTGTCTGCCAAGTGTTTATGCTTCCTGGAAGAGAGAACGATAAATCGCTTAGGGGCACAATTCAATTTTTTGCTTTTTATTTAGCGTTCAAGGCCAGCTAAGTTCGTAATCTGTTGGCTTATGAAGTAAGTTCAAAACTAAACTAATAAAAACGTTACAAAGGTAAATACATTTTCGTTTTTAGAGTGTCAGTTACGCCGCAAAAAACTGTATTGCTTTTCGTCGTGAAAGTATAAATAAGGCTAAGTCACCGGAAAGATAAATTCGAATCGAAGAAGATGAATGTTTGTGTCTACATTCATAAACCATGTTCTTTGGAACATAATAACGTATAAAAAGAAAATGAAAGAAAAGGAGCCATTGTAAATGCTGTGTAAAATCATCGTATCGAAAATGCACAATTTTATATATCTTCTGTTATATGAATTAATTAAATTAATGATTTGTTTAAGATAAAAATTGCTAAGGAATGTTTTCTACGAATCACATGTAATAATAATAATAATAATAATAATAATAATAATAATAATAATAATAATAATAATATAATTCTTGTATTGACACCTTCGTATCCCAAACAATTTTTATTAGGAATACGCCTCAAACTACTTACTTGGAAAGATTCTAATAAAGTACTCCTTACAGCCACTTTCCTTTAAACCGTGGTTGAGCCCTAGTTTTACTGTATTGCATCCTTGCTAACAGATGTTGCAATAGGAAGAGTTCTCTCAATGCCTCCGTTAATATCAACACGGCCACTGCTGCGGTCGGAAAGTGATTGCATTAACAAGGCGGGTCCACTGTAAAAAGGCAATCTGCGGCGCCGACACCCGCAAGTAATTTGAGGCGCCGGGGTGGCGCAGGGCGAACCTTCCATTAGACGCACCCTTCATATCGCGGCGCGGGCAGGCGTCACTGCTCCATCAGGCGGTGGGGGCGGCCCAGACGCCGCGATGCGCAAAACCGCGCGAGGAGCCGTCGAAAAACCGCGCCGCGGGCCGCCAACACGACAAAACTTAATTACCCGCCGCTGTCTGGCGCAAGGGTTTAATATCCGCTGGAGAGCGCAAAGTGCGGAGGGTGGCTGGCGCGGGGCGAGTGGGAGCGGGGGCGGCAGCGGAGACGCGAGGTGGTGGCGGCCGACAGACGTGTTCTAATGACTCGCGCCCTCTCCCTAGCCCTCGCCCTCGTTCTCGCCCTGGTCCTCGCCCTCACTCTCCTCCCCGCCGTCGCCCTGCCCTAACCCTCGCCCTCGCCCTCGCCCTCGCCCTCGCCCTCGCCCTCGCCCTCGCCCTCGCCCTCGCCCTCGCCCTCGCACTCGCCCTCGCCCTCCCCCTCGCCCGCCCTCGCCCTCGCCTCCCCCCCCCTCCATCTAGTCGCGCATCCTACAAGATACACTTTTCCCGCTTATCCCTATTTCTATCCCTCTATTCACACATCAGACGAAATTTTTAGTCCATTTACTCTCGTTGTGACTTTGCACTTGCACTGCCTCCCATTCTCATCACATCCAACTCCTTAATTCCCATCAACATTTCCATTAAATCCACGTCATTTGCGACTCCATACTATCTACATTCTCACCCTCTTCCCACTCCCCATCTTCGCGTCAACTTCCCGTATACTATCTTTATCTTTATTCTCAATTCTGACGTGCAATCACCCTTCTGTACCCCAATCCGATCATAGATACCAAATCTTCCTCCAATCTCATTCATAACAGAAACCTGCGCCCCATCCCTTGATTCAAATCCCTGCAGAACCCCACCTTCACCCAATCTACCTAAAATCTCCACCAGTGTCATCGCTGCCGGTCTCCGCACCCCCGCACCAGATTTCCTTCTCCAATTCGCGCCCCGATCCGATCACTGCCTCTTTTACCTCACCGACACCTGCCCGCTTCACTCTCGTCCTCCGATTTTAATCCCCGCCTCGCATTCCCCCCCGCCACCCTTCTCCCGACCCAAACCTTCCCATTTCCCCCAACTTCACCCACTTACTCCCACTTCCCGCTTTCTCCGCCACTCTTTTCCCCTCCGCCGCGCCGCCGCCGCGCCGAGAACCCCGGGAAAAACAATGCAATAACGGCGCCCCGCCTCCGATAGCAGCCGCCGCCCCAGAACAAATATTTCCCGCGAAAAATTGGCCCAGATAAGGCAGCCGCCGCCGCCACCGCCGCCGCCACGGCCGCGCCGCGGAAATAAAAAAAAATAATTGCGGATGAATTACGAGCGCGGTCCTGCCACGTGTTGCGTGCGGCGCGGCGTGGCTAGGCCTGCGGGGGCGTGCCATGCCGTGCCGTGCCGTGTCGCCGGAGTGCGATGGCCACCGCTCCTTTTTATGGGCCTCGTGTTGCAGTGGGGCGCTCAGTGTTTTTCATTATACTAGTATATTCACAATGTTCAAACGTTTATAGACAATAATTTTGAATTTTACATATGCACTAGTTCTATTTACAAATTGTACGTTTTATGTAATATTTAATTACATTTAACGATATTTTCAGCTCCATACCTTCTTGTTTATGCTTTTTAGCTTCCGTTTTTCCAGGCGTTCATATAAGTAGCTTGGAAGTTTTTAATTATAATACCTCAGAGCAAGAGGTTAGAAGCTTTTATTGCATGGATTGTATTCTGAGAAAAAGTCTAAAATTATTATTATTATTATTATTATTATTATTATTAATAATAATAATAATAATAATAATAATAATAATAATAATAATAATAATAATAATAAAAGCAATAATAATATATGTACAACTACGTATTTAGTTTGTACTAGATAGGCATTAAGCAATGCGAACCTCTGTGCAATTACATTCAAACAACGTTCTAAATACATCCGTCGCTACAATAATCAAATATGTTATTATCCCTGTTGGTTAGCTTTCAAACATATCATTTTTTGAGATTAGGTAAGTCCTGCTCATTACATGAGCGGTATGTACCACGTTCTGCTCTCCCTTTCATTATTTTAGAGAAGTTGTAGAAATACTCCGCCATCTCTAACACTTCAAAATAATTATATTAACTTATGCCCTCTTTGAAAGCATTTTGGCTTAAAATTTTTCTTCAAATGAAATTTTAAGATATTTTAATTAGGAAAAAAATATATTGAAATGAATCTACTAAATGGACTAAGCCCAGCACAGATAATGCTGCTTGCTCTTTCATACCAAAACTGACCAAATTGAAGTTAATTTATTGTATATTATGGACGGTATAAATTGTCGTTCAATTACGTTTTATTAGTAGTAAACATATAGGCAAGGTCCGAAAATATTTATGACATTCATGTTTTTAAACTGTTTTTATTCAACCATCTCGCATGACGTTTTGGAAGGTTCTTTTCTCCTTCGTCAGACAAATTCACATTATTAAAGAAAGGGAATTTTTGTTGTCATCTTCTGCTGTAATGTAGATCTCGTTACATTTTCATTACTTGAACACTAGTAGAAAGTAATCTACAAGAACGCTCCGAAATATCATGTGTGATAGTTACTTGAATAAAAACAATTTAAAAGAAAGTGATTGTTAGAAAGTGTTTGTCCTTGTTAACTACTAACAAACTGAAGTTAACCAACATACAATTTTTTTTTCAAGTAGTAGTCGTTGCTATGTTATAGCTGAATTGATAGGTTTTATTTATTTTTGAGGAAAAAATGACAAACAAAATGAGGACATTAAGGGATATAAAACTTTTAAAAAAATATTACAAAGCAATATAATGAGAAAGTAATATTTATTCTCATACAACTCTTAAGTATTACACAATTATATTTCATAGATTACTAAATTTTCGGTTACTATTTGTGAAAACATTGTAAGTAAAATGTTTAATAAAATGCAAGTAAAATTATTTATATCTTTCTTCATTAATTCTCAATAATTTCATATTTTGCGAAGACGTAGTTTGCAAGAAAAGAATAATTCGTTGATTCAGTACTTCAATAACTTCCAAATTTCTTCCAAATGACACAGATATTGTCGAATTTGCTTCAGTTGCTGCCTCAAAAGGTGGAGACAAATCAACTTTGTACACTTAGTATAGATATGATAATTCTTCAAAGAAATAAACAGTTGCCTTCTGGAAGCACAGCATCTACCAATGCTGTGTTATTTCCCGAGAACATTGTAGCAACTCGCTGAGACATTACTTTATTTTGGATATTTGACATACCAACCTTCTTCTAACAAACAGACCGTTAAAAAATAATTCAAGTAAATTTATAATACAGCAAAATTGAAACAAAAATTTATATCAATGTAGTAAAGCAAAACTAGAGTTCTTAAGTGTTTATTAGTTATCATTTTCTCTAATTCAATAATATAATTTAATTAAATATTGCTGTTCGAGATTATATCACCAATTATTATTACCGTCATTAGACTCGAAACAAACATCCTGTCGGATCGAATCGTACATCTCATCACTTCGAGTTCAGTTGATTTCGCGCCCTCGCGCACATCGAGGAGGGATGGATGCGGGTCTATTGTGCATTGTTCCTGCCTTGAGGGCACGTTCGAACACACGACACTTGGCTTCGGAGTGCTGCCGGCTGTAGTCAAGTCGGATGTGCTGTACGGATCGGTAATGGTGTGCATAATATGCGAGGTTCCGTGTAGTGCCGTGAGACACAATGTGAGCACTGGTTTACCATTTGTCTTACAAGCGAACATCTACCATAGTATTGCTTCTATTATTTGCCCACATTGTTCTGAGTTTGCACATGTACCTCTAGTTTAAATACATTTCTTTTCTTGAATATAGTGCACGTTTGTTTTGTAGATGCTTATTTGTTTCGTATTAAGTTTGCGATAATCGTAACACATCCATATATTTAAAACTCGAAGGGTTTTCGTTTAGGAAGTTGCTTTGCAAGGAAAGGAAGAAGAAGCATTCTACTCAACATAATTTTGTGATTTGTTTTCTTTAACTGAAAGGTAGTACGTCCTAGATGTGTTGTCACTTGTTCTAATTAACTTGTTTTATTGCTAAAACGCTGTCATTTATTAACACTTTAAAATTAATAGAATGAACGTTGCAGTAAGTTGTATCTGCAGCATTTGGTTTTTAAAATAGCATTCTCTACAGTCTTTGGTTTATTACGTCATTTTCAAAACCAACCACAATACAATTATAATACAATTCGAGGATATCACTGTATCATCAAGTAATAGTTGAAGCGAAAGCAACAACTGTTTTAAGTTCGAAGATTGACTATTTTTAAACGCAAAGTTTATTAAGTTTATATAAATAATCGCCAAGTCCAGTAATCATCTGACAGGTGTGCATTTACAAAACCTTTTGAGTGATTATAAGTAGGCTTTTTCGTTAAGGTGAATAGGACGGTAGTCTACAATAGTCCACTACAACTTACATGTACAGATCTTGGTAATTTTACATTTCAATTATATTTATAGAATCCTGTTTAACTCAGTGTTCACGTAGAATAGTGATTGTATTGTTTCAAAAAATGTGTAAACTTCCTATATATCATCAGTTTCAGAGAATAATAACTACATGAAGCAGTATTTTTGGGGTTCTTGATTTTCTGTACAGTATAAATGTAGTAATCATTCGTTGACAGGTTTCTGCAGTCCCTCCCCTTGGTGCGATGTAATCGCAGGGTTTAGCTAGTTATTTTTTTATACACTTAGGAGAAACACTCAGAATTGCCATGGTATTAGTGAATTGCCACTTGCCTCACACTAACCAGCCCCCTTTCCCACGCCCTGCCAAATCCTGCCCGATCCCGCCTTGGCCTGCCCGTTCCACTCGCTCCGGCCAACCAACTTCACCCGGTCCATCACCTCCCTGTCCTACTCCACCCCACCCCTCCTCGCCCGGCCCCTCCTGCCGCGTTCGCTACGATAATCGCTGCTTCTGGTTTCAAGTACACATAAGATGCGTCGTTGATTATTCTTAATCAACTTCCATTAGCAAAAATTAAATTGCATTTGCAGAGTCGTCGAACTCAACATAACTGCTACTAAATATTTTGAATGTCACAGTCCAAATCAGTGTATAAACAGATATAGGTACGGGATTATTGTGTAATATCTATCGTCTGAATCTATATCTGAAACTAATTGAAGGTAACAAAACAAAAATCCATCGGCTGGCTAAGACCACTTTTGTAATCGGTATAAAGCGACTCGGGTGTGAGATGTAAGATGTCGCGGTACCTTCAGACTATCCTCATACATTGAATCCAGCCAACCGAGACGTTTTGATACGGTTCTCTGTTGGCGCATAATCTGCCTGTCTCAAAAATAATTACAAGCAGCTCAGCAATATAGGATATATTAGTTGTTAAATATATTTTATTTCAGTATAATTTATGTAGGATATTATGATGTGAAAAACGTAGTCATAGTTATGGTCAATAAGGTTTTTCACCATCCATCAAACATTGTATGGAAATACTACTATGTTTAGACTTCCAATTTATTGAAAAAAATCCTAAATTTCCAATATATTGTAAAAATCATTATACAGACTTTTATATCTATACGTAAATAACCATCGTAGGGTAAAGACGACAAATATTTTAATATTAGAGGCAGACACTTCAGTTTTAATAATAACAGACGTTTTTTAAAAAAAATCAATATTATACGGTCGCCCTACTATGCCCCTTGCCATCGTATTTTTGTTTAAATTAAAAATATATTACATAAAAAGGAGACTAATTAGTGAGAAACCACCCATTCATAATTGCTAATTGCGTACTTGGTCAAAAAGAAACTTAACATTTTTTATACAAGAAACTGTAAGAGCATTACGAATCGTATTAAGGAGTAAAATTTCCTTTCATTTTCCTTAATGAATTTCTATAACCACCTACTAAGAATCAAACACAAACAGGTGTATGAAGAGATGTTTTGCCGTAAACCAATTAATTATACAAGTATATCAATTATATATCAAGATCTCACAAAGCGTGGATTCTGAGTACACAAATTATTAGAGAAAGTCATTTATCACATATGGAAGCATGAATGATCCACTTTTTCAATACGAGGGACCCACAAAACGAATTTTTCTGTCAAAAAGTCACAATTTCTCGTAGTAGACTTCATAACTTCCTTTACACTACGTAGAAGTATGCGAGAAATTAATAAGTTTATTTTCAGGGAACTATTAAATGTTATATATGCAGAATTGAATAATAATATTAGTACCGTTTTCTTTGTTTGTCATGTGGAACGTCATAATTCGAGATATTTATGAATGTATGTATAATTACAATGCTAATACTTATTATATTAGTTGTATGATTATCGTTGAATCTCCTATTCGGTTCTCGTGCATTGACATTAGAGGCGGCTTTCGCATGTGTGCTTTCGCAGACACTAGTTTTTCAGCTAGGTCGAATTCAGTCGCTGTCTGGAGGAGAATTCTAGCGGCCGGCTGCTCTGATCGGTAGTTTTCCGTGATTTCTCCGATCAACACCAGGCGAATGCCGGAGCAGTACCCTACCAAAAACGGGCCACGGACCGCGCGCGATCTGTCCTTCCTCTTCCTTGTCCAATCCTCTCCCCCTACACACACACACTTACACTAACATACACTACACTACCGCATATTCCGGGAGGCCGGTCGGGAGCTTAGAGCTTGTCCCGGCTGGGGCGGTGCCCCGCTGTTGGGAGAGTCCTGATTAGGGGGAAACCCCACTAGCCGACAGTAGGTCGGTGCCGGATCTCGCCATCCGGCGGGGAAATATCACCGCGCATATCCCGAGAAAAACATGCACTACACTAAAGGGACTAATAACCAAAGCAGTTGACGTGCCCGGAAACACGAAAAAATCAAATCAAATCATTAATTTAGATTTCTGAAACTGAAAATGACCGTATGTGACGTGCTCCTTCTCGTAGACGGCTGATCGCAGTGAGCGTATGCCGCCAGCCTTTCCTCGAGCAACATTCTTTGGCGACGGCTGTCGTGGAACTTGAGAGAGGTGAAGGCGCACGTGGCTGCGCTCTGCGTGCCGGGGGGAAGGGGCGGGGTGGGGGGAGGGGGGAGATGGCGGGCGGCGCTGTGTCTGAGGGAAATTTTAATCCCGCGGTCATTAAACATGTATCGGGGGCGGGGGGTGACTGCGTGGCGGCCGACCGCCCGCGCGCGCCGTCAAAGGCCAACTTTGCTCTTTCGCCGCCGACGCCGCCCTCGTCGACTCTTCCGCGCGCGCCGCCGTGTTAACCGCCCGAGCGCGCACCTCCCACAGACCCAGCCGCGCTTCCGCTCGCCCTCCTGCCTTCCCTGAAACCAACCCACCCACCCACCGTCCAGCTCACATAACCTCGTAATCTCCCTCACTCTCAACCTCCAACCCTCTCATCTCACTCTCCTGCCATCTCGCCTTTCCCTACTGTCCCTCGCCCTCCTCCTCACCCTCCTCCCTCTAGCCCACTACCCTCTTACTTCCTCCCTCTCTGCCTCCATCCCTCTCACTCTCCTTCCGCCATCTCGCCTTTCCCTACTGTCCCTCGCCCTCCTCCTCACCCTTCCTCCCTCTAGCCTACCTACCCTCTTACTATCCTCCCTCTCACCCTCCAGCCTACACATCCTCTCACTCTCCCGCTCTCTCCCTCAGTTCTGTCTCTTCCTCTCGCTCTGTCTCTCTCCCGTCCTCTCGCGCTCCCGTCTTGTCCTCCGTCTTTTTGCCCTCTCGTTCTCCCCCGCGGAATATTAAGATACGGAATGGCGGTCTCTGTTTCGAAAACTTGCGGAATTCAATACCACACATGGCATGGATATTTTTCTCGTTCATGTGTGTTGCGGAAGAATGAGCGTTTTGTTCATGGTAGAATAGAAAAATACGAGCGTTTGGGAGTTGAGGACTGTTCGAAAAGCAATTTTACAGTGTTTCTAATAACTAACGAAGATAAAAACATTCAAATAAATAAAATTAATAAGTTTCTACTGTTAAGAATGCTCTGTTCATTTTTCCGTCAGTAAATCCAAAAATTGGTGTTTCTCCCCTCTAGATGATTGATCTTCTTTCCTTCGACATTTATTTCCTCTCTGTCCATCTCTCGCCTTTTACATTTATTCTTTTACCAAAACTGTTATAGTTACAAACTCACAAAGAATGCTTCAGGCCATTTAAGACGTATGGAGTTGCAGATACATGTTCCTAATTTCATTTGTAGTTTTTGATGAAAAATTCAAGGTTGCATAACATTTGCAAATGTTTTTAGTTTGTCATGAAGACATGTGTACATGCCAGGGTCGGCATTGAGAGATTTTCTGTCGAAGAATTGCCGTTTTTCCCGCATTATTATAATATTTTCTTTACACTGAGTCAGGAATAAGCAAGGAAGCAAAATGAATATAAAAAAGACAAAAATTAGATTACAGAAAAGTAGAGTAAGAGAAAATAATTGCGATGTAGCAATCAAATGAAGTGACTTACTGTGGTGAAATTGTGAGTTGTGAGTATGAAAGGGTCTGCAATAAAGTAAATTATCCTTATTAATTGCATTTTTTGTTTCTTTTTATTTATTGCTATTATTATTTGTTATTATTGTAATTTTTAGACGTATATTCATGCCAGTATTCTGCGTGACTAGTAGCATAAAATATATATTCCATTCTATTTTCTTAAGTGCCAGAGGTATATTACCTTCTCTGAGTTTCGATCCCTCCGATGCCACCAGGTAGAGTGGAGCCATTGGCGGAGCTGCGCGCGTCGCACAGAGCGTGCATTCCTGGCGCGCGAAGTCCGCGGCGAGGCGCCGTGAGCGGATCCGCACCTCCGCCCTCGAGCGACACTCGGCTGGAGGGCGCGCCCCCCCCCCCCTTGGCGGCTCCGGCGAATTCGACCCGCTCCGCCGCCTCAGCATGCGGCCCCCCCCGCCACCCCGCCGTTCCGCCATCCTGCCATCCCGCCATCCCCCGCCCCTTCCATCCCCGCCCCTCCCTGCTCCTCCCATCCCCGCCCCGCCGCCCTCGTGCCCCGTCACCCCGCCGTCCCTCCACACCCGCCCACGTCCCGCCGACTCCTGTCACCCATCGTCCCGCTTTTCCAACCCTGCGGTTTCACTTCACGGCCATATATCTCCTCCCGGCCTTTGCATTGCCGTTCGCCTGTCAGTGTTGAAAACTTACCACCTCAGGCAAATAATATAGGTTTTCCGCAGCTAGTTGCCGAGATCTGTAGGCCAAAATGTTAGGTGTACAGAGAAGACTCGCGGAAGACGATTTCGAGTAAATTGTTTTGCTTCTTCTGCTCTTTATTTCAATATTCTGTCGGTTCACATCATCGCCGTAATAATAATAATAATAATAATAATAGTAATATTAATAATAATACTAATAATAATAAAAATAAATAACCTGTACGTTTAAAGTGAATACCAAATCACCACTCCTTTGTCTTCACCTTTTCATTCTTTTATCATCCTCTCTTCTTTTAATCTTGCATTTTTTCTTGATGTTATATTTCTTACCGTTCTTTCAACGCTTTCAGCATGAAGATTTTCTCTAGCAACTGAACTTAACGTCCGCTTATTCTTTGTTTATCTTGCATTGTGCGTGTCATACCTCAGTTCGTTCCTTCCAGTTCTCTTTATAATAATGATCTATCCAGAACACGCTTTATGTACTTCCTCACCGTCGAAGTCGTCTTAACGTCATGGCAACTCTCTTACCTCTCCTATCTTCATGTTTACTTACTATCGCTGCTGGTCAGTTCAGACTGCATCTCCTCTCTTCTACTTCAAGATCCGAAGAAATCCAAAGGGTATATTTGTAGTCCCTGTATCAAACCATTTTATATGTGTGCCCGCGTAGATAGTTCACAAACATCCAAAGGTTGCGAAAATTGACATTTGAGATAATAATGCTAATCCTCCACTTATTTGTAGTGTGTAATGAAATCGAACGAAATTTTGTTTCGGCTGTTTTTTTAGAGTATGGAGAGGAATAATATGGCATTTGCTTCCAACCACGTTGTTTCTGTACTTCCCATTCCATCACTCACCACTACATTTACGTGAATCAGTCTGCCCCTTTGTCTCTTCCTACAGTAAATCCTCTTCTATTAATCTGACTTCTATTTATTTATTTTCACGCGACAGCTATCGTTGCATACGTGCAACATCAGCAACATCATGTTGGCAAAACAGTGACAAACGACGCAAAGTGGGATATCTTACGGATGTTTTTCTCGATCCGCAGATACAAACTTATTTCTATTTCTCAAAAGAACATTATTGTTGAAAGTGTGTGCCTTTGCATTATTGTTGAAAGGGTGTTTAGCTTTTGAATTAATATATCTTACATGTCTTCCGCGTGTGATTATTGCCGTTGACTGATTATTGCGTGTGATTATTGCCGTTCACATTCGATTTTGAGAGTTTTACACCAACCCTCTGTTCAGAAATCGAAATGACCTTCAGGACTTTATTTTTCAATTTTTTCCACCTTAGTTAATAAAATGTGATTTGCAGTAATCGAGGTTTTCCTTTAAACTTCGAAAAATCTGCAAGAATTTTACATTATTTAAAGTAAAATTTTCTAGTTAAGTTATTACTTTTACTTTCACAGATTTCAATTTCGTAGGAATTGCGTTTTAAATGCACCCAAATGTAGTCAGATGGATGTACAGTTTTTTTGAGCAGAACCTTACCGTTAATAAAAATGTATTATTATTATTGTTATTATTATTAGTATTAGTATTAGTATTAGTATTAGTATTAGTATTAGTATTAGTATTAGTATTAGTATTAGTATTAGTATTAGTATTAGTATTACATTATCATTTGTAAATATTAAAATATTTCATGGCCTCATGTACGTAATGTACGTGGCGAAGAACCTCTTTAAAGAAAAGATCTCTGGACAGCTGAGTGATGAGAGCCATTGGCCTCTGGCCTCACCCACAACGCCCTCCGTCTCCCGCCGCCCCACCCTCCCTTCCGCCGGCCGCGGCCCCTGGCCGTCGCAGCGGCAGCTCCGCCGCGCCCGCCCAGCGCTGCCCCGCGCGTCGGCGCCAATCGAACGCGGCGCGGGGCGGATTCAGTTATTCCTCTCTAACGCCGCCGCTATCCTCTCCCGCCCCGCCACTCCCCCGCCGGCCGGCGACGGACGGACGGACGCACAATGGCGGCGCCGGGGCGTGCAGCCGATGGCGTCCGCGACGGGACGCCAGCGGAGCGGGGCCGCCGCCGGATCCCAGGGCGGCGCAGGGAAGAGTGGGACAGATAGCGGCGCTAGGGAAGGGGGCGGGCGGCGCGGCAGCGGGGCGTACGTCCGATCGGGGGGGGGGGGTACGGGGATGTGGAGCGGAAGGGGGCTCGGATATGGAGGGGGCGAGAGGGGTGTGGTCGGGTTACAGGGGGGAGGAAGATGCACATGGAATGGTAGGGAAGACATGTGTTTGACATATGGGAGGAATGAACATGGTGAAGCGTTGAGCGATGAGACGGCGGGTTGCAAATGGTTGGTGTGGGGTGGGGAGCGGGCGGAGAGCGGTTGGAGAGCGGTTGGAGAGCGGTTGGAGAGCGGTTGGAGAGCGGTTGGAGAGCGGTTGGAGAGCGGGCGGAGAGCGGGCGGAGAGCGGGCGGAGAGCGGGCGGAGAGCGGGCGGAGAGCGGGGGAGAGCGGGCGGAGAGCGGGGGAGAGCTGGGGAGGGGCGGGAGAGAGAGCTGGTGGACTGCGAGCTGTGGATGGGAGAGGTGTGTGTGTGTGTGTGTGTGTGTGTGTGTGTGTGGAATCCGGCGTGTATGGAGGTGCAGAGCGAAAAGGGAAGGGGTGGGCAGGGGCGGTCTGTATCCACCGCCCTCGCATCGCTCAGCCGCCTGACCGCATTTCGCCTCTGAACATTTCTGCTACCACAGGCCCCGCTCTGCTTTATCGTCAGGTCTGCCACAATTGCCGTCACCGCGACTGCCGCTGCACCCGTTACTGTTCAGTGTCCTGCGTTTTCTGTGCATCCGAGACCGTTCCATTAATCCTGAGCTCTCGTCACTAAGTTCCATGGGAGCAGAACTTTCATCTTGTTCATCTCCAAATACGATCATTCCCATACTCTTTCCCCGGCAATCCTTACCCTTATTCTTTAAGAATATACTGTGCTTTTTCGTGTTTCGGCGCTTTTCCTTCCGACTCCCTCTTTTGCTTTCCATTAGACTCTCTTTTTGCGTTTATTGAGTTAGGTAATCCTCTCTTAGGCTAACAAGTTTCATACCGTCTCTTAAGTTACATTATAATTCCTTCAATAGCTTATTATTGCGTTAGCACTCAATATCAATAGCGTACTTTTATCTCAACAATAATATGGCATCCATACACACCTTTGCCCTAATTAACTTAATCTTTAATCATTACGTGGCCACATAACATTTATACATATCCCACTTTCTATTGCATTCGCTGGGTGGTACACCGACATATGCCTACAGCCGCTTTTTGCTCTTCGAAGGACGTCCTTTTTCTACACGTCCTCCACTGTCACATTTGACGTGGCATCTCCTCGCTCCGCCGCCACCGCCACCTCCCCCTGTTCCTCCCGCCGCCGCCGCCGCCATGGCAGCGCCGAAGGCCGAGGGGCGGTGTAATTCAGCGCTGTACAGTCGCGCCCTCCCGTCTCCCTCCGCCGCCGCACCCAAATCCGCTTTTCCGAGCCGCGGCGCTTCAATAGACAAAAAAGCGCCAGCCGCCGCCGCCGCTCTCCACGAACGTCATCTCCACGGCGTGAAACGGAAGGCGGGGCGGAGGAGATGGGGAGGGGCGGAGCGGAGCGAGGCGGAGGGGGCGGGGCGGGGCGAGGCGAGGAATGGTGCAGGCAGCGGGGGCGAGGGGAGAGATCGGAGTGGGGGAGAGGGTGACAAGGACTTGGCGAGGAGTGTGGCGTAGGAAGTGGGGAAGAGAGGGGATTGCGGAGGCGGATTAAGGGAGATGGCCCCGGGGGGGGGGGGGAGGAGGTATGGGGGAAACAGTATTGGGACTGTGGCAAAGGTGGCATGTGGTTGGACGCTGTGGAGGCGGCGTTGTTAAAGGGGACAAGGGCGGCGGGAGCCGGGAGAATGGCCGAGGCAGTAGAGAAAGGAGTGGCGGATGGAGGACGCCGATGGTGAGGTCGGGAGGCTGAGGAGGGCGGGGATGGGGCGGGGGCGGTGGTGGACGGAGACGCAGCTCTCGGCCGCCTCCAGACGCGCTGCGGATATCAGCGACGCGTCAAGCGAATATCCGCATCCGGCCGCGCCGGAGGGGCGGCTCGACCCAAACGCGCTGCCCCCAGCCCCAAAACCCCGCTTTGCCTCCGTTATCTCCATCCCTCGCTTGCCCCCACTATCTCTCTGTGCCTTTTGCACAAAACGAGGAACTTCCGGATACATCATTCTGCTGTATTCGCATGATCTCCCATCCGACTCTCTGGCATACTCTTCATTAATCCACTGTCACATTGTGTACACTCCGAAACACAGTCTCTGGTAATCCGCTATTCCCACTTATGCCATCAAGTCTTACGAATCACTGTCATCGCTCTCTGTTTCTCTCTCCCTTCCTCTGTTTCTGTCTCTTTCTCTCTCTCTTTCTCTCTCTCTGTCTCTTTCTTTCTCTTTCTCTCTTTCTCTCTCTTTCTCTCTCCCTCCTTCTCTCTTTCTCTCCCTTTCTATTTCTCTCTCTTTTTCTCTCTTTCCCGATCCTTTTTTCTCCTTTCTTCTTTCTCTCTTCTCTCTCTCTCTCTCTCTCTCTCTCTCTCTCTCTCTAATAATTTCAATGATTTGTTTTGTCTACATCATCCAAGCTCCATAAGTAGTACGAACAACTTGTTTCATTCGCTTAAATTCTCTTCTTCTTTCCGGCATGCAGTACTGTGCTTCTAACCCTTAAAACATCCACCACATTGTCAAGATTTTCTTATTGTCCATAACCTCTGTCTCCACTGACCTATCGTTATCCTTAGTATCATTTCGTTTACATTTTATGCCCTCCCGTCTCCAGCCAGTGGCAAATATGTCCCTCAATCCCCAACGCGCATTCGCTTCCATAATGTTTCCGTTGTCCCTTCCGCTTCCACTTCTTGTCAGTCTGTAGTGTAAGGAACGCGCGTTCCCTTTCTAAGCCACTTTACTACGCTTCACCTTACGTATTGTTGCGCCTTTTATCGTCACGTTACCCCTTCCGCTGTCTACCTCCTCTTTTTGATTCCCTCTTTATGCTTGGGTCAGGCGTTCCGACCGCCTTGCATCCACCGAGCCCTTATCCCTCATCTCGTCGCCCGGGCGCTTCAGGCTCTCTGCTTTCTCTTTGGCGCTCAGCGTCGGGCAAGGGATACGAAGCACGAAATACGATGACTGAACGGGGTGAAACGAGTAGATCGATTGTGTATTTGTGGAGTCGTTGAACTACATTTAGTAACAGAGAAACAAAAACAATGTGGCTATTGTGGGGAAATCAAAAAGTGAATATGTTTTAAAAACATGTTTGTAAAGGCAGCGCGGTCAAATGTGAAGAATTTTCACGTTCTCAAACAAACTTAGCCAGGTATCGTAGACTTCCGCGGCCAGAGTCATGATCTGCGCTACCCGGGTGACGCCGCGTCGAAGGCAGGGGTGCCTTTCAAGGGTTATTTTTGATTGGTTGTCGTTCCATTCTACGCGAGTACGTTCAGAAACTTTAATAAATTCTCGCAAGGGATACCATTTACTGCTGGCGCGATCTCTTGCAATTCGGTAACACTATAATTGCATTTTGTCGTGTCTTGACGTACTCTGGTGCTTCTCAAAAATCAATGGAACCGACATGGGCGGTTACAACTGACGTACGTAGGAATATTTAGCCGCCGTTTAATTTCCTTCCAAGCTGGATGACCGCTATAAGCTTTATACAGCGCGCAAAGTCTTGCCAATGATCGCCTGTTTTTGAGTGAATTTCACCCTGCCGTTTTCTTGTCCCTGAAAGTAAATTTAGCTGCTCTACGCTGAATCCTTTCCAAATTCTTACACTGCATAATTTTGTGCGGGTCTCAACCAATTGCTCCACATTCCGACAAGCAATAAATAAACAATTTCCTTCGCGTTTACTGTACTCTTTTTGAAAGTGCGCATTACAAAATGAAGAGATCTCCACGCTTTCCCTACAACAAAATCTACGTGACTTTTCCAGCTTAATTTACTATCGAAGGTACTTGCACGAACAAACTCTCGGAATAATATCGTTACTTAAACGGTAATTTGTTTCACTGTAATTATGACATCTGCCAAAAGTGATGGATTTGCTTTTACAGCTATTTATGGTCATGCCATATTTTCCCCCAGTAATATAACGCATCAAGATCCCGTTGCAGTATATTTGCATGGTCTTTAGAATTTATAATGCGATATATATTCAATCGTCTGCAAATGGCCGAACATTTGAAATTAATTGCACTGGCAAATCATTAACAAACGGTAGAAACAGAAGAGGTCCAATTACAGTCCCTTGCGGTATTCCTGACGTAACGCTTGCACAGGAAGAGAACTCTTGCCCAATTCGGACTTTCTGTTTCCTCTCTCGCAGAAACTCGCTAATCCACGCCACCACTCTGGGATCGATGCCTGAATTCATTAATTTCAGAACTAGTCGATCGTGTGGAACAACATCGAACGCTTTGGCAAAATCTATAAGTACTGCGTCTACTCTCCCGCCCGCGACAATTATAATATTAGATCCTGAAATACAGTGACTACCTGACTTTCGCATGAATAACCATTCCTAAATCCGTGTTGGCCATGATAGAGCCATTTTTTGATTTCCTATTCTTGCTTAATGCAACTCGCAACTAGATGCTCCATTCGTTTGCAGACCACTGACGTGAGACTTACGGGCCTATAATTACTTAGTACAGTTTTGTCCCCACTTTTAAAGATTGGTATTACAAAAGCTAATTTCCAATCTTCAGGTACTTTTGAGTTGTTCAAGGACACGTGAAATATTCTAATTAAATACGGTAATATTGCCTCTCATCCTAGTTTAATTATGTCCGTAGAAATGTCGTCTGGACCCCTTGACTTACCATTTTTCATAGATTTTACTTTATTCCGTAGAACGTTCACTTCAATATTAAACTGATTTGTAACCAAAGAAGTTCGTATTAGTGGATGGTTCGTAGTGCTTTTGAAAACCGAACTTATTAAATTACTTATTAAATGCGTTAGCTTTTGCCCGATCGTCTGTGATGAGTGTGTTTCCATGGTCACGAACAACTGGAAATCCTCTTTGTTTCCCTTTCTTCTACGAACATATTTGTAAAATCCTGTCCAGTTATTTCCCTTTTTTTAAAAGCAATTTTCTTTTCTCGCTCTAATTCTTTTGAACAATTTCGAAAGATATTCGTGTTCTCGGTACTGCGTTTTCTGTTTTTTAAATGCATTTCTCGTTTTCCTCTTCATTCGTCTAATTTTTGAATTCTAATATTCAGGATCTGGATTTGTTTTAATTTTGCATAGTATGAACTTTTGCAAATTTATCTTTAAACTCGCATCATATTTCTTCCATACCTCCTTCTGTTCTCAGAAGACTGTTGTATTGTTCTCTAAGAAAGTCATGAAGTCCCTCTACATTTGCTTTCTTGAATTGACACCCTTTCTTTCCTGTCGTAATACCTTTTCTTGAAATATTTTCGTCTAAGTCAAGAAGAACGGCTTTGTGATCACTAATTTCCTCAATAACTTCACAAGATATTAAAAGTTATTTCGGTATACATCCAAAATCGCGTCCTGCCGCGTCGCGTTCCTTACTACCTGTGCTAATCCCCTATCCCAAACTAGTCTGTTAATAAGTGTTTGGACTTTCCCCTCGTTCACTGCTCCTTCCCAGTTTGCACAAGGAATATTTAAGGCTCCGATAACAATAGAATGCCATTTTCATTTCCTGTTCTCTGTATGATATCTTCCAAAATTTCGTAGCCGTCACCCGGAGGCCTATAGCATGCAATAATTTGTAATAAGGTTCCCGAAGTAGTAATTTCTATTCCCATCATTTCAAACTCTGTACTAACCCAATCTAATTTAATATTTATTGACAGCCAACTGCCCTAGACTGCCTAGACTGGAGAAAAATAAATAATAAGTCAATAAACTAACAATAATTAAGTTAGTCAGTAAGTTATGTTAGGTTAGTAAACAGTAAAAAAAATTTAAAAAGTCATAAGTCGTAGTCAATTGTTAAGTATAAGTAGATAAATAAGTCAATAAAAATAAATTAACTTAAATAAATTAAAATAAAATTAAAATAAAATGAAATTAAAATAAAATAAAAGGAAAGGGTTAAAATAATAAACACATTAGGGGGCGAAGGGAAATAGGAATCGGAAATGTAAGGACAGAGGCGTTGGTGCGGACGATCTTCTGTGGTGATGTTTGTTTTCAGGTGATGAGGAGGCCAAACACTGGAAGGAGAATGCCTGACGCCCACGCCAAATAAATAAATAGTTTAAAAACAAAAATAGGATAGATTAGCATCTACTGGAAGTAATGAAACGTCGGGTCCTTTCTTCCTGCAAACGCCTCCGCTGAGGCGCAACATCGAATCTCCGAGCACTTTGACCTTGTTCTTGTAAGGCTTCTCATCAATGATAGCGTTGTTTGCTTCAGTACTTGGATGCGTAGATTGCTCTCGAACACTTTGCATCTCCAATTTCTGGATCTTTAAACTCAGTTCCCTGCAATACGCGTTCCAATGTTAATACGATTATGCCTCTAATTAGCAAAAAAACTCTCGATTGGTTTAATTGAGACTATTCTATTATTTATGGATCTATACTTTACGACAGTTTCTTCTTTCTTCAAATTTGTAATGCTGATCGTCAAAATTCACAATTGGTTCGACAATAATCCAAGCATCTCATCGCGATGTTATTGAAAAAATTCAAATTTCAACTCAACACAACAAAATAATAATAGTAATAATAATAATAATAATAATAATAATAATAATAATAATAATAATAATAATAATAATAATAATAATAATAATAATCATAATATCTTATACTTAAAAACAATGTATTTATTTGAAAATTATTGACTTCAGAATGATATTCAGAAACAAGACCTTTACCTTCCTTGTCCTACTATATAAATTAGATTATCAGCCCTACACATTTAACCGATTTACGTTTCATTTATGTCACTATTCGGATAATTATCTAACCCATTTACTTTCCAAACAACTCATTAATACTCCGAAATCACTCTCTGAACGATTTGCACTCCATTATCACGAATCGTGTAGTTGCGAGAGTGTTCTTGCGTCGATAAAGCGACCAATGCGTAGGATAGACGCGCTGAATAAAACTGGAAACAGAGGGTACTTTAACCACGATTTAACACAATTTGTAAGAGAGTTATTCGTACTTTCTTTTCTTGTTGGTCTTGTTGAAAATGTATTTCGTGCCACCGGATGTGTTTTTATAGGATGTCTCGGGGTTAAAACTTCAAATTTCTAGGGCATGACAAAAATAGTCACAATTTCTCGATGAACATGTGCGAAATTGCATGTAAGATTTTATATAAGTGGCATTAGCTCCTGATGCTCAGGCAACCTCATTTGGTAGTTCAAAATTTCCTTGATTGCCTCACAACGTGAACTAAAGAACACCTATGCATGAAGAGTTGCCTAAAATCAGGGTTAAATGGCACATGTGTAACTCCATTTTATTCTTCTTTTTTTTCACTACAAGTTTATTAAGAAAAAAGTTATCATCTACATTCCCTAGAAGTATGTAACCTTTAATCAGGGATACCTATATAATCAGCCTACCAGACCACTGCAAAGTAATGGAATGACTAAAAGAAGAGGTGTTTATTGAAATATCACCACTTACTATATGTTTGTTCGCATCCACCAAGTGCTTCAGGTACTTCACTGTTCATAACACTTCACTGTCGCGGGAGTAACGAATACACGATGTTACTGTTCCTAATTTCGAAAATGTTAAAGAAACTGTCTCAATATTATTTCGAATCGACTACCAAAAGTGCTATTTTTTTTACCTCCATTCACTTGTCTGGTCGACTGTCACCGGAGTGAACATTCGCAACAAAACCTTTCGAACCCTTAAGGCACCGGTGACAATGAAGCCGATTTCGACCAAAATTGAATCGTTTATTCCAGAAACCCGTCAAGCGCCAAACTTTTCATTTCGAGAAAACTCAGGAAAAGTGTCCCAAGTTTTCTGATTTCAAAATATTGTTTCATATTAAAGCAGTTGATAAACGAATATTTTTCAGTTAGATATGCACTAAACGATAAGTCTATCTTCATATATCAATATTCTGCGACTAACGCACTTTTTAGGTTTTGGCATTTGACGGGTTTCTGAAATTAACGATTCAATTGCGTACGTCCAGAAGGACTAAACCAACCGAAACAAGTCTTTGCCCGACAGCTTATGTTTCGGATGCGACACATTGGACCAAAAATATCCGTTGTCGGCCGAACGAAAATCGAATGCAACAATGAAAAGTGGATGGGATGGTGGTTGAAAATACTACAAGAAGAAAACAACTCAATGCTGGATAGAAATGTAGGGGGGAAAGTTAGACGTGAGCAGTGATGATAAGGTAGTGTAATTGTAATTGTGCAGAATATAACAACTCATTTTAATATGTTAAAGCTAAAAGCAAAACCTCTGGACAGAGATAAAAGCTGGAAATATTGTACGAATTAAAGGGGCAGACTATGCCGAAGGAAACAAAAATGTGTCTTTTTAAAGTAAAAGAGATTTACAAGTTAAAAATGGTTATGATAGATTTTAAATCACGATAAAACCGGAATTAAAATTATTGAATTTTACATAAGTACTATAATAATAAATTTAAAAGATATATATATATATATATATATATATATATATATATATATATATATATATATATATATATATATATATCAACACTTTTTATTGTCTTAAAAAGACCCTTATTTATTGGTCGGTTATTGATTCTCAATATTAAGAACTTAAAAAAAGCACCTCCCTCGTGTAGTTGTTCATATAATGTATTCAACTGTATTTTGAGCATTAGATTATAAATTTCACTTACAAAATACATCGACATTCGTCATTTTGAAATAAACCGTGGAAGTATTTCAGAACCATGTGAATAGAATTAGAAAATTGCCTATTTTATATCATATGTATGGATTGTGATGCAAAATAACTGCCTAGAATACTATTAAATCACATGTACAAATTAAATATTGAAAACTCGTTTCATTTCTCATGGGCTCACATTGAATGTGATTCGTTAAAATTTACCCGACGGCAGTTAGTCAGTTTCTTCCTAAGGCAGCAAAATTATTATTTTTTCTCTTCTCATCACAGACAGGTTTTCATATTTTTAAAATATTTTTATTGATTATCTTCTTTCTCCATTTGACTTGAATAGAATTTTTGATTCACTATCGTATTGTTCGGTTCCACTCAGCGCTTAACTGAGTGGATCCGAAATGCGATTTGGCGCTTGTTCCGTGGAATTTCCGGTCCATACCTTTCATGCGGCGCTGGTGCAGATGGATTCCAGGTATTCCTCCCCCTCCCTTCCGCACGCCAACTGAGCCGAAGATGCATCGACGCTCCACGTGCATTCCCCTCCTCTGCCCGCACTCCCCGCCCCTACCACGCTCCCCGCCCCTCCACGCCCTCCTCCGTGCTCGCGCTTCAGCACCCCACGCGACTGTGGAGGCCCTCATCCGCCGTTGCTCTCCAACGCCCCACCGCTCTCCCCTCCACCACTCTGCCTAAACTTCCCACACTTGCTCAACCGACCCCGCCTCCACGCACAACTCCATTATCAACACTTCCACAATCACCACCCCATTAACACCTCCACAGCACTACCATACCACCACGACCACCACCACCACCACCACCATTATCACCTCCGCCTTCCTCCGTTTCCTCTCGTTTCACGAATTCCTAAGAAAGTAGTGTGTGTGACTATTTAGAATAAATATCAATTAATTTAATTAACTACATAATTTCATAGACGTTCATACAGTAAAGACTAATTTATGAAGACAACAGGTTGTAAATTATAGGCTTATTATATATGTTTTTCTAGCTCTGCAAGAATTATGTGGAAACTATCATTGTGTTGATGTCATAGCTTATTTTGTTCCTTAACAATTATTATAAAAGTGAATGAGTTTTCTTCCATAAAATTTTCGAAGTTTTCATACAACTGATGGAATCATACGACGGATATGCATGTATTTTCCCCTATAAAGTTGGCAAGGATTGTCGCAAATCTACTGTGAACTTGTGAAACAGAAAAGTGATCGCCTTTTCTCTTCTATTAGCAATGCTTCACTGCTTTTGACACATGCATAGCTACAATTCCCCACCACGAACACCACCGCCTCCACCTCAAAAAATTGAGATATTATAATATTTTTATCTCCTTACTACAATACTACAGTATTATTATTATTATTATTATTATTATTATTATTATTATTATTATTATTATTATTATTATTATTATTATTATTATTATTATTATTATTAATTCTAAAAAATCCAACTAGAGCGTTAATCATATTTATTTTGGAAAGAGAAAAATAAGAAGAAAAATGAAAGCAAGCGAAATTGAATTATACATGAGTACGAAATATTTTTTGGAGATCTCCATACGCATTTCTTATGCTACTATTATGTTAAGGCAATAAGAATCCAGCAAATCACAGATTATTCAACAACCCTTTTACCCTTACACAGAACATCCAAACAAGGAAAGCCATTTACAGATACTTTCAAATTAATTCACGGTTGTTTCCATCACAGACATTTCAACGCCAGCAATGATATTTATCCCACTTTCCATCTCCAACCGTTTCTACCCGCGTAGCATTTACATACTCGCCTAGATTGCTGATTTTATGCGCTTAAAAGGACAGACACCCAGTCTCACTTCACGGGAACCCCATCATATTCTACAGGACATTTACTTCTTTAAACGAAGCACCCGAGGGAAAAACGGAATTCACCGCCTATTCTTCCACAACTTCACGGCTACTCGAGTACAAACGTCGACAATCCAAAGCCAGCCATCATCTCTATCACGTGACTGCTGACATCTCGCAAGCATCAGGGTCTCACCGTCCCTCTTCAGTCGTTGCCATTCCCTTCTTGAACGCCTCCCGCCCGCCCCTTTCTTCCCAGCGTCGCCATTCCTCGCGCCAGGAGCGCCTGGACAAGGCATTCGCCGCCGGGGCGGGGCTGGAAAAGGGAGGAGGTGGATTGATTGATTGATTTTTTCGTGTTTCCGGGCGCGTCAACTGCTTCGGTCATTAGTCCCGTTAGTGTAGTGCATGTATTTTCTCGGAATATGCGCGGTGATCTTTCCCTGCTGGATGGCGAGATCCGTCGCCGACCTTCCATCGGCTACTAGGGTTTCCCCCTAACCAGGACTCCCCCACCGGCGGGGCACCGCCCCAGTCGGGACAAGCTCTAAGCTCCCGACTGGTCTCCCGGAATATGTGGTAGTGTAGTGCATGTTAGTGTGTGTGTGAGAGGAGAGGACAGGACAAGGAAGAGAAAGGACAGATCGCGCGCGGTCCGTGGCCCGTTTGGCAGGGTACTGCTCCGGAATTCGCCTGGTGGTGATCGGAGTAACCACGGAAAACTACCGATCAGAGCAGCCGACCTCTAGAATTCTCATCCAGACAGCGACTGAATTCGACCTAGCCGAAAAGCTAGTGTCGAAAACCCTGCCGCCGCGGGAAGTGTAACCTTGGACCTCCCGGTCAGAGGCACTGCAGTGGCATCAGTTGCACTGAGCTACCGCTCCCGGTGAGGAGGTGGAGGGGCAGGCAGCGCGCTTCAGCGGCATCGCGAGGGCACGCAGTGGGTGGGCGGGGCGCCCCCGTGCCGTGTCGATATGCAAAGTGGCGCGCCGCATCCCGCACCTGGGCCCCTCCCCCCTCCCCCTTCCCCCGCGAGAAGAACGTGCCGCAGTCCCCGCCACGTGGCCTCGCTTTGACACCACGTGGCCCCGCCCGCCCCTCTCCCCCCCGCAGAGGAAAAAGGGGAGGAAAAGGAGACCTCGGTTGGCGCCGCCGTTTGCACCGAAGGCGTCAGAGGATATGAATTGAAATGTACCGCGCGTGGAAGTTCGCCCCATTTTTCTTGCACCGAGTGGCGCCTTTTATGTCAAGCCTTACGGAGCAAGCGTAGGGAGATCGTGGGTTCGATCCCGGCAGTGTCCGAAGTGTTTCACGTGTTTAGCGTCAGTGAGTTTGCGATGCCTGCCCGAAACGAATGCTCTGATCAATGGATCGGATTTCGCTGATCTATTTGGAGCGTTTACAGGATCATCTCTCTTCACGAGCCACGGATCGCGCGAAATTTTACCTTTCAACTCCCGATTCCAGGTCTTAATGACCATAACAATAGAAGCTCCTAAATATCAATGATTCAATTACACATCTTCTTAGAATTATTAATCTTCAGTAATGTACGTTTCCTGGAAATTATATATTTATTGAGGTTCTCTCCTTGAAACTGTAGACAATTAGCAAATTTCTCTTTTCTATTTTGGGCATTATCATCTCTTTCCATGTCCTATTCACCTAAGAATTTCAAGTTAAGAAACGCATGAACACCCAGAATGTTATTTCATAACTTATACGGGAACGAATCCAAGAAGATGGGAAAGCGGTGTGAGTGAAGAATTGCTATCCCGTAAATTTCATTGAACCGTTAAAGGAAGAAATATATTAGACGTATTAATTTATTGATTAATTTCCGTATGTTTAGCAATTTAGGAGCATTGTCCTATTAAAAGAGGCGAACTTTTTCTGTCTACATTATTTTTTAGAAAGAAAACAATCCAACATTTTCTACAATACGTAGACTCACATGTTCAAAGTCTTTCATGAAGACAGTCTTAAGGCAAACGTATATTTGATCAAAACGATGACCACATTGGATTGCAGAATAACCACATATTTCATTCTGGCCTGTATTTTAATATAATGCCTCAACTATTAATTACTTTCTGGAACGCAAACAATGTATTTTATTATTCATATTTTTTTTATTATAGCTAGCCGCAAAAGGAAATGGTAGTAGCAGTTGAGAATGAGATTCGGAATTAATATACAGACATTCAAAAGGCAACGAGTGCTCTTTGGTAAACCACATTTGTCACATACATTTTGACAAACCTTTATCCCGCAAATAATAGGTCACGCAATGAAAACTTAGTTTCTTGAAGAAACCATTCATCACACCCTTATGTACGTATACACATTCCCTTCACCTGCTTCCATTGCCCGAGGACAGTGTACACACCTCGCAGCGCGTAGCAAATGGCCGGGATTAGCCGCTTAGGGCAGCCAAGGACGGGAGCTGACCTCACGCAGTCACCACACGCCTCCTGCCCATGCACCGACACATCCAAGCTTCCCTGTCCGCCCGTCCGCCCGTCCGCCCGTCCGCCCGTCCGCCCGTCCGCCCGTCCGCCCGTCCGCCCGTCCGCCCGTCCGCCCGTCCGCCCGTCCGCCCGTCCGCCCGTCCGCCCGTCCGCCCGTCCGCCCATCCGTCCATCCGCCCATCCGCCCATCCGCCCATCCGCCCTCCGCCCATCCGCCATCCGCCCATCCGCCCATCCGCCCATCCGCCCATCCGCCCATCCGCCCATCCGCCCATCCGCCCTCCGCCCATCCGCCCATCCTCCCGTCCGTTCACCCCCTCGTGTGTTTCCTCCTCTTACCGTTTGCCCTCCTGTTTGCTCTCTCCATCTGCCCGCCCATCTGCCTGCCGCTCCCCACCACGTCCTCCCGCACGTCGGACCGCCCTCCCAGCCGCTCTCTCATCCACCCACCTGCTAAACCGCTCACCTAGCGAACCCGTCCGCCCAACTGCCACGCCCACCAGGCTGATCCGTCACGGACAGAAACAGCCGCTCGTTAGCGGCTGACGCACGCGTGGGGCGTAGAGGAGGAAGGTGGAGACCGCGAGGAGGCCAGAGGACAGCCGTCGGATATTGTATTAGACCAAATGATGTACTCCATACAATGTGATACTCCACATTTTTATTTTACAGTAAAATTTAATATTTAAATTATTATTAATGCTTATTAAGATATGATATAAGTTATGATTATTAAAATGCATGATATAATTACAATGATACTCAGTTTTTCATGTTTTTGTTCCCTTGATTTCTCTCTGTCATCTAAAGACGACCAGTGAAGAAGGAAGTCGGGTGTTTTGAAATACTATCTATTCTGTCGGTAATAAATAAGAGTGTTAGTAATTCGGAAAAGTGTTTAAATTGAAGAAGTGTACTGCTTTTTCTAAAACTCTAAATCTTTAAATAAAGTGCATCAGTTCGAAGCGAAATTCTTATACGAAATGCAAGAAACATTTACTTATTGCGGACAAGATATCAATCATTGGTAGGACAAGCTACTGAAGAAGTGCATAAGAAAAGGATTAATTTTGTATATAGTCCTCAATTGTTGTCCGACACAAACAGCGAACTTCAAAAATACGTTTTAACTATCTAGAAAATTGAAGAAATCAAAACACTTCATGAATGATTTATAGAATTACTAACAGAGAAATAATTAATAAAAAGTAATACTGGTACCTTTCAAGTACTCGTATAAACTTATACAGCTAAAAACTCAGGAAAGTAAATATACTTATTGGAATTCAGAAAGTAGAAACAATAAGAATAATTTGAGAATGATTTGTGATTACCCTAAACAGAAAGTGGAACGAATAAAAATATTTTTTCTTACAGGCAGAACAAATAAAATCAATGTTTTGAGAAATTTGAGAGAGAAAAAGGTAAGAAACGAAGTGGCGACGGATGCAGCGAGGGGCAAGGGGCGGGCGAGGCAAGAGGAGCGACATCGCGTGGCGGGTGGCTGGCACTGAGGGAATGAGGGTGGGGGCGTCGCGCCGAGTTTATTTCCCTAAGACGCTAAAGCGATTACGACGCCCGATCCGGCGGCCGATTTGTCTCGCAGGGACGGCGAGGGCGGAGACGGCGCGATAACGCGGACCATGTTTCATCGAGGCGACGCCCTTCTTGCCGCAGCGGGACACCACTCCGCCCCCGCCTCCACCCCGCCTCTGCCCCGCCGTCCCCGCCGCCCCGCCGCCCCGCCGCCCCGCCGCCCCGCCGCCCCGCCGCCCCGCCGCCCCGCCGCCCGCCGCCCCGCCGCCCGCCGCCCCGCCGCCCCGCCGCCCCGCCGCCCGCCGCCCCGCCGCCCCGCCGCCCCGCCGCCCGCCGCCCCGCCGCCCCGCCGCCCCGCCGCCCCGCCGCCCCGCCGCCCGCCGCCCGCCGCCCCGCCGCCCCGCCGCCCGCCGCCCGCCGCCCCGCCGCCCCGCCGCCCCGCCGCCCGCCGCCCGCCGCCGCCCCGCCCCCGCCGCCCCGCCAAGCTGTTTCATTTTCCTCCGCCTGTCATTCTGATGCTCATGTTATCACTCCCTTTTGCTCTCCGATTACCTCTTTCTCTTCTTTTCCATTCCAAGCTGTTTCATTTTCCTCCGCTTTCCTCGATCCCCAGATCCTGTTGCTCTGTCTATTCTCTCTACATTTACTCTGATTCCCGTCGCCTCCCGTCATCCTCATCGACCCCATCGCCCGGAATTCGTGCGATTTCAACAGTGTTGCTGTCGCCAGCGGCTACGTTGCCTCCCTTGGCTCCCCCTCTCCATCCGACACTTGGCTTCCAGCCCCTACGCTTCTGTGCTCTCTCTCTCTCTCTCTCTCTCTCTCTCTCTCTCTCTCTCTCTCTCTCTCGGCTTCTCTCGCTGCCTCCGATCCTCATGCCTTCACCATTTTCAAGACCTTTGCTCTTATCACTTCTGTTTGCTCTCTGATTCCCTCATTCTCTTCTCTTCCATTCCAAGTTGCTGTCATTTCCTCCTCTAGCCTCGTTCCTCAGCTCGCGTTCCTCTTTGTGTTTTCTCCGCCATTGCAACGTCCTTTCTGTACCGTTGCGGCCACAACCTTCGCCGCACTGCAACTCTTGCGACATACGTCTTCGTTCCAATAGAAATCGCTTTAGATCCCCCCACTGCTTCGCATCCTGTGCCTTTATGTCTCCCCTGATTTTCCCCGATTGATCCATTGACTATATCATTTACACCATCTGCCCTCCTTTCTCTTGTATTCCTCTATGCTCACCCGCGTTTGTACCTCCACTGGTAACGCTATCTCTACACCCGCTGTCTTCTTCAATATTGTCTTATGATTGCTTCTGTTCTCTCCCCTGTCCTCTTTTCCTTTGCCCATCCCCACTACCTCCGTGGCTCTTTGCGCCGCCTCCCACATCGCCCCTCCACCCTCTCCACCCTCTCCACCGTCTTCTCGAAACTGCATCCGGAGCCGTTTCGCGGGTCGTTTACAGGGCGGACTCTCTCCGCCACGCAGTCGCCGCTTTGTTGTCCCACTGCTTCTCTCATGTAATCTTAGTTATGGCTACTCTTCCGAGTCCACTAGTGTCCTCGGCGCGCTGCTTCGGGCAAAGCTCTTGGCACTCCCCAGGCGACTTAGCTCCCCTGCATCTTTATGCACGTCCGACAAAATACACATGCAAATAGCGACTATACTACGCGTATATAAGCGTCTTATGTTTGTCGTGTTGCAATATGACGTCGTAACAACAAATTTCACTACAAGTGTTATGTCTAATTCAAAGAATGGTTCCACTTATCTGAGTAAAGCCGAGTGTGTCTAAAAATAGTAGGAACATATTATTAACAGTCTTTTCTTGTCATCTTATCTATTTTATATTTATACTAGCGTCGTTAGCAGTCATTATTGTATATCATTTGTACCTGTCTTTCATAATCACAGCAATTTATTGTAGAATTCGTTTTAACTTGTCTCCCAAACTGCACCAATCTATCGACTCCCCTTCTGCATTTTGCTCCCCCTCGTTACTGATGTCCACCTCCGCAAATCCGAAAGTAAATCTTTCTCGAGTTGCGGTGGCAGCTCCCCACCGCGGCCGCGGCCAATCCTGGCTTTGTCACCCTCCCCAATCCTGCACCACCACACCCGTCTCGTCCCATTCTCCCTGCTCTCCGTTACGCCGCTTCTCACTCTTCCCCCCCCCCCCCCCCCCACCTTTTGCCCACCCCACTCCCTCACCCATTCCACCCGGCTCTTCCCCCATTTTTCCCTCCTGTTTTCTGCCGTCTACTCTCTCTCCCATCCCACCCTGCTCTTTCCGCCTTCCCCCCACTTCTTTTCCCCGCTTCCCACTCTTCCCTGTGTAACGTTTCAACTTCGTTGGCGGATTTGCCAAAGTTAACATGATATGTAAACAAATATTGGAAACATTGTTAAAGGTTCGATAGTAACAAAAGTATATATAAAAAGGTTGAGAGATTGAAAGACGAAAACGATGTTGATAAAAAGTTGAAATTGAATGAATTGTATGTAACCTCTGAAAGGTGAAATAAATTGTTATTTTAAAAGAAAGAATCTATCTCATATGATATCTGAAAGTGAAGAACGTCAAAGAATATAATAAACAACATAATAAAGATACAACATAAAAAAAGGATGTTGTATGGGTATACAAAGTTGTAACGGCCAGTTAATAAGGCAAGGTAACGTGGACGTTACAAAATTGGTGGCAGCGGTGGTACGACGTGGAAATTGTTAGAAGAAGCGGTGGTACGACGTGGAAATTGTTAGAAGAAGCGGTGGTACGACGTGGAAATTGTTAGAAGAAGCGGTGGTACGACGTGGAAATTGTTAGAAGAAGTGGTGGAACAACGTGGTGTGCCTGGATTTGTAGTTCGCGGGAAAGGGTGTTCAAAGAATCAGAGTCATCAGTCTGAACTGTGGGTGGTTGCTGTGGTTGGTAATCAAGACGTATTAATTGCAGTGGTGGTTCTGCGTGGAGTGAAAAATTATACGAAGGAGAACTGTGGAATGTTTTAACCATATCTGAAGATTTTGAAGAAGCCTAGAAACTGTCAGATTGAAACGTGAGTGACAGCTGATGTGTGTGAAACGGGTATTCAGATAGATTAATTTAAGTGTGTTTCCTTGTCGAACTGGTCAAACAAAGATAATGGCTTTTTTAAACAAATGTAAGAAAAGTCAATTAATCAGTTTAGCTAGGGAATTGAACTGCGAGGTTTCGGAGAAAGAAACTGTTAAGAATATTATAAAAAAAATATCGGAAACAGAGGATTATGATGAAACTATAGTAAAAGAGATTTTAGAAACGGTAAGGTTGGAGGAAGAGGATAGATTACAAAGGGAGGAACGAGAAAGGGAGGATAGATTACAAAGGAGAAACACGAAATTGAAAGGGAGGAACGAGAAAGGGAGGATAGATTACAAAGGGAGAAACACGAAATTGAACTGGCAAAAATTGAGTTGGAAAAATGTAAGGTGATGTCGAGAAATACTTCTGAAACAAATAATATAAATAATGAAGGTCAATTAACTCAGGGATTACAAAGTAAAATTTCCTTGAAACTCACACAGTGCATGAAACATTTTCAATCAAATGAAAATGATATTTCTTATACCTTCAACAATTTGAAAATTTTGCTTCTGCTGATGACATTTCTAAAGACCAATGGGGACCTTTGTTAATGACACATTTGCCAGGACATGATGCGGAATATATAACGAGAGAAATGGTAGGGGAAGTAAAGATTATGATGAAATAGTGAAAATATTATTGAGTAAGTACAAAGTAACCGCAGAAAAATTACGACAGAGATTCCTTTCGATCAGAAAAACACCAGATAAAACGTGGAAAGATATTGCTTATGAGCTAAAAATAAGTCTTAATGGTTGGTTAGAAGGCGTAAATGTATACTCATTTGAGGAAATAAAGGAATTACTAATAACGGAACAAATAAAACGATGCGTTCCGTTTGTAGTTAAAGAGCATCTAGTTAGCAAATGGACTAAATATACAAAACCTCGTGACATAGTTGAAGAATTAGAAAATTATGACATTACCAGAGAAAATTTTAAATTGAAAACTTGTGATCAATATTTACTAGAACAAAAAATAAGATTTATAAATCAGCTGATACTACCAAATTCTATGAGAAATCCAAAATTCAAAAAGAAAGTAATAAAAAAGTTGATACAAAACAGGAAATTGAGGAAGGATTCGAAGAAAGGAAAGAAGTACATTGTTATTTTTGTAACGGTATAGGACATATAAAACCATTTTGCCCAAAATATAAAAAAATGGTTGAAAAGAATATAGGATCTGAGCACGTTAATTGTTTAAAAACTTCCAGTAAAGATTTATTAGCACCTTATACGTTCGAAGCTTATATAAATGGAAAAAAATTGAAAATTTTGCGTGATTCTGGTGCTTCTATAGATTTAATAGGAAGAAAAAATGTTAGACAAGAACATTATATTGGAGAAAGTGTCTGGGTATGTACTCCCTTAACAGAAAATCCCATATGTTTGCCTGTAGCAGAAGTAGAAATCTGTGGCCAATTTGGAAAGGTTTATGGAAAAGCGGTAGTAGTTTCAGATAAGTTAGACAGAGATGAGTATATATTAGGAAATAAAACTGCAAAATTGATAAAAGAATTGGATAGAGATCTTAGAGATGAAATTAACGTATTAAACGTTAATGAAGGAGAGGAATGTCAAAATAATAATGAAATAGAAACGAACGAAGAGTCTGAAGAGAATGAAGAATCCATGGAAACAGAAATTCAAAAGTATCATATAGATGACAAGAATAAACATTTCACCAAATTTCACGAAGATAGAGCTGTGAAAGAAAAGGATTCTGAACCATCTGTTTGCAAGACTTCAATTGATTTGGAATGTTTATCTTTGAAGGATGAAGTCAAATCTGGAGAAGAACAGATTATTGAATTGAAGGAAAGAGTATCGGTTTTGGAGGAAGAAATAGAGAACAAGAAAACATTACTTGTTGAGAAAGATAGTATGTTAGCTAAAAGGGAAATGATAATCGGTGAGGATAATAAAGAAATTCTTGAATTAAGGGACGAAATTGCTGTCAAGAACCAGAATCTTGATGAGAAAATAAGAGAAATCAACAAATTATCTGAAACAATCAATACGTTTCAAAAGATAACTTTGATAATGAATGCAAGATATTGTATTTGCAAAATGAATTGGAAAATCTTCAGAAATCAATTAATGTAGAACGTGAGTCTTTCAGGAAAGAAATTGAGGAGAAAGATGCGAAACTTCTAGATACTGAGAGTAAAGTGACTTTTTTAAAAGAAGAAATAATTTTGAAAGATGAAGAACTTTCGTCAAAAGTGGCAGTAGTTTCCGGGCTCACTGGTACTGTTCAAAGGATACGTGATGATAATTCTGAATTGCAGAAAAACATTAATTCCTTGCAGGGGAAATTGAATTCTGTCAATAAAGTTTATAATACTGAATTGGAATCTCTTCAGAAGCTAGTTGCAGATAAAGATAGTCTTCTGTGTCATAAATTGGAGAAAGAGTTAACTCTCAAATATATAAAAGAAAAAACAAATGCAAATTGTAAAATTTTAAGATGGAGTTTGATATTTCAAGCATATAACGTTCAGATTCAGCATAGACATGGAAAGGCACATGGAAATGCCGATTGTTTAATAAAGGTTCCGCAAATTCATTCCGGACTAATCTAGTTGTCATAAAATAAAAGTTATTATTGTATATTAAATTTTAGACTTTGATTATAAGATTATTAAATTTTGGCACCAAGGTGACCAAAATTCTTGAAAGAGGGGAGGTGTTTGTAACGTTTCAACTTCGTTGGCGGATTTGCCAAAGTTAACATGATATGTAAACAAATATTGGAAACATTGTTAAAGGTTACGATAGTAACAGAAAGTATGAATGATAATAAAAAGGTTGAGAGATTGAAAGACGAAAAGATAAAAATTAAATATTTTAAAAGAAAGAATCTATCTCATATGATATCTGAAAGTGAAGAACGTCAAAGAATATAATAAACAACATAATAAAGATACAACATAAAAAAAGGATGTTGTATGGATATACAAAGTTGTAACGGCCAGTTAATAAGGCAAGGTAACGTGGACGTTACACCTGTCCCACCCTCCTCTCGTTCATCCCTTTCACCCTGCTCCCCCCCCCCTTTCACACGTTCCCGCCCTCCCCTCACTTCGCTCCAGACCCCCTCCCTCTCACCCCCTGGCGCCCTGCCCTTTCTCGCCCCTCTCCGCGCGCCCACCGCTGCCGCTTGCCGGCCTGTCGTGACCGCCGCTGAAGACGCCTGCGCCCCCGGCGCTGATTCGCCGTGTCCGCCCGCGGCCGCGCGCCGTGTTGCTCGGCGGCCGGCGGCAGCTGCGCCTTGTACGGCAGCCGCGCAGCGCCGCGCCTCGGGGCCCGCCCGCGACATCGCCACCTCCGCCGCCTCCGACAGCCACGTCGCCCAGGGCGCCTCGCCGCTCGCCCCTCTGCTTGGCCGGGAGTCTTCAAGGGGATACCGCGGATGGCCATCGCCAGTGGCCAACGTTTATTTACTACTGGCAATAAATATTTTACTGCGTTTGTGGTAGAATACTCCTCCCCCCAAAAAAGCTCACAATCGTCTTATCATATTTATGGTAGGTACTAGATGAGTCTGTTAAAGTTAAAGCAATGTGTCTAGTGTTGTCTGGTGTCTGTGATTGCTTTTTCTTTTCACATATGTTGAAGTATTTTTAGCATCTCCAATTTCCACTTGCTGTCTCTTTTTGACGCCTTTTTTCATGTTCTAACTGAAAAAAATATTAACCTGGTTTTCTGCATTCCTTTGGCAAGAATTTTTACAATTTTACCCGTCAGAAAATTAATACACATTTTTTCTTCGACTTCCACGCAAAGACCCGAAAGCATCCAACTCAATAGTTGACGAGCCTAACACTGGCCTCCACGTTCTTCTGTGCCCCCTCGCCCTGCTCCAGGGTGGTGTTGCTGGTCTGGAAGAACTCGAGGTGCCAGGCGGGGGGCGTGCCCAGCCGAAAACAATGATTTTAAGGATACATTGATTCATCGTTTTTAATATTGCCTTCCAAATGCCTTAATTGTTAAAATGCCTAAAGTGATATTCCTAATTTTCATGCTCACTGACAGTGATTTTTATAAATTGTGAATTGAAAAGATCGGAAAATAACTTTTAATTTTGGAATTAATTCAAAAATAACTTTTATGTATTGAGTATAATTTAAGCTCTGTATAATGGCGAAAATGCATTACAATGTTCCAATTTTGTCAGTTCATGATAACAGATCATTTTAATTAAAAATATTTATTTCGAAAATTTTCAATGCAACTCTGCAAGTACCTTCACGGTAAGAAACGAAAGGATAGCGTACACCAATGATAAATTCTGGTCTTCTGCGCTACATGAAGTAGTCAAACTGAGGAGGGAAGTTTTAACACCCAGATTTCTCTGCTATGTGATCTGCCGAGGGGGTTAAGGATGAAACTCTCTGCCCCCATCCTTCATCCTTCCGCCCCCCCCAACCCCCTCCTTCGTTCCACCCCTTTTCCCTCTCTTTCTCCTCATTCCTCCCTCTGTCCTGACTGCCAGCCGTACCTTGCAATCCTCCCGGCCCTCCCGCCTTCTCTTCTCCATCCTTCCTCATCCCCTTCTTTCAACATGCCCCGTACGTCCCCACCTCCCCGACCTACCTGCCGCGCCTCCCCTTCCCCCCCTTTCCCCCGCCTCATCCTCCTTGGGCTCCTACCCAACTTCGCTGCCCCTTTCTCCCCGCCTGCTCCGTCCCCGCCCCCTCCGCCGGCGGCGCGTTCGTTGTTTGCAGCCGCTGGCGCCAGGTGGCGGGCGGCGCGCCCTCGTAATTGGGCCGGGGCGACGCCGGGGCGACGCGAGGGCGACGCGAGGGCGACGCTGACGGGACGACAGCGCGACAGCTGCCCTCGCAGCGACACAGCAACCCCGCCCCGCCCTTCCGCTTCATCTCGCATCTGCGCCGCCCGGAGCCTCCTGTTGCCACGGCCAGGGGCGCCCGTCGCTCCGCCTGTGCACGCACCATCGCTCGTTCGGCTTAACAAGGGCGCCGCCCCGCCCCGCGCCGCGCCCCGGAGAAGCCGAATTGGACTACGTGCCGCTAAATAACTGCCCTGTTGGTCCACGTCCCAAACAGTGAAGGGCGAATGGTAGGGAAAGAAGCGTTTCTGCCAAACTGAAATCATCCTTGTCTACATTGGTATTCTCTCAGGTCGTTGAGATGCATGCCGGATAGTGCGCCTTGCTAATAAATGTTGCTGGAAAGGAACATACCTTAACTGTTTGTTAGGATTGCTGATGTTTGCGACTTCCATCCATGTATGCGTTGATTTTTTTTGTGGACTAAACAGACTTGAAAATGTTTGCAATATGTGTCCCTATATTTTTTTATTCTGTCAAATATCTCTAATATATTGTTCTCTTGGGAATCCTCGAAGTATTCACCAAGACTACGAGGTTCATAGTCCACATAAGTGATATCAGTGAATAGTTTCATAATAACATAGAGTCACATCCGCAAGGAATATTTGAGAAAACCGAAAGAGGAACGGCATCTTAGTTCCTTCACATTCATTTTCACATCATAAAATAAAGGATGTACCTAGATTTCTAGAAGAGATAATACGAAAACGTGGATAAGTTAGGCTTCCATACGTTTCTATTTAAAAGTGCCTATTCATTAGCAGAAGCATTGTTTAATCATATGTACTTCGTACGTTGGAAATGTAGAACTTCATTCGGGTACTGTACTTTTGTAGCCATGTTCAAGATTCGTATGATACTATTTTTTTGAATTCGAGGCATTGAGTTTCCGTGACTTGTTTACTTCTGTATCAGTATTTTATTTTCCTCCCTATACTATAGTAAGGAGAGGAAGAGTTTTGGGATCATCTTAACAACACAATTTCGAATATTCAATGGTAAAAATCCGTGTTTAAGATGTAGAGCTGGCTACAGTCTTTTGAAATGTAACTCTATCACACACCAAGGTTAAGATCTACTATCGCTGTTGCAAAGATGGTTAAAATTGGAGCAAGTGAAGAGAAGATACATGCAATTTTGTGCGCAAAAATCGAGACATGTATATGGAAGGAAAGCTTTCGATACGTGAAAGCTTTTTAAATGAAAATTCAAGAACTATAAAAGAAAATACGTCAGGAGTAAGTTCGATGGTTGGTTGTTAGTGATTCAGGGCGTGTCAACAGCTTAGGTCAGTAGTCCCGTAAGTAGAGTGTATTTTCCCCTCGGGAGATGGGGGTGATCTTCCCCCGCTGGATAGTGAGATCCGGCGCCGACCTACCGTCGGCTAGCGGGGTTTCCCACTAACCAGGATTCTCCCACCAGCGAGACACCGCCCCAGCTGGGACAAGCTCTACGCTTCCGACCGGTCTCCCGGAATATGTGGTAGTGTAGTGCATTTTAATATAAGTGTGTGTGTGTGTGTGTGTGTGTGTGTGTAAAGGGAGATGATAGGACAAGGAAGAGGAAAGAAAGATTGCGCGCGGTCCGTGGCCCGTTTGGTAGGGTGCTGCTCCGGTATTCGCCTAATGTTGATCGAAAAATACACGGAAAACTACCGATCAGAGCAGCCGGCCGCTGGAATTCTCCTCCAGACAGCGACTGAATTCGACCTAGCTGAAAAGCTAGTGTTGAAGAAATTCTGGCGCCGTCAGAACTCGAACCAGGACCTCCCTGTCAAAAGTGCTGTAGTGACATCAGTTGATGCACTGAGCTACTGCTCTCGGTTTGGCGTTTCGGCGATCATTAAGATATTTTAATTTGGCGGAATTCTTTATCTTAAACCTATTTGACATTTAAAAAATTTTATGGAAAATAACTGTTATGTTGTTCATGAAATTTTTTGCTCGAATAGAAGGATATACACTTATAATTATGGTATACTGTATATTTTCATTAAAACCTCTGGCATTGGATGATAAATATATTACAGTAATATCACATACGGATATTGAACATGTCTTAGGATCTTGCTGCGAGATAAATTTCAGCAATACATATATTCTTATTAAGTTAATGATGATAGAAATAAGTTTGAAAAGTGTAGTAATTTTTTAAGGGAACCTTTTTAATGAAGTTTTTTATTAAAAAATAGTACAGGTGTGAAAGATGTGCATAAAAATATTATTAAAATAAATACGATTTGAATAGGCACTGCCACATATAATATACCACTATTTGGGCATCCACTATTACTACAACAGCTTCCACTACTTTGGAATTTGTTATTAGATGTTCTTTTAGAGTTCTTAAATTTTCTCAATGAAAAAATAAGATCAATTGATAATTTTGTTTAATTAACAACTGCCGTTATGATGAAAACAAACTCACAGCGTGTGCTCTATTATTCTCCATCAGAAATACAATAAATTAATAATTGTTTAACAAAAATCAGAAGAAATAATATACTTCACATATATAATACTACTACCACAACTTCTACTACTACTATTACTTCCACTATTGTCATCACATCAATACCATCATCCCCACCAACGCCGACTCCAACTCTCCATCTGTCATCGTTTGCCACCTGCGATGCAAATCCAAGTGCCCCCGCCCGTCCCCTTCCCGCCCCGCCCCCCTCAACGCGAAACGAGCGCGGTCGACACGTCGCGTGCCGCCAGCGGTGCACAAACGCGGGAGGATTTTACCCTCGACTCAAGAACACTCGGCTCGGTTAGTAATGAATTTAATTACACTTCGTTATTTATGGGCCGGGTATATTTCCTAAATTTGTTTATAAACTCTCCCCGAAAAACTAATTTAGAAATTATGCCTCACTTATTGTGCAGAAACGCCGTAGTTGAGAAACGACGACGGCACGGCGGGCGGGAGAGAGGGGAGAGAGGGCGGAGGGAGGGGCGAGAGGAAGTAGAAGCGAGTTGCATTGCAGTAAATTAACCGAAAAGTCCATGCGCCGAAGGGCGGGCGGCGGCGTCTACGCGAGCGCGCAACTTCTCGCTGCTTTCGCGCCTTTCGCTGTCTCTCCGGTTTTCCCTGCGTCAGTCCAACGCGTTTTCCTCCTCTTTCCGGTATCCAAACGACGAAGCCCCCGGCTCTTTCCCGTCGCGAGTGCTGCTGACATTTCGGGGGGTGTTAGGATTTTAGTGTGAAGTGCCAAATCTGCCTGAAAGGACATTTAATTTCAAATCACTTCAATGCTCCAAATAATCATTTTGCTTATTATAAATTACTTATTAAAGTGTTACTACATTTCTCTCTGTTTTTTTAATTAATAACTTAAATAATTTTTATTGGGGATTTTTATGTTAAATTATAATTTCTTTCTTAGGTAGAGCATTTGTTGAGACACAATGATATATACTGGATATCTATCTTCACAGTGGAATTCCCCTTCGAGGCTTGCACGGGTAGTACAAGTTAATTTAAGCACCATCAATTAGTTTCTTATGAATGATATTTATTTTCCAGTAGGCAAATTTGTTAATGTACGATCATTAAAGTATTTTGACAAATTAAAGTTTGATGTGTAAATTAATTTCTAAATGAACATAAATATTTAATAAATGTTTTACCAAACACTGCTAGATTGTAGAATCTATTTTTAAAGAAATAAACATTTTTAAGTGTCGTATTTGATATAAAACTGAGTTAAAACATCACTGAATAGTATTTTAAAGACTAAACACTTTATATATTATAATTATTCTAAGGCTAGTGCACTGTCTTTGCACGTCTGGGTATCCGGATCAAGTGCCCCCACTTCCACGTGGAATTAGTTACAGACATTTCCTGAGGGTTCTTTGTCTCCATTGCTTCTCATGTTACTATTTCCATTCCCATTAGCACATAACAATCTATCATTATCATCATCATCATCACCATCATCATCACCATCATCATCATCATCATCATCGCCTTTCAATGTTATCGCTTAACTAGGAAGACGCTTTGAAGTCCGTGCTGACGTTGTGGTTGAGGTTCTGTGAGTGGAACTGATTCAATTGTATTGTCTTCCAACATTTCACGTCATACAATAAATCCAAATATTTGTCTGAGTTTACGAAACAACTTTCCATAAATTATTTTTCGCTGTCAGCTCTTCCGCTGTATTAAATTTGTTTTGAATATTTCTTCACGCCCTTCGAATTTCTGGGGCGTAGGCTCCGAACCGTGGAGCGTATCAGACGAGAATGTCGTGGGCGGGCTACGCTCGTTTTCTGGGCACTCGGGGAAAGGATGCGCACTATTTCCAATCGTGATTACATAAATTACTCATGAGTCGCCTGTTTTGGAAATAAAATATTTCGCTTGCGTATTCTAACCAGCAACGGGAGCCACCTGCATAACAAGTGAGTTTTCCGTTTCCGCTGCACAGGCTTTCCTGCTCACTGGCATGTGCATTTATGTCGGTTACGCAGGTGCCTCCAGTTAAACAACTAGTTTGTTATTCGATCGTGTTGATTTGGTCGTACGTTTTTATTTGTTGTTTTCGTGTCGTTTATGTGATTGGTAATAAAAGAAAGTGCGCGCGGTTTGCATATTTTGTTACGCTGCGGTCGGTGTGGTGTGGGTAGAGGGTGAAATTTTATTTGGTGGAATGTCGGAGGGCAAAAACCTTTTGTCGTTTGTTCATTTATATGAATGGGACTGAAATAGGATTCAAATAATAAAATTGTACTAAGGACAGTGTTAAATGCTTAGATGAATATTGTGTAAAATATCTGCTCCTAAATTTGAATCCCATTTAAAAAAAACAAATAAACGGTATCAATTGACGAAAATAATATAGTATGTTTATCCTCGACTTAAATAAAGTTCGGATTCATAAATTTAAGGTATTTTTCGGTAAATATATCAAGTTTATTTATTTAACAGTAGATAAAATATTCCCATGTCTTAAAAATTAATATTACGTAATTTTATCAAGAAATGTGGTATTAATTTAATAATGTCCGTAAAGAATCTAGTGGTTTTCCACGACGTACATTGTACAGAGTCGTTGTCGATTGGATAGGAAGGCACGATAGAAGAGAAATTAAAGAGAGATTTTCTCCTGTGCATCTGATAGGAAGCGTTGAGAAGTGATGGGAGAGACGCAGGGCACATATGGCGGCGACCGCAGCGTCAACTTGTATTTCGCCTCCGGTCCCAACAGCGTGCAGCGCCTCGCGTCACCTCCCTGCGCGCGCCCCCCCCCCCCCCGCCCCGCCCGCGAGCGCCGTAAGCGAACGACCGACACGTCCCCGCCTCCGCCCCCGCTACCTCATTCCGAGGCGGCGCAGCCCCGGGCGACGCGCGGGAGGTCGCATTTCGAGCTGCCTTGACGATTTCTTGCCCTTCCCTCTCTCCTGCCTTTTTACATCTGTTCCCTCGGTCTCTCTTTTTCCTTTCGTTTACAATGCGTTTCCCTCGTCTCTTGAGCCATTCTCGTCTCTCTATGCTGTCTTCTTTGTTTAGTTCCTTACTTACTTCCTCTTCTTCATTTCTATTTCTTATTTTCTCCTTTTTGCGTGCTTATTTTAGTTTATATTCTTTTCTCTTTTTTTATTTTTTTCGTACTTTAATTTCTATGTTCGTACTTCTTATTTTGAGTGATCATATTCTTTGCAGTTATTGTTTTCACTCCCCTTCATTTCTCAATCATGTTCGTGTTAACTTAAACTTAACTCCAACTTGATCTTGTTTTCATTCCTTCCACCCAGTGTTATATACTCCACCTCAATTCTCCCTGCTAGAAATTCGAATATCTACCCCATTGCCCAGAGTATTACATTTTTCCATTTTTCGTACACATCCCCCCTTTCCATCTCACTCATATTGCCAGTTTACGATAACAATTTTCATCGTGATCTCTAGCAATCACACGTCCACCGACACCACTAAACAATGCACCCCTCAATATACTTCCAGCTTAACGCTCGTGGTGTTTCCCTCTTGCATCCGTTCCCCGTCCCCCCAACGGCAGCCCTACCTCTGCTTACTCTTCCTGTCTGAGATTTCTCCTTTTCCTTTATTAACTGTCTCCCTCTCATACACGCTTCCCCCTCTTTCCGCTCCCTCCGCCTCTATAATCCCAACCCGCAGCGATCCTTCACTAGCGCATCACCCGCGCCGCTTGCCCTCCCCGTCGATTTCACATTACCATCATACCCCGCCCGCCCGCCCCCACCGGCGTCACACGTCCCCACACTTCGCCTCCGCGACACCGCTCATCCATCCCTGCTCTCGGCTTCCGTTCTCCACTGCCCGCGCGCGCCCCCGCTCACGCAGGCCTTCCCGACCCACCACTCCCCCCTCGTCTCATGCGCCCCACCATCAGTCCTCGGCCGTCGCCACCACGCGCATCTCTATCTCCACCACTTCCTTCATCGCTATCACCACCACAACCCTCTCTGCGTTCTTCCTTCTATTGCTGCCAGTCCCTGTCCTTCGCGGCTCACGTCCCCCGCCACCACACGCGCTACCGCTCCGGCCCCACGCGGGCGGGCCACCCCCGCCATCGCAGGCCACGGTGCCGTCCCCGGCGAAGCGGGAGCTAGGGCGACGGCGCTGCAGGAGAGAGGAGCAGGGGTGTGCCCGGTGGTGGGGAGGGTGCGGGTGGAGGGGATATTGCCGCGGGACAAAGACGCGGCGCGCCGTGTGAGCGCTGATCCGCCTGAAATTTAATTTCGCGCGATGAGTGATCGTGCGAGGGACGCCCGCTAATAAGGCGGCTGCTAGACTCCGCCCGCTGCGCTGCGGTTCAGCCTCCGCCGCGCCGGCGTAAGAAACTTGCTTCGGCTGCCTTTGAATAATTGATGTCTGCCGCCGCTGCATTTTTGCCTCAATTGCGGTTCAACTAAGGGACTTGGCCGATGTTGATTTTTGCTGTTAGGAGTAGTCGGTTATTATTTTATGTATTCATGAAGAGCACATGATATTTTATTCATTGCCCGAGAGTATTCAATCGCTATTCAATTTTCGGTTGCATAGTTTGAATTTAAAAAATCGCACAGTTAAAAGGGAAACATTACTGGAATATTCTGGTATATTTATTAGAGCAGTATTCGATGCAGACAAAATAGTAGTTCCTAAAAAGTCGTAAGTGTCCTTTTCATTTAGTTACGTGCCTTATTTTTAAATAAAATTTTTTTAATTAAAAAAAACATATTTTTTATTTATTTATAAACTGTTTACAATTATTTCAAAGGAAAATATTATTTCGTTTCAAAAACATTTTAAATAGCAAAAATCTACTTTTAAAATGTACACATAACTGTGAAACAATATTTTTCTTCTTTTATTCGTATTACCAAAACTCTGTAAACCTCAGGCTATGTAGGTCAACTCCCTTTAATTCACATAAATTACGCATCGTTCGTTAAATAGTGGAGAAGTTAATAGTAATTAGTGGAAAATGCTTCAGTATGACGTTATATCAGACGTGCATTATTCAAACTCACGAAATTATATTTCACTTGAATTTCATTTAATTTCCCAGGTGGCGCCGTAGTCGCGTTTTGCAATATGAGTCAGTGATCGGGCGGTGTAGCGGATATAACATTATTGCACTAAAATTATTACCACTATAAATTTCATATTCATAAATTAGAAAAATATTTAATTTAGTTCGTCGTAGATCCCGACACCATCTTTTGTTGAAACTGGTTGATGCGTATCTGAAGGTAAAACTGTTGCCGCTGCGGTGTCTCTGATCAGGAAGTCCTAGGGTTCGAGTCTCAATAGTGCCGAATTTTCCGTAGTAGTATCGAGCTAGGCAAATCCAGTCGCTGCTTGGAGGAGAATTCTAGTCGGTCGGTTGCAGTGACCAGAAGTGTTCTGTGGTGTCAAAGCCAGACGAATATCTGAGTATTATGTTAACAAACGGACCGTGTGCGATCTTTGCTTTCTCATTCGTGACTGTTTACTTTAACAAAACAATGATATAGTATAATGAATTAGTTTACATTTGCATTGTATAATTTTTTTAAATAGACGTAAATGCCTGTAACAAGTTATGTACTTCAGCTTCCGGGTCAATGCCCCCCATGTCGATTGGGTTTTTGTCCAGTTCCCCTGATCCATTGAGCAAATGCTGAGATGGCCCCTTGACTTGCTCCAGGACGTAAATGTAGCTTCACTATGCGCACGTTTTACTGAGATTTCCTTTTGCTTGTTATGGTAGTAGAGCTTAGGGTGAGTTTCTATTTGTTAGCAATAGAGAAAAATCAAATCTGTTCGTTCGTTTACCGTTACAAATAAGTTTTCTATAATTCGGCAACGAAAATATTTACTTTTTGAAATGTTAATCTCTCACTTTTTAAATTTATTATTATTATTATTATTATTATTATTATTTCATCTTTTAACTATTAATAATTAATTTGTTTGGAAGGGATTCTGAAACTCAAGAAAGCGTGCGCAGATGATTTTCTCCCCTATACGTCACATACAGTTTTTGACTGTTTTTCACTAAATAAATAAATAAACATAAACACATTTTCATCCCACAGAAGGAAGTGCTGTTGAAAAAATAGAACAGAAAATACTGCATATACACTATGTTTTATATTTAATATGGATCAACCTTAACGTAAGTAGCAAAATGTACGAAATACAATTTCCAATTAACGATCAAAACTCCCTCACCTCTTTTATGTTTACCATAGATATCACAAGAATAGTATAGAAGAAAATTCATTGAATACTTACAGTCACAAACAATCATTTTAACTATGACCCAACGCAATGTTCTCAAGCAAGACTAACTTCTCTTCCATTTACCACGAGCTTACCAAAACTCACGCATGACACCAACTTGCCGTTTCCATCCTATCCGCATATTCAAAATACGGAAATTTCGTGGATTTTTGTTAATTAAGGAAACCTATGATCTATTCAATATATAGTGACCTCCACTCGTAATTTTTTCTCTATTTTCTTTCACTTGTTTAAAACTCACTGAGTCCAATAGGACGGTCACAAAAATCGTTATTTTTATAGCTTTCATATATATGATGTACTTCACGACCACACATGTCGGGGAACCTGTCGGGAGCTTAGAGTTTATCCCTGTCGGGGCGGTGCCCTGCTGGGGGAGATGCCTGGGGCGGGAAATCTCGTGGCGCTGACGACCTGTAGATCGGCGCCGGTCACACCCTCCAGCGTAGGAGAAACACCGCCACCATCAGACATTAAAAGCATTCACAACGAAACTAGTATAATGACCGTATTAGTTGCCCCGCTGGGGCGGTGTCTCGCCGGCGGAGATACCGAGAGGAGGAAGACCTCGCAAGCCGACGTGTAGGTCGGAACCAGATGTCACGTTCCCACGTGGGAGGTTTACCGCCACCGCCCGGGTTAAAACATGCACTACATTAAGGAGACTAATGGCCACAGCAGCTTTGGCACCCAGAAACACACGATTTGGTCAACTTTTTTTTTCAATAAAGAAATGTATTTTAATTCTTGTATTTCCGAATACAATCAGCATCACCTTGTAGGCGGGAACACAAAGGTTTAAATCCATTTTGTTTAAAAGAATTATATTAGGATGATTGAACGTTGTAGGAAGTTAGTGTGGTGTTTATTTCTTCGTTTCGGGACAAAATTATGCCATGAAATTAATCGCACAATGTATTATTAATAAAGTAACTAAACAATGTTAATAGTTTCCGCCTTCAAATACTATCTAATATCTTATAAAACGTTTATACAGACTCCAGCGCGTCTGCTCAAGTGTTAATGAATAGAACCACCAGAGCGTATTATTTTGAATTCACAACATCTCATACAAGAAGAAACAATGTGTGTTTATGTAATGCATTTTATTGCAGTAACCACACATTAACGTGTCATCGTCGTATGACATATGCACTTTCACATTTTCCCGACTCTTGCTAGCGCTTTGGGCAACGTTCTCCAGTATCAATCCTCCATTATGCGCAAAGCTATATCCAATATTTACTCCGATTCCATCGCTTCCGTTTCCGCCGCCTCGCACTCTTCCCCCTCCCCCTCCCCCTCCCCCTGTCAGTGGTCGGCCGCGCGGGCGACCACCGCCGTCGCGTAGCAACGCAGACGGCTCCCACGCGGCTCTTCACGCGCAGTGGGTCAGGCCGCTATGACGAAATGAAAATATAAATTTGCACGAGTAGTATGATCTCGTAGTGAAGAGCTATTGAATCGTTTATTTCAGAAACCCGTCAAACGCCAACTTTCTCATTACGAGAAAGCTGAGAAAAAAGTTACAATTTTTCTGATTTTAAAATATTTTTTATTAATAAAGCAGTCAATAAATGAATTTTTTCAGGTAAATATACACTAAACGATATGTCTACCCTCATGGAAAAATACTCCACCGCTAAAGCTCTGTTTAGATTTTGGCGTTTGACAGGTTTCTTAAATTAAAGATTTAATTGATGGATGTAGCGTCGTTGACCATGGGCGCGAGTTTGGGGAAAAGGACTGAATCGAGTTGGCGAGTTGATGGACGGCTGAATGATGCGAGATGAATGATGAGTTGATGGACGCCTGTACTATTAACGTGATATTCTGGTTTTAAATCCCACTTAGAAGCGACTTCAGGATATTGAAAGTTTGGCGATTGCTTGGAGAAGATCATCTAGCAAATTAATCGGTGATTCTGTAGAAAGGGATTATGTAGCGGAAGCGGAGAAGGTAATACTTGGCCGATTGTTTCTGGATTTATAATTTCCTGATCAACACATTTGCTTGTGTTTGAACTTACCGTTCTTATTTAAATTACATCAAGAGAGATGCCATCGGAAAGCGGCCTTTGATGAGTGGCAATACAGCTGCAACTAAATTTATTGGCATTCAAACGATCGCGTCAGTCAAGTGTGCATACGCCGTTGCGAGAACATTTGAGAGTAGTAGATTCGTAGGATCCGCGTAGCAAATCAATGTTTTAATTATTTATTTATGAGCTATACTATGTCAAAATGAAGCAGGTAATGCATTATTTTATTTCTAGCTGTTTGCTGAGCTTCCAACGAGACAACTCTATATTTCACTGAATAGGAAAGAAAATATTGGAATTATCCATGATTAAGCCGTTAAAATTGGATTTAAACAGTGGATCTACATGAGTAGACGCTGAAAGAAAAAAAACAGGTGTGGGTATTCTCGATCTATTAAACAATCATATTCATATTTGTTGAAAATTATAAAACGTTAGTATCTACATTGTTGACAAGCGGAAACGTTTTTTTAAAATATAACAAAATAGTAATATTGACTGTTTTATGTAAGTGATGTAATCACAATCACTAAAACTCCTCCTTGTATGATACAAAAGTTTGTGAATAAAAAACCATGAATTCGTCTTGGGATCAAAAATGTTGTGAGAGCGCCCGGTAGAGTTTGCGAGAGATTGTATGAAACACCAAAGGAGAGTGTATAAAAAATGAATTAATGAATTGTATCTTATCTGTGACGTGTACGTAATCAGTTGTGTGCCTTATGAATTTTTAAACATGCAGAAACATGATAGTGTGTGTCTGTAAAAGGTGTGAATATGGAATTCTTTTATAATATGAAAAACGAGGAGTACAAAGAACTCTTATCAGAAATGTAACAATACATTTTTGATTGAATTTTAAAAAATTGCATCTATCTCTTGCAAAGCTGGGAAGCAAAACACTTATTTGGAACCTTTGTGAATCTCCATTTTACAGTCAGAAAGTGTTTTTGTAGAGATAAGTAAATTGTTTGAGTAAATAAACCCAGATGTCGAATTACGAAGTATGTAATGTGAACCGAGTAAATTTTAACCCCCACAATTTGTAAAATGAGTAGACAATCTGGTGAGACATTCTCCCTGTGATAAAGTTCTGTCCCATAATCTGCACGTACTAACAACAAAAATTTCACATGTCCGTAGTGACCTCAACGCGCAGGTCAGAGCACTCATCTAATCTTTTGGGTTCGAGATTCAATTCCCGGTCGATGCGTACATGTGGACTTTGTGGATAAAAGGGTTGGCATCCGGTTGTGGTGGGCGCGCCCGATTCCACTACCTCTCCTCTCACCGTCGCTCCATTTCATTAACCATTATTTCATTAAGGCAATCCAATTTGGGTGACAGTGCACATTCAGGATTAAGAGACGCTGAATATGGATTTTAGAGACATTGTGACCGAGGATTTTGTAATCCGTCGTGCTAGTAGTTCTCTCGTATGATTCGCACGAAGTACAATGTATTTTTAATCTGATAGTGGACTTAATCACAGATTTCCTACAATCTCCATGAGTTGTTAATTCTTTCCCCTAATGTAAATGGAAAGTCATGTCGTTCTTTGCGAATTCAAAAGTTCGCTGGTTCAGCAACTCCTCCTAGTGAATCTGCTTTCAAAAAAAGCTTGATTGCCCGAGTCCATCCAGCGGTTTATATATAGATGCATAGTTCCTTGTCATTTACTTTCTTTTTATTTTGCTTCTTATTCACCTCACTTATATTACCTATTTTAATGTGGCGTGATAAATAATAAGGATCGGTGCAACATGCAACGTGTAACACACAAACGCCAGGCGGTTTGGCTATGAGACAACTGACAAACGTCAGCGATTTGCGGTGTATGACCTAATATGCCCAGCCGCCGCCTTCCCGCTCTGTTAGTGCTGCTACGATCTGGTTGTTTTCGTCCCGCAATCGCCGCCTCCCTGACGTCTCCTAGCTAAACATTAATTTCGTCCCGTCTACATCCCGCGCCGTTCTGTTATGCTCGACCCCGCCCCCGACACATGGCAACGCTCAGCGACAATAAAGTCCAGATGGATTGGGGATTGCATTTAACTGAAGTGCCATCCTGCTCTGCAGCGCCATCTAGTGGAGAGTTAACACAAAGTGGATAGCATAAAAACCTTCTCCATGAACAAACAACAATGAAAAAGTCTAAGATATGCCAAGTTTCATGGGGATCGGTCAAACGGTTGGTCACAAATATATTTATACAGTGTCCAGCGAGAAAACGTCGAAACTTCGAAAATAAGTTTTTAAGACAATTTTACATATATTGTATCTATGAAACTCCTTGGATATTTCGAATAGTTGAGCCACAATAAGCATCAAATGTTGGTTTGGAAAAAAAAAAATTTTTGAAACAATAAACTCCCAATTTTTTTTTTAAATAAAGGCCTTTTTTTTTTTTTTATAAAATGTATCCATTTCTTTTGTGAATAATAAACAATTTACATGTTTCTGGAGTGTTAATATGCTTCTAAAATGCAAATTTTTGCTTTGAAAATATTTGTTCAAAGCAACTTTTCAGTGCCTATTACCGCTGAGACTTTCGAAATATCGAAGGAATTTATTAGACCAAATGATTAAAATTGTCGAAAGAGCGTATTTTCGCAGTTTCGTTGCTTCCTCCCCGGACGGACACACACACACAAACAAACACACACACGCACACACACACACACACACACACACACACACATATATATATATATATATATATATATATATATATATATATATATATATATATATAATATATATTATATTAATATACATATATATATATAAACAAACAAACACACACACATTATATATATATATAATGTGTGTGTGTGTGTGTGTGTGTGTGATGTGCACGGAGCCAACCAAGATAAAAGATTTGGCTGCCCACGCCTGCGGCGCGTTCCACTGTGTGCGCCGGCAGGACGGATGGCGAGGGCGATGCGGTCCGGCGGTCGCGTAGATGAAAGCGCGGGCGGGGGGGGGGCGGCGACGGGCAGTCAGTCGGTCGTGTGCCGTTTGGATTTGCGTTAATCACGTCTTCTTCCGTCTGAATGGTGCGTGATTGAGATTTGTCCGATGGGCGCGTGGCAGTGAAAGAGAGCCGTCGTGCTCGGTCGCTGGTTCGGACTCCATTCGCACTGCGATGAATCGCCAATGACGGCTTCCAACGCTCCGGCGAAATTGTGAATTATGGCTTTCATACGGCGCCTGAGATTGCGAAAACTTTCTCTTTTATTGCCTTCGGCGGTTACGCACAGCATCTGCAGAATTCCCAATGGAAGAGTATAAAAGAGCGCATTTCTAAATTACTGCGGATAGTTGTAGATGTTGACGGAGTGGGATGGGGTGGGGAGGGGAGGGGGAGGGGGAATTCTCAATGGCGGATAGTTGTAGATGTAGATGTTGAAAATCGTTTCTCAATATTGTGCGCTCACTTACTGTGCGGCACTGCAAAGTAAAAGATGTTGTTTCTGTCTCTCAAGCAAAAGTATGCGCAAATTATGTCTTCTCAAGTTCAGTAATTCTCTTACATTAGCAATATATTACTCATTTCTGTACCCTAAACGTTTTAACTCCCAATCGTGTATATGTGTTTAACTGCAACTATTAGTTTTTGTTCTTTTATCTACTATGTAGACTCATGCAGCATTGTGAATTTTTGTGTAGTTCACAGTAGTCTCTTTCATACTCCAATTCTTCATTCGTCAAAAATGTCAATATTACTGTGAGTTAAATAGATAACACGCAATTCTAAAGAGCGCTTTACACGATACAGTTTTCGGGCAGATTCTTTTACAGTTTCTGTACAGAAACTTCCAAATGAGATACCAGATTAGAAATATAAAAGCCAAATGTCGCGCATTCACTGTCTGTACGTTATCTATATGAATGCTATATGAATCGCCATAATGCGCGTAAAGGGGTCCACAGGGAAGCAACTGAATTACGCCGTCCGAGAACTTTCAGTGAGTTTTTTCGTGAGTTCTGGCTATGATCTTTATTAAGAATTTATTAACCATGAGGAGCATAGAGAAGAAAAATAATAAGGCAGGAACCGAAAAAGAGGTAGTTTATCACAATATCACTTCACTCTATCGTACCTTGATACACGTAACCACAAAATCGAAATGGCCGATTACCGTCCCGACGGGTAAACAAATCCGTTAGTGAACGATTCTGCCGCTAGAGCGGTTGAGTCAAACTGTAAGCTTTCTGCATGAAAAATTACGAACGAGCTCAAAAGCTTTCATGTAGACATCGTTCATTTTGGTCTGCACGTTTTCCGCACGTCCGAACTGCATGAAAACTGTACCGAGTATACTGACCTTAAGATAAGTACAGCTTCATCTCGACGATCCAGAAAAATCGTCTGCGGCGGCTAAATCAGGTGTCACGGCTTTCGATCGTATCACGACGGATTCGAATTGGGAATCAGGGCAGCCGCAAAAGCGTCGAAGACGAAAAACGCGACACCCGCCGCCCCCGCCGCCCCGCCACCGCCACCGCCGCCACCGCCTCGCGGATCTGTGTCTGACGGCCTCATCAGCATTCGCCCACCCCGCCCCCTCCGCCCGCCACCGAATGCATTAACAGCTCAGCGAGACTCAGCGAGAGGCTGGGAGGAACGGAAAGAGACGGCGTGGTGGGATAGGGGGACGGGAGGGGGTGGGGCGGGGCGAAAGGAATTGGAGAAGGTGGGATCAGCGACGAGAGGAGGTGGTGACATACACACAGTGGAGGTCTAGTGAAGTGGAAGTGGTGTCGCGGTGCGTCAAGGTCGTTTTGCTGCGGTGTCGAGGATAGTGAGAGGTGAAAAGTAGGAAAGGAACACAGAGGCAGTGAAGAAGGACAACTCAGCAGACATTGAAACAGGGAGAACTTGACATGGGAGATGAAGATAGATCGGTTTATGCATATATTAGTGTCGAACCATACGTCGGCTTGTGCCGAATTTATCCCTCTTGGTAATTCCCTCCCGCGAAGCACCATCGCAGCCGGAGCAAGCTCTATGCTTCTTACATTGTGGTTGTGTAGTGTATGTAAAAGTAATTGTCTGTAAGAGCCAAGGAAAAGGAAGGAAAAATTACGCGGTCCGTGACCAGTCCGTTGTTGTACTGCCCCAGAATTCACCCGGTATTGATCGAAGAAAACTACCGATCAGAGCAGCTTCCCGCGAGAACTCTCCCGCAGACAGCGACTAAATTCGATTTAGCAACTTCGCTGCCGAAAAATCCTCCCCCGCCGGGACTCGAACTCTATGACCTGCCAGCGAGTGCGGGGAGGGCGTGAGCGGTGACGCCGCCGGGTGGGCGCGGGGCAGCGGGGATGCTTCGACTTCTGAGGAGAAGGGAAGGGGTAGCGGGCGAGCCCCCGCTGCGGCGGCCCCCGTTGACTTTTGATTCGCGCGCTGATTGAAAAATGCAATTTGAGCCGGAGCCGCGTCCGCCTCGCCCCCGCCCCCGCCCCCGCCGCCACGCGTGACGGCTGCGCGTGAGACGTCGCCGGCGGCCCCTCTGCCCGGTCGAGTGGCAGCGCGCCGCGGTTCGTTGGCTTCCCCCCACCCACCCACCCACCCCCCGACCCCACCCCCTGCTACACTTCGAGCTCGTTACTCGCGCGCTAAAACGCCGTGCTAAGCAACGGATACAAATTGTGAACGCTGTTTTGCTGTAAAATGGCAATTGTTGACGAGGGATCTTCATTGATTTCTTTTCGTTTACACGTTTTGGCCACACTGTAATAATCACGAAATTTGATTTGAATATTTTCTCTCAAATATACATTTTGAGGGTTACTGATACTTAAGTATCTGTTATTCGACAATTAATTTAATTTTCGATTGTCTGTCCGTCTGCCTGTCCAACTGCCTCTACGTCTTTTTGTCCATCTCTGTCTTGTTGTCCAATTCCTTCCTGTTTCAACGTCTATCTTTCCCCTCCGTCTGTCTCTCTCTTTGTTTGTTTTCTCCTTTTGTCTCTCTTTTCTTTCTTACCTCCCTTTATCTTCACTTAGCTCTCTTTCTCTCCGTCTGCCTTTCTCTCTCCGTTTCGCTTCGTTTACCTTCCTCTCCTTTCGCCTCTCTCTCTCCATTTACCTCTCCTTTTTTCTCTACCTCTCTCGCTCAGTCTCCTCTCTCTTCCTCCGCGTCCTATCTCTGTCTTCTTCTGCCTCTGTCTCTTTCGGTTTGCCTGCAGCTTTTCTCTTTCTCTCTCTCTTTCTCTCTGTCTTTCTCTCTCTCTTTCTCTCTCTCCTTTCTCTTTCTCTCTCTTTCCCCCGTCTGCCTGCATGTGTGTCTGCCTATGTTTCTGCCTCCATATCTGTCTCTCCGATTGTCTGTCCATCTTTCTGTTCGTCTTGAGGTTCGCCTGGTAACAACCTGGCTAAACATTTTATATTTTTCAAAACGATTGAAATGATAAATTGAATGCTTTATTTGTTAATCGTATTTCTGTGAATCTGAGCGAGTCACTTCTTGGGAGAGGAGTTCTTCACATTATATTTTAACATTTCTTCCAATCCTTATCTGTTACTATAATAAATTAGCAAATCAGTTTTCTCCGTTTCTTTTGATTTTATCTCCCCAGTAATTAATAGTTTTAATAGACAATGAATTCGATTGCGATAAGAAGAGAAATTTCACGAATTCTGCTTTTTCTGTTTTCTTTATGTAAATCTTCAATTCAATTTCATTCCATGTTCTCGTTTGTATAACAGACACTATGTAATATTTATGGTGGACGAAACGAGGTTCTTGATTCTTTCATGTAATTTCCCCGTTTGCTTTGTCTTATATTTGACTATATTTCATTTATTTCCCGTGAGAGTTCAGGTACACCCTTATTTGATGAAATGCTCAGATATAATTACGTAAATTCCATGGTTCGCTCTCTAGTTTTCTTTTCTATTTCTTGGAATAAGATAAAGTTTGTTTAGATCGTATTAAACATGCAATTCTAATGGAATCCACACTTACCTTTATGAAATACACATTGGTAATGCCCTTAATTAAATCAATTTATGATAAGTATATTGTCAATTAATATATTATAGTTAGAGAGATCATTATAGCTAGCATTATAATTAGAAATTATGTTAAGATCATTATTGCTAAGCATTATAGTTAGGAATATCCGCAATTCTGAACATCTCTGAAAGTTATTTCTAGAGTGACATTAAAACTATTGGTGATTTTTGAAAACAGATTAGAAATGGATTAGAAACATTGATACTAAAATCCAATTAATATAATTCTAAAAATCAAAGTAGTAACTACGAGTATTTTTCGCAGTATTGTCAAGGAAAAACAGCTAACAAAATTTATTAAATCTGTACATTGATTTTTTTAAAAGAATTTCAATACTTTGTGGTATATAAAACGAGCGCACTTTTGTATAAATGCTGAAAATACCATAACAACCTTAAAAATAGTTAATCACATCTAACGTACGAAATTCGTACGACGTATTTGCGTATAAGCTCCAACACTCGTATGTGCTACCGTTACTTCAGTCAGTATGTCCTCAATTTATTTTCTCTGTTAAATTATTAATAATCTTCGTGTAAGGTGAATATTGGAGCACATGGAGTGGAATACGCAACAACACAGAGTTAGTTCTGGATGAGCAGTGATGAGCATAGTGGGACTAGTAGGAGATGACAGACGAGCTGAGCTCGAATCCCTTGAGTAATGTGTCTCTCCCGATAATTAACCTCCATAGCACAGCATTGCTTTCCTCTATTACTAGCATCTCTGAGTAATACATGTAATGTCAATACTTAATGAGGGGCGCGAAGTTATTGACAAGTGTTAATGGAGCAACTGTTGTGATTTAGTTAAAATAGGCAGTACCTAATTCTTAATTATTTCCCCTTAATTTCTACCTTCAGTTATATTTTTTAGGAAAAAAGTTTAAAATTTGATAAATAAAAACTGAACATTTTTATTAGTTATATTTTCTATTAGTAGAAATGTTCATATTAGTTCAATGGCATGATGTTGATGTTTGATTATTGTATGTTTGATGTAGTAGATGCATTATCGGTACATCAATGTAAACTTCGGTACTTCCTTATATTATTAGAATTTTTATTTTACAATCATATGTTATCACAAAATTTTTCTTCAAAATGAGTGACTAGAGACAAAATACTCTTCAGTTACCTCCAACCACTTCAGTTACAAAGATTATATAATTAGAAAAGGAATAGATCAAATATTCATTATGCGTTAAATAAAATTGTCTATGTAAACCGAGGATTAACCATCAACATTAGAGAACATGCCGCTCGATGTATCTTTTGAGGCGAGTCAATTTCGTTCTACACATCCTGTAATTTTCTACAGCAAGTGTACTAAAACAGCGCGTATCTCTCGAGCGTTTCCTTATTGCTTCCACGTCTTGACTCACTATGGCCTTTCCGCCGTTGCCCTCCCATGGGCAAACCCATAACCCCGGGAACAGTCAGTAAGAGCTCTTGTAAAGCGCCGGAGGAAGCGAGGAGGAGGCCATCAGAGGCGAGGGGCCACCGCCTTCTTGAAGAGAACTGCCTGCCTGCCTGCGTGGTTGTGGCCAGGCTGGCGCGGGGGCGAGGACAGCCAAATGGACAGCGGAGGGGGCAGCGCAGACAGGCATAGCTTGAGCAGCGAGAAGCTAGCGAGGACAAACTATTTCCATCCAATTGATTGATTGATTGATTTTTTCGTGTTTACGGGCACGTCAACTGCTTTGGTCATTAGTCCCGTTAGTGTTGTGCATGTTTTTCTCGGGAGATGACGGTGATATTCTTCCGCTGGATGGCGAGATCCGGCGCCGACCTACCGTCGGCTAGTGGGGTTTCACCCTAACCAGGACTCTCCCACCAGTGGGGCACCGCCCCAGCCGGGACAAGCTCTAAGCTCCCGACCGCTCTCCCGAAATATGTGGTAGTGTAGTGCATGTTAGTGTAAGTGTGTGTGTGTGTGTGTGTGTGTGTGTGTGTGAAGATGAGAGGATAGGACAAGGAAGAGGAAGGACAGATTGCGCGCGGTCCGTAGCCCGTTTGGTAGGGTAGTCGCCTCCGGCATTCGCCTGGTTTTGATCGGAGAAACCACGGAAAACTACCAATCAGAGCAGCCGGCCGCTAGAATTCTCCTCCAGACAGCGACTGAATTCGATCTAGTTGAAAAGCTAGTGTCGAAAATCCTGCCGCCGTGAGGACTCGAACCTAGGACCTCCCGGTCAAAAGCGCGGCAGTGACATCTGTTGATGTACTGAGCTACCGCTCCCGATTTTCCATCTAATAAAATAACTCATTTACGTATTATATTTCAATGTTTCTATTCGCCAGATAAGTTTATTCAGAACGCTTAATTCCGCCTGTTGGTAAGTCTAATTCAGCTGCTGTCTGGAGGGCAATTCTAGGAGTCAACTGCTCTTGCCGGTTATTTTGCGTTAATCGCTCTATTGATACCAGGCGATTGCTAGAGTTCCCTAATAAACGGATCACGGACCACGCCCGATTTTTTCCTAGTTCTATCCTCTCCCTTACCCATTTGCAAGCACTACACTACCATGTAAGTAATAGAAATCATCCTGAAATTTTGTCGCCGATGGAATATTTGTTAAAATTCTTTGATGACCGGAGTCTACGTCATGGGAACATTGAGTTTACTTCCTTCAAAGCGAAAGAGTTACTAAATATTTACATCGCATTTGTGAGCTGTCGTATCGAGAGCCCCGATCTGCCCCTCCTTGGCCCCAGCGGACGTCGCGGGTGAAGCGGGGACGGGGATGGGGGGCAAAGGGCGGAAGGGCGGGGGCGAATAGGGCAACTTCCCCGCGCCGCTTTATCAGCGGACGATTACGACCCTCGAGGGCGGGGTAACGAGCGGGGGCGTGGGCCGCGCCCCTCCGAAGGCCCCGCCCCCTCCAGTCCACCCCACCGCCTTTCGAGAGTCGCCCTTCGCCCTGCGCCCTAAGGCTTCCTCGCCTTCGCGCCGCAACGCTTCTACCCCGCGCCCCGACGCCCATCGGAATTTCATTAGCAAGATGTCACTTATGGAACTCGAGTCCAACTGCAGTGCACTTTTCATTTTTCTATTTCTTTTCCACTTTATGTTATTCCGAGTTGTTTAATTTTCATAATTCCCTAAGATGTGACTGTCATTGTCTATGAGAACACGTAGGCTTTTACTACATACGGTGTCGTTTAAGGGCATTCTGCTAATTTGTTTGTCTTTTTCCTGTTTTTATCTTATCACTTACTTCTTTTGTAATATTCATCCTTTTCTACGTCCCTTCCTACCTTTATTCATTTTTATTTCTCTTTTGATTTATTTTCTTATATTTTTATCTCGTATATCTGCCCCCCTTCTATATCTTTTCCTTCCTTTCCTTTCTCTCGATGGCCTTTCTCCCTCTGGATGTTCGAACTCATAAACTGCATTTTCTTCTTCCCTCTCGCGGCCAGACAGAAGTCGGATAACTTGCAAAACCCTGCAATCCGACTTTGAATGATATTGCATACTTTAAAAGTTTCGCATTGGGAATGCGGCGATCGCTCTTTCTGCTACGTCGTTGCGTCGTCAATATATCATTATTCAATCACCTCGCGAATGCCAAAATCTCTCGTACTCTTTGAATGCTCTTTTTCTTCCTTCGAGGCTTGAAATAGCTAAATACCAACGATTTGCACTAAGGTTTGCCATTCCTTCAATGTGGTATCAATTGGTATCAATATTTCTTCTTGTTCCCAATTTTGTATTGCATATTTCGAGATGTTTTATCATTATGACACCATGTACATGTAATGATTTTTTTGTAGATTTTTTCTTTCATTTTATTATTTTTCAAACCTCTATTTCAATTTTTTTTAAACAGTATAATTTCTTCCTAAATATAGAGTTTTTTACCTCTAAACTATTATATAGAAAATAGGACTGCCTTATCAACTTTCTTGGCGGTTTAATTTGTGTTGATGCTGCACAATTAAAATATTCAATAATCATATTTGTTCTTGTTTCCGTAAGAAAATTTCGTTTACAAGTTTCTCCGAAAATTTTCTGAAACCCGTGTGAATAAAGTTATATGTCTCAAATTTAAATCAAATTCTTAATGACCATGCCTTTTTCGGGATCAAATTTAGAAGCCGCGTCAAGGAGAGAACTCTTGCTTTTTAAACTTCTTATTTTCACCGTGAAGCACAACTGCAATATTCTCGTAGAATATAATTACAAACATTTCAGTAATATCATAAATTATTTGTATTAATTAATGTTTATATCTCCTGTACAAAAAAACGTATTGAATTATTTGAGCTCTTGATCAGAAGGGAGTAATTTGTCTCCCAGGCCCTCCCCTAATTTTTGCAGTTGCGAAACATGAAAATAATACTTGGAAATTCTGAGTCACGACCCTCATAACTGTAATTAAGAGCACATTTAGTCCGTCAGCAAACGCTCACTCACGTTGACCTTTTCCGCCGAGTCCATTGTGACCGAAATTTGCGGCGCAAACCCAGTTACCTCCCTGGCGCCGCTCCCTGGCGTCCGACGCTTTGCGCCGGAGCTAATCGATTCCATTTGCTGCCGAAAGTGAATGCGCCCGTCGAGTCGCGGATTTCCGACGACTCCCCCTCCCCTCCCCCTCTGTCCCACATATGCCGGAAGCGCGCGATGGGAATTGGATCTGCCGCCTCCTGTCTAGACTCCGCAGTGGAGTGGTCGGCGCCCGCGGCGGCGGGCGGCGTTTGACTCGCAGCGAAGGGGATGGCCGCGGAAATGCTCCACCGATCAATAAACGCTAAGTGACGAAAGAGGTGGTCGCTAAACTCTGATCGACAACTTCACTCTTTTTGACCGACATTTGTGTTCTGTGTGCTTCAATTTACGTGACGGTCGTCAGATTTTGCGTTCGCCGGAGCACGAAAATCAACATTTTACTTCAGAACACACAACCCTAAACTGATGGAGATCATTTTACCTTTCATAAAATGATTTCCAAATTTTTATTTGCATATCTAATAGATACGAAGTATGTTGATAATCGTTACAATAAATTTTAGTATGTAAGTGTACCTAAAATTTACCAAAAAACTAAATTTTACCAAATCTACCAAAAACATGACCTGAAGGCACGAAATTAAGGGAGATATATTATTTTTATTTCGGGAGTGTCTGTAGCATCTTAGTTGTTTTCCTAGCTATGTGTATAGTAATAAACTTAAAGCAGTTCTGCATATAAGCGTCTGCGTCTGCCACTTAAAACTGAAAAATTCAATTCAGTTCAATTCTTCCTGTTTTCTATTTAGAGAGCATCTGATTTTCTTTCTCTCACAAATTTGCACGATAGGTTTACACGAATTTACGCGTTTACAACATCGGCGAAGGGTGTCGAATATCGTGGACAACAAAAACTATTACAAATGATTATAATTATTGTTATTATTATTATTATTATTATTATTATTATTATTATTATTATTATTATTATCACCATCATCAATTTTCCTCCATGCAATAGTATATTGAGTAAAAGTATTGGAATCACTTCAACAATATAATCTCGGTCATGAAATCCGCGTTTAAAGTTCCACCCACGTCAGGATTACGGTTTATTTGCGCTGCTCCAAAGACGGTTAAGATTAGCCCTGGGGGAGAGGAAATACGGTCAGTTTTATTCCCTAAAACCGGGACGTCTGTATGTATGTAAGGATGCGTCACACATCTCTGTCAGATTAGAAGTTTTTGAGCTAAAACTTATGTCATTAGTAATATCTAACGGTTCCTTCCAGGATATTATTAAGACATTTTTAGTTTGGGGAGTACTTTAATCGAAACTCCGTTAATATTTTCAAACTTTTCTGGAAAATGGCTTAATATATTTTTTTAAATTTGCTCGAAGACAACAAAGTATACTCAGAACTAAGACGTAGTTCTGATTTTCATAGAAATTTTTGACATTTAGAAAATTTCAAATCTTTATATTTAAAACACTAAAGGATATTGTTTAGAAAGGTGTTTAACGTTCTTCCTCAACCGAATTTCGAAATTTTTGTTTTAAATGAAAGGTAGTGGGTCCCAGACGCTTTAATTGCTGGTCAAAATTTTAAGATATGTTCCAACTTTCCAAGACATTTTTCGACCATATACTTATGACTTGGATATTTTCCGCATAGTCTCATTCAAATATAGATCTTTAAATGATATATTTTGGAGGACGGTGATATCCTCAGCATATTAATGAGAATCAAACCACTCTAACATATTAAAACGTAATTATGTTTATTATCACCAAGTACACTATTAACCACAACAATATGGTCGCATCAACAGGAAGTCTTTCACAATATGGCCGCAATATCCTGAGAATACCTCTGTTCTCCGAAAATCTATTAAATAGACTGTCGTTAATTGACTTCGTTCAAAATTTTCCTATTTCAAAGATTCTTTTTTAAATTGTCTTACACGAATGTTTTCAGTTCCAGAGCACGTATTTATATTTTAAAGAATTTTTAAGTATTTGTAAAAAAGTCATTAACAAGGAAGAGAGCATTCTGTTTGGTTTAGAAAATTCAACCCTATCTTAGAAACATTTCCATTTTTATCGCCATGTGTAGATCACTGCATCCACAATGCGTTTTCTATTTTTAACGTCTAAAATGCTTATTATTTCTTCTAGGCTCAAGGAAATAACTTCTCTCCATCTTTCCTTCGCATCAATTTGTATATTCGTTGAGGACAATGTTTGTGCTCCTTATTGAATGCGTGAGTCTATTTCTGTGCTTTTATTGTGGATACTGTCCATACGAAAATGCATAAATAAATATGCAGATGAACACTGCATAACTCGATGACTTGCTGTGTGCTGTTTGGAGCAAGCTTTGCCGCGCACTCGCCCAACCCTTGCTTGTCCCCACCCCGCCCGCCCCCGCCCCCAACCACTGGGCGCCGCCACCGGTGCAACCGCGCCGCGTAATCATTTTGAACCCGGCCATAAAAGCTCATTTTTCTGGTGTAATGACAGCGTAATGCGCTTGTGATTCGGAAAATTACAAAATGTTTTTATTGAAATCTCTCTGACGGCCCAACCCTGGGCGCAAGCCCACGCTTGCACGGGACGCCCATGTAACTCGACGCAATGAGAGGCCATTCACCACAAGTGATGTCGATTTTAACGAGACCGGCTTTTGTGGCTCAGAGCATCATTGATGTCACTGCAGTGCCTTAGATCGGGAGGTCCTAGGGTTTGAGTCCAGTCGGTGGCAGGATTTTCGACACTGGCTAGAAAGCTAGGTCGAGTTCAGCTGCTGTCTGGAGGAGAAGTTTAGCGGCTCTGATCGGATTGGTAGTTTTCCGTGATTTCTCCCATTAACACTAAGCCAATGCCGGAGCGGTACCTCAATGTCGAAACAGTGGGATATACACGGTTGGGGAAATACTCACTAACCGACTTGCAGTCGGCACCGTATCTTATCATCCAGCGGCAGATCACCGCCAACTCCCGAGGGAAGATATGCCTAACACTTACGACGCTAATGGCCTTAGCAGTTGACGCGTCCACAAACACGAAATAATCAATCAGTCAATACAAGTGATCTCACTGCTCGTCTAATATAGCAAGTTCTGACAAGAGAAGAGAGGTCGCAGGTTATCTTAAGCGGGTAATTGTTTAGGTATCACACTCTGATTAAAGTTAATCACTTCTATTTTTAGGATGTTTAAAAGTCTTCATATTTATCAAATGGGCAAAGTCTCCTCTTTTTACTAAAAGCTCTGTGCGTTCATCCATAGTTGTGCTACAATTTTAACCGTCGTTTATCAGTTCATTTAGTACTAACAGCATGTCAAACGTCTGTATTGTTATTCATTAAGTGACGTCATTCACATGTGATCACCGCACACAATTGTTTGCGTTTCAAATTTCCACGTGAACGCTACTCATCAGAACGTCTTCTTTAGTCGAAGGTCAAAGAGTGATTGACTGCACTATTTGCTATCGTGATTCTGGTCTGTGGCGACGAACATGTGAAGACAAATTATTTCCTACGCCAATATCACATTTTACTGAATTCGTTTGCACTTGTGGTTTCGAATCCATGTTGGACGAGCTTATGTTAAATCCATGTTGAATGATAATTCTAAAGGTCGTGTAGACGCGTTTCTACTGTGGTTTCTGCATATTTATTCCAGGCGAATACCTGGGCGAGTTCGATAAACCACGGACGTCACGATCCTGTGTTCACCACTCCCACCTTGTCGGCCGGACGATGAGTTGAGCTATCCTAACCTCCCAACTGACTTGGGCTAGGCCGCTATCGTGATGAGGGAGAGAGAATTAGAGAGACTGAGTGACTAGAGAATTAATGAGTGCATTTGTATGTATGATTAAAAGAGAAAGAGAGGCAGACAGAGGGAGAGGGAGAGAGAGAGGGAGAGAAGGAGGGAGGAAGATCAACATATTACAATTTTATTAAAATTAATGGGACTTGTGCTTTGTTATATTTTCGTTGTTATATCATTGCTAGATTTTGTTTCGTGGGAATACTTACTTCAAAGAGTGACCAATAAAAAGAGAAAGAAATATCAATTTACGTTATTTAATAAAGTACAAAGAATTAAATTTTATTACCTGCATTTTTACATCTTATTTTTAAACATTTTTAATTTGAAACGATACTATGTCCGTTTCCAACTTAATAGTGATTTCATTTTGTGATGTTGCTGTGTTCTTGTGATGTTGCACAATCGTAAGTATTGCTTTTAGTGTCGGTATGTCAGTGTATACCAGGTTGGTATACCGCCCATAGCGTGGAGAAGGCGGGTCCATAACATAGTGCTTGCCGTGCCCCTGAATCCATTTGTCCGTTCTTATCTTAGTTTGACCTTCCCCCTTGTGCCATTGCTGCCCCTCTACGGGCTCATACACTGTCCCCACTATATAATTCACTTCGCTTGTTCCCTGCTCTGAACCTCTATCGTTTTGTGTGCATTCTTTGTTTGGTCAGCATTTACATATCTTCATCAGGAGCAGTGCCGTACTATGGCGTTTGGGATGCAAGCTACTCTTCCATCATTTCCTCCAGAATCTAACAGCTTGTGGGGAATATTGTTCAAAATGAGGATATGTTTTCTGAAGGTGTGTGTTTGTAAAAATTATTTTGTGTTCCCATTCTAAGCAATTATGTACCCGTTTTCTTTTATAAAATCTTAAAAGATTTATTTTCCATCTATACATTTTAATACATTTCTATTGCAAATACCAGACTGAAGTGATATTTGCATACCATTTGTATGTGAAAAAGTTTAATAATTGATATAACATTTCTTTCATTAATATCAGTGTATTGATATTCATATTATGTTGTTTTTTATTTATCGCATTCTGTACTGCAAATGGCTGTGCTTGTGATTATAAGATTTTCAATAAATAAGCTAAGGTTTTTAGTTACGTGTACCGTGTATTTTGTCTTCTATGAGCACTGAACAAAATCTCTTTTATGACAATGTGTCTAATTTGATGTAGTGTTTAAAAAATACCTATAACTTAGATTAATTTTACAATTACTTTTACAAAATATTTTCATCAACTTAATTTGCCTTCCCAAATATAGGGTGAGTCACGAACTTTAGCACTCTATAATTTTGGAAGGGTTCAAGTTATTGCAATGCAGTCTTCATGAAAATGCGTGAGGGAATGGAGCCAATTGATGTATATATTCGTTTTGATTTTATCATTTGTTTTTTAAAAGATTTTGAGGTAACTTTGTTTTTTTAATGGAACTATACATATATTTTTAGTCCATCATAACGAGCATAGTTAGACGAATACCCTGATATACATATTACCTTATGCTAGATAAACGTTTTTGAGTAATTTTGAGTTTTTTGCAACTCGTGTTCAACGTGTATTTTAAGTGTAACAGTTCACCAACCATGGTCGCGCGGCACTTTCCCTGCTAGCACGTGCTCGGAGCGTTACAATACCCATTATATACGAGTTGCAAACAATCAAAATTACTCAACAATGTTCTTATCTAACATATGACAATATGTGTATCATTGGATTCGTCTTATTACGCTCGTCATGAGAGACTAAAAAAGTAAGTACAGTTCCATTAAAAAAACAATTATCTCAATACCAGGAAAAATACAAATGATATAATAGAAACGAATAAGTATATTAATTAGTTTCAAGGGAAAAATTGGAGCCATTTTTGAGAAAATGGCATTTGAGCGTTTCTGAAAATGCAAAATTTTGAGCTCATTTTAATAGGAAGCTGTTGAGTCTTCGAGAAACTGTATGATTATTTACAGCAAATGCACTTTTAAATGCAATAAAGTGAACAAATCACTTCTAAAGTAAATATTAACGGCGTGAGAGCGAATAGAGCAATATGGCGTTTATGTCACCATAAAGAGTACATTTAGCTCACTCGCTACAAAAAGTTTAAAGAAAAAATTTGGAGCTTTTTCGAGAACATCTGGGTTTTGGTTCTTTTTTAATATTGTACATTTGCCCGCAATATTGCACAAAAACTACTAAAAGTTTCGAAAAAAATGTACATGACCTTCATAAGAAATCTAAATATGGACAACAAATTTTACTTGAAGGAAAAATGTATGTGTTCTATTTCATAGTTGTAGGAAGAGTCCGAGAAAAATTTAAAGTAACTTTTGAAATTAATTAATTAATTGTTTTTAAAAAAGACATCGTTTCTGTGAAGATCGATCACATCTTTCCGCTTGACAACAATGAACGATGTCGTAGTTTCAGGATTGTACCAATTTCCTTTGGCCGCGCCACAACATATCTACAGGTCTCGCTTGCATACGCAATCTCCCATTCCGCGCCCATCGGGTGCCCGACACAGCGGCCACCCCGCCACCGCACCGCAGCTGCGACCACAACGGCCGACGGCCCCAACGCGCGTCCCAGCGCACCCTTCTTCACGCCCCCCGCCCCGCCCCCTGCTCGATTTGCCCCGCTCTCGCCCTCGCCCACGAGCGTACACCCGCCCCGTCCCTCCCGCTTCATCCCCGCCCTTGCCTGCTCAATTGATTGATTGTTAGTGATTCAGGGCGCGTCAACTGCTAAGGTCATTAGTCCCGTAAGTCCCGACCTACCCGTCAGCTAGCGGGTTTTTTCCCCCAACTAGGTACTTCCAACCAGACGGGACAAGCTCCAAGCTCCTGACCGGTCTCCCGACATGTGTGGTAGTGCAGTGCATGTAAGTGTAAGTATGTGTGAGTAAGGGGAGAGAAGAAGAGAAGAAAAGATCGCGCGGTCCCTGACTCGTTTGTTACGGTACTGCCCCGGGATTCACCTGGTGTTGATCGGAGTAACCACGGAAAACTACCAATGAAAGCGGCTGATAGTTAACATTTTTCTTCAGAGACCGGTGGAATTTCACCTATGTATCTAGTGTTTAAAATCCTACGACCGTGGGGAGTGTAACTCTAGTACCTTTCGGTTTGAGACACTACAGTGACATCAGTTGTCTTTTATTTTGAGCTTTTTTGAAAACCCAAAAGGATGAATTTCTGTCCTTAATAATTTTTCTATAAGACAGTTACACAAACCACTAACTTCTGGATCATTAACACACTCCATTTTCACAAAAACTTGAGAGAATCGTAACTCACAAACGACCAGAGGACTGTTCACCGCAGTATTTTGCGGTGCCTACCGACCATCCAGACACGCATCCTTCCCTGTTCCAGCCTTTGAAACATGAGGAGCAGGCTAGGTTATCGCGACTGGCGGTGACTTCGCCTGCGCTAGGGAATCTCTGGACAGCATGAAGACCTGTTTGAAACTTCTCACTCTACACACTTCGTAGCGCTTACGGATGCGGAAGGCTGACTGGCTCTCGGTAGCAAAAGAGTTATTTTTCCGCATCTCCTTTAAAGATTTCCAAATCTCAATAATGTTTTAGAAGATTACCAAATTTACGAAATATTTCTTGTACACTTCGAATTACTGGGTATACGCGGTGTATCGGAGAATTCCCCACTGGCCCTGAGCGTTCCTGCTCGACCATGCCTGTCCAACCCGCCCCCCCGCGGCCCGCCCGCCCCCCCCCCCCCCTTCCCGCACGCGCCGCTGCGTTCGCCCCCCCCCCGCGCGTTTGTATTCAAATGGGGCGAGGGCGGCGGGGGATTCCCCGCGTGCGCGGCCGTTATCTCGCCGCGGGCGCGCGATCCCGCGTCAGTTTTCTCCGCGTTAGGCGCGTGTTTTCCGTGTTTTATGGGCCCACTCAGTCACTAAAGCCCCCGCGCACGTCCCGCCCCTCCGCCCAGCACACATCGCCTCTCCGCTGCGTCGTTGCTTCCTCGCCGCCCTTCCTTTCCTTCCTTTCCTTGCTGCTCGCCTACCTCTCAGTTTATTAGCGATTCCCCTCATTTCCGTCCACACACTCACATTTCCAAGTCTCTGCTCGCGATTCACACTCTGCTCATGTTCCTTAGTTACATTCGCCTTCAGGCCAATTTCTGAATATAGCTCTTTTATCTCTGCAGCGTCACTGCTTCGTCACTGGCTCGTCCTCGCCCCAGAGCGACCATTTCACAGCCCTATTTCTAGCATCTGTTACCGACCCATCCTGATCCTCATTCACCGATCCGGCACGGAAAGCCACGTACCCGTCACCGAACGTTACCGGCACGTCAGCGACATGTCATTGCTTCTAACTACCGTTTATCTTACATTGTCACCGTCCCTTCACCACCCCAACACCACCTTTCCCCTTTTATCTACATCGTCACCGCCTCGTCTCCACTCCTTCTCTACACTGTCACCGCCCCGTCACTGCCCGTCACCACCCCGTCACTATCCTGTCACCGCCCCTTCACCGCCCCGTCACCGACCCGTCACCGACCCATCATCAACCCGCCACCGACCCGTCACCGACCTGTCACCAACCCGTCACCAACCCGTCACCAACCCGTCACCGACCCGTCACCGACCCGTCACCGACCCGTCACCGACCCGTCACTGACCCGTCACCGACCCGTCACCGACCCGTCACCGACCCGTCACTGTCCCGTCACAGTCCCGTCACAGTCCCCTCACAGTCCCCTCACAGTCCCGTCACAGTCCCCTCACAGTCCCGTCCCCACCCCGCCACAACCCCGTCAGCTTTCCATCACTGCCCTGCCACCGCCTGTTTACGTGCTTTCCTACATTCCCGCAAGCTCTGGCCGTCCGCCTACCCGTCGCATCCGCCCGATCCACGTGGCCCCGACTTCCCCGTTTGGCCCCCACCCCTTGAATAGTCGCGTTACGCCGTGGGCGCACCACGGTTATTCGTGTTTCGCCAATTTAATCCCGAGTTACGACTCGCGCGGGGCGGCGAGGGAGACAGGGGCCGCGCCCCCTGACATCGCTCACGCGTCCACCAACCCACCCAAACACCCACCCACCCGCCCGCCCGCCCACCCGCCCACCCGCCCACCCGCCCGCCCGCCCGCCCGCCCGTCCGCCCGTCCGCCCGTCCGCCCGTCCGCCCGTCCGCCCGTCCGCCCGTCCGCACGGCCGCCCGCCCGCCCGCACGGCCGCCCGCCCACCCACTCGCCCGCCCGCCCACTCGCCCGCCCACCCACTCGCCGCCCGCCCGCCCGCCCGCCCGCCCGCCCGCCCGCCCGCCCGCCCGCCCGCCCGCCGGCCCGCCCGCGCGCCCTTCCCACCCGCCCCTCCCACCCCCCGGTATCGCCGGCGACTGTCCATCACGCAATCAATTGCCTTGACAGCGCGTCGCGGTATTTGATGGCTGTCCGGAAGGCGGCCCCGGGAAATATCGGCGGATTTTGTTTCATGCGCGGAGGACATAATTCGCGTGGCTGCTCCTGCTGGGTGATGAGAAATCTGTTCCTGTTCATTATTTACGGATGATAGCAGATGTTGCTTGAAGCTACAGCTGTGTTGTGTATTTCTGCTTCTGGATTACATTTATAATTTTGCGCTTATGTAATGCCTTTTTTTCTGCTGAGTCATTTCTATTAAATTAAATTGTGCTAGAATTAATTAGCGGAAGTTAGCCGAAGTTAATTAAGATGTCTCTTCAGATGAGCTACGATGGTCCGGATGAATTCCAGGATTTGGTTTTTTTATTATTTGCTGTTCGTGTTTTCATTCATTGTTCCTCTTGCTAAGGAATGAATGTTTTATTTTTTATTAAATATCGCTTTCTTTCATAACTTTGTTTTCGAAACCAAAGATCTGAAACATTTGCTTCGTTGTCAATATTCCAAGTAAGAATTTCATATACAAAACAGCATTAAAACATGTACACTTTAACCTGGTCTGGGTTACAAAATTCTTTATCGTCTTTTGTTTCTATTTTTTATATATATGGAATTCTATAATTAAATATTTTACACACATTGCATTGAAAAGCTTGCATGCATATCGTTCTTTGTCTGAAAAAAGGTTCACGTCCTCGAAATGCTAAATGTGGCTATCTTTGTTCGTGCAGCAATCTATTGCAACATATCGAGGTGATATTGAAGTCTTTTTCGTTCACGATTGCGCTCTTGCCTCAAACGAGAAGCTCGGACTGTCTCGGCACGAAATAACTGCTTACACGCGCAAATAGCTTGGTGGCGCGCACAGATTCCCGTCGACTGCGCCCGCAACCAGGAACTGCTCTCGAACTGAAACGCCTTTGCCGAGCGCATTTAGTGGCGAATCCGCAGCGCGCCGGGCGGAGCGGTGACGAGTCTGCTTCTGTGTTCAGGCTGAGTCGATCCGCCGCCGCCCGCGCAGTTGCCGCCTGCGCCGGCGCCCGCCGCCAGCCGCCCCGCCGCCGCCGCCGTTGGTGCTGAGGGTGAGTGGTGTCGCCCGCGCGGGCTAACGACTGCCGACGGCTGGTCATCAATCAGACGCCCAACGCAGACACCCAGCGGGGAACGCGCCGGCGGCCCGGGCGAGCAGGCGGACGGGCGGGCGGACGGGCAGACGGGCGGGCGAGCGGGTGGGCAGGCGAGCGAACGGACGGGCGGGCGGGTGGTCGAGCGGGCGGGCGGGCGAGCGAGCGGGCGGGCGGGCGAGCGGGCGGGCGGGCGAGCGGGCGGGCGGGCGAGCGGGCGGGCGAGCGGGTGGGCGGGCGGGCGAGTGGGCGGGTGAGCAAGCGGGCGTGCGGGCGCGCGGACGGGCGAACGGACAGGCAGACGGGCGGGCGGGCAGACGCACTGTGGGCCCAACATTTCTGCGGTTGGTGCACGTCAAGCGCCCCACTCACACGGACAAGTCGCGCTTGCCAGCCTTGGGGTTGGGCCGTTGGACGAGCTGTCGACACCGCGTTGTGGCGTGCTGGGCGAACAATGAAGCAGGTAGTGGCGGAGACGTGTACGGCCGGCGCGAGGTAGCGTCAGTCGAGGATTGCCCGTGAGTGCCCCGTGTTAGGTCCAGGGCGCCTCAACTGACTTTTGTGTGTGATTCGTGGGGCGCGTTATTGCGTAGTCATTTCCATTTGTTCAATGCCACTGGTCTTCTCTTCCTGAATTATCACTAGACGACAATCAATGGAATCGATATGCTTCAGCTTCGCAGGCACAAGATAAACAGAGAACGATTAGCTGCTCGCGCAGGCTATTTCTGTGGTTGGGCCATTTTAGACCCATGATGCCAAAATTTTATGTTCATATTCACGACGAGATAAAAGTGTCAAAATACAGGTTGCATGTTGTTGTTTTCATATACCTCTTGATAACTGTCATTTTTCTACGTAATGAGGGATATACACTTCAAAAACATGTACACTTGAGTCAGAAAACCGTACTCCAACTAATGTACACTTAATCAATTTTTGCATATAAAAAATGCTATGTTTATATATATGATAAGTAATTAAAACAAGTTACTGGAAAAACATTCTCAACTTTTCATTTCCGGTTTCACATTGTAACAAAATTACCACGAATTAATTGGCAAATGTTTTTTATTTAAGAATTATACATTAGATCATTTGCTTCTCAAATATTGAAAACCAATATATTATAATACTTTGAAAAAGTATTAAGTAGAAATGTATGTAAAAGCTACAGGATATCTAATTACATTATTTTAGGAAAGCACACCAAAGTACACCATTTGTGAGAAAAGGAAGAAAAGTACTTCTAAAATTTATAAGAAACCATCACGGAATATGTTGACTGTAATGCCGGAAAGCGGGCCAAAATCTCTAATGGAAATGAGACCATGACCCCAGAAGTTTGCATTTCCAATTTTGCGAATATTGTTAAAGTTTGCCTCGGAGATAATTATGTACGTGTTCTGATTTTCCTCCACCCTAATTATAATGCGTTAATATCAAAACGAAAACTTTCTTGTCTGTAACATAGAGTATGTAGTATGTTCAGTATACTTGTTTAGGTAGTTACCATTGTGGTTAAAAAGAAAAGACCGCTGAAAGTTGTTCCACATTCTTCCAAGCTAAAGAAACTTTTAATGATGTTAAATATATTCACAATAAACATTGTATGAAAGAAAATTACCTGCATATTCATTATTGAAAGTTGAGATCTACAAGAGGTTTATAAATACGCCCTTTTAAGTTAAAATGATGTATTATTACTTAAGAGAAATTATTAGAATTTGCATTAAAAGCAGTTTCTTGCAAAACCAAAAGCTGTGTGTGGTATTCATTTTAAAATCTTGTTTACATTTTATAATATTATTTTCTTAGTAGATTTACAACGTGAACGCTTTACCAAATCGACTTTTACTTTACATTGCTACAGACATCATTTTCGTTATTAATATTATCGATTGTGTGGTGATGAATTTATTGAGTCTCTATCAAGATTTTACTCAAGTACATGTCGTAAGTTAGAACGTCCAACTTGATAACGGATTTAGGGTGTCGCTACAATGAGCTCACCCCACTGGCCTAGCAGAGACCGCAGGCACACGTCCCCCATGCACGTGCATGTGGCATTAGTAGAGCGAGTGCCAAGTTACACCAAGTAATTAAGAGCGCTGCACCGGCCCTCCGAGTAATCACCGGACATCACCTACTCGCTCACTGCAGCCCACCCGCTCATCTCTTGCCAGATAATTTACTTCTTGTCATTTCCTTTTGACATTTTCTCGCTTTGCCTCTCTCTCCTTTTTCTTTCTCACTTTCGTCGTGTATTTCGTCGTACCTTCTTTCGATCTCCCCCTAAAAAGAGACACTACCCTGCACGTTCTTGTTCTTAGACCTTCAAGGTCTTGAGTATAATTCTCGAGATTAGAAAAGACGTTTCTTTCAATTGTTTATCTTTAAAACGAAACGAGAACTAGTATTTGTAATACATCAATACATTCGTTAATGTTCCTTACGAATTGTTCTCACTTCAAAAGCCTCTCATCATTTATGAAGTGAAATTTTTCACATTTCTGGGAGCAAACATATGTAAAGTTATATTTTCTACATCCTGAAATAAGATACAATGGCAAGTATTATTAAAATATTTGAAGTTTGTATCTGCGTGCAGGTGCGATGTACATCACGCTTAGTCGCCTCTTATAGATTCGCGCGTCTTGCCCGCTGCGCCCTCTGCCGCCGCGCAAAAGACACAAGGCGCCAGCGCTCCCGTCAGCCGCGCGGGAAGGCGGAGAGTCGCAGGTGTTCCCTCCTGGGCGGGCGGGTGGGCGGGGCTCTGCGCGGACTGGCAACGGGTGGGCGACGTGACGGTTCCCTGCCTCGCCTCGCCTCGCCTCGCCTTCCCCGCTGCTCCTCCCGCACATCGCATCTTTCCGTGCACTCGTGTTCCTCGTCGTTCCCTGCTTCCCCGTTCCCCCCCACCTCCGCCGCCTGTTCCACCGCTATATCGCCGCCTCATCCCCAGATCGTCTTCACCTGCAAACTCCTTCTCACGGCTGCCTCCGACCGACGGTTGTTCCTTCGTGTCTTCACAGCCCTCGCTTCTCTTCCACCTTCACGTTTACCCCACCTTTCAACCCTCTGTCCAGCCACCCTTCCTTCAACGGCCCCTCTCTGCTCCCTCGCATCCTTACCGACGTCTTCCCCGCGCCCCACCGTTCCGTGCCCCTTCGCCGAGGCCCTCGTTGCTGGCTGCCCCGCCCCGCCCCACCCTGCTACGGTCCTCCCCGCCCCGCCCCGCCCCGCCCCGCCCTGCCCCACCCGCCCCACCCCGCTCCGGTCCGTCCTGCCCCGCCCCGCCCCGCCCCGCCCCGCCCCGCCCCGCCCCGCCCCGCTCCCGTCCGCCCCGCTCCCGTCCGCCCCGCCCCGCCCCATCGCGCCACACCGCGCCACGCCCCGTCACCGGCATCCTCCTGGCGCCGAGCGATGGACGGGGCCTCGCGCGAGGACAGGGCGAAGAGACGACGGCCATTGGCCAGCGCGGCGGCCGCCTCGTCAAGGAGATTCACGACTCGCAGCTGGGCATGGGAAGGAGGAATCGGCACACCAAAAAATGAAACCAAAAGCAGGCATGAAGACGAAGAAAAGAAAATTTTGAAATTGTATTCGTAAATATTTGACGTGATTACTTGACAAATTAGGAGTGAAAGGAAAAGGGAAGATCATAGAAAAAAGTTTGATAAAATACGTATCAAAAGGTAATGAATGTTTAAAGTTATATAATTGGATATTCATAATAATTCAATGATGCAGATGATATAATGAAAATATCAGAAAAGAAAAGTTATGTTTTAAGAAAGTAAGGATAGTGTTTTCATGGAAAAGTATTTATCTTGTTTCGATGTACATAATTGATAGTGTGAAGAAAGAAAAGAACAATCATTTTTTATCGATGAAAATTAATATGGATTACTTACAATTGCGTCAGAGATTTGATATCAATCGAGAAAGCGGGAATAAAGGACGACGGAAACGCTCTAGCCTAGTTGTATAGTAGAATATACCAAGGAGATGACGGAAAGGAAAAGCTACAATCAACAGTGCTAGGATGCCTTAAGCTCATTGTAAAAGGGCGAAGAGAAGGAGGTAATGAAGTGCATGCGGAAGACAAAGGTTGTGTCGGACTTCTTCACAAAGGGAAAAAATGTGATTTAATACAAGAAAGAAAACGAAGAGAAAATTTGAAAGAGAAGAAAAACAAGAAAAGTTTGATGACGAAGCTGCATACAAAACTCTCAGAGGGAAAAACTGCAGAAAACACCTACCAGGCAAATTCACCATGCAGAACGATTGGAAAATGAAAATACAACAACAGAATGTGAAACAGTTATACAAAGAAGAAGAATGCGATAAAATATTAGTGGATGGACTTCGATGATGATTTTAACATGAAAGCTAATTATGGGTGAGCAGCTTAAGGGATATTAAATTACAGTTACAATTCAAGTAATATAATGATAACGGAAAAACAGAAGAGGGAATATCGAGAAAATATGTATGACAGAAGTAAAATACCGTGAACAAGAAGGTGCGACAAATACTCAGACATTACTTACGAGAAGCAATACCTAACTGCGAAATACGAAGGATGAAAATGTTGCAGTAGGACGCGAAATACTGACGAGAAAGAGAAGGCGAGAAAATATACGTGAATGGGCAACGATTGTGTCGAAGCTCCGGCTCCAAACGCGTAAGGGGGAATTACCGCCGGCCAGCCGAAAGGCGGCGGCAGGGGCCGGAGGGGGGCGGAGCGGCGGCCATAAACAGGCGGGATCCGGCGCGGGGGCGGCGCGGACGCGGAGGGCGCGGGGATTAAGTGTTTTAGGGCGCCGGAGGGTGCGGTAGAAAGGGGGCGGGGCGCGCGCCCGAGGAGAGGCGTCGGACGGGGGGCGGCGTCCGATGAAAGACATCGCGGCGATGGTGGCGCGCGATGAGATGGCGGGCGGCGGGGGGCGGGGCGAGGGGACGGACGTCGTTGGCAATAGAGGCGGAAAATATGTTTGTGATATTGTTTCGCGAGTAGGGGACATAATGTGGATGGACGAATATAGGCGGTGAACGGGAGTGGGGTTGCGACGTAGTAAAAGGGAAGAATTTGGGGAGGAGGACTCGTTAGAAAGATAAGGTCGCAATGGACTGAGGAAGAGAAGTGGATGGTCCGTCTGGATAAGACGTATCATATATTTCCTTTCTGAGACTGGCACTGCTGCTCGTTGTTATGGAAAAACATAATAAAAGTGACGCGTAATATTTTCTTAAGAATATGAATCCATTATTAGTATGACAAATTATAAATACTATGAAGAGAGTTAAAGTATCAGAGATAATGTAGTTACTAACATTCTTTAGTGTATTTGCGCCGGGAATGGAATGGTAGGTAAAAATTTATTCATTATTCTTCACGTAATGCACAACAGGTATGTAAGGTTACTCATTCTTTAAACAGAGAGATAAAATGAGATTAATTTATTCATAAACGTGAAGTAACGTATTGTTATTCGAAAGCAGGAAGGAATTAATATACGAGATGAAAGAGGACTGTGGCGATTTGTGATTGCTTACAAAGTTTGACCCTCCACTCTTCAAGGAAGTGTAAGGTGCAAAATTAATATGGGTGTGTATGACAAATAATATAATTCACAATAAATTAATTGTTACTAGTATTAACTATGATCAAATGGTTAAAGCAAATAAATGGAAAATATTAAGCTACCTTTCTACGCATAATGTTTCTTGCCTGTTATCGACGAACAGTGTTAAGTGGCAGGTGTTTAAACATCACAGACAACACTGGAGACACTGTAACTGTTATGAAACGCTGTCTGGACGAAAGCACCCTATTTTCTAAAGAAACAACTCAAATTCAAATTCAAAATGTCTTTATTTTGCCATTAACATAGAAGTTTCAATATTACATTCAAATGTGATGGGCAAAATAATTAGGGATCTCCTAGAAAGACTGTGGGGGATCTCCATCACCTTTGTAAACAAAAACAAAATTGTCAGCAGTGAGAGGCAGCTCGCTCACTCGAATTAACATGCAAGAATAACAAAACAAAGATTTTAAACCTAATACTTCTGTGCACTCATAACAAAAAAACATTCAGATCTAAACATACACTACAATACTAATTGAACTTGATACCATAAAAAAGTGTAATATTACTCTTCAAGGGTAATCAGATTACATTTTGTAGATTATACAAGATTTTGCAAGAACAACAAAAAAATCGAACAATGTTTTTCACTTAATTATCACAAGAAAATCGTGAATGTTGTCTTGAGAAAAAAGCTATTTTCTTATACTTCTCAGAAACTGACCGAGTGTAGTAAAATAACCTATTTCATTGCTCACAATATTAAACATTCTTGGTGCTGCACTACAATAAAATATTTGATGGGCTGTTAAATTTGATTTTGGAACATAAGAGGTTTCATATCTTCTCAAGTTGTATCTTTTTCATGTGGTATTGAAAAAGCTGTGCATCTGATGAAAAACATTTTTAAGACTTTAAAAATATATAATATAACAAGATAGAAGATAATATAACAAGACAGAAACAAGTTAGTAAGGTTTGGAAAGGTGCGCTAGAGTAGCCAACAGAGGTCGCGAAGGAATTCCTCACGGCGTGCGGTGGTGGGGTGAGGGCGGGGAAGGGCGGCAGCAGGACGGAGCAGGAAAAGTGGCGGGGAGCTGCATCGGCGGAGGCGGTGATGCGAGCCGACAGAGCCTCTGGGAGCTCCTGCGGATGATCCCACAACGCGATGGCGCAGGCTGATGTGGCAACGCCTGGTTGGGCTGTTGGGAAGGTTGCGAACTGGGTGGGCAGGTTGGGTGTGAGAAATCAGGGATCACAAGGTGAGGAGTGGAAACATCCGCTACATACACAAAAAGTGTGGAGTTGAAAGATCCGGTGAAATCGTGGGAGCTGTAACAGTACTGTATGCGTAAGCTATCTCGGAATATTTACACATGTTGCTGTGTTAGTATCTGTACTATCGTCCTTGTCCATGTCATGTTGATGTTTGCTCTGACAGTTCAACCAGTATGATATCTCGTGCTTGTGCAAATGTCGGCGTCAATAATAGAACATTGATAGGACAATGGATATACTAGAAAATGTGAGGATGACAAGAGTAAATATTGAGCGGTGTGGGATCGAGAGAAAGAGACAGAGTCGTTTGAATGAGATATCTATGTTGGCTCTGATATTGCCTGTGCGGAATTAAATCAAAGAGAGAGGGACCAAGGGACAACATTTATTCTAATGTAACTTGACGAAATTGCCGGGAAAGACGCATGGACATGTCATCAGGCGGAGTGTCGAGTGATGAGTGCAGCTGTGGAGGCGCGATCGGATGCGAGACAGTGTTGAGGGTTGTCAGGAGAAGTCGCCAGACCGCGAAGGGAAAAGTTCGATATCATGTGCTGAGCGTGGATAGCAGAAGCCCCAGCACAGGACATGAAACGAATGAGGTGGTTGGGTGGACAGAGGGAATAGATTTGGGATGGTGTGGGATGGAAATAGGTTTGGGATGGTGTGGGATGGCAGGGGGTGCACCTAAACGTAACAGCAAAAGAACTGATGTACACAAGGGATCATTTGGGGTGGCGTGAGATAACGAGGGCAGCGGGGAGGGCCGTGTGGTAAATACTGCAGTAGGCGGAGTTTTAAGGGGGTTGGCTTTCAGGGAGGATGGAGCAGTGTTGGTGCCCGTGGAGCGCGGAAGACTGCCGAAAGAGCGAGGACGCGCAGGGGATGAAGAAGAAGCGGGAATGTCCTGGATCGTGAAGACGTTGCAGGAAAAGGGGGCAGCTTGAAGGTGGGCGCTTATGAAGGTCGGCGCTTTGATGGGTAGCGCTTCCAAGGAAGAGGCTCAGGAGCATTCTGCGGGCCGCAGGAGCGGGGTCGTGGCAGAGGGCCAGGCATGGGTGAGGCGGGAGCGTAGCAGAGACGTAGTGGGATCACGTGGTTCATGGTGGGTTTGTAATTGTAATGCTCTGCAGTTTCTTTGGTACTAATCAGAAAAAAATATCGATCAGAGAAGCCGGCCGTAAGAATTACACTCCATGCTGTTGCGGAATTCACTGTAGCGCTCTAGCCAGTGTGAGCAAGATAGTGACGAAGTTTTAATGGAAGAAGCTCAGACTTGGGTGATCTGATGCAGAGTGTGACGTGTGAGTGGAACTCAACGAAAGAGTGAGGGAGAGGACCGGACGAGCTTTGGGATTGCGGGATGGGGCGAAGTGGGACGGGAGGAGAATAGAGCGAGGGGTCAGCAAAGGGGTTAAGGCGAAATGTGATCGTGTGACGTTGGGATGTGACGCGGACGGCAGGAGGAAGAAGTAGGACGTGGAGGAGACGCGTGGGGTGGAGGGAGCAAGGAGAAGAGTGAAGCAGGGTAGACGCGAAGAGGGGGCGGTGTACAAACTAGCAACCGAAGACGAGGCGTAATGCAGGGGCTGAACAGGAATACAGTACAGGGCAGAGCAGAGTCCCGGGGCGGAATCGAAAAATGGGGGTACTGTAAGACGGTGCAGGTGTCTGGGGTTGGGCCGGGGTGGAGCTGGAGCAAGCGTGAAGAGGGCAAGAAATCTGGAAGGGGACCGCAACCGAAGGGCGGGCTGAGTTGGAGAGCTGGAGCAATCCCGAAGAGTGAGCGATGAGGAAGGAGTGCAGTGGGAGAACGGGGTGCGGAGCCGACGCCAGGGAGGGGCGGCGGCAGTTTCGGGAACGAATCAGGACAAGAGCTCGCGACCCGGAGCGGGGCGTAGCCGGAGCGGCGCGGGAGCGTGTGCGTCATAGAAGTATGGATTTGATTGATTGAATGATTTTTTCGTGTTTCCGTGCGCGTCAACTGCTTCGGTCATTAGTCTCGTTAGTGTAGTGCATGTTTTTTCTCGGAAGATGGCGGTGATTTTCCCCTCGCTGGATGGCGAGATCTGGCACCGACCTACCGTCGGCTAGTGGGGTTTCCCCCTAACCAGGACTCTCCCACCAGCGGGGCACCGCCCCAGCCGGGACAACCTCTAAACTCCCGACCGGTCTCCCGGAATATGTGGTAGTGTAGTGCATGTTAGTGTAAGTGTGTGTAAGGGGAGAGGATAGAACAAGGAAGAGGAAGGACAGATCGCGCGCGGTCCGTGGCCCGTTTGATAGGGTACTGCTCCGGCATTCGCCTGGTGTTGATCGGAGAGGAGTATGGAGGATGCACATGGGGTGGAGGGGTTGGGGCGGGTTCGGAGGACGGTGATGCGGACGGCGCAATGCGGGGGGGGGGGCAGAGGGGGCGCGTGAAAGGAAGTAGCAAGCAGCGCGGTGGCGCCCTGGGGGTCGTCTCGGATAACCCAGACGTAAAAGCCGCTCGCTTTGAGCCCCGCCCCGCCCCATCCGCGAGTGTTTTCAGGGAGTCGGAGGGAGTTTAAGTCGCCGAAGACGGAGAGGAAACGGTTTACTTCGTTTGTACAGCGGATCTCACGAGTGTGGAAGCCCTCGGCTGCCGTGTATTCGGTTTCACGCTCCGTAATTCCGTATTAGACTGGAATCGATGTTGCATTTGAGAGCCCCTATCCCTAGTAGATCGAGTAACTTCTGCCAGGCTTTGAAGTGTCAGCGTCGTGTTACTCCTGCACTCCGACAGACTAGTAATGTTATTGTAATAAAGAAATTTGTAAATTAGGCATGTATGTCGTTCAAAAATAATGTAAAAACAAGACATTTAACTATTGATCTTCTTAAGTAGAATTGATTATAGTATTTATCTAGATAATTGATTAACATTTAACCATTCGTAAACATTACTAGCGCTGGGAGAAAAAAAATTATTATAGATAAAAAAACCAAAATTTCAAATACGTAGATGAAAAAACAAAATTTCTTTATATTTTTCATCAACTTCAATTATTCTTCTTTAGTTTTGCCTTCTTATATTAATATTTTCATACAACCAAAAATTAGTATTGCATTATTTTTTTTTTTCCATTATGCTATGCAAATATTATTCATACGATTCGTCGGGTATATTTCAACTCGCAATGCACGCAACCTCTTTCTGTAGCATGCCAATTCTCATTTCGTGTAGTGCATATGTATTGTCTACATTCTAACAGTAAGAGAGGAGTATTCAAAGAGAATTTGTTGTATGACAATTCTGAGTATATGCGCAATTAACAACTATCTATATGGCAAGTGTCCATCGTTAAGATGACAATTTTCAGAGGTTAGAGAAACTTTATAACCAGACAGTTTTTGAAATGTTAATTTGTCTTCCTACCTTGATTCAATCTTGTCATATAGCTAACAGGATTTTCAGTTCTATGGTTTGATTAAAATAAGTTGGTGATTGACAGTGGTGTTTCTGAAGTTGCTGCTTCATACAGTAGGAATATATGATTTGGTTACTTTTATATTTTTTATTTCAAGTGTTTATTTTCGTGTCATCGGGCGCGGTAGCTCAGTGCGTCAACTGATGTCACTGCAGCGCCTCTGACCGGGAGGTCCTAGGTTCGAGTCCTGACGGCGGCAGGATTTTCGACACTAGCTTTTCAGCTAGGTCGAATTCAGTCGCTGTCTGGAGGAGAATTCTAGCGCCGGCTGATCTGATCGGTAGTTTTCCGTGATTTCTCCGATCAACACCAGGCGAATGCCGGAGCAGTACCCTATCAAACGGGCCACGAACCGCGCGCGATCTGTCCTTTCCATTCCTTGTTATATCCTCTCCCCTTGCACACACACACTTACACTAACATGCACTACAGTACCACATATCCCGGGAGACCGCTTGGGAGCTCAGAGCTTGCCCCGGCTGGGGCGGTACCCCGCTGGTGAGAGAGTCTTGGTTAGGGGGAAACCCCATTAACCGACGGTAGGTCGGCGCCGGATCTCGCCATCCAGCGGGGGAAGATCACCGCCATCTCCCGAGAAAAAACATGCACTACACTAACGGGACTAATGACCAGAGAAGTTGACGCACCCGGAAACATGAATAAATCAATCAATTTTCGTATCCAGAGAACACGTGCTCAGAGGTACGCAATCTGTCAACGTCGCTCCTTTCCTCTCGCAACTGTCAAACACCAACTTCCGTTAATTGGACCATACGTTGACATACTAAGAGTAACACGGTATTTGCTTTTTTCGATGAAGAGATAAGTGATGGTTTAGGTGATTCTGTGGCGTTTGAAGTGATTTCCTTTTGCCTCTCACGCCACAATTACATGCTGAACACAACCATGCCTAACTCTAAATTTCAACTCACAACTCTAGCCTTTGAGGAATCTTAGGAAATGACATGTTGAGAAATGTGTTGAAGTTGTGTAGGAAACAGTGGGGCCAACCCTTCCAAAATGTCAGCGAGATCTTCCCTAATTTTAAAGGTCGAACTCTGTCGCTGGGCGTGTGCAACTGGTAAACGAAAATCTTGGATCACCCTTCTCAACTCCACGATTATCTCTTTACGAATTCATTCCGAATAATGCGATGAAGCTTAAATAAAGCATGCCAGATTGTAACAGCTAGCACGTGCATGGAGAGTTACTTGAACGGTCGCCGAGATCACAGTTATACGGCGTCATGTAATGTCACTTGCGCGCGGCAACCAATATCAATCTCCGAAGCAGCACAGCAGAGCACATGCGGCGCACTATCAGCCGGCAGCAAACGGCGCTTAAAAACCTCGACCCTCGCGGCCCGGAGACACGGAGGCATAAACTGCCGATCCCCACGTGGCTCCGCGAGATACTCGCGCGCGCCCGTAAAGAGAAAATTTGATACGGCGCCGTATCAGTGCCCTGTTTTATCTGCGCCGCCCAAGCGGTAATAAATGGCAGCATTTTTAACAGTAATTGGACGCGGGCGACGAGCTGGGTGGGCGGGCGGGCGGGCGGGTGGGCGGGGAGGAGCGCCCATGTATACGTCGCCCGTGGCCCCCGCCCGTTTCACGACCCCGCCTCTTCAGCCCCTCCCCTACTCTGGTCGTCAGGCGCCGTCTTGTCTACACACGTCGTGTAACACGTTCATCCTCAGTTGTCAGGATACTTAATTTTGCTTTGTATTTTTGTTTCCCTGACCATTATAGTAAGCCTAATTATAGAATTTAGCTCACGTAAGTAGTATTGTGGTATATTATCTTAACTTACTCGAATTCATACTTAGTCGTGTGAATTGTGTGTTTTTGTATTCGCATTATTTAATAGGTTTCTTTTAAAGTTTGGATCCATTATAATATTTTCCTTCAAATTGTTCCTCTAGTTGTCTAGATTATAGTTTACCGTCATTTCTTCTATGACTTTCTTGGTGGCTCAGTCCATTTCCGCATTTGGCCTCGTCTTAGAATGAGATTGCTTTTCACCCACATCCTTCCATTTCGCCTTAGTGTTTACTCGACTTCTCCTGTTTGGATTCGACTTAACCATTAAGTTTTAACAGTGTTGTTCCCAGAAATGCGTCGGTAAATCTCGTAGTGTCAAATGAAACCCTTAATTTCTTTATACAGAATAACACGTGAAAAATTTGATCTTATATGAAGACATTTCCAATACACGAAGTAACTGTTCTTTTCCACAATATTTTTTCATTAATTTCAAATCTCTTTTGTTTTCAAACTGAATTATAAATTATTTAAATTCCAATTGTTTTAAAAATACCGTCAAATATTACAAGTTTAAGAGATAAAGACCTGTAGGTCTGAAAGTAATTCAAATGAGTTGCGTAATTCAGAAAAAAATTAAGTGAATTTTTAAGAAACTACATTTAGACACAGTTTCATTGGCAATAGTTCCTCTTCCACGCTCTACACATGTGTCGTATGCTGTTGCAACCGTTATTTTGCAGTTTTCTTTTCGTAATTTCGACTTACCCTTGAATGTCTGACTTTTCAAGTTTCTTTCTCTTTTTTGAAAATCCTGAGCTGACATTTTGCGTGTACCTCTTCTTCGGCTTTTCTTCTACGCTACATGATTTTCCATCGCCTTCTACACCTCTCCTGTCGTATTTCATACACGAACATTTCCTTGCCGAAGTCTACCCCTTCATTCTCTTCACCTCCTCAATTCTTTTTCTCCCCAGCCCAGTACTCGCGCGTGCTTCTCACACGTTGCCGCACTTCAGCATGCGTTTTCCCACCTCCAATGTTCGTTTCGCTCTCCCTTCGCGCTTCCCCGCCTGGCCGCTCGCCTGCGCCGCGTAAAACGTCGGAGGGGGCGGGGGCGGGGGCGTGGCGAATCGCCTGCGGTTGCTCGGAACCCGCGAGACGACCCCTCGTGAAAACGCATCGCGACAGCCCCCCCCCCCGGCCCCCTCGCCTCTCCACCCACACAGCGCCGTGAAACGATAGATTCCCACCAAACGCATCACCTTGCCTTTGGGACAACGCTGGAGCCGAGGGAGAGATTCACAAAACGGGCCGTAAAATAATAATTTATGTTTTCTAATTCTGTGTATTCTTGGTTATTCCCACTTTTGAGCAATACACATATACCTGTTGCATTAATTTATCATTATATTTTAATAAAAATACATGACCTGATTCAATTAAAATAAAATTCTTAATCTTAACCAAACTAGTTTTCTAGTACATTTGCTGTTTTGTGTCTACGTGATCATTACATTGATATTTTTAGAGAAACAAAAATGTGTAATAATATACCATAATCACTGGAGAAAGAAAGAGTAAGAAGAAAAAGAAAATATTTATCTTCGTTTATAAAGAGGCATTTTAGTTTTAGAGAATAATGTGTGGATCCAATAAAATGTATTATTCACTCTTGTTATATGAAATGAAAACTCGCTACACACAGCAGGATATTCTATTGAAATAAATTATACTTTACAAACGTTATATATAATTTTTTATTTATTAATGTATGAATATTTAAATTACATGACGTAAAGAGATAACTTATGTTATAATTCTAATTTGACATAAGGAAGCACAATTCATTTTTATTCTTTTTTTACCAGAAATTGTTATTGAACGTCTCAGAAACTTATATTTCATTGTATTGCATAAAAAAGTCAAATTATTTCAATTCAATTTCCTGCGATTGCCCCTCACTTGCCTGCCCTCCTAGTCCTCAGCGAGTTTCCCGTCGCGCACTCCGTCTCTTCTCACCCCAGCACGGTCGGATTGAGTTCTCGGAAAAATGTTTCGGAAAATGTTTTCCCGCGCGAGGTAACGTCTTCTGCCGCCACAAGCGCCACCTGCGACCGCGTTTTACGAGAGCGTCTTTGAGATTGGGCGCGGGCGGCGCGGGCGTGCCTGGAGGAGATGCGGTGTTTCCCAAGACGGGTGGCCAGGCGCGTTTACAAATTTTGATTTCCGCGGACGTCTCATCCGCCGCGTGATGGGAACCGTAAAGAGCGCCAGGCTGCGCTGGATGGCTGGAGGGAAGTAATCTCTACGTTTGGGTAATGTGGAGGAGGGAGGAGCGGGAATGGCTTCTTTGGTTTTTATATTTATGGTGTTAAGGTATCAGTTATAGTATAGCTTACCGTTAATATCATAAATAACGGCAATTCTAAAGGCAGAATACCGTGTGTTAGAACCGTTACTGAGAGAGTTTTCCATTTATATTAATATTTGACTCGCTTTATCTCGTGATTCTAGATGGACTTCGATTTGATTAACGCTCAATCGTTAGATAAATATCAGCTCTAAAATTATGAAATAATAAGGTGGTCAAAAATTCCTTCATTTCATCATCTGCGACGAGAGAAAGGTATTGTAACATATATTCAAAATATTCGATTTCACACTTTTACAGTGGTTTTGAATCGAATAAAAGGATACTTGTTCGATTAACACAATGCAATTAGAGTGTAGTGTCAGGCTTTGAAAGAGAAAACCATACAAAATAATCGAGAAATACATTACGGTCACTTGAGAAATCATTCGGAAATAAAATCAATCTTCCGTTGTATTGAACGAGTTAAAAACATTTCGTTAGAGATTCTGCGTCATTACAATACTATACAATTTTACTTATTTTAATATTTTCTTTGTAAATTTGAATCCAGTACCTGTAAGTATTATATGAAACTTAATACAGAGGTATTTTCGATTTTGCGGAGAATTCTGGGGATGTGTGTTAACTATTCTTTTATTCAAATAATAACTCCGCGACATTGAAATTACGGTGAAAATTAAATGTATAATAGATTGTATGCATGAAAATTATGTCAAGATTGTATTTTTACAAGAAGTGTAATTTGAGTAAAATGTACCGTCGTTGAAAACCAAAAATAATTCTCAAGTAATAAGAAGTGCAAGTACACACAAGTGATCTCTTAGTGATAGTGATCCTTTGACAGACCACTTTTGGAAGATACAAAGCAGGTAATTATCTTTCAAATGTTCTAACATATCCCCCGCCCGACCCGTCATGCGCCTCTAAGACAAAATGGCGTTGGTCGGAGCCCGCCGCAGCGCCCGAGATGCTGAGAGGCGGCCCTTCGCCCCCGCGGCAAAGGGGCGTGGCTGCGGGGCGCCCTCCGCCCTCGCGGCGTCTAGTCGCACGCAAAGGACCGGCGGAGGCGTGGCACCTCACAGGGCGATACGCGATCCCGATGCGGCAGGCCAAGACGCCCTGCTTCCAAGGCGCCCCGACAACGAGTCTCAAGTGATAGGTCCAGCAAACAGCGTTTCCATTACAAAGTGCTTACCCAGTCAATCGCACATGGAACGACTTTCGCTACAGGGAATGTATACGGAATACGTATTGTCACTATCATAGCTTTTTAAGTTCCTCTATACGGGTAGTGTTTCTTGACAGTTATCGGACGACACTGACAGTGTTAACTGACACGTTTTTATACATAATTAACGACACTGTTGCCCGTGTGAAGATTTTTTTAGTGAAAGCATGAAATAAACATAATATACTATATAATGGTCGTTACTCTTTTTTTCTTTGATTAGAAAACATTCCTCAGAAACATGCAACCATTTGTTTTCAATTCATACTCCTTTTACAGTCACTTAATGCAGCAATTTAACAGTAGTAATATTATCATATTAAAAGCAAGGGTAGCTCTAATACCACAATATAAATAACGTACTCTTAGAACGATATAATTATTACAATTTTTAAAAATAACATTAAAACATTTTATTTTTGTGTGATGACTGTTATACTCATTTCTCACCGAACATGTAGGAGTCAGCCCACACTTTTAAGTTACCCCTGTGTCTGTCAGATAATACGCTACTTGTACTACATCATAACTTTAGTGATATTCATGTGTCTTTCACTAAGTGAAATATAATCGAGTGATAAGGAAGGGTGACTAAAGATGACTGATGAATTATAACAATGGAGACCATGTTTACATGGTACATACGTATGGGGTAGTGTGACAAGGTCAAACACCCCACAACGACATGGAGAAAACGTTGACGTCTTTCTGAGGATGCAGATCTCAGCTTTAGAATCCGTGTTCTTCGATGTTGCTTCAAGACCGTGCACCTCCAGGAACTGCTCATGTTGTTAATTTAGTGAAAAATGTTTAAGGGAGACATCCGAGACTGAGTATTTAAGTGAGTGAATGAGCCGAATTATTTTTCGATCTAAAGCTTACTCCGCCCGCAGATATTAAAATCAGGTCACGATCTGGAAGTAGTGAATTTCTTCCTTGTCTCTGTATCTGTGGCTGTCTTGTCAGGTTGCTCCTCTGTATAATCTACTAGGACGAGCGCTCATGTGTGAGCTGTTGAATTACTGTAAAGAGTGTTGTCGGGTTGTCGGTCAGGGTTGTTTGACTACGTCTGCATGTAAAGTATTAATATTCCCTATCTCGGCGAAGACGAGATGGGAAATATAGGATTTTGCGGTGGTGGGGCAGAATTTTCTCATCTTTTCTTCTCCTCTTCTTCTTCTTCTTCTTCTTCTTCTTACTATCATCGCACAATGGCAAGCGAGGTAGAGAGTGTCACAGAATACACTATTAAATTGCAAGCAAATATTTAATAAGAAGCTTCTAGGTTAATAAAATGCTTGGTTACCAAACTTTAATTTACCATTTAATAAAATTAAATGCTTGGTTACCAAAATAAATTAAATAACGTTTATATTTTTTATATAAACTTTATTTAATAACCGTTAATTAATTTTACTTAATAATATATTTAATAAATTATTACAGATTGTGTCACTGTAAATGTTACAAACCTCTAGGTTATGTAAAAAACGGTTTGAAAATGACCACATTTTCCAATGGTAAATTTCAGGAATGTTATATCTACAATGTTATAGGCAAACTTGAAATCATAGGTATTCGGCAGGTACACATCTCCTTGACTACGTCCTAACGTAACCTGCAAAATGCCTATGCTTAATAAATTGCCTAATTATCAGGGGAAATGGTACGTGTGTAATTTCCATTACGTGTAATTTCCCGCTATAGTCAAAAAGTCATCATTTTCGACCCTCAAACAGTGTGTAACATTTATCCTCAGAAATCTTGTATAGATCTAAAGGAAGTCGAGATTTTTTTAAGTTATACCCCCTGGCACTATCGCTTTCATGTTATTTCAAGTTTGATACACAACTTCCTACAACTAACAAAGCTGAGCTGCCAGCCCCTTCCTGACTTCGTTTGCGGCTTATGGTGGGGCACGCACCAAGTACACACGAGGGGCGGGGACGCCTCGCAGCAGGGGAAGACGCGAATACATCGCAACCGGGCACTAGTGGCCGAATGTGACAGTCCAGCAGGGGGGACGCGGCGTGCGCGACAGTTCCAGAGAGCTCGCAAGGTCACGGGGCACAGAAGGGGCGGGATGATGGGGGCGCGGACGGACCGCCCCGCCCCCCGAGCGGCTGCGTACACAGGTCCCACGGGCCCTGTAAGCCCCGTGCCGGCCAATCCGTAAATGCATCCGGCGCCGTCAATCCGTCTGTCTGCTCTCCCCCGCCCCCACCACGAGCCTTCTCCCCTTCGCCCCCCCGTGATTTGGCGTGAGGCTCCGCCACGCTGTCGAATTGACTCACGAATAATTGATAATTGTTTCGAGATTTTAATAAGCCGGCTGTGAAGTCTGCAGGAATTATGATTATTATTAATTATTCGCGCAAGTTTTAATTTCGCTGGGGGCGGGGGCAGAACAGGCGGAGGGTGAGTGAACGATCCCGGAGCAGGTGGCGGTAGGGGAAGTTGATGAGGGGAAGAGGAGGGGAAGTGAGGGCGATCGCTCTCATTAATCTGCAGTTTCCGATCCGTCCCACGCAGCTAACAAACTGGCTAATTAGTTTGTTTGCGGCGGCGATGTCGGTGGCGCGGATGGTGGGAGCATTGGCTGCGGCGGGGGCGGTGGGGCGGCGGGGGCGGCAGGGGCGGTGGCGGTGGCGGCGGGAGCGGCGGGGGGGGGCGCGGTGGAGATGGCGGCGGCCTAGGTGGGGAGGACACGGCGTAATGAATTGTTGCCGTCATCTGCATAGCATTACGCGATGATTATAAAGCAGTTACCGCATGGGGTAGGGGTGGGGGCGGGGCGGGGGCGGAGGGCGTGTGACAGCGCGGGACGCGACGCCCTGGCCCCGGGTGACGCCGTCGACGCCGGCGCCACCGACGCCGCCGAGTCTGTGCACGTGGCGTGGAGGGTTCGCGCTTTGCCTGGCTTCAACGCGAGAGAACCTCGGCGACAGGCATAAAGCCTTGGTGGGTTAGAGTAATCAATTATAGATCACTATCTCTGACACTGACATGACCATTTTTTGCCCTAATAACATAACATAAAATCGAAAATGTTGTAATCGTGATCATGCGTTCCGATGCGACATAAAATATTATATTTAGAAGAACAGAATTTGTATCAATATAATTATCTATGTACTAATTATTCGAAGAATTTACGCCCGTCGTGTGGTTCTTTCTCAAGATGCTTTGAAGAATTTTTCAGAAGATGATATTATTGCGAAAATTGTGAATTTTAAAAAGGATTGAAATATTGTCAACTCAATAGTAAGGACTTTGAACACATGCCTCAAAGACTGCTACGTGCTGCAGATGGGTTCAGTGCAAGCAGTAAGTGAAATAAAGTGAGTTAAGAGGAACAAATTAAAGGTAGATTTCTTTCACCGTAATAATAAATATTTATGCTTCAATGTCAATTTATTTAGAAAACAATAGATCAAGCTACACCTTAATATCTCGAAGATTTATAGATAAATACATTTTTCTTTACTTGTGCATCAATGTAATTATTTACATGTTTTCTTTATTGTCGGTCGTTTTTCTTCTGTCATTAGCGACCTCAGATGCAATTTCCTGAAATCAAACATACAAACACTTAGCATTTATAATAATATTTTGTATTGAGCATCCATTATATATCAACGATAAATTACAATGATACAATATATCAAAGTATAATTTTTTGTTGACTGCTACAAGACGCTGAAAACTCATTATTAATTTTAATATCGTTCATGGGTTACAGAATTCCTAGTCATTAAACAAAACAATGGTTGTAGGAAATTAACGTATTAAAACTAGATAGGGGAAAGGTTCTCTAGATATGGGAAAGGGGCTATATTTTTCAACAAATAACTGTGATATTGAAGTAACCAATACGTTCGAATGTATTTTTTGTGATCAAAAGAAGTTTAGATAAAGAATTGTCTTACTGTGGATCCAGAATTTCTTATAGTCGAAATTAGAAATTTATTCATGGCTCCTCCTGTAGCACCTGCTCATTTAAATTTCTTATATACTATTTTTTGTAGAACAGAGAAAATACTGTTGTGCTGCGATAGAAAAACGGTCATTTTTCGACAGAATAATTTGTATCGCGAAGCCCTGATCTCGTTCCGGTATGTATTAATTTACTTCCTCCTACACGTTATGTACTCAATATCCACGTTTTCTGGGTACCTGGCAACGAAAAATTGGTTTACTTTTGATTGGCATGTGCCCGTCCGTCCGTCTGTTCGCTTGTAAAAGGCGCTTGCGATAAAACTTATTTTTCATTTTCACTGAAACTGAAACCCTGATACATCTCTACCATTTTTATATCACAGGTCTCCATTTCATTAAGTTTCAGAATTTTTGAAAATCACATAATTTAATTTTTTGGCGTTTTCCTATATCTACAATATTTAAGATATATTTTTTCTTCCTCAATAAAATTTGGTCTTCAAAGTTGAATCGTTAACTATAGTCATGCAGAGTTTTTCAAAAATAAACAGTACCGAATACTTTTCCGTGGAAAATAAACAGTATTAAATACAAGAATTTCTCAAAATTGGCTTCATTTTTTCTTTTAAGATTTTGTACTGGTAGTGTTAAATGTACTCAATAACACGACATAAATGACATTTTGATATATTCCTTTGATTTTTCACATAAGTGTATTTTTTAATACCTCACTTTAAATTAAAGTTTTCACTGTTAATTTAGTTGTTTAATATATATATATATATATATATATATATATATATAAAATTAATAATCTATCTATATATTTGTTAACATGGAGATTCTAAAATATCTTCAATGATGGTTTTTGAATTCATGAAAACTAAAAATGAAGTATTTTCGAAAATGTTCGAACCAATTTTTCTGTAAAACAGGTGCATTTTCTTTAGAACGTCTCCACATTTGAAAAGTGTTCAATTCTCAATGATGTTCGAAAAGTCTTATCAAGACATTTGAGACCCGAATTTTTTTTAAAAAAATTACTGAATAATGTGTTTTTATCAAGCGCAGTATAAAAAACTATGGTTTACTTTTGGTTTGTGAATTATACATAAGTGATAAGAAAATCACAGCAATATGTCTCCTATATTATTTGAGTTGTATACATACCATTTTCAGCTTTCTCACACGCCACCAATCATTATAAATGAGGTATCTAAAGAAAGAAGATTTTGCGGTGACTTGAAGACTTGCATTTTGACTTTAAAAATAGAAAGGGTTACTTGTAAAAATAATGCATTTAAATATTTATGAAAATGCAATCCGCAACACCCGCCGAATTTTTTAATGTATATCGTTAAATAACTCCTAAACGAAGCGTTTTAGGGTTTTAAAAATAATTTTGACGCTGAAGGATTCAAGGAAACGATCCTCACACCGTAATTTAAAGGATGAGATTTTATTGAACAATCAATGAAATTTTTGCTGGATCGACGCTTTCAGTTCTACCCTACCTGCTTAGAACCTGTAGATTCTGCAACTGTATGTGAAATTAAATTAACTACTTGATATTCTACGCGATTGAATTACACGGGCGGACTCTGTGCTCAGTAATAACAGTAAATAAGAATTGTTTGTATTGACAAGGATGTATTATATTGTTATCAGTTGCAAGGAGACATATAGAGCAAGTGACGGAAGATACCATGGGCTTGACTCTGCAGCGTCTCTGACCGTGAGGTCCTAGGTTCGAGTCCTGTCGGCGGCAGGATTTCCGACACAAGCCTTTCAGCTAGGTCAAATTCAGTCGCTGTCTGGAGTAGAATTCTAGCGGCCGGTTGCCCTGTAGTTTTCCGTGGTTTCTCGGATCAACACCAGGCAAATACCGGAGCAGTACCCTATCAAACGGGCCACGGACCGCGTGCAATCTGTCCTTCCCATTCATTGTCCTATCGTCTCCCCTTACACACATACACTTACACTAACATGAACTACACTACCACATATCCCGGGAGACCGGTCGGGAGCTTAGAGATTGTCCGGGCTGGAGCGGTGCCCCGCTGGTGGAAGAGTCCTGGTTAGGGGGAAACCCTACTAGCCGACGGTAGGTCGGTGCCGGATCTCGCCATCCAGCGGGGGAAGATCACCGCCATCTCCTGAGGGGAAAACATGCACTACACTAACGGGACAAATAACCAGAGCAGTTGACGCGCCAGGAAACATTAATAAATCAATCAATCAATCAAAACCACGGTCTTGAAGGAATTACAGACTTTATATGGAAATGGAAGAGGGAGGAGGGTGGGGTTTAACACGCAAGAGTTCTCGCACGTGTAAGCTAGTATTGAAATGTTCTGCAAATATTTTATGAAAACATTTTTTGAGTACTTTGTAAATATTTATGAAAATGGGCATTTGTGTGTTTTTTCACACTTTAGATTTGGCTGGTGGAATGCGTATAGCAGTAGGTTATCATGGCAAAAAATTAGGGTGAATAATGTGTTTTAATTAAATATTTATCGTAAGGGAATCTATTTTTGATTTGTGATGTTGTTGCGGACGAATATTTTAATGATCAGCACTGGTCTATTTTGTAAATAGGTGGAAAGGAATGTATAGTCTGTGCACAGTTTGACGGATATGTTCTATTCTTTATTCTATTCGCAGTCCATTCTTCGCAATAGACCGTGTTTCCAGATCAAATAATTACTCATACGCTAGATATTACTGGTATGAGTGTTTATTTTATAGTAACCGGAATGTACAAAGTTTAAACAGTTACAATTTTTGAAAAGAGTGCGTACGGCCGGATACACAAGTACATATAACACAATATTCCCCTTGTCACATAGTCAACATATGCAAATATGTGTTCGTATGAAATATGCATTCTATACATAAACATACATCACGCAGTATATCAAAACCATGTGCATTAATTGCATCCGAGCTCTATATCAGATGTGACATATTTTATATGCAAATCAATATTGCACTTTTGATAAAGAGTGTCGCTGTCCACAGAGTGACGAATTGAATTATATTGCAGACGAGTAAAGCATCATGCGAGGGATTCATGTACTCCTGTCTCATACCTGACCCTACTCAGCATTCATGTTGTTGTCCACCAAGCACGTTTATGAAGAACACTAAAGTGTCTGGAATTCCTTATCTCAATATCATCTGCAAGAGCGTGCTAAAATATATGTGGTATTATGAATGACACGATATAAAAACACATGGCTAAAGAACTAAGCAGAATTAAACTATGGAAAACTAAAAACTACAAGTAATTTCGGGCTTATTATTGTACTAAAGTTTCCATCGTGTATCTCGGGCATCTTTACTCATTTCCTTTAACACAAGTGAAATGTTTAATACACTGAATAGCATTTTGTAAGTTTTTCGCGATATTTTATATTATGTGCGCTTAATAATAGGAGAGATAACGTATTTTTCAATTACAAAACGGTGATTTTAGGATAACCTCGTGCTGCTGAATGCAAATGGTTTTGCTTGATTGGCTCTAGTTTTGTAGATAATGTACATTTTATAGAGAAATATAAATAAAACCACAAAGTATAACACGAAAAAAGTCACCTATAAAATGTAAGGTACATGTGTTACCAAATTAATACAAACTGATTACATGAACCAGCCAGTATTACTGGTGTCTCTATGTAACATTCAATTCAGAAATGATATTGCTTCGGAAATTTCTATCCGTTTGATTTTCTCTTGTGTGGGTTACAAGAAGGGTCTTTCTACAACTACAATATTGAAGAAAGAGTAATTTTTTCTCATGAAATCTTTTCTTAAAGACAGGTCTTCAAAAATACTTTCTTGTGTAATTTTCGAAAATGCGAGTAGTTTTCGCGTAATTTCGCGTGAAATGTTTTTTCAAAAATGGCTCCATTTAGAAAGATGTTATCCCAATATGTATTAGAGGCCGATAAAAAATGGTGGTAGTCGTATTTCCGGCAAACTCTGTGAATTTTTGAAAATTGCAAAAACGTTTACATCCAAAATTACAAAAATTATGATAGAGATTTTTTATACAAAATCTGTTTAAAAATCTGACCATTAAAGAATGTCGCGTACTTTGATTTTGAGGAAACGAGTAGTTTTCGCTTAATTTCTTATTGAAGTTAGTTGAAATCATTGAAAATCATTTTCTCATAAACAGTTGAAAACTTTTTCTTTAATTTTCGACGTATAGAACAAATAACACCCAAAAATGGTTCAGGTCTCATTTTCGTTGAACTCCATTACTTTGAAAATTGTAAAGGTTAGAAATGATGCAAGAAAGCATAGGCTGATTTAGTATCAGTAATTTCTATAGCATTATGGTAGCTAAGATTAACAAGCACAAACTAGAAAGAAAACGATAGATCCAGAATTTGTGGTACAACAGTCTGCGGAGAAAGAAAATAAATAAAACGCAATGTTTTTTTTTAAGAAAACCTGCTATCTAAAAAACAAGAACCAGAGTAAAGGAAACAATATAGAGTTGAATTGAGGATCACCATTCCATTCCATTTTCTTTACAATATCAACACCATTTTTTGTTCCCTTGTGTAATCCAAATACCATAACCCGAGAACTTATCATTTTCGTCTTAAATATTATTAATTCACCCCTGGAGGGGGAACTTTCTATTCATCAGTACACTTACATGGTTTTGTGTCCATGGTCTTCCCTCTTTTAAACGGAAGAACCCGTTCCATAGCTTTTTTGTGGTACATAGAGGGGATTGTGATATTTGAAAGTTTCACATCTCCTGAATCCTTTTCATTCAGGAATGCAAAAAGGGAAACCAGTTTTATGGCTATTAAGAGACGATAAGTTAGAAATAAGAAGTGTTAAAACTATACCTTTGACAATAATAGTTATTAAAGAGTTTGCTAGCACTGTTACTTCACTCTAGTCATGTATCTATTACATTACTTCAAATTAACATCATGATTGCTGCATTGTTAAACAACTATCCTTTACGCGAGAAATTGCCGTTACCCAGATAGCGCGTAATGAATTGCGTCCTAAACTCCGAGCACTATTCGGAGGTTTCGTATTCCCTAAAAGCATTGAGTACAGTGCCATCACGCAACAGCGAGAACGAGGCAGTGTTTTTGAGGGTCGTGTTTTCGGCCCCTGCGGGACGCCGCGTTTCGAAGGCATGACGTCTGGCGCAGACCCGGCTGACGCGGCAGCTTCCAATTTTCCGGGCGGTTCGCGGGCGGTGGCGGCGGCTGCAGCTCTATTTCCCGCGCCATTACCCGTCCCCCATGCCCCCACACCCGCCCCGCCCACCCCGCCCCGCCCCGCGCCACCGCCGTGCCGCCCTTAATCTCTCACATGCAACGAGTAATTACTGGCGCGTAAGAATTAATTTAAACAGCGCGCAAGGAGACGCAAGATGGCGGCGGTGCGCTGTGACGCCGGGCGACGTGAGGCAGAGCGGTGCTATCGCGCTCTCTCGCTCTCTTTGACTCGCTTGCTCTCGCTCGCTCTCATTCCAGCGGTGGCGTGCAACGCGAGTGAGGCGGTGCAAGGGCGGGCTGATGGTGTTTCAAGTAGAACATTTATTCTCGCAGTCTACTGGACGAAATGCGGAATAGCGTGCGCTCCATACCGTATTGGAATTCAAATTTTAGTCTCTTTACAACAAACAGGCAGATCAAAGAGAGAGATTTCAATTTTTGTTTCAAATATTTTTCGCTAATTCTACACTGTTTTATATCTTTTGTATTTACCATGACTTCTTTTATCGTTTTCAAACCCATTATCTTAAGTTTAATTTAGGGGAATGTTCAAACCTTTCTAATTATTGGCACCCAATATCAGACATTCCATGTGAAATTTTGGAAATAAATGACTACTAATTATAATTGATAATATACTCCTCCACTGTGTTTTTAGATTTATTAGGCAAGAAACATGCAATAAACAATGTAAAGAAACTTTCACTTTTTTCCTTAGAATAAGATCTAAACGTAGTCATTCGTAATATATATTACTCAGAAAATTTTTTTTTCATAACTACTAACCTGTTTTTATATTTACTTATTTTAAATTTTGTTTTCAGATCTTAGAGCTTAATTGCAAAGTAAGAAATAAGTCTAGTTATATTGAATACATTTAATGTGTTATAATATACTTGTCAAGAAGAATTGTGTCACGTGGGGTTAATGACAATATTTACTAGAAATTATGTACTAGAAATATTTATAAGTAGTTATGTTAAAACAGTTCCAGCGAGTTTAGAAGTTGCAGTGTTTGAACCAAGTTCAGAATGAAGTATCGTTCTGAATGCACGACAGACCATATTTTTAGTTGATAAAAAGCAAAATTGGTACTTTCTTATTGAGATTATTGAGAACAACGATGTGAATAAATATACAGGATTTAAAGTTCAATAATTGTGTTGTCTATTACTATAGAAAATTCATTTCCGTACACATCAATAAGATATAATTTTCAATTATATTTATATAAACAAGGATTTAATAGTTATTATGTACATTTATATAAGTGAGGAAACTCTTTAGGAGATTTATGCACTTGTTAAAATATAAATTTTCCGCATCTCAGATTTTTAAAGTATTAAAAAGTTGGAAATTGCAATATAACGTTACTCGATATTGCTCTCGTAATTACGCAAATTAATATGTAACAGTTTCAGTATCATAGTTGCTACTACGAATTTATTTGGAAATATTAAAATTTCAGTCCGAAAAAAAAATCCGTAGATCTTTATTAAAGTTAATAAAGATTTTATGATAAAGAATTATGCATTTATTTTATATTTTCCATAAGTAATAATTCCTTTTTGTAATACACTGTAGTTTCCTAATATAATGATTACGTATTTTTTGTTTCAAATGAGGTGTAAAATAAATAATCTAAACATTCACATAATTATATCAGAAGCCCTCCAAAGAGAATTCTAAACAAAGGATTTCAAGTGATTATCAAAACTCCCACCCTATATTACCTCAGGTACTTCAACATATATGTTTCTCTGAAATCGTATGATTAATGATCATGACTCACCAATAGCTCTCTATCACAGAGCTATTTCACTATGTTATTCGACATATTTTGAGTACAAGCCACAGGGTTAATACAATCATTGCTAGAGCATTTGAGTAATTGCTAGGGACAGATTTCTAGGACCTAAATGTGAGGCAATATATGTATTAAAGACCGACTTATTCATATACATATAACCAATGTAACACAATGTAAAACTTTATTACCAATCAATTTTCTCAACTTGACCATCAGGCTTTGAGTTTGAGACACATTCAATTTATTTTTAGCAGTTTCAAAAAATCTATAGCAGTTTGCCCACAAATCTGTGCTCTCTTAGAACCTTGCATGTATCCGTACAGAAAGTTTTGATAAAATTCTACTCTTGAAATTGATGTTACAAAAACTATTAAAAGATGTCTGCGTGATGACTCAAGAAATTAAACACATTCTTAAAATTTTGAAAATGAACTGAATTACGATGCAGCTGATATTTAAAATTTCATTTTAATTAAAATTTCCAATAGTATAACATATCAAAATTTCTTAAATATGTTAATGTAACATTCATAAATTCAAAATTTGACACATAACAGTGCCAAAATATGCTCTTAGTACATATCGAATGAAACTGTCCTATTTTTAGACTACGCTTATGAGAATCGTGTTAATGTCGCATAAAAAGCCACCACAAAATATCCGCCAGCACATAATCAAAAAATGTAGCCTCAAAACTATCCACTCTTCGACAATTTTTTCAATCATTGTTATTTAGAAATAATTTATAATTTGTTTAGTAACAAGAGTTGAAGTAACTATAGGAACTTAGTGTAGTGATAACAGAATTTGAAAATGTGCTCACAATTCACTTTTCCCCATAGCACGTCATACGCAGTTCTTAACTTTTTTGACGTAAAATAAATAAATAAACCACGTAGAGAAAAAATATCAAACTTAGACTCGTCGTCGAAGGGCGAAGGACTGCAGCGTGGATAGTTCAGAGCAGCGAAATGCAGTTTAATGTTTGATCTTAAGTTGTAAGTTTGTATTTTATGCAGTTTAATGTTTGATCTTAAGTTGTAAGTTTGTATTTTATTATTATTATTATTATTATTATTATTATTATTATTATTATTATTATTATTATTATTTTATTATTTTTTTCCTTGATCCTATTTTATATAGTAGAAAGATGGATTGATCTTATTTGGTCCAATATTTAAAAAAGATCCATCTTTCTACTATATTATTATTATTATTATTATTATTATTATTATTATTATTATTATTTATTTCTTATTTTTTCATCAAGATTTGAGGGGCCTTTAGGGACACCACATTCCGAGCTTTACATATTTAGGACAGAACCAACAATCCGGAGGCATTCAAGAATGACTGACCGGATTTTTGAATAATTTTGTGAGGAGAAAGGCCTAAGTTAATGATATATTTTACATTGTTGTTTACAAGACCATTTGGTGATATGACAAATGCTATAAACCCAATAAATTCAAGATTGTGTATTTCTTCAAATTCTGTGAGAGGGGAGTGTATTTTCAGATTTTATACATTTCTGCTGGGTGTGTAACATTATTATAATTATTGTTATTATTATTACTATTATTACTATTATGACTATTATTACTATTATTACTATTATTACTATTATTACTATTATTACTATTATTACTATTATTACTATTATTACATTATTACTATTATTACTATTATTATTATTACTATTATTACCATTATTACTATTATTACTATTATTACTACTATTATTATTATTGTTGTTTCTGTTTGCACATCGACTATTTCTGACTACGCTACACGTTCTTTTCCGAGGCCCAATCATATTCTATCCTGGGGAGAGATTAACGTATGTCATTAGTGGGATCGGCGTTTCGACTGTATCCCTTGGTAAGACAAGGTTGTTCAGCCTTAAATTATGAATTATGATGTGATAGGACCCTTTATAGCCTTCCGACTGCGAAGTCAGCGCGCTATGCAGTCAGCCATTTTGCGAGGTTTATTATTATTATTATTATTATTATTATTATTATTATTATTATTATTATTATTACTATTATTACTATTATTGTTACTATTACTATTTCATTATTTTATAAATTTGCCTGAGTTTGCTACCGAATAGTACTAAATTGGTATGAAATACATCTTCTCTAAATTCCCTGCGAGGCCCTAGCTTCACCGTCGCTCTTTCAGGCGCCGTGCAGGAGAGGGAGCGGCGCAGATGACGCCGCCGCCGCCCACGCGGCCGTCCGCACTCGTTACGCCTCCTAATGACCACTTTCATGAAGAGGCTTTCGACAAAAAACTTCAAAATTTTCTAATTCCGAACCTAAATGCTGTTTTGGATTTTAATAGTCCCTTTACTGTGGAAGTTAGACGCTTAATCATTCAGTTAGCTGTCCGGAGGTAATGTAGCGAAAATTCTGGGGGAGAGTCGAGACGTCATTTTTAAGCAAACCGTAATAGGGCAGCGTCAAAATTTAATCCCTTCTGGTTTCACGCGGCACGTGGCCAATGGCGGCTGCGGTGGTGTCGGGGCTTGGGGAGGGGGGAGCTCTGCGTGCGAGGCACGTGAGTAACGAAATTACGAGTGAGGAAGAAGATTAAAATAACAGGAAACGCGAAATGGAATTCCACGCGAAGGAGCGGCGAACCGGACCAACCTTGTTTATCCGATGGAACTGTACAAAGAATAAATGATGGCACGTTCTCCCGGAGCTTTCGCCGGCGCGGCTCTGTACACCCCCTGGCGGACATTAACGGCAGCTCGCGCCGCGGGATGCCCCGCGCCTAGTGTTCTGGTGGTGGAATAGACTGTCCGCCGGATTACAGGACACCTAAACCGAAATCGGCAAACCCTGGGCCCCCCCCCTCCCGCCCGCCCCGCGCGCCCCCGCCTAACCCCATCCCCGCCCCCTCCCGCGCCACCACGCGGGCGACCACGTTGTGGTCGCCCCGGGCGCTGTTAGACCGAGCGGCCACGTGGGCTCTGCCCGACGCGGGGTTCGTCGACCATGCAGATGCTGTTTTAAAGGCCGTTTGGGGTGCACGAGGCTCCTGTGCAAGGCCGCATGGGGATTGGAACTCAGCTTTCGATGTCGGATTGAATCCCTTGCGGTTGGCTGTTGTGGTCGGTCCTTTCAGGATGAATGACTCTTCCCTCCCTTGCCTGGATGTTATCAATAGAACTAGATGAAGTATGAAAAATAACATAGATTAATTAAAAGTCATTTTCTTTTGCAACATTTTTCTCCAGTTCGTTTGACGCCTTTCAACAGATTAGCTAGCATATTCAGATCTACCGCCTTCTTCAATTTTGTACGAACCAACCTCTTTAGTTTAATAGTAATTAAACACTGAATATTATGCTTATTTATCTGATGTCATACGACATCTTACGATTTCAACGCGTGCTATAACTTTGATGCATGAGAAATATAAAGATATTTCTAATATTTGATTCAATCAGCAATGAACCAATAATCCATGAAGTAATGTATACACCAGAGGCGTTATATGAGTTTTTGCCGCTCAGACGACCGTCAACCTCTCGAGTAAGAAGCCCTCGGGTTTGGTAGTCGCCTTGGGACAAACATTCTACTTGACGCCCGAATCGTGCATAATCCAGTATTTTTCCCGGTTCCAAAATTTTTTTGTTACCATCATTATAAACGACCCTTTTCGATACCCCGAATCGTGCATAATCCAGTATTTTATCGCACGCTACATGACGTCATCGCCATTATTAAACGCGACATGACGTCATCACACATTCAGCCAATAGTAGCGAGAGAATCGTGGGGAGGTAGAAGAAGACGGAACAGCCGACTACCGTTTTCTCGCACGGATGTCAACAATGCCATCTTGAATTTGATTTCCAGAGGGCGTTGGATGTCAAGCACCCGAGACGTCAGAAGAAAGTTGTTTCACGAAATTAAGTTTGATTCTCTTGTAAATTTATAATGCTGTTATACAAAAATAGCGTATGAACTCGTTTATAATGTTGCTTTATTGCATTCGTACAAATTTGAAAACTCGCTCCTAACGTCGCTCGTTTTCAAAACATGTACTCATGCAATAAAGCTTAACATTATAAACTAATTGCATAAACTACTATTTTAAAGCAATATTGAGAATATTATCAACGTTAAATTTTTTTTAAATCTTCGTCGTAAAATATAGGTAATGCCTTACAACTGGGCATTTTATTTCATCCTACTCCCTTGGATTTTATTTCTTTAAATCACGATTTCCGGTTCTCAGTCCTTTGCGTTGTTCTCTATTCCAGCTCCTTTCTTCATCTCGGTATCCGACATTTCTTTCTTTATTTTCCTTCTGCTTGGGCAGATGGTGAAATTCCTCCCCCTTTACGGCTACCTTAGGAAGTCCGAAAGTTCATATCATCCATTTTCTACTTCATTATTCTCTGAGATACTCAGTATGTGCATCTCTGCTCTTACGAGTCTGGAGGGGAGTGGAATTGAGATTATTGAAAGTGTTCTATTGTGCCATAACTACCATACGGTTGAGTATCGGCTCCCAGAGAAGCTCAAGAACTACGTATTTCCTCACGTCTCCAGTGTGTCAAGGGGCCACGTGAGAACGTGTCGATCTAGTTCATTTTGTCAGTGACCCATGTACCTTGTGAGTTCATGCCTTCGAGTGAATCGACTTAGAGTTATGGAGAAAAAGATTCCTAGTAGATGGCGCTGAACCTAGTAGCTGGCACGTATTGCGTTGCATATAATCTGAACAATCTCACATTGTTTCACCAGGTAATCATATAATTCTGTGAAAATTCCTATTTCTGGGGTGTTATACCATTTATTGTGAATGCGCAATATGCCACAACACAACGGAGAACGCCTGTTTCTTACGTGGGATTCGAACCCAGAGTCTTGGCGCAACGCGCACACGAGTACATATTCGCCACTCCCCTGCTAGCGAAGGTCGGCTCACTGTCCATTTCGCCCTTGTGTTCCTTAACGTTCGCTACCTAATAACTATATTGAGACTTAATCGTAAAGTAGCATTCTTTAGAAAGGTCTTTTGTTTGTTAATTGGGCGATATTGTTGTTCATTGTTGATCGTTGAACAGTTCTACTCAAAAAGCTAGTGGTCAGCTTGATCGGAAAATATTTTTTTGCATTGCGTTTTTTAGTGTCACCACGTCTACAATAGAGATGATCGAGCATCGAATACCAAGTTATCAATGCTATCTAACGTACAGACTACCACATGCACAAACGGTTTTGTCGTCAATCATTGACGCACTCAACCAGTTCAATCCTTGTGGAAAGAAATTGTCTCTGGAGTGAGCTCTCACGCCGTTGATGAAAATTAAATGCAAAATACAGTGCTCCGGGAAAGTTTCTCTGCGCCGAGCCAAATCAGGGCCTCCTGTTAAACCTGCATTTATGCTGATAGGAACCAGAGCACTAGGAAACAAGTGAAAGAGACAAGACTTACAGCTTCTATTATGATCGTGGTGAGTACGCAATTTAAGATTTGCAATGCGCAAGATGCGCAATTTAAGCTGAAGCTCGTGGTATCAATATATTTTCTATAGCAAGCACTCTCACCAGCGAGGTGCCACTGCGTAGAAACTTTCCTGGTGCACTATACTTCATGTATTTATTGAAAACTTTACCATGTGTACACTAACATAATTATTGAATTTTCTACAGTTGAAACTTTTCTGAAATATAATTCAGTGAAGATACCTCTGGCTGCTTCAGTTATTTCCCGCATTGCGAAAATGCATTGGATTCAAAAAATTTCCAGAGTATTCCGCAGAGTAGAATTTCTAATTTTTTTATTCCATATTTTCTGTAAAATGTTTAAAACATTCACATAGTTTGTTAATAATGTTTACAAAATGCCGTTAGTGAATTACAAAAAAGGGAGAAATTATTAAAATATATCTTCTGCTTTAATTGAATGTCAAAGTCCATATCTAGTGCCACGTGCACCATGTCACAACATTTAAAATATGCACACTGGAACAATATGAAGGGCAGAAGTAATGAAAAGTTGGTGAGCTTTTGTGACAAAGCCTTTGTCCCCTGCGTTTGAAAAAAAGTAGTGGATGTCAAAGGATGGAAGTAAAATAGACACTGCAGGGATGTGTTGTCCTACGTTTTTGATCAAAGGTGCCAACCTCAAATGACTCTGGATACCTACAATAAAAGTGGAATTCTGTATTGGATTTGAAACGTGAGAGGAGTGTCAATGCAACATCTTTATCCAATTTTTTCCTTCATGAAATTATGTTTAATTTTCATTACTTATCATTGATATTTTGTTCAAATACTGAGGAATGTTTGTAAAATTTCATCTCTCTTACTACGTTTAAATTTGAAAAATGTGTCCTTAATAATATTGGATGACGGGTTAAAAACAGCAAGATCTACGAACTTCTGCTCCTTATTTTGTAGTTTATTAGTTGTAAAATTGCCACTGTGTGGAATACAAAATGTTCTTCACATCGTTCAAGTAGGGCTATAATGTGTATGAAAATATTTAATGATTTTATTTATTTAGTCAAAAACTGTATGTGACGTATGGGGAAGAAAATCATCTGCGCACGCCTTTCTTGATCGTATTTTATTTGCATAAAAGAACGTATATGATGTTCGATTCCCATGAAATATTGATAGTTCTAAACAAGCTTAAAAAAGAGCGACTGATTGACTAAGGTGTGTTTTTGAAGTATTTAAATTCCTTAGAAAGGAAACATAAATAAGATAAAACTATTAATAAAAGATGTAGGTTGTATAAAAAATGGCTGCACAATGTGTGTGGAAGACCATTAGAAAAATTAAATTGAATAAAATAGAGTCATATGTTGTCTCCTATTGACATAAACCTTTTTTACTTTTAAAATAAATAATCTTATTTGAATTAAGTACTACTTTATTACATAAATGTTTAACGCCAAGAAGAAATGATTGCAAGAAAGTACTTAACGAGTAGTAACATGTTTCGATACGAATATGTTAATAGAATTCTCGTGAATCAAACGTATTCTTGAACGCGTTCACACTTTTCATAGTCTTCAAGTAGTAAATACCATTAGAACAAAGTATTCTTTAGGTTTTCGAATGTTAAAAGTCCATGGTTACGCCCATAAACGAAAATAAACCATTGTGCTGAAGTAGGCTATACTGAATGACACTACCAGTAAACACTTATGGGGAAATAATGTCACATCTTCATTATCTAAAGTTACAGTAGTGAGCATAGTTTTTGTTTAGATGTGTAATGCAATCGCTCATCAGTCCCGAAACCTGTAAAGTAACTCAACATTGAAAATGATATACGAGGAAATGCATAGTTTATCCACTAGAATATGTGCCAGGATAATAGAAGCAAAAGTAATAATGCGATAATGTTTCACAGATCATTGAGGGACGCCTTTTCCAAAGCTCTGCTCGCGAAGACAAACAAAACTCGCACTGGCGAGGCTCCTCTAGGGAACCGCTCTTCTGCGCGGACATTAACGCGCACCGCGCCATCATGAACAAGTAGAGGTGTAAAAGGAGCGCGCGGACACTAAAGCGGGCAGGGTCACAGCGACGGCGGAGGTTAAACATGCGAGCATCTCACCTCCCCCACGGGCCCCATCCCGCACTCCGCTCCGCTTCCCGCCCACGCCCTGCCCCGACTCTTTCCCGCTCCCGCCGCCGTTCTCCATCCTGCCCCAAACCCGATCCCCCGCTCCTCCTCCTCGCTTCTCCCCACCCGCTCATCCCCGCCCCGCTTCTCTTCACCCCGCTCCTCTCCTCCCCGCTCTGCTCCTCCCCGTCCGACCCGACCCGACCCGACCCGACCCGACCCGACCCGACCCGACCCGACCCGACCCGACCCGACCTTCGCCTTCGTCCTTCACCCTTCTCTCGCTCACCGTCGCCCTGCTTCTGCCGCCCCACCTCCGCCCCTACCCGCGCCCGCTCACCTCCCCTCCGTCCGGGAGAAGGAAATACGATGACAGCGAGGACGAGAAATCCACTGCTACCTCACGTGGCGTCAACTCCGCCGACCTGCCCTCTTTATGAGACATAAAAGCGACGGAGGGGGACGCGGTTGCTGCTCCCGTGCAGGGCGTTCGCACGTCTCGTAAGCCCCCCTCCCCTCCACTGCCCCTCCCCTCATCAACCCCTCCGCTTACCGACGGTAGCCCCTCGCTCGGCCATTATCCCAGTTTTATATTGCCGCCTAATTATGCCCCTGGGCAAAATTACACGAAATAAAAGTATATTTGTTTTCTGACAATTTCCCGCGCAATCGATGCCGCTAACGAGCCTCAGGGAGCGCTCCCCTTCCCATCCCCATCCTTCTGCGAGGAACTCCGTAATCTGCTCGCGGAACCGCTCCTCAACTGAGAGTTGGAGAATACGAGAATTGGTGGGCCTCCTTCCCAGATAATTAGAAAGTGTGTGCATTTGCAACGGCCCATGCAGCCACGAAATCTGAATATCAAATGCGAGTTTGCGTCCCTCTGGCCGTCGCGTCGTACTGTGGTGATCGGAATGTGAATAATGTAACCCTACCCGAATTTTTAATATAACTATTATCTAGCGAGGATTATGTTTTTTTAAGTTACATCTTCGTCTCTATGAAATCAACTCTAAGATTAGGAAAATAGTGAATAAATTGTTTCTAAAGTAAACACATGATATGTCTTGCGTAAGTAAAAGTAACATTAATTTTAATTTGATCTTGTTCAAAATTAATTTAATATGGAGTAGGATACATCAAATTTTTAAAAATATTGACATGCATATAAAAAGGTATGTGGAAGGTAATTGTAGCGGAATGGTTGCTGAAATGACTTCTATCATTTGTGCTTATTATTGAATATTCTTGGTGCATAGGAGGTGTCCTACGAGCAGGAATTAAATATTGATATTGTAAGTATAACAGAGTGAAAATAAATAACATTATTTTATTTATATTTACAGTTTTCATCTTTTATTCTTTTATATTTTATATGAGTGTACAATAAATCCTGTTCTTTAAAAATATGCTTTTAAATCCGCCGCTAATAATTTCCCGAACATGTGAGTTGATTTGTAGGATACATATCAAACGTCACGTGCACCTTGCCGTGAATGGTCATCGCTAGTTGCCTCAAGAAATATTAACTATCACGAAGTTCAGTGCATATTTCATATTCTTATACAGAGTTTATTACTATCCCGACTGAATAATTCCTTTATTTCTAGACAAACTTTCAGCTCTAGTCCTTCGAACGAATTCAATCTAAACGTTCAATGCTTTCAACGAGTTTTACTTCTGGATTACACAGAGAGATGAACCTAATGAATATCAAGAATAAAATGACGTCGAACGAAATTCTGGCTACGAAATCCGATAACAAAGAAATAGCAACGCACGTGATCATCAATTACCTGCAGGGGAGGAATGGCCGGTCGGGGACCGCTCGCCGGGGGCGGCATCGGAGTCTTTTATTCACGCCCCGCGACCCATCGACAGAGCGACATTATTTTCGCCGAATGAGCGCCCTCCGTCTGGCCCCGGCGGCTGCCCCCCCCCCCCCCGCCTCTTTATGGCGCGCGTCCCGCAACGTTAATCGCGGGCGCGTTCATCTGGCGGCCATCTCCGCCCAGCCCGCGCCGGCGCGTGCGCTGATGTGGCGATACCGCAGCGTTCTCGATGGCGCGCTGCGGAATTCCTGCTGCCTTCGCTCGGCAATCCTTCTGAGTGCGCGCCCGCAGGGCATCCGATCAATGTCTAGTTACGACCTCTAAAGCGGAATGGGATTATTCCAACGCATGCTTTATCTCCATTTGTTGTTTTCTTTTCTGGTAAAGCATAACTTGTTAGGGAGCACAATGGTCTACACACGTGCACCGCTGAATATTTTAGGAAATATTATTAGATTTGTTCCTACCACTACAGTGCTCTCAGTAGTGCAGTTATAACCCATTTAGCGGTAAATTGATGGTTGTCGTGGAGAAATGATATATATTTCAATCGCCTCTGCCAAATACTCGCCTGTGCACCTGTTCGTCTGACCGTATGCTCTAGTTGACAAAATCACATGATACCACCTTCCGTCTCCTGTAATGTTGTTCCCAACATTTTGGCTTTCAAACCGTGATTCCTCTCTTTCCTACTTCAGTTATTAAAAAAACACTCGTATTTTATTGCCGTGCCATAATGGCTTCAGTAGACTGTGCATCCTTTGTTCCTACCTGTTTGACATCCCTGGAGAATTAAATTAGCACGTGATGCGAGACCTCTGTTATTGCTGTACACTAATGCAGTAAAGGAATGTTTTGCGAGACAAGTGATGGTGGAAGTAGACCTCATGCTCTAAATAAGGCAAGATAGCCGCCGACAGTCCCTTTTTAAACTGACGAGCTGCAGTCTTCAACATGGAAGACTTTCATATTGCGTATATTTTTCATGTCTTTCCTCCTTTTGATGCCTACAGACGTCACCCCCTCTGCTGAAACCTAGATCCTCTGCCGGTCTCCCTACCCATCGTAAAAGATGTGAGGCATGGGCCCATGTCGGTTATTATACACACTGAATAAACCCAAGGGACCTGCATTAGAGTACGAGAACCGAACTATACTTAGTATAGACGCTGAGACCCTTAAGTTCTCACTTCGCGTGTCTGAACTTATCTCCGTTCACGCAACTTCGTGGAAGAAAATTAAAGTAGGAGTTTACGTCAAAGATGATTCATCACGAGCTAAGAATGAGTACCGTGGGTCAACACAAGATATGCATGCCCTACGTAGAAATTAATCCCGCAGCCCGATTGTAACGCTCACTTGAGCACAAATACCGCAAACTCCCGCGCCACTCCGGTATGTACACTCGCATTGATATAACGACTATTTACTATAGGGAATGCCTAATGAATTTCCCGTTTAATAGAAATTGTGGCACAAATTTGAACCTATTGACATAAGTGTGTTGTGCAGGACTACACAAAGAATTCGCGAAGTAAAACAAAACTTTTAGAACTTGGTAAATCAATTTGCAATAAAATAATCAGCGCTGAAATGTAGCTGTGCGGTCCCGCTACATCCCTCACTCCATGTCCCTCAATCGTCCACAGCCCCGCCCACGCGTCGCGCTAGCTGCCACCGTTCACCTGGGTCGCTCTGCTACCGCACACAGGGTCTTCACACAGACATTCCTGCAAGTATATGACCCATCCCTTTCTCCCCTCAGCCCAATTGTCCCCAGCTACAACGGTAACTGCACGGCATTCAACCCGCCACATCGGCCGCCGCTACGGCATCTGCCGCCGCCGCCGCCATCGCCGCTATCGCCGCCGATTGTTTTACGACGCTTAGGCAAATTTCGGCCGTAACCTTCCGCTTGTAAAACAGCGTTGTCGGGTCGTAAACCGTTTGCCCGACCGCTCCGATCGCGCGATCGGAAAGCCGCGTGCACCCCGCAACTCCACGGGCCGGTGCGGCGCCTCCCATCCACTCCCCCGCGGGAACACCGACGCTGTGATCGCGATCACTGCGACTGACGTCACTTCCGGACTTTGCCTGCTCCATTGTTTGTCACAGTCGCCCTCGCTTTCCCCGTCTCCCCATGAAATTTCGAGCGACTGAACAAAGGTGTTTCCCTTGCCACATACCCGCCACTGTCGCCCCGTCTCTTATATGCCATACGACAGTCATACACACCACAACCGCCCTACCACTACCCATCGACATCTTTCTCATCTCAGTGCCCTACACGCCATCATTGTACTGTGATAAGCCAAGAAGAACGAGTTTAACTAGAATGCTAAAATCGGCATCCAGCGTTAGTAATAAGGGAATTATACGCAAGCTCGAAAGTCAAAGAATATACGTTGTTAGGGCAAACAATAAAGTGTAGTATCCCATGCTTGGTGTCAGAGCTCTGTTCAGATAGGGAAACACGGCTCGAACAAATGACATGAAAAAGGTGTGAAGAGGGCATTGAAAGCCGTGATCTTGTAGAAGGGTGCAAGGAATTACTTTCTTAAAAGATTTTGAAGTGTACACACGTAAGCAGTTGGTGAGGTGCGAATGGATTTTCAGCCTAGGCTGGGGTATTGTTTAAAACTTTGTGAAGCAGGAACTTATTATTAGTTTATAGCTTGGTATTGTTTAAATATTAGTATTGAATTGAAATTGTAAATTTTATTAATATAGTTGGAATTTTGAATTAAAAGGATCGAGGGATGTGGGTATTAGGATAGCTAAGTAGATGGGAGGCATTTTCGATAAGTAGCTGAAGATAAGGTCGCGCGTAGGTGTTTCATACGAAGCACAGCTAGGGAAAGTACTGACCACGTATGGATTTTATGGTAAATATAAAATCCTCTTAAGTACCAAATCGATGGGGATATTCCGGAACATTTTCCATTTATTTTCAGAAAAGACAAATACACGATAATATATATACCATGGACAACATTCTACTGATTCAACCGAAAAATCAACCGAAAAATCATCTGAAGTCATTGTAGTAAACTTAAAAACTTTATTTAAAACCCTACGGTATTTTAATTTTTTAAATAGAAACAAGTAATTATTCATGAGCCCAATAGAAGTTGTAAATATATAGGAATAAATGTTATTTTTTTATTGTTGAGAATGACTGATCATTTATATTACTTGTCATCAGTTCAATAATTGGTTTTAATTGATAGAACTTCCAAGAATCGTGATTCTGTATAGAATTACACGTCCATATGCAAGAAGTAAGGAGTAAAATGTTGTATGTCAAAACTCTTTATTAATTTGAAACTAAAATTAGTGAATTAGTGTTAACTTTGATAGGATTTATGGGCGTAGCAGGGCAACGGTAGGAATAACAATATTAATAATAGCAGTGGAAATAATCCCCTTCATAATATTGGTATAATTATATATTATAATATCAAGAGCTAGTAATATCAGAAATATTGAGAAGGAAGGGTATTTCTCAGTACCCATCCCTCACCATATTTGCCATCACCTTTCTTACTAATCACTACCATTACGTCTGCCAGAAATTTTTCATCATTGTTTTTTTGGCCTGTCCCGTTTTGTCCTTTCTCCCCTAAGAAGAGTGTGCAAACGGACTTACTCCGCTCCCAGCATCCTTCTCCACTGCTTTCGACGCCTGTTCTTTCGCCTTCTCTATCTCTCTGACATGTTGAGTGTAACAGCAAGTGACAGCGGACGCAACTGCGTCGAAGGAAGTTGCAGGAGTGATGAAGCCAGGAGGTGGGAGAAAGCAGATACCCCCTGGCAGAGAGGCAGAGGCGCTCGCTGAAGCGCCAGACGGCCGGCGTTGGTCGTGGCGAGAACGCCGCTAGTAGAGTTATAAGGGCTCCCGGGTGTCGGCGGCGGTTGCAGTGACGAAGTAGTCGAGGCATGCGGGGGAGAACGCAACAAGAGTGAGGCGAGGGGCCAGAGAGCTGGGATGTCACAAAAGGGAGGGCATAGAGGAAGAGTCAAGGGGCCTGAGGAAAGGAAGGAGAGGTTGGAAAGGGGGGGGCGGGACGGGAGGAGGGAGTGGCAAGAGGGGAGGTGGGAAGGCGTTGGTGTGAGAGAAGTGAGGCGTGATGTGTGGAGGAGCGCGAGAAGGTGGGCTGTGGAAGTAAGAGGGGGTGTAGCGTTGGGAGTGTGGGGCGAGGGGAGTGGAGCGGGGGAAAGAAGCGGGTGAGTGCGTGGGGCGGCAGGCAGGGGTGCCTGTGGTTAGGGGGGAGCCTGGGCTGGGGTGGGGGCGGGGCGTGGGAGTGGGCGTGGCGGGGGCTGGCGCGCGAGTGGGTGCCTGTGCGCTTATCGCTGGATGCTCGCGCGTAACGGCCCGCGGCGCGCCGCCTGCCGACGCCGATTGGTTAATTGGGCGCGCGGCGACGGAGCGACGAGGGACGGGGCGACACGACGCTGGTGGTGCTGGAGGTAGCAATCGGATGTGGTGCAGCGATGCCATGTCACAGAAGATGAATAGATGAGTATGTTGATGGTAAAAAGAATTGTGCCTAGAAAGAATCGCAATTTTTAGTGTAATTGCCCTGGACACACCCGTTGTGTTGGTAATCCACTACCAATATTAAATGATTTGAAGATACTAAAAACGTGAGAAGGGGTGAAATGAGAAGTCTCACAAATTAGCTGATCCACGTACTAAGTAATGAGTGTTCAGAGACGCTTGCTGATAATAAGCATTGCACTGCTTGCGAACGTCAAAAGCTTCATCTGGAACGAGGAGGTAATGCACATTCGGTTTAATGTGGTGAGCGCTACGGAGACCACGAACATTGGAGTCGGAGAGAGCAGGCCCTGGGCGCGGGCGATCGGGCAGTGCTAGAGTGCGCGTGCGTGCGAGTCGCGTTTACGCGCGTGCCATAACGACGCGTGCGGTGATAACACGCGCGCCGCAGGGCGGTGCACGCTGGAGCGCGAAATTGTCCCCGCACGGCCGCTGAATTATCGATATCTCGGTCGAGCGTCCTCTCCCGCGCCTCCGCCCTCGCTCACGCCTCTGCCAACGCCCCCACGCGCACCGCGCCTCTGGAGGAGAATTCTAGCGACCGCCTGCTCTGATCGGTAGTTTTCCGTGGTTTCTCCGATCAACACCAGGCGAATGCCGGAGCACTACCCTACCAAACAGGCCACGGGCCGGGCCACTGGCCTTCTTCTTCCTTGTTCTATCCTCTCCCCTTACACACACACTTACGCTAACATGCACTACACTACCACATATTGCGGTAGACCGGTCGGTAGCTTAGAGCTTGTCCCGGCTGGGACGGTGCCCCGCTGGTGGGAGAGTCCTGGTTATGCAGGAACCCCACTAGACGACGGTACGTCGGCGCCGGATCTCGCCAGCCAGCGGGGGAAGATCACCGCCATCTTCCGAGAGAAAAACATGCACTACACTAACGATACTAGAGACCGAAGCAGTTGATGCGCCCGGAAACACGAAAATATCAATCAATCAATCAATCGCACCGCGCCCTCACTTCCCCTGACGTATCCTCCGCCACACACGCTCGTACCTCGGGCTTCGCGCCCCCAGCGGCCCCAACGTCTTCACCCCACCTGCTCACTTATTGCCCGCGGCAACAATGCAATCCCAACAATGTTATCGCTATCTCCGGCACCGACCCCACCGCGCGTCATCCCATCTTTGCCTTCACCCCCCGCTCGCTCCCCCCCACGACGGCAGTCCAATCCCGTCCCGTCCCTTCAACGTTCCCAATACGGTCTCGTCGAGGCCTTCACCCCAGTTGCTTCCCCCCCTCCCTCGACGTCAGTCGATTTCCGCTACCCCAGCGCTATCTCCGCACTGTCTCCTACATTGCCTCCTACACTGTCTCTGACCTGTTTCCGCACTGTCCCGATACTGTCCCTGACACTCCCCGACAGTGTCCACGCCGCCATCTCCGTCGTCGTCTAACCCGCTGTCTGCGCCGCTGTCTGCGAAACCGACAGCCAAGCATTGTCCAAACAATGTCTCAAACATCCCCCAATGTCTCTGACAAAGAATGTGCTAATGCCTCTGCCCCGTTGTCTTTGTTTTACCCCCACTCTCGTTCCCGTCTTCTCTACCGTCCTTGTGCTTTCTCGGCTGACACCACATTGTGTACCTCCACATCAAGCGTTGCCTTCGTCTTTGTACTCTCTTCGCACCGCACAAACCACGTCCCAGTCAGGGTTTTTGCTTCTCCCCACTAGCCCTGTTGTTTTTTGTTACGATTGTTCGGGGCCTCTTCTCCTTTCCCACTTCAATGGCCAGGTTCATCTCGACACCACTCGGCTGTCGCTTGCTAACCTACAAATTAATCCTCGTACTTGCGTCTGCCCTACCCAACTTGTTATTACTTACATTTCAATAGTAGTGAAGTATTAAAACCTTTTAGTGTTAAAGTTATGCATTGTTAGAAATCATGTAATTTAAAATGTATTCATAGAATTGTACAATAACGTTATGTTTGAAATCATTGCATTGTACTCTATTGCTATGGTGTCAGAGCTTCATGAGAATATCGTCAACAGTCAACATGCAGTTAAAAAATTTCCAATTTTTGTTAGCAATTTATTTTTAACTATGATAAAAGACAATCATTGCAGTCTAATGTGAAATAAATACTTTCACTTCTTCAATAACAGCGAAAAAAATTATCATGAAGTTGGAAAATTCAGTAACAAGTCACAGTCAATTAATTGATTTGTCATTAGAGCCTATTCGTCCACAGAATTTTCTATCCACGATTTAATTTCGAGGCCTTAGTGCTGCGTGTCCCAATGCCAGTCCCAAAGACATCCACAAATCTGTGTCACGTGCGCTCGCTGACTTGCACGTTCCTTTCGCCTTTTGAGAGGCCCTTCGAGTTCCTTCTTTAGCAGCGGTCCACTGGCACGCCATTCCTCTCGCGCGCTCCGCTGCAGACTCCCCCCACCCCACAGCCCCCCCACCCTCCCACGCGAGCGACCCCGCACACCGGGAACAGTTGACTTCTCCATAAAATTTCAATCCCGTCGCTTGTTCGTTGAAATTATGAGAGTCATAAATCTGCTGGCTCCGATAGCAGCCGCGGCCGCGGGCGGCGGCAGCGCAGTCTGGCGGGAGCGCTCGGCGGCTGTTTCAGAATAAGTTCAAATAGAAAGCCCACCCACTGGCTTGGACGTTCGCTCGCTCGCCTGTTTGCTCACGTAGTTGTCTGCTTGCTTGCTGACCCGCGTGCTTGCTCGCCAGCTTCTTTGCTCGCCCACGCTCATGCTTGCCCGCCCCACCGCTCACCTAACCACCCTTTTCTACATTCCTAGTATACCCATTTGCTTGCCCTCTTCGCACCCTCACGTCCCTCTTCATTTGCTCATCTGGCCACTTCCCGCCTACTGCCCTGAATCATCTTGCTCCCTTCGGTTTTAAACCACTCCAGTCCATTTGGCAGTCTCTCACCGTTCCCTTGATATGTGGTCTTCGTCTCCCACCGCCCCTCCGGCAATGCTCATGCTTCTTTCGTCCACTTCCCCTTCACAATTGAAGTGTTCTTCTCGCATCTGGCCGAACCTCTGTCAATCGCTCGGCCCGTGAAAAGTATAGTCTTACTTAAGCATTTAGATTAAGCCAGATATAGTCTGATTTAGTCTTAAGACTGACTGACACCTGCATTTAGATTTTCACGAGTTCGCTCTGTTGACCGCTGGAGCGCTTCAATATCTCCTAATCAAATTATTCTCATTATCTCTTTCTCGTCTCCCTCACAGCATGTGTGTGTTTCACACCTCATTTTCGTAGCAAGATATCTCCGTGAAAGTGCAATCTTCGGACATGATTCTACGATTCCACGTTTACACATTAGACCTCCTCTGTAGCAACTACTCCAGTTTTTGACTTTCGGGTACTCATCCCTGGAGCACGCGTCGACCCTGTTATGCCTCACCTCTTGACACGGGAGTAGGTATAGTTTGGGGTGGAGCGGTCACTTCTGGACAAAAGTGACATATCAGCCTATGAGAACTTTCGGTCGAAATAAACGATCATACTCAAGCTTTTCTAGAGTTCTCCAGCGCTACAATTCTTTCCAGCATTGCTACATCTTCATATTGATAGTTAATCACTTGATTTTTTTTCCTCTCCAGTTCCCATCCCTGATGTTCCTATGTAAATAAATGCCGTTCACTTTAAATACAGTTTAATACTGCAACGTACATCAGTACATCCAGAAGCCATTACGCGCTTTCCTCTCCCCCTCTGCACCCATTGCCACGCGCCCACCCGCTCGCCCGCCCGGCGCTTTGCCGCAGCCCGCGCCCTCCCGAGCCCGGAAGGGGGGGGCGGCGGCCGGTGCGCGCCCGGTCGCGGCAGATCTGGGGCGGCCGTATATCAGCGGGCGGCAGGAGGGCGGCGCAGCGCGAGCGGCCGCGCGGGGGGGGGGGGGGGGGGGGGACGGGGGGGGGGGGGGGGGGGGGGGACCATAAGGCTGGTGAGCGGGCGAGCACAGGCGGGGGGGAAGGTGGGGAGGCGGAAGGGGGGGGGGGGGGGGGGTGGGCAGGACGGGCACGGCGGGCAGGTTTGTGGGCGGCCGGGCGGGGGCGCAAGGCGCGATTCCTGCATCCTATCGCCCAGTGTTCGCCGCTTGGGTGGTCGTGGCCGCCAACGGCTACTCGATTCGCTGTATTCGCTGTGCTCTTATCCCTTCAAATAGCACTACGCTGTCGTATGACGGCGCAAGAACACATTCCTCTTACATACAAGGTATTTCAATAATGGAGATGAATTTTCTCCGGAACTGCGAACCAGGTGCGTAGATCAGATTGGTCATAAATTACGTTACTCTTAAACACCTACTTTATAAGTATGTAATAGAGGCTGCAAATAATTCCGTTATTAAACAAATTTCATGAAGCTCTGTTATGTCTCGTGTATATAAATACAACTAAATATTTTACTTACTCAATTTACGTCAACTTTATGCAATGCATACTGAAATGCAGAGCTTTGTTTTTCTTTTGTAGGTGACGTGGTATATAAGAAAGGTGTTAATGATTTGTCGGTGCGGCTTGTTGTTAACATCTCATAACATGGTAATTAACCTAACAAAATGAACTAGACCATTCTGACTCAGCGATAATTAGTTCTATGTTTGAAAGCAGACTGTTTGTGCAACCAAAGTATAGGACATCGTTGGAAAATGCGATTGCATGTTCTCACGTGATGCCGGTGTATTTATTACAAGAATAATGGAAGGCCTTTGCATTGGTTAGACTCTGGGTCTCTGGGTAATGTTCAACGTAATTACATACCTCCCTCCTTAGTAAATTTAAAAAAGGTCAAGAACCGTAAGTAGCGTGAATTTTGTCAAATACGGGTATTCAGACGACAATGAAGTCCCTCACATAGCACAGGAGTGCCATTATGTGTAGTGATGACTTCACTGACGAAGGTTTTTCGCTTGGAGTATTCATAACGTTGTACTGTTGCTTGAAGCAACAAGATGACTATCTGCAGTAGATGTCCGTATGTGTTACTACTTCTTCCTTAATACCTCTAAATAACCAATCATTATTGGAAAAATAAGTTACTCACTTTCTCTTGGTAAAGTCTTCTCCTGTTAATACGTTATATTGCACAACACCCAAGAGTTAGATTCTTTTAATGAAGTGACCAATGTTTTGTGGAATTTCTTATTTGTGTGAAGAACTACCCTATTCCCTTCCAAACTCTACAAGAGCATTTAGATACTTTATCTATCTTATCGATCTATTATGACAGTTGCTAAAGTGCAAACTCACTTTTAATAAACTCTACCTAAATGAGTGTCATTTAGAGTATAATCAAAAATTCTCCCTGATCTTTCTTGAACTTTCTTCATACATATTGTACCTATGACAGTGACACTCCGGAATGATTTTTAGCTTTGCTTCGAGAAAGTGTGTAATGTTATCCTCCTTGCAATAATAACATCCACTGTTGTAGAACCTGATTGCATCTTGCTCCTTGCATCACAATGTGCTCTGACGAATGAGATGAGATTCATCGCTTTCTTGTCTAACCTCGCCACTATGGTTTGCAACAGTTGTCTTTCAAATTACCCTCTATTAATAGCTCAAAATACATACTACTTCTTTTATTATTTTGAAACATCATACTGGATCTTAACCTTATGTGAGTGAACTACATTCAGAAAATTTATACACTTCCGTCTTTCATTATATATTACAATTATCCATTGCAAAGTGTAAAACACTTAGGAGTGTATATTAGACAAACACACACACACACACACACACACACTGAAAACACTATCACATTTCGATGCGCTTAACCTGCAATTTCCGTAGCCTGCTTTTCTAATGCAAGTGGTCGTGCAGTGTTATGTGTCACAAGCAATACAAAGGGCATTGTAAACCACGCATTCGTAAAGTAGTCAATACCACACATATTCAAAGAAGGAATCTCTACTTAGAGTTTTGTTATAATTGCTAATTTATAATGTTTTTGACGCACCAAAAAATGTCATATTTTTCTCTGGTATTATCGTTCTATTTCATTCATCTTGGGCAATAATCAGAGCCCTTTTTACACATCTGTCTATTACTCTGGAGAAAGCAACAGAAGTCAAAAAGGGCACTAATGGTCCGAGTGTATTAAACTGATAGCGAATGTGCTAGCGATGAAAATCATTGCTTACCTGTATATCCTAGTATAATAATCGAGTAACATGAGGCCATTGCCTCTTTCTTCACTGTTACACCCGTTTTGTGCCTCCAATTCAGACACATGAGGCGACTCAGTCTTCTGGAGAGGAATGGGTCACTGTTGATCAGATCCATAGAGAAAATTCTAATAAATTTCCGTTAAAAACTTTTTGACTTTTACAAGCTACTAAAACGAGTTCTCGATCGCTATAGCACTTACAGAAGTAATTACTAGGTCATTTGATATCTTCTACTAGACAAATCCACTGCCACAATATTTAACCGGATTCCTCTAGAATTTTATGGAAGATTTCTAAATACAAATAGCTTTCAGATTGACGTTAATCAAATGAATTTTTATAATACAACCAAAATGTAACAAAACTTTTTTTATTCCATGCATTTTCATGAAAATTTTTATTTGAAAATGGGCGAGTCAGGTGACTGTAATATTTTTAAAATGTATTTTTGTTATGAACTTGTAAAGCTCAAATGAAAAATTTTAACATGAAAATATTCATCGGAAGTTCCACGCTAAACTTCATACACAATCCAACGAGCGAACAGCCACGAAAGCCATTTTGTGGGCGAACGACGCAACAAATAAAATAAATATTATCGCAGTTGTTATTTGCATGCACTGTTTTATACATGTATTAGACAAGTCGCACGAAAATATTTAATCAAAACGTTTCTACTAGACGAAATGGATCCACACCCCTGTAAGTTTGACTGTGCTATGCTGGAGCTCATTGTTTGTCCTACAAGTGGCATTCAACGTGCATGTGTACAGTTTTCATGATGTGATGTGAAATGTGTCTCCGCGAGGCAAATTCTTAACTACCGAAAGGGAGATAAATAGTCTTTGTGTTCCAATTTGTGTGGGTTTGTCGGTGCGACCTGTCAAAGCAGCCATCTATCCATCTGTCCATAGCTTCATATGTCTTCCTGTCGCTCTGACGCTATGCTGCTTGTCTGATATCCAACACAATCTGTTAAACTGTCCATCATATATCTGATGAATGCCTAGGATGTTGATCAGGATTCTTATTGAAATGACATATTAAAATATAAATCACGTAATTTAAAAGTGCACCTTTATTGAATATTTGAAAATATGAGGTGAAAATCCATGTTTTTATTTTTTACACTATTATTCTGCTTTGGTTGAAGGCGTATGTATTGTGCTAAACTGCGTATTGAAATAATGGCATTTTGTATTATTTCTTTCTTTTCTCAGTTACATTTTAATTGTTAAAATTACAAAGATACAGGCTTCATTTAAATGACTGTCTTATTAAGTAATCAAAACCTGTCTACAGCGGACGAACGGAAACTGTTTTTCTTGGTGAAAAAATACAGGTTGTGACACTTCCATTAATTTTAGAATTACCATTAAGAAAATTGAAGGGTATTTTAGCTTTTTCGTCTAATATTTGACATATCTTGCATTTCCTCTATACTTAATGCCCTCCACAAACATATGATTGCAAATAAATAGTGATATGCAATGTACTGTATCATTGTCACGTTTTCGACATCGAGCATTAAACTCAAATCAAATTGAGTGTAAAATGCATTGATAATTTATGTTGCGAGAATAGGTGGATTTAGCATGTACAATCGTCGTTCCACTGGACAATCATAGGCTCAATTTGGAGTGGATTACCGCCAACGATCACAAGCGATGAAAATGTGCTCCCTCTGCGTTATAATGTGGTTAAATCCCATCAACTTTCTAGGTTGCAATTACAATTCAGTTGAATAATCGCCTTTAGTCTCATGACGGAGTACATTATTTATAATTTACAGAGGAGTGAAATACAAGTTCTGATACAAGAATGTGATACATGATTTTCAAGAAGATTTAGTGCCACTTTTAGAAAAAACATTGCAGGGTCTAGTTTTTCGTAGTGCAGTGAGATTGGAAATTCTTGCTTTATTATTCACATAATGTATACTATTTTCGATAATGAACTGCATGGATATTGATTTTTTATCTCTAAATAACAAATAAGTTCAAACATATTTTCACAAAATGGTTCAAGTTTTGGCAATAATTCCATGAAAATTCTTTTGACTTGAATGTACTGTGACATACCAGCTTGTTATCAATATGAAATTCAGCGAATTTCATTATAAATAATACTTTATTAGCAAAAAGACGCTGGTTGCCTAGGTACCGGAGTGCAACACATAAACAGTGCTAATTAGTTCAAAAGCGGACGATGAGTAGATCGCATAATTTTGTTTTGAAACAAGAGAGTAAAAGATTAAAAAAGTTGACATGTTGAATTAGGATACAAAAAGATTCATTCGAGCTCTTGACACGATAGCGATCGGATCAGGGTGCTAGATATATAGCAGTTTACTTGAACGTAGAAAATTTACGCGAGTTCGAACGTAGTGATTTGTCGTCGTTAGTATTAAAAAGATAGAACTCAGAAATTGTTTTATACAAAGTGAACAGTGAATGCCGAAAGTGGGACTTATAAATTTTATTAAGCGGACAATTATAATCGAACTTAGTCTCCGATGATAAGAACCCGATAATGTCTTGGTGAACTTACATGCTAATATTTTAACAGCACTTACGATTTTGCTTAGGCAATGAAAAATAAGGGGTATTAGAACTTGTAGCAATTCAATCACGTGAATGGGGATGGAAATGCAATGGGTAAACAGTGTTCATAGTAGTTTATGAGAAGAAACGACACGATACGGATTTGGTCGGTAGCAAGAAAGAAGATTGGACGAGGCCCATTGCTGAAGTCTATGAGGAGACATCCTTTACCAGGACAGCGCTCAAGATTCTCATGGATAACAGGTTATATAGCGCTATAGTAAAGTTCATGTCCAAAGAGAATGTTATACTTTGTTTATTTTAAAAGAAGTTACTAAAATTTATAAATAAATTTGTTATTTTCTATTGATGAACGCTGATTATCATTTGCCGTCACGTGCAATCCAGTAGGATATTTAAATTTTGCATTTCAGATTCCACGCTTCTCCGTATGGGGGAAAATTAAGTTATCGTAAGTATTCACGATTAAGTATTTACGCTGACTGTGTCAGCAACGGAGTTATAATTAAGAATAATTTGCGAGCTTATTCTCGTAAGCATTTCCTGGCGCCCATATATTTATTAGAAATTCGGAAACAGGTTACAGGAATTTGAGGGCCGCAAGACGGGTATATGGATGGGTATATTTCAGTACACGTCGTTAGGAATATTTTTATTTCCTATTTGAATTTTCTTCCCTTTTCAGTGTTTACTTGGAATTCTATATTAATCCAGTCTCATTGGTTCGCTGTTGGGTTGCAGTAAGAGTTTACAAAATGTTGTGCGAATTTTTCATTACATTTAAGAGACAATCTTATCTCATGATTTATCGTGACATATAACTGCAGTGATTATTGATGAGCTTGCGGAAAGCCCCGAATGTACCTTGGAGTACAGTAGTAACCTGCGAGACCATTCGCACCAGTTTGTGACCGAAGGGGGTCGACCATGACTAGGTTTCGTGCGTTCTAAGGAAGCTCAATGCAAGCTCACAGTTCTGAAATTCAGAAGTGATGGTGTTGAGAAAATAGTTCCATGGATCAATGAAAGTCTAATGTTAGTGTTTGAAAGAAGCCTGTATTGATGTTTCGGAACGCAAAGATGACAATGATAAGGACAAATTACTAGAATTAGAGCACGACAGTGTGTGTATGTGTGTGTGTGTGTGTGTGTGTGTGTGTGTGTGTGAACACTACTGAAGAGAGTGCTGAAATTGATTAAATGCCTGGAAACCCAAATAGATACTTGTAGATAAACATCAATAATTCAGCACTCGACTAAAATTGTTTTCCGTTCCAGATTCCTAAAATCTGTATTTGAAATGAAAAGACTTCATTACAGAATCCTACATAGTTCATACAGGAGGTATTTTCGGATCGTTTTACTCCTTCCAAATGAGAACATAGAAAATATCAGAACTCGTTATCAGCGAAAATTTGATACAAAATATCTTAATGTTGAACAAAAAACTTCAAATAGGAGTACTCTGCTCGGAATACATTGTCACGCTGGCGTAACAAAGTCGTTCCAGCAGAACACCATCGGCATCTGGAAATGTGATGCAATGTGGTGCAAAATCTGAGCAAGCTGCTCATCTGAAACGGACTCTAAAACATATTTAAGATACAGTCACGTAAGGGATCAACGACTTTGGTTATGATCTGTATTTGTTGTCCATAAGTCAAAGTAATGTAGTGTTAAAAAAACGTATAAAACAAGAGGTTTTTAAGAGATCCATCTATTGGCATATTTATGAGTCTCTCTGTTTAAAAACAAAATGCATATAACTTATGTTGCATTTTGTAGCGTTTGTAATTTGTCAATATGTTAACAAATTATACACTATTATGCAGCTAATCACTGTTTTGGGTAGCCTTACCTCTATATAATATTAATGGAAATATTTTGTTTATAAAAGAAATTTGCTAAATTCTTTTGTTTTAATGGACTTGTACTGTAATTGACGCGACCACTCTCGTTAAGATTTGGAGCTCCACCACTGAAGGTTTAATCGTGACACCCTTCTCTCATGTCATTATCGTAAGACGTAGGTATTTGTTTCATTCAGAACACACTGCACGCAAGTCCTATTTTCTGCGTTATTTGTCGGTATATCTACAGATGTGGGATCTGTAGATATCTACATATATTCTATATGCAGATATGAGATATCTACATAAGGGAAGGTGAAAAGAATACGTCAAGAGAATCCATGCATCAGATTAGTTAGATTACTGCCCCTGCATTCCACTTGAGTTGTTTAGAGAAAATCATCTGAATTACCGTCCATAACACCCAATCCCGAAAGTGGCATGATTTTCGACAAAAGCTTGTCGTTTGGGCGAATTCAGTCGCTGTCTGAAGGAGAATTCTAGAAGTCAGCTGTGCTAGTCGGTAGTTTCCCGTGATTTCTCCGACCAACACCAAGCGAATGCCGGATCAGTATCCTAAAAAATGGGCCACGGACCGCACGCGATCTTTCCTACCTCTTCCTTGCCCTATCCTCTCCCCTTACACACTTACACGAACATGCGCTTCACTACCACACATGTCGGAAGCCTAGAGCTTCACCCGGCTGAGGCGGTGCCCCGTTGGTGGGAGACACCTGGTTAGGGGAAATCCCGTTAGTCGACGGTAGGTCGGCGCCGGATCTCGCCATTCAGCGGGGGAAGATCACAGCCACCTCTCGAGGAAAACATGTACTACACTTACGGGCGAATGGTCTCAGTAATTAACGTGCCCGGAATCATTAACAAACCCAGCCACTGGGGTTCTTGTCAAGCAGAGGCTTTATTCACTAGCGCCGTATTGCTCGTCTCCAACAGCGGCTTTGAAGGTGGCGTCCGCGTTCTGCGAATCCGGGGGGCGCGCCGCATCGCCCGCCGCCGGCCGTAGGTGCCGCCTGTGAAGCTTTCCGCCTCCAGCGCCGGGCGCGCCCCGCCGGGGCTTTGCGGCCGCGCCGCCCGCCGGACAGCTTAATCGCCCGCGCGCCCGCGCATTACTCAGCGCGGCGGCGGGCGACGGTGGGCGACGGCGGGCGGCGAGGCGACAGCTGTCCGCGCTCCCTGCACCCGCGCCGCCCTCTCCCCGCCGCCCTCAAAGCCCCGCCGTGCTGCCGAATGCCGTGCGCCGCTCCGCCGCCCGCGCCGCCCGCCCCGCTCCGTACCTCCCGTCGCTTTCCCACCCGTTTCGCCGCAGCCCGCCTCTTCCTCCCCGTCGTCACGGCCGCTTCCGTACCTCCCGTCGCTTTCCCGCTCTGGTCGTCACTGTCGTCCTCGTCGCCGCTGCCTTCGCCGCGCCGGCGCACCGCATGTTTGTGGAACCCCCATGCCGGCTACTCTCCGCCTTCGTCCGCGCCGGAACACGCGCGCTCCTCCGCCTGCGCTCCCTTCCTCTTCATCGCCCTCCTCCCTCCGCCGCGGCCGCCGTCACCAGCCCTCCACCTGCCTCCGCGGCGGTCGCACCCTGCCCTTCAAGCGTTGTCAGAGGACCTGGGAAACGCGTGGCGCTGCTAGGCTCGTTGCCTCTCCGCGTCTCAGGTGGAGGAAGAAACGGATGACGTGTACGAGCATTGTAAAATATAGCAATCTCAGGAAGTTGTTGCAACATAAACTATACGCGCAATTTCTACGATTTTAATTTTGCCTATTTTTGCTTATTTCTGTACATATTCCAAAGATAATTATTTCTGTAAGTAGTACAGAGAAAGCCTTTGGCATACTATTGAAATGTTGACGTGTGAGTATGATATTTTTAAAATGAGTATGCCAAAGATAATTTTTAACGGAAAAATTGAGTACTCAATATTTTTTGTACGAATCCGTGGATAATTATTAGTATATTAATAATACTTTTCAACATTCTAAGCGCAGCTATGGTGATTCTTGCCGCTCTGGTGTTTTGTTTTCTTTGCAGTAACCAAATGCTTTACACTGCTGTGGATCTTTGCGGAACGCTACGTCAAAATCTATCAATCCTCAAAGTATCAATATCCAATAAATAAAACATGAAAAAAATCACTAGTCCCAATGGGTTCTGAAAAAATATTTTTATTGGATTACAGCAATATTATTTTTAACTAGAGAGAAACTCATGAGAAACAACGCAAATAAAAAATATATTTACAGTATTCTATGGTGAAAATGCAGGTTAATCTCTAGACAACTGCGAATTCGTATTGGTTCCTTTTAAATGCTTATCGTGAAATATGAAACAATGAGTCAGCAGCAGCATAGTCTGATATCTCTCTCGAGTACATTTGCAGGAAATAGCTGCAATAACGGGTCTCCTTCTTGTCTAACCTTCGAAGAACATCGTGCCTCACCTTGAAATTACTTTTACAATGCTTGATCGTAGCAATACCATTGTTTTATGACAACCCGGCAGTCATTGTCGATTAGATTTATAGCTTAATGGCGGTATAAATGAGTATAAACGCTCCCCCTAAATTCGTTCCCTCGTTGCAGAATACAACACAGTGATGCGGGTGAATTGACGCGTTTTGTTTTAAATTATGTTCTGCTGGGGAATCGCTTTCATTAATTTCGAAGTCAATTCCCTCTTCATCAGCGCTAATCAGGGCCGATCGCTTTACACGACGTGCGCGTCTGCGTGCGTGCGTGCGCGCGCGCGTGTGGGCGTGTGCTGATGACGACGACTGTGCGCTTGTGATTGATGGCGCGGAGGCTTCGCCCAGCCGCCTGTCACGGCCGCCCGGAGCAGGCGCCCGCAGCGGACGCGCCATACGCGACCAGTCTTGCCAACGCGACGCAGTTTACACGCGTCGTCTGTCAATTGGAGTCGCCGGCGCTCTCCGTCAGCGGCGCGCGCGTGTGCTGGCAGGCGCTCGCTCCGATCTTCGCGTGTCCGAAGCTAGCGTCCGAAGCTGAGTGCGCTGGAGTGCTAATGCTTTCAATCAAGCGAATGTTTATGCCTCTTGATGTGTTATGTAAATGTATGGTGTTTCGAAATGGTAAGTGTGAGTGTTTCGAAAAGGCGCGTAATTTGCGAACGAGTCAAGTATCTCTTTAAGAGGCTTGATATGAAAAAAGTGAATAAATATTTTTCCAATTTGTAGTGAAGTACTTTCTTTAACGTATGTGGAGTCAAAATTCTGGTTTTGTGGGACCTCGACATCGAAAAATGTGCTGTCTGCAGAACTTTTTTCCGTCTGTCGTCTGTGAGTAGAACAATGCTAGAGGCTAAATCGTATGCGGAGTTTTCACCAAAACTAAAATTCCCTCATCAACCTTTCTGATGTCGCGGCCCCGTGAATTTGAAATATACAAGTATATTTTTGATTTTCTAGGTTACTTTACATGAACCCTCAATATTTTCAACATTTTCTCATAAATGGCTCTACATTTTTTTCTTTAATTTTTCTTCTTTTGATAGAACAAAAGGATTGTATAAAATGGCGCATTACCGTTGAATTCTATGAGCTTTCGAAAATTGCAAAAGTTTAATTTTTGTGCATATTCCTACCACTACAGTATTGAAGATAGTTTTTTCTTTTAAATTAAAATTTGCTCTCCACATTTAGTTTGTTCATTAAAGACATGTACATTTTTTGGAACTATTAGTAGTTGGACTAAAACAAAACCCCAGCTCAGAGTAAAATAAGAAAACTAAGTAATTCTCGAAATTCTATGTTTTGTTAGCACAATTAGTTTATTGCGTCCTGTGCGGAATGTGATTTGCACACACTTCACAGTGTTTCTCACACGCTTCGTCATATTTCGCACACTATTAGATAGATTGAAAAGGATATACTTTTGTTCACAGAAAACAAGCACAAAAAATGTTTCGCGCGCGGTGTGATAAATTGTTTTCATTACATTGCGCGTAAATTGTGATATTTATGTAAAGTGGAAGTGTTATTTTCTGAATAAGATTATGATATAAGAAAACAAACAAATATTAGAGAATATAAATTCGTATAAATACGATATTTTAACCATCCAACACCATTAAATTGAATATCGTAAGTATAATAGTCTTGTAAAATAATACAGGTAATATTTCAAATTATTGGTACTATATTCCTAAATCATTGTGCTCTTTTACTGAACAAATGTGTCGTATTTAAAGGCAATAAATAATTAATATTTTATCAAAACATATTCACTTAAAACATTTGTCATTTGTGCGTATATATTTAACTGAAAATGATGGGTTGAATTATAGTTTTTAGATAATTACAAAAGAGTCATTTATCTAACTGAAAATTTCTTGGTGCATAAAAGTTTTTTTATTTAATGATGTTTAGAATTCTTGTACTATTAACCAACATTTGCTTCGCATCTAAATGATTTTTCTCTTTATAAAACTCTGACTGGTTATTTTTGGTTGTAGTGCTTGAATATAAAACCCGAAAACAATGGACAATTTTTAAAATCATTAGAAAATGTATCTTTCCCCTTGCCTTTTCGGGTTTTTTTAGTAAATTGTTGAAAATCTCACTTTGTTTACAAATTTCTAAGTTAATAGCTGGACTAAAATAAAAATTTATACAGATTAAAGTACGATCTAATTTTCGATATTTAATAAAATAAAGACGAATAAGTATTTTTCTAATAAATGAGTTTTAAATGTGTTCTAAATATTCGAATTTTGTTATTTAATGCATATATTATAATATATTTACTCTTCCTTCACCTTTCCAGTTAATTGAAAAGAATGTATCTAACCAATGTGGTATGTTCACATAATTTTAACTTAGAAAAATTCATTATTTTATCATTGTCTTTGAGTCGTTAAATGTTTGTGGTATTCAGCAATAACAACCGACTCAATGCAGGGTCGCGTTTATTAGCCGAAAATTTCCAGAAAAATTATCGCATCAACCCGCGTGTATTCATGCGGGCACAGACTGCCGATGAGAGGTTGCATTCAGCACACCCTCACCTCACCTCCATTACAGTTACTACAGAGGATCATCTCCCTCCCCCGCGAAAAAGAGGAGAAATTCGTCGGTGGCTTTGAGCAGTCACACCCCGTGAGCCCGTTGCAACGGTTGGCAACATTGCACCGCTCTGCCACGCGTAAAGGGCCTCACTAGTGGAAACGAGGCTGTTGGAAAATGGGCAAGCGCTTGGGTCGGCGTCAAATATTTATCTCCATTGGCTTTGTGCCTTCGGTAATGCTTTGAAAATCCGCCAAAACGTAGTTTTAGACATATGCATACAAGCGAGCCCGCACGTTTCGCCCCTTTTACTCAGCGTTTGCTCCCCGCCGTATTTTCGGGCGTTTTCGCCCCCCTCCCCTCCGCTTTTTCCCTCTGCGCGCTGTCGACGACGAGAAGATATGAATGATTTTCGAATTATTCCCCAGGCGCGCCCCAGCCGCCGTCTCTTAGCCTCCTCCCGCTCCCGCCCCGCCCCGCCCCGCCCGCCCCGCCCCGCCCTGCCCCGCGCCACCCTCCCAGCTCCCCGCTGGCGAGCATTAGCGAGCTGAAATAAAGCACCCGTGGTTAGTGCGCCGAGTGGGGGCGAGAGGTTGAAGGAGATCTCACCAGAGTGTGAGGTATCTGCCTCCACGAGGTCTTCTCTGAATCTTCTGATATTCTCATGATCTTTCTGTTAAGTCCTCTTACGCACAGGGTCGCCGTGATCTTGGATGGGCCTGACCGCCCACTCAACGGACCCAACCCTCTCATTCCATCCAACCGTCATTCCAGTCTGTATCGTCTTCATTGCTATTTGCTTCTTTTTATCAGCTCTCTCCGGCTATATTCTCTCCCAAACTACACTTTTACTTTCTCCCCTTATTACTTACTTACGTATTAAAGGCAAAGTATTGTGCTGTAGAAATACTAAAGCGGCTAGTGGCGAATTTTCGTCAGCGAAACTCAAATTGTAGGGCCCTGATTTCGAAAAAGTGGATAAATCGTGTTTCTTGATGTAGTAATTTACTTTTTATCTCGAATCTTTATACTATTACATATTGACAATTAATTTAATTCAAAAATGTATTTTAAGACGGAATATTTTTATGCACTTAATAATTCATTTCACTGCATATACGTCTTCTGTTTTATAAAAGTGCGTTACGGTGCATTATATTTTAAAAAGAAGATTGCAAAGGAGGTTAATAAATTCGTAAGATTACATAGAAGAATGTAAACATCAGCTTTAACTTCTTCCATCTATCATTTTTTTATCATTGTCGCATATCTGTTCCAAATCTTCCTTGTTCGCTTCCTAGTACGAGGCAGTTCTTCTGCATTACCTCACATTCCCCTGACTCGTGATCGCTGCTTGCATCGCCCTCCCTCCTTGATCCCCTCTCCCCCGGCCACTGAGCAAACGCAGCGATTCGGAAAGCGCCCGCCAAGATGATTTGCATGACATTCGTCTAGGGTCGCCACGCGCAGATGCATCTGTTCATGTGCAAAGTGGTTGCACAAATCGCGTTGCGCGTGCCTGGCGTGGCCACCGTTGACAAGGGTAAGCCTCGTGGCTCATTATTCACGTGGCTCTAGAGGATGTGAGAAAACAGAAAAACAATGTTGTAATGCATCGAAAGAATATTAGTTGGGAATGTACTCGTGAGAAGGATTGAAAAGTTGTATTTTTGTATTTGTGCTGAAGAAGGATATTTTTTGTTGATGTACAAGTTAAACATTCTCAAATATCTGTTCTATAATTAATATACCTTTTTTTTAGATTTGGTGGAATGCAAAAATTCTATCCTATTAGGTACTTCAGTTTTAAATGAATTGCTACTGTTATGCTCAAAACACCACAGAATTTAAAGAAAATCTTGATTAATTTTTTAGCATATAAGTATTGTTATATCCACTTTTGGGAAGTAGAAAATTAATGCATTTTATGCACTAACGACCAAAATACCTCGCAACTATATCTATCATTTTATTTTCGTTATCTCTGGAGAATTCACACGCGTAATATAATTAACCATCTTTCTTCAGTATTAACGAATTTGTTGATATATATATATATATATATATATATATATATATATATATATATATATATATATATATATAATCAAATATGGTAGTATTTGGGTAGTTAGTACATGAAATGCATTAACTTTCTACTTCCCAAAAGTGCATATAACAATACAATTAGCGTAAAAAAGGAAGATAGTATTGGTCTTAACAACATCCAATGTATTACTTACCATGGTTACTGTACAATTCTAAAAGTCTAAATATGCCTCAGCAGCTAGTTAGGTAAAAGTATTCCACCTCAGCTTCTGAGCAATTACCCCCATATCGATCAAGTTTTTCGTCCAATTTCTCTAAGTATTTAACCAAATGCTGAGATTCTTGAGAGCTCCCTGTTTTGCTTCTGGAGTAGCTTTACTTTCTGTGCACGTTTTCTTGTGCCCAGTGGGGAATGTAGTTATTCAAACAATCGTTCTTCGTGTTGTCGCTGCAGTAACTGGATTCATATAGTAATATAATAGATAATATTCTAAATCTTAAGTTCAAATGGCTTTACATTTCACGGGAGCCAATATTTTCGTATCTACCCATGCCAAGAACGTTTGTTTCTACCTTTTTTTCATTTTATTCAACGTAATACACATGTTTGGGTAGGTATCCTAAAGCTGAAGAAAATGAGCACAGGTTGCAATTCTCTCCATAGTATATCACACAAATTTAACTGTTTCTGATGTTAAATAAAGAAATAAATAACAAAAGATTTAATACTATAGATTATTTTTCTAATAAGAGAAAGTTTTGTATTTACATACCGGCTTTAAAATGAGCTACTAATGATGACGAATGATACAGAAACACCGTACACTTTGTTTTGTGATTGCAATGAGAAAGAACAACGCATAATGCTTTACTCAAGAATTCACTCTCAGAGCTCTTTCGCGGCGAAGCGTCCGTCTGGGACGATGATGTGTATCATTACTCACCCCTGAATGTTGCTCCTGCTGCGCCAGCCTGTCCCGTAATACTCTCCCGCATTGCGGGCCTGCCTATGCGCCAGGCGCACTGAGCCATTTCGGGGCGGAGCGGGGCGTAACGCGTCGCAGCCTTTCCTGCCGCCCCCGCGAGGGGGTTTATCTTTCGTCGGGGGTTGTTTTCAGTAGGCGTCGGCGTCGGAGCATCAGCGAGGGGGGAAGCGAACCGTCAAGACGGTTTCAAGAGAGATCTGTTACGCGACTGAGGCGTTGAATTTATTGCCGCGCATGACCCATCATCGTCGAGAGCAAGCAGCCCTGACAGCCCCGTCGAGTTGCCCTAGCGGCGGCGTGGCGAAGCAAGGCGAGGCGAGCCGAGGCGCTGACGTATTTCCGGCCCCTCGTTGGCGGAGCGCCATATCCCCTCGATTGTTTTCACTTGCTGGCGCCATGTTTTATATGTCTCGTGGGCCCGCATTTGGACGGGTCTTGACTTCTAAAATATCGATGATGCGTTTCCTTGCTAAGTCACGACTCGCTCCGTTGCTTGTTTATCCACTATTATGCGCGTGCAGCAGGCAGATCATTAGTTGAGAAATATAATGCTAATCGGAAAATATATTCTTAATGTGGTATATATACAAACATACATGAAGACCCTCAATTTTTCTGCGATATTTGTATCTGGGAGAAAAAGCATTAATGAAAAAATAAATTAAAAGTAAATGAATGCGTATCAGATGAATACCCATAATATTCCGTCATTTTGGAAAGATTGCATTTGTTTAATTAACCAATTTACAGAAAAAGGAAAGTATAGAAAATTTAAAAATATTCAAAGTACATTTCGACCTTACAAGCAGCTCATAAGAACACTATGCACCCAGCTTTTTCTTCAACCAGCAAAATGATTAATAATTATTGTGTAATGGCTAGTGTTTGTAATGTTCGAGAAGATTTATTAAAACAAACATGTTTTGTAATACGGTTAAGGTGGGGAGGCGCACTCAAGATTTTTCTTGTGTGGGGATGGACTACAGGTGTGTCCAACCGACTTGATGTTGTCTTTTAAAGAATTTTTCAAGTATTCAGAATATAAAATGTATTTTTGTTGCCTTGTAGTTCATATTTATAATGTAAACTATTTATATATTGAATGCCTTTCGTTGATTCGCAGGGAAAATTAGGAAAAGCTATACTTTTAAATGTGCTTCATTAACCTCTGTGGAGGAAGAAGACCCACCGCCCACCCCGCCTTGGGTCCTCCACTGGTTTAAGTGTTTGATTATTGTTTCACACAGTGTAAATTGTAGTACTCAATAAAACTCTTGGAGAAAATCCATTAAAAATGAATCATATGGATAGACTTCCCTTTACACCGCATGCAAGAGCTGTAATTATTCTGAAAACTGAGTTAGTAGCCTCTGTTTTAAAGGTAACAACTTCCGCAATAGCCCCGGGTAAAAATACCTCTCTGGACAAATGGGAGTTTTCTGAATCCCGTTCTGACGTGAACGGCCTCTTCCGGTGCTTGGCCTCCTTTGCGGCGCGAATGAATATCTGCGCGATAAGGCGCCGCGAGCGCTGCGGGCGGCGCCGCCGGGAAACACCGCGGCGGCAGGAAGGCGAGGCGCAGGAAGTGCTCAGGGTCGGGACGCGGAAAATGGGTAGATCCAGGGGGATAAAGAGGTTCCTCTAGCACTACGAGAGGGACGTAATACCTGAAGACGACCCATACAGTGCCCGGTGTTGGGTGTCAAGCTTGAATAATAGGCGATAAATTGGTAAAGAGCGTCGCCGCCGATTCGAGAGAAGTTAACGTAAGATGTAAATTACGAAAATAGTACAAAAATGCACAGGTCAAGATGGAAGAAATATGATATTACGGAAACAGAGTTGTTTTAATTATATGTGAACGATGACGAAAAGCAAAATAATACTCATATGAGATTGAACAATACAAAGTAACTAAAAAACAAGAGGGCGGAAACGCTACGTGTCATTAATCTTATGGCTACAATATTTCACTACAAATGAAATGTGATATCAAGGGTATAAAATAACGAATCAAATAGAAAGAAGAAGAGAGCTAAGTTGCACCAAGAATAAAAAATCAGATACAAAGGGAACAAGAGCGAGGCAATTGTGCACATCGTGCAAGAATGAAGAGATAAATTTTGAAAACAACCATCAGAAATTTCATTTTGCTCTAACTGAAAATATCAAAATATGAAATAAAGTTTACCAGATGAGCACTTGAGAATTAGCGTCAAAAACGACACGGTGTCGAGGACCCGTGAGAGACGGAGAAAAAGTGAGTAATCGAACAGCAGCCAAAAGCAAGAACAGAGAATAAGGGTGGTGAGATAGGACCCAAAAGTTTTAGAGTGCGTTTATAACAAAGCAACGGAACAAAAATACCCCCAAAAAATAGCAAAATAAGTTGCCTGTGAGGGTGAGAAAATTAACACTTAGAAGAATTAAAAGGTCGGCGTGAGCAAGGAAGAAAAGAAATGTAGAGTAAACTTCGGGGAAATGACGTACGGGTGAGAAGGGGCGTGTACGTTTTGTGTCACTAGCAACAAAAAGAAAGCCGTCACGCGAAAGAAGGAAATAAGGAAGAGGGTAAACAAAACTTTGCAAAGAAGAAAAAATATGAAATACGCTGTAGCAAAAGGGGTACGGATAAGCCATGTAGAGTAAGGAAGCGAAGTAAAAAGGAAATAAACTGAGCACGGTCGGCAAAAGCTTATAGAAATAGCTTGGTAAGAAAAGGTAAGGAAATAAGGTAAGGAAAGGGAATTTAAAAGGTAGAGAAAAACTTGGCAGAAGATGAATGTAGATCCGCATTTTGAAACACAAGCGAGAGTGTTAGGGAAGAGAAACGTAAAGAAAGAAGGCAAAGTGAAAAGGAAAATAAAATGGTCGTGGTCGGATAGGGGCTTACGACGTTTTGGCCGACTGGTGAAGAAAACAACCCTGAGCGACAGAGACAAAACTTACTAACTGGAGCGGGAGAAGCGGCACGCTGTAGCCGAAACGAGAGTATTACGCTAAAGGAGAAGACAAAAAAAAAATTAAGGAACCCAGTGGGAATAGCGGAATATTTAAATCCAGTCAATAGTGTTACGAAGGAAATACGGAGTGGAAGAATACGAAGTAAAGAAAATAGACATGGTTGGCGGAAGGCTGTACAAAGCCTGTGGGCGAACACGAGAATGCAAACCTGAAACAAAACTCGGCGCACGGAGAAGGAATAAGTACATCATGAAATCAAGACAAAAGTGTCATGGAGAAACAACGGAGAGAAAGAACACGAAGTGAATAAAATAGACATTGTCGGCAAAAGTAGGTACTAAGGGCTTTGGGGCGTGAACACAAGAATGCAAGCCTGAGCGACAGAAGCAAAACTCACGAACCCAGCGTGAAGACCGGCATCTTGAGACCCAATTAATAGTCATGAAGCAACAACGGAGAGAAAGAATACGAAGTGAAACGGAAAATAAAATAATATGGTCGGCGAAAGGCGGTACTAAGGGCTTTGGGGCGCGAACGCAAGAATGCCTGAAACAAAACGCAGCGCACGCAGCGGGACGCGCGGCATCTTGACACCGACGCGCGAGCGGAAGGAGGAGTGGAGCAAGGGAGCCGGTGGCAGCATGAGCAAGGGACTGGAGGGAGGGGGGCGGGGGCGTGTTTGTTTTACGATCCGGCGCCGCGTTCATTCCGCTGCGGGTGCCGTTCCGCCTGACGTATTGTGTTTCTGTAATAAGCGCGACAAATTAGCGGCGCGCCCTTCCGACTGAGTTAGTGCGCGCCGGTGCGGGACGGGGAGGGAATTAGGGAAAAGGCGACGCAGCCGAAGAGGAGAAAGCGAAACTCCGAGTAGTTTCCGAGCGGCAACACATTACAATTAGGTCAGAGGGGTCACAGATAGATGTAAGATACAACAATGAATACGAATTTCTAAGACCGGAAGAGGTGGCTCAGTGCAACGACTGATGTCACTGCAGTGCCCTTGATCGGAGGTCCTGTGTTTGAGTCCCGATCTTAGCTTGTTACCTACGTCGAATTCAACCGTGGAGGAGAATTCTATCGGGCGGCTCCTCTGATCTGTTTACTGTGGTTTCTCCAACAACGTCAGGCGAAGGCCGGAGGAGCACCCTAATAAACGAGCCATCGACCGCGCGCGATCTTTCCTTCCTCTTTCTTCTTCTATCCCTTACACACACACACACACACACACACCAACATGTTCTACACAACCACACATGCCGGGAGACCGGTCGGGGACTTTCAGCTTGTCCCGGCTGGGGCGGTGCCCCGCTGGTGGGAGAGTCCTGGCTAGGGAGAACCCCACTTGCCGACGGTAGGTCGGCGCCGAATTCCACCGGGGCAAGATCACCGCCACTTCCAGATGACATGTAATCGTAGATTTCCGCGGCCAGAGACGTGTGGATGCTCTCGGCGTCACCTGAACAACCGAGAAGCCCTCTACATGTCAATTATTCTCAGATACTCGTATGTCATATTCTTGTAAATATTGGTTATAGTTCGCACGAGGTATCTGTACACTCAATGATACAAGTTTTAGGGTGAATGAGGCGCGGGAAGGGAGACACTGCGCATGCCCATAAAAGCCGTCTACGCACACTATCACTGTTCATAAAACACTGAGTAACCCAAGGGAAGCTAGGAGTAGTGATCGACCACAAATTTATTGAAATGATTGAAGGCGTTGTCATTGTCAACAATAGTATTTATTTCAATAATAGCAGCTTTCGATGTCTTAGCCATCATCAGTTTTCTGCTGTCTAGGAGCCACAAAAACGACTACCTTAGCCACCGAAAGCTGCTATTATTGAAATAAATACTGTTGTTGTCAATGACAACGCCTTCAATCATTTCAATTATGTAAATGTCAACTACAACTCACCACTGAATCAATACACAAATTTATTGTCCTGCGTTAGTAATATATTTGGGTTGTTTGGTTGTTTTCTAACACGAAATGTGAATGTAATATTTTTTGCCGAGTTTTCCTCTCGAAGAGCTAGGAAGTCGATGTTTTTGAAACGGTATTCAGTGCAGCGGTCTCCGTTCTCTTGAGACGCTACGGAGTGCAGAGATTCCGCGCGCGTTCTCTATGCTATGTGCTTAGATTGCACTCTCCCATACGTCACAAGCAGTTCTACTGCTTTTGACAATAAATTTCAAAGAAAAATTACTTTGCCCTCGACGATTCTCTATATATTTTTTTTTCATTTTGTATATTCTTATATATTAGGTCATCAAAATCCTAATATTGAAGTTCGCATCAAAAAATAATAAACAGGACAGACACAAAAGAAGTTTTATGTTGAGTAACATACTCGTACATTTGATGATATAAAAAGCAAACAAACGACAAACTCAAAAAAGGAAATAATGTTACGCTTACATTAAAGTTGTTATTTAGGATTGATAGGCAAAATCATTTGTCAAAAGAGACAAAATATAAAATAAAGCGTTGTTTAAAAGTATGATTCTACTCTTTTAAGAAAGAAGCACAGTAAGGCACTCACAGCTAGTAGTTGCTCTATAGAAAGGAATTGTATTCTACAAACGTCGAAAAGTTAGTGGTGCTAAAACTATATACGGTGCATTTTAGAGACATACTCAAATATTGAATCGAAGTGGCGGTGATGGTGGTTCCGGAGCAAGCAACGAGAATATGTCGCTCAGATCTGCGTTTGTTGCAGTTGTGTTTATGAATCATTCAAATGAAAACACGCGGCGAGAGAGGTCCCCGAGGCGGGGCAAGTACTCTGCAGAGCGCGGAAAAGCCCTACTACAGGCGCTAATAATGAAATTGCGCGAACAACCGCTCGTGTAGATTATTCTGGGAAATTTCCGCAGAAACGTTTCGGGCCAAAAAGGAAGGCAATTAATTTATACCTACCTGTTTCAATTCAGAAATCTGAATTTACATAGACCCAACTAATATGTTGTTTGTCATAGGAACACATCAAAATATTAGTATATTTCTTGTCAAAACAAATCCATATTTGTCCTCTTAATTGATGTCGTTGCTTACTTTGTTACATAAAAACATACATAATTATCAATGGTATTTGGTCTTTATGTCACATTCGTGTTATCCCGTCCGGTGTTCTAATACTAACCTCTCCTTAAGTTACTGTGAATTGAGTATATTTAGTTCTTTAAACACAAAAAAGGAACTTCTAAATCAAGGTCTTCAATATTCTTCGTGATAGTATAATGAATTTTTATACGCGGTTAATAATTTGAAAGTTTCATTTGAAACATTTCCTAACATTTTTTCTGGTAACTCAATTGAATTCAGTTCTTTGTTCTTGGTTAATCCACAACGAAGGGAAATGACCTTGCAAAGAACGCAATAACAGCAACAATGGGCGTTGAACGCTTTCCTCTCCACGCCGTCCCGCAGTCGCTGAGAGGGCGACAAGACAGCTCCCCCGCGCGGCCCCTCTGCCCCGCGGCGGCGCCGGCGTTTTACAGGCGGTAGCGACAAGTATCAGGCGTCGGAAGCGAGCAGCCGGGCGCGATCATAACTCTCTTTACGGCAGCTGTCTGCGCGGGAGGGGGCGGCGGGGCGGCGACGGCGGAGAGCGCGCGCGCCGCGAGGAAGGCGCGACCCTGGGAAGGGAGGGAAGACAAAGGCGGGGCGGAGAGCAAGTGGCGAAAGGTCGGGAAGACAGTGGGGAAGCAAATGGTCGTGGAAATTGTGAGGGATGCGTGGACAGTGGCGACGGGTTGTGAGAAAGAGGGGGGAAAAACCTGTGAGTGAGGAAACGCTTGGGGCTCGTGGCCGATTGATTGATTGATTGATTTTTCGTTTTTCCGGGTGCGTCAACTGCTACGGTCATTAGTCCCGTTAGTGTAGTGCATGTTTTTTTCTCGGGAGAATGCGGTGATCTTCCCCCTCTGGATGGCGAGATCTGGCGCCGATCTACGTCGGCTAGTGGGGTTTCCCTCAACCAGGACTCTCCCACCAGCGGGGCACCGCCCCAGTCGGAGCAAGCTCTAAGCTCCCGTCCGGTCTCCCGGAATATGTGGTAGTGTAGTGCATGTTAGTGTGAGTGTGAAAGGGGAGAGGATAGGACAAGGAAGAGGAAGGACAGATCGCGCGCGGTCCGTGGCCCGTTTTGTAGGGTACTGCTCCGGCATTCGCCTGGTGTTGATCGGAGAAACCACGGAAAACTACCGATCAGAACAGCCGACCGCTAGAACTCTCCTCCAGACAGCGACTGAATTCGACCTACGTGAAAAGCTAGTGCCTAAAATCCTGCCGCCGTGGGGAGTGGGAACCTAGGACCTCCCGATCAGAGGCGCTGCAGTGACATCCGTTAATGCCCAGAGCTGCCGGTCCCGGTGGGGGCTCATGGCGTCGAATGGCGGAGGAGTGCGTGGAGGGTGGGCAAAGAGACGAGCATGAGCGAGCGATCGTGGGAGAAAGCAACGGGGAACAGGTCACGGGCGGGGCGTGGGCGGGTGCGAGCAGCTCTAGTTGTGGCGTGGACTGGGGCTTCAACGTCAACTTCCGCGGATGCACAGAAACGACAGAGGTGATTCTCAGCACTCAGCTGATACAAAACCCTAAGTCGACGTAAAGAAGGACGCTGGCGAAAAACCATAGTGATAGTTTCACGACCTGAGTAAAAATGCTACTTTCAAGGAAAGAAATACGAATGTTCGAGACAGCAGAAGTAATGGATGACGGTATAGTTTTATAATAATGTTATTGAACTATATTACGATGACAAAAATGTTGGGAAATAATTTTGTAAGAGGTGTAGTGTAAGATGAACGAACGATTAAGGGTACAGGAAGGTTCAGCGTTGTTCGAAGAAGGCGTTGATCGAGGTCTCGGAACGTTAATGACAACGCTCTGTAATGGGTAGATGACTATTAAAAGCAATGAATTCTACGTGTTTTCTTGTAATGGAAAAGATACTCTACTCAAATACAGAATGTATAATAATTGAACTATTATGACGTTTAAAACAGGAACAACAATTTTGACAGTAACGATAATGTTACATCGCTAAATTAAATTGATAGTGAAATAAGAGTTTTCATCAGAGTATTCCTATCTTAATGGCCAGTATTTGGGTAACAATAGATGAATTATGTTGACGGTTCTTCCAGTATTTTATACAAGTTATTGATTTGCATACTCAAATTTGCAAGTGTTACTCGTTTTTTCGTAGTTTTCCAGCTCTCAAGTCATCGACCTTTTCACATCGCATATTTATAGTATTTATTTTACCTTAGATAAAAACAAATTATTACAATTGTGCCCCAAAAGATTTATTCATAAGTTGAAATAATGCGAAGATGATGATATCAGAACCCAACCAAGAAAGTTCGTTAACTTTCCCGGCTGCACACGTCGCGTCCTTAGTCTTGTGCGGCGGAAAAGACCCGGGCGGCGCGGAGCATCGCCGTTTGTTGCCTTCGGTGCGGGTGGCGGCGGCGGCGGCGGCTGGGCGGCGGGGCGTGCGTGCGTGCGTGCCGAGCTCATTAGGCTGCATTAATTAGGCGGCGTGAGTGCCACAGCAGGTGCGAGCTTTGCCCCGCGCCGCGCGCTTGCGAGCTTCTCGCCGCTTCGGCGTCCTATTCCGCGCACACGACGCCTCCCCCTTCCCCTCCTTCGGCTCAGCCCCTCCCCCTCCCCCGCAGAGGTGCTCTGCTTTGAGAAATTCTCTGCCGCTCCTGCTACTCCTCCGTCTTCTCCTGCGCCTACTCCAATCCGATTCCTCATCCTCCCTCTTTCTTCCCCTCTCCACTCTATGTTCGCTTTCCCATTCTTTTTTCCCCAAATTTGCCATCACTTCTTTCCCCCTTCCTCCTCTTCCCCGACTCTTCTCTTCCTCTATTCAACCTCGCCCCTCCGCTTCTTCCGGTTCGTTCCTCCCCCCACCCGTTTGTCCTCTTCCTACACCTCTTCCGTTTCCATCTCCTGATTTATGGATGTAAATAAAAGCTCTTGTAGTTTATGTCATGAAGATTTTTCACTTTAAAGTTGCACAATTCTCTGATGGTGAAAAAATAAAAATAATGGTTTTTTAATATATCTGTTTAATAATATGAACGTTTTACATTTATGTTAGAAACAAATTATTTTAAGTGATATGACCTATTTGAATTCATTACAAAGATTTGTTTTTATTATTACTTTTTTCCATTAGCTTTTAATGAATATCACAATTTTCGCTCATCCCCTGTAAAACGCCAACACCTACCAAAACCTGAGAATTTTAATGACATTTGTAAACATACTTTTCCTCGTATAAACATAAAATTCATTTAACTTTATTCATTGCAAAGATAATTCTTTATTTTTATTGTTAAATTGGGAAGCTGACGAAGCATGTCTTTACTTACTTTCCTTTCTTCATTTATTTTTACATTTTCTTAACTTAGTGTATTGTGTCTGCTTTGCAACATGCTCTAATACTTCATTGTTTATCGTAATTCTCTACGTCTTATTTAGGAAATAATTATTATTGTTTCTTAGCTAATGTTAGGCGAATACTGATTGAGGTAAGTTATTATTTCTTAATTTTCCATCATTTTCCTGATATTTGCTGTTGTATTTATCTGTGTCTCTTGACGTTGAGGTTTTAGCATCAACTATCTGGGTTCTTCTTATTGTAATTTGTAAATAGATTCATCCGCAAATACCATCCTCTCAGTATCGACTTACACCTATTTTATATTTATTCTCGTTCTCCATCTTCTCCTGTGCACCTTACTTTGCCGTAACTGAATAATTTCACTCTCGTTCATGGATACTTGTTTATCTTACTGCATTTTTTTAGCAAACAGCCTTTCCAGTGGCTCTCGACGTTGCTTGCGCTACATTACTCGCCTCCTCGAGTTATTCGCTCTGCCTCTGGCACCTCGGCCGGCTTGATCCGCCTCGCGGTGCCTCCCCCTGATGCACCCCTCGCCACCTCTGCCCCACCACCTCACCACCTTTCGTTTCGCGCCTTGTCTCAACTCCTCATTCCGACACGCTTCATCACTCCCATTTCCTCTCGCCCCTCCCCGTCTCGCCCTGCTCCGACCCGACCCGCCCGCCCGCCCGCCCCTCCCATCCCCGCCCTATCCCGCCCCCCCCGCCCTCCCCGCCCCCCCCCCCCCCCCCATCCCCCGCCTCCCCCCCTTCCCGCCGCGCCCCCGCCAGCTCCGTCTCATTCTCGTCCATCCTCGCCGTCCCCACCACCCTGCCCGGCTCCGACTCCCGCACCTCCGCAAGTGCCCTCCCGCGCCGTTTCATCACCCCTCAGCCCGGCCGCTTCACTTCCCATCGCGTCTCGCTCCCTTCTCTCCCCCGCGAGCCGCCTTTTGAGCTGACGCCGCCCGCGCCGGCGCTCCGGCGGCGGCGGCGGCGGCGGCGGCAGGGCGGGGAAGCGGGGCGGCGGAGCTTCGCGATGAAATGAATTATTTACCAGCGCAAAATTCGCGTGCTACTTAAGTAAGCTTCGCGCCGTGCTGGGCTCGAGAGAAGCGGTCGCCCTCTCCTCCCACTGCTCCGTGGCGGCGGCGCCTTGAACTCTCAGGCACCCCGTTCTCCGCCGGTTGGCGCCGCTTTTCTCCGACGTTTCGCAGTCAGGCGAGTTAAAGGAGAATCGGGGCTGACACCGTCCTCCAAAGAGCTGCTTCCATTGGACCGCGTTTGCGTTTGCGCTCGATGCACCCTCGCTCGCACTTTCAGGTTTCGTCCATGCGGTTCGTTTTGATAATGTACCCACTGTTGAAAATAATGGAAAAAATTGCTTCAAAGTCCAAATATTAAACCTCACAATTGAAGAAATGTGAAGATGATCAATTCTTTATAGTTAAAGATTTTTAATGTTTAGAAGTTACTGTTAAAATTGACACAATAATTAATCGTGAAGGACACTATTAATTGACATTGAGCTTGCACTAATGACATTCATGCACCGAAAGTTCAAGCGAAGAAATATGAATGGGAAGGAAACCTACAAAATATGCTAATAATAAAAAAAATTGATACATCCTTATTGACACATCCTTATTGCACGAAATTTCCACTAAATTTTATGTGACTGATCTTTACGGGTGTCAATTTTCAGCTAGCAAATTTTAGAAACAATTCTTACGGAAAATTGCAAGCTGTTTGAAGTAAAAACGCTTCTCGCCAATTTGCCTTTGTAACCAAATCGTCATTTCGTCATTTCTTCGTTCATTGTTACCTAATTACGCAAGTAATTAAGGCTCGCAGAAAAGAATGCCTCCGTATTTTAATTTTAAAACTGATAAATAGGTAATACCATTATCCCATAAATTATTCACGACATTTATGGAAGTTCTCGTGAAAGTTCCTTCGTTCCTTACTTTTTCTAAATCATCGAAACGTGTGATACATTGAAGAAATATGTTCCATATCATCCGGATATTCCAAATCAGTCCTTTCACATCACGAATACTACAGTTCAAAGGTGAAAAAAATTAAACATTGCTGTTGTAATATAACACATTGCACACTTCTGTGGTGGCAGCGAAGATTTTGTGGTACTCCATGATAAACTATCTAGAGTATTGGAAGTATTGTTCTGGAAAAAAAGTATTTGTGATATATGCAATATAACCATCATAATAATGACTAGTGTTCTGGAATGTATGTGAACCATTTACATGAACATGACCTTTGCCCAAACTATGAAAAAACATCCACTAAAACCAGAATTGCAATTCATACAAACACACAGACCACAATGCAAGATCACTCCAATCCCTGCAATCGGGTTGGGCCCCGCGTGAGTCGAAGGCAAACCCCGAGGCCCCCGGTCGCTCCTACGTCCCCAAGCGGCGTCCCCTGGGCACCTCCCGCCCCGACGCTTTCCCCCTCCCCTGCCGACTTACGGCGCGACGCGCGCCCGCTCTCCCGCTTAATTAATCCGGCGGCGGCCGCGGCGCGCTGGTTCCCGGTTCGAACCCGGGCGTCGGCGCCGCAATTGGGCCAATTCCAAAGCGGCGGGGCGGGGGCGGGGCGGTGTTGGGCTCGAGCTAGGCACGGATGTGCTAGGCGGAGCGGAAGGAAGCGGTGACCAGCACGGCGAAGATGGACAGGGCGGGGCTGGGCGGAGCGGAGCAGGCAGTCCACGTCTCCACCACAACACCTTGTTGACCCGCCCACGTGGCCACCGCCGCCTCCGCATCCGCTTGAACTTGGGTTGGCCGCTTCTGTTGTGTCTTGGGTGGTTCATCTGCCACACGTGTCTAGAGGCGTTGGCACACAGCAATAACTTTCCGCGTTCATTTGCGAGAGAACGATATCTCTCAAGGTTCGCCGGGAGGGAATCTCTGACGTTTGAAAAGTGTCGCTAATCGATATTGATTAGCGTCTTGGCAGACAATAGAAGAAGCTTCCACAACTATTTCTGAGATTCTGTCGATAGTGTTTTTGCTGTGAGGCATTTCATCCCTAAATACTTGTTAGTTCATACGCAATTTATCTCCCTCTCAAGAGTTTTTTTTGCCAGAAATTCCATTTACTAGGTGATGAAGATCTCGGTCCTCGTTGCCTGCAATTCTTCTTACATTACACTTCTCAGACATTCTAGGGCATTTTGAACTTGAAGACAAAATAAAAAAAGGAAACATCGACTAGCCAGACTATTGCACAGTTCCTCCTGGCTAGGTTGAAACATCACAATAACTTTTGCGGATTTCCATATTTTAATTTCTGTATTGTTTACATGTGGATTTTTCGTTATGTGTCCTGATATTCTCTGGTATTTCTTCTTTCCCCATATTCCCTAGTGTACGTTGCAGGGCATTCTAAATCTGTCTCTAAGTTCATCATTCCTTAATTTACTCCATCTTCATTCTTTCATTTTTACTTTCACCGGTTAACCCGATTTGTTGACTTGCAGTATTTTGTCAAGAATAATTTCCTCCATCAAATTGTTCATTCTTCATTAGACTTCTAAATGCTTTCAAAACTATGTGTTGCGGTTCATTGTTTATATATATATATATATATATATATATATATATATATATATATATATATATATATATATAGTGATTATTTCGATCTAACCTTTATATAAAATTGTACTAACATCGTAGCTCAATGTTACACTGTAACTAAGAACATCGACTTCCTTTGATTTATAACTTTCTTTTTCCTTCTCTGCCCGTTTTCTCGTCCTTTCCTTTTTATTTTCCCGTCTACCCTTAGAACCTTCCCTGTAAAGGTCCGTTTTCGCTTCACGTCGTGTTTTTACCTCGTCTCTCGCAAACACTCAGTTCGTGTGGGCGCTTGCTCGGTTGCGCTGAGCTCTACGCGCTTCCTTTGAGGCCGCAACTGCTTCCCACTTCTCGAGCTTGAGCTATGCAATGCGCCAGTGCTAACGCGTCACCTCGACCTCCGCCACAGCGCCTCTGCCTCGCCCTCGACGCGCCCGCCCCCTTCAGCCACTCCCTTGCGGCTGGTCCTGGGTTCACGGCGACGAAGACCCGCGCACTACATCTCCTGCCGCCGCCGCCTCCTCCAACGCCACTGCTAGCAAAGCCGTGTCACCACTGACTCCATTGTCTCACCCCTGCCACTACTTACGACATCGATTAGATACTTCCTTCGCTTGCTCTTTGACTTCCACTCCCTTCTCCTACATCGCCACGGCTAATGACACCCACCTCAGATGTGTCCACCTCCAACGCTTTAACAGATCCTCGACTTTGGAAGGACGCCTCAAACTTTTAGCGTTTTTCCGCAACCATTTTCTCTCGTCTTTCCCTAACCTTGCATCTCATATATTCGTAAAAATCCGTATCGCCCTCTTCCATCTCTTCCTCAATACTAACACTACGTTTCCGCCTCTACCATCCCATAACTGCCGCGGTGGCTTACATTCCTGCTGTCACCTCCGCTACACCGGCGTTCTCTACTGCCGTCTCGTCAACTTGGTCGTTTCCATTTGCTGTTCTTCGCCTCCGTCGCTCCGTCTATTCCCACTCCAGCTCTCCCACCTCTGAGACGACGCCGTCTGCCGGCGCACCAGGCCCCTCATCGTCGCTTTGACATTCATCCGCGATGCCACCTCATCCTTCACCTCTGCCAACGCCGCCCCCCCCCCGCCCTCCCCGTCCTTCTCGAGCTGTTCCTCGCCGCAGCCGCAGACGCGCGTCTCCTCGGGCGGACGCGGAAGCCATCACCGTAATTGCCGCGCGGGCGAGCGAGAGGGCGGGTGGACGTACGGACGGGACGGGGCGGGGCGGCGCGGGGCGGCGCGGGGCGGCGCGGGGCGACGCGGGGCGGGCGGGACGGACAGAGGGGCGAAATGGGCGAGGTTGGCAGGACGGGCAGGCGGGCGGGAAGGCGGGCGAGAAGGCGGGCGAGAGGCGGGCGGGGGGGACGGGGCGCGAACGCCCCGAGGCCCTTACGTGCCGATTGTGGCGCGGCCGCTGCGTTCCGGAGAGTAAACCTCGTGAGTCAACTCCCGGCCTGGCCTCGCCTCGCCGCCCGGGTCTCCGGGGCCTTGGAATTGGCCCCCCCCCGCGCCGCGCCGCGCTCACCATCCACAGCGCGGAGCGGGAGGCGGGTTTATTCCTGCACTTCTACGCTGCGTCCCACTTCGTGTAACGTCAAGATTATCACATCACGCATTGCCACGATTTTAAGTAGTAAAGGAATGCCTGAGGCGATGAGAAAAAATGAAAGTAATTATTAAAGTTTTGTTTGTATGTTGCACTTATAAAAAAAGTGAATTTGCACTCTACAGAGGCGGGAATGAAAATTTAAAACTGGTTTCTACATGAGAATGTAAAAGAATTGAAACTCAAAATAGTTCTAAGTAATTCTAGTATGCCATTAAACATAAATGTCTTCTTATATTTGCGACCTAACGCATTTGCAAGTTGATGTTCCTGAATTATTGGGAAAATTTATCTGATTGGTGTGAAATATAGTGTATGAAAATTAAATATTAATAATATTCTTAGGTGTGGCACAATGTACGTAGAAAAGATGACATTAAATTAGTCACAGTTCTGTCCGAGAAGAGAAATAATACTATGAATTAACAGTTCTTTTTTCGTATCTTCTGTACATCTTCTATAATTTAATTTGAAATAACAAAACATTTGCAATGTAAGATTATTACTAAAGAAGTAGAACGAAATTGAGTATCATAAATATATTCATTGATAGCGTAATAATTAAAACAGTTTCAGTTTGTTTCTTTTTTGTTTTTTCGTAATGATACCATATATTCGTAATCCTATAATCAATCCATTTCATTCATGTTATTTGTTAGGGCAACTCTGCAGTACTTGAGTCTTTCTCACAATGTACAGCAATGTTGAATTTCATGTACATCTATCTAAGAAACACACGCAAACACACACGTGTACACATCCGATATTCGTCGCGAAAGGATCTCCAACAGAGCAACTGCGTGTATGTTCTTTCCTCGGGGAGACATGCCATTTACCGGCTGACATCGGGCTATCTACTCCTACTACTTCGCCGACTTAGCAGGAGGAATTTTCTTCCCGATAAGAACGACTCCTTCCCGGCGGCCGAACGGACAAGGCCCCACGGCCCGACTGCAGCGCTCCTCGCGGCGCCGCGGGTCCTTATCTTAAGAGCGCGTTCCGTGAAATCGCTCGCCCCGCGCTCGCACACCGAACGCGCCCTAAGCTGCAAACAAGCTCGCGTTTTCTGAAAGCGGCCGTCGCCGCTGCCGACGCACTAGGGGCCCGATAGAGGAAAATAGGGGACAAAAATATTTTTCTTTGTGACAACGAAATTCGATTCAGCAGCTTCCTATACCTACAGTTTCTAGATTTGTTGTGACGTATTTTAAGATAGCGTACTCTTATCACCAGCTACATTGCTGAATTCCGTGGATTCCTGCTACTCGACAGGTTGCAGATAATTATCTATAATGTTCAAAAATGTACCACAAACAACGAGCTTTGCTGTGAATGATCCTTTAATTTAATTTTTTTAATTTACAGGTCTTTCTTAACTTAGTTTCGTAGTTCGCTGAAGGTGCAAACGAAATATTTTGAAACATGTTCCCTTTTTTATTATAGTATCTTTGAGTTTCATAATATACATATTCGAATAGTGAAGGAACATAGATGTCCATAGATGAACATAGACAGTTTTAGTGAAGGAACATAGATGTAATGATGCTTCTTGTATGACTGACTTGAAAAACGTTACTTACAACAAAAAATTAAAATTAAATGAGTGGTAAGTATAGAAACACTCTTGTTTTTGCGGAAAAAGATAAAATTGATAAGCAAGAAGAGAAAAATGCAATTTTGTACCTTTTAAAGTAACTGATAATGTGAATCCCACATTCGTTTGGTAAGTTTGGTTTCTTACAACTTCATTTTTGTGAGCTTTCTACGAAATAAATGAATGGAAATTAAACAATGAAGATTTTTCTTGTAGATTTTTGAATCAGATGAATCGGCCAGTTGAAAAAAAAACTGTTTTGCCCACGTGTGGGGTGTTTCCAACCACTGCGCGCCGCCGCGGGCGCTGCGGGCGCCGCCGCGCAATTGTCCGCTTATCCGGAGGGCCGCCGGCCTCCGCGCGGGGTGGGCCACGGGCGCTCGAATTGGGCGAAGGGCGGAGTGCGAGTAACTGGAAAGAGGCGAACGGATTGGAGAAGTCGAGATTTATGCACTCGATGTGAGAGAAAGCGAATTGTGGGTCCCTTTTTGAGCTGGCTGTTCCACGCTGGACTGAAAGTGCTGGTTGCGAAGTAGTCGATAACGTGATGGCGTGTTTTGAGGTGGTATGCGAGAAACCGAAAACTAGGAGGTATAAGAGGTAAGAAGTAAACGAGTGAATTTTCTTTGAAAGATAGAGGTGACTTGTTATATGCAGTCCTCGGTAGTCAGTCTGCACATCATATGCAGGTGATGAAATACTATTACATGATTTAATGAAGAGATGTAAAACGGAAAGATAGTAAATTTAAAGAATGAACAAACCGGCTTGTATTTGTCGCCTGAGCTTTGTTTTCGTTATTGTCGGGTTCCACATTCTCGGTTTCGTTGGCAGAGCCTTTTCTGGCGCTCTTCATTCGCAAAGGGGAAACTTCAAATTCAAAATACAGTATTATTTAGTTTTCGCATTATCAATCATTTTCCAAAATACTTGACTGGCAATGCTATCTCATCTTCTACTGTTAATGAAAACAAAAGAAAGTGAAACATGTACCAAAATGAAGTGAAGTGACCCGGTAAATGAATCACGTTAATGTATATTTATGGCGGCAATATTTAAATTCCAGACCAGCGAGCAAAGATTTAGCTTTGATTGCTACGACAGTTTATGCAAGATGGATGTGTTCATCATGTACATTATTATACGAATAACAGAGTTTTCTTTCCCTCAAAGTTTGGTGTGCATGTGAAACGTACTAGTTGTGTTCACATTGTATGTCTTTCGGTCTGGAAAACCACGAGTTTTTTCCTTATACAAAAAACACTCCCTCAAAGTATTGGCACGACCCCATCCATACATCTATTCAGTGTCAGTATCATTCAGAATCAAGTTCTTCGTTTGCACTTGAATTAAAACCAAAGAAAACAAACGTCCAAACGTCCTTATCACAAGAAACTGAAAATCACATATAAAAATTCACTATATTTTTAGGCCCAACTATGTCGAAGACTGCAAGAAGTGATTAGCCGGTGCTTAGAGATATTCATGTCAACAATAAGATTATTCAAAATATGATTATTCATGTGAAAAAATGAAAACACGCATTTCGTATTTAATCCAACAATGAAGTTCTGCACCAACTTTAACAAAAACTTCTATCTTTCTAATTAATTCCTGGGCAACTTAGAAATCCAATTTCTCCATTCAATCTTTCTGAGGAATCCATTCCTTAACGTATTGCCACCGTCGGTAATGGGGAGTTTTAGCGCCAGGCGTAAGGAGTCATCCTTAAACTCTATTGATCACGTGACTAATGACTTTATACGGTCATAATAAACAACGTTCAGAAGAGTTCTAGCAATTGCGACATTGCGTTATGCATTGTAACAAAAGAGACATTTCAAGCGTTGAACAAAGAAGCTGCATAATATATCAAAGAGTGTACACTAAGTGGTGAGACATTTAAACCACGATACGATCCAAGAATATAACAAAACTACAACGTGCACGGAATTTTAAATGTTATGGCCCACCGTCATGAGCCCGCAATCTGGAAATTTGAATCGGCCTTTCTTGAGAATGTAAGGAATATATTAAAACAGCGTTCGTTTATGAGCATGAGGCATAGCCTAACCCGAAGGTATGATTTCAACTTCTTTTTCGCCAACTTCTTACCCTACACCTCTCCAACATTACCTGTTAATTCTTGCCAGTGTTGTGGAGTTAGTAAGAAATAATTGCAACTGCCTCAGATACGAGAGTCGGTTTGTTAGAGATGGAAAAATCCCCAGCGTTTCCTGCTTTTAGGCGGCCATTTTGCCGCTTGTGAGGTGACCGTAGAGACTCCTATAGACGTGCACTTTACGAAGGTATAAGGTCGTACCTTAGACCTAAGGTAAGACGTTATGCCTTCAAGGTCCGTCACGTGACTGCTAGTGCACAACGTCGCTACCTTGCGCGTGGCGCTAACACTCCCTCATAACCGCATTTGAAGATGGCCGGAGCGTGAGCGTCGTGGCGCGTGACGAGCGAGGGGCGCACGGGCGCCGATAGACGGCAGCCTCTCAGGGCCGGTCGCGCGCCCGCTCCTTGTGCGCGCTCCGCGGGCGGCCTCTTTGAAGTCGGTGGTTGTCACGCGCGTAATCGACTCGCTCGCCGCCATCGCCCCCCCCTCCCCCACGCACAGTGGTTCAGGGCTGAGAAAGCTCACGAAAAAGACGATTAGTGTAGCATAAATGCTTAACATGATGTTCATTGTAGATAAAAAAAATATGTTTTCAGTTTCTGGATTAGAATTTGACGTCAATATTTTCCATTAAGAATTGGCATGCTGATATTAAAAAGAATTCTAATGATGCATTTAATTTAAAACTTGGTTTATTTAAACGTCTACAGACTACATTTGAAGCTGCTGCATTGTTTTCGTTCAAACCGTGAGGGGATAAACTCTGCGATTATGGAAAAAGTCATAATTACTTTTGAAAGGAACATAGATACAAGGAATTGTAAGGAAATTGCCGGAAACCTACCGAGATATTGTGAACTCACTTTATCATTTTCTAAATCTGCATAGTGTGTCTGTCGTTTGAGTCGGTGTCTGGAAAGTTAAAGTACTGAACACTCAAGTACGCGTCGGCCCTAAGAGATGAAAGAAACGTCAAATTTGAGAACAAATGGCCTATATTATTGAACATTTCTCGCAATTTTTCACCTGACCCACTGGGCGTCGCCTTGTTCGCCGCCACCACCTCCGTCTCCACCGTCACCTCCTCCGCCGCCGACATTCTCTCCTCCTCCGCCGCCGCCACCGCTATCTACTCCGCCATCACCCGTCACTTAATCCATCTCTACCGCCTCCATCTCCGCCGCCACAAATGCGTTCGACGTCGCCACTGCCACCCTCATTGCCCCCGTCACCGCCGCCGTCAGCAATTCCGCCATCACCACCGCCTTGCTATCAACCGCCGAGCCATCACCACTCACCCGGCCATCATCTCCGATTCAGCTGTCGCCACCACCACCAACTCCGCCATCACAACCGATTTCTTCTCTACCGCAGCGCCACCACCACCAACTCCGCAAGCACCACTGCCCGCCCCGCCCCCGCCGCGCCGCCACCCCACCGCCCCGCCACCGCCTCCGCCTCCGCCTCCGCCCCGCCTCCGCCACGGCCCCCGCCCCCGCCCCCGCCACCGCCACCGCCACCGCCACCGCCCCCCGCCCCGCCCCGCCCGCCCCCGCCCCGCCCCGCCCCGCCCCGCCCCCGCCCCCGCCCCGCCACCGCCACCGCCACCGCCACCGCCACCGCCACCGCCACCGCCACCGCAACCGCCACCGCCACCGCCACCGCCATCGCCACCGCCACCGGCTCCACTCCGCCACCACCTACGCAACCGCCTCCGCCTCTACCAGCGCCTCCGCCTCCGCCACCACCTCCGCGGAAGGAAGTACAAAAGGCGCTCGCGAGCGTTTGGGCGAGTGGCGGCGCATGCCGACGACCGCCGGGTGAGCGGGGCGCGAGGCGGTGACGCCCACTTCCGTGACGCGAATGATAGCGACGGCTCAGCCCCGGGGACAAAGCGCGCGCGGGGCGCAGGCGATGACGGGGAGGGTGGGGAATGACAAATAGTGGAGGGGAGTCAAAGAAGCCGGCGGGGATAGCTCTGTCAACGTGATGGGGCGTGGGACAGGCATGCGACACGCTTTTTTATTCGTTTTTTCTTCTCCTTCAGCTTCTCATTGTGTTTTTTCTTCCTTGGATCGTAATTCCCGTTATTCTTCATTTATTTCTATGGGACAATATTCAAATAGAAGTTACAACACTAGTGTTTCAATTATGAAACTGCTATTCAAATCTCCAGTTCATTCTAGTTCGGAATTATCTTCACAGAACCTATAAGAGAAGACTGAGAACGAATTCTTAAGACTTCCTTATCTCCAAATAAATATTTAAGTTTTTCTGATGGAAATTATGGGCATTTTATAACAACTTGAAAGAGTGTTAATTAAAAGGGATTGAGAATTTTGAGTGCTTTAGTATTCGTGGGAAAAAGCTATTTGCATTCCTGACATTGCTCATTGTCAATAGTAAATATTTTAAATTAAGTGTTCTTGAGTATCTCGCAATATTTTTCTTCATATTGTGCTTCTCGCAGATGTTCCTCTATCGTAAATCATTAAATGAAATATACAGAGTGTTCGAGGAGGAAACTTCGAATATTCGAAAATAAGCGCTTAAGGTAAATTTAAGCATATTTTGTCGAATACACTACTTGGTTATTCCGAATGCCTAAGCCACAATAAGCACTCAAAAGTTGGTTTAAAAAATGATTTTTTGACAAAACTTCGCATTGCAGAAACTTATAAACACTCCACAAGCACGTAAACTGTTTCTTATTTACAAAAGAAATTATTATATTTGTTCAGAAAGAAAAATTAATCAAGAAATTAAAAAGCACCCACTTTACACAATTTTTTTTTAAATTTCTGGGTCAAGCATTTTTTGTTATTTCATCCATTTTCAAATATACTTTTTATTTTGTCTCAAAACATTTCTGACAATATGGTGCTAGATAATTTAATATTGACAACACTCTGGGAGAAATTACCTTTTATTAAGTAATATAACCATTTAAAACATATTTCTCCATTCAATGCAAAATGGGTGCAATCAGAGTTCGTTCCGATCTCTGATGATGAATCGTTGTTGAAAAGCTTTAGAACTTCCTTTCCAAAAGACTTCGGCGTTGGATAATTGTGCTTCATGTCTTCGGAAATCATGAAAAAGTACGAAAGCTGACAACTTCCAGAACTAAAAATAACTGTATTTGGGTTATTTCTGCAGCCCTTTCGATTTTGGAGCCATTAATTCGCCCACAGACATTTTATCGCTTTTAATATCTGGACAAAAAATATAATTCCCCTATTGAACAGCCGAAATTGCATTTGCGGCGAAAAGTTGGGTGAGGGGTGTGTGGCGCGGCGGGGAAGGGAGGGTAGGGCGGGGCGGAATGAGTCACGAGCCAGAGAGGGAGTAAGACATTTCCGGCCCGGGGGAGGCGGCAGCGGGGGCGGCGGCGGCGGTCAGGCAACGAAGTTAGCGACAGTTAAAGCCAAGTGCGGGCCCCGCGACCGCGGGTCCGCGGCCCGGCCATTTAAGAAGTTTGCCGGCCCCGCCCCCGCCCCTGGCGACGTGCTCTGTCCGGCGGATCGGCCCGGAAATCCTCCCCGCCACGCCCACCCTTCCTCACCCGCACACCACACGCTCACGCGGTGGCGCCGAATCGCCGGCGCGGATCTCGCGTGAATCCCCTGCGATCGAACACTTTAATCGCTGCCCGACCGCCCACCCGCCATCGCCCGCCGCGGGACGCCGCTTTCAGCCGCTCGCTGGGGGCGCCCTGATGTTCCCATCCCGAATGTACCGGTCACCATCGCCACTCCGAATTACGCACGCCGAATCACCCATCCCGTATCGCCCGTCCCGAATCACCCACCCCGAATCACCCACCCCGAATCACCCACCCCAAATCACCCACCCCAAATCACCCACCTCGAATCACCCACTCCGAATCACCCACCCCAATCACCCACCCCGAATCACCCACCCCGAATCACCACCCCGAATCACCAGCTCCGAATCCCCCACCCAAAATCGCCCACCGCGAATCGCCTAGTCCGAATCGCCCATCATCGACCAAAATTAGCGCCCGGGATAGGAAGCAATACTGCGGTCGCATTAGACGAATTTTTATTTCAAACCAATTATTTCGTTCGAAAACCAGTTATTTCGTTCGCTTGGAATTCGTGTTATCGAGAGTTCACAGTATTACAAAATATGTCAGGTAAACAATGTAAGTACATGACCTGGTAGAATGTGAAATGTAAAGAGATGAAAAAACACGTAGTTTGAAGGTAGAATTCAAACTCCTACCCCTTTGCACAGAAGCAGTTCGGCGCTGCCTTCTTATCCCACCGCACCGGCCCGAGTCCACCTTTTTCGCAATGTGTTTCTTCTTCCACCTCTTCTTGGCCAGCTCGCTTCGCCGTCACCGCCGCTGTTCAAGCGCAGCTGCGTTCTTGCTAACCCCGGACCCCTTCAGCACGCACGGCGTCCGCCCCCGGACCGGGGACCGCCCGCCACGCCCACCCCGCGGGAGGCCTCCGCCCCGCAGCGACCTCATTGATCGCCCGCTCCTCAGACCCCGACGCGACCGCTCCGGATGTACCGCTGCGCCGACTGCCAGGGCCACGCGGAGGCATCGACCAACGCGCGCGTGAGGTAGCCGTCTATCGTACGGGTGCTCACACACGTGTATGTGAATCTGGCATGATATTTAAGCTAAGTTACGTCTTTCGTAATCATTAGGATGTATTGTACACTGATTTTACAGCGGTATAATGCTGCTTTAAAATTGTACGCAATAATCAACATTGTACGATATTAAAATCACTTTTAAATCTACTAGTGGGGATAGATGTATGAATTTCGAACACATTTACGGTAATTTTACATATATGTAAATAAATCCACCGACAAAGTAATTGTCTCAGCAATACATCTTTTCAGTTGGAATTCGGTATCTTCTGCATACATTGAAAGGATAGTAGATCAGTTCTGTTTGCCTTGACGACTCTGCAAAAGTAACGTCAGATTTTTGTCAATATTCTTAACGTTTGACATGCCGATTCCCAAACTCGTCCTGAGAGCAGAGCGATGAGATGAGGCGCCATCACCCGTTGATATAGAAAATCTCAGAGCAGCAGCGACCCGCCGTGCGGCCGAGAACCTCCTCCGCTCGCGCAGCTGGGAAGCGCAGCGCCTGGGGCCGGCGGCTGCGCGCGTTCGGCTTCGCCGCAGAATTCGGATAACGAAGGCCCGCGGGCAGAGACGCCCCGCCCCTGCCCCCGCCCCGCCGCCGCCGCCGCCGACGCCCAGCGTTCCTTCCCGATCCCCTCCCGCCACTCCCCCCCCCCTTTTTCCTCCATCCCCGTCACTAACCTCTCTTGAGACCACTCTTCGCCTATACCTTCCTCCCCGCACCTTTCTCTCCGCCCCTTCCTTCCCCCCCTTCCCCCTTCCTCCCCCCCCCTCCCCCATCCCCCTTTCCCCCCCTCCTCCTCCTTTCCCTCCTCCCCGCGTTGTGCCCTGGCGCGCCCACGTATCTCTTTCCACTCCGCCCCGCCACACCGAGCTTCGCCGCTCCTCTTCCCGTCCCATGCTGCCTTGTTCCAGTCCAGCCCCTGTGTATCTCTTCCCCTCTCATCCGCCTCTCTCTCAGCCCCTCGCTACCGCACCCCTGGCCCCGCCCCGCGCCCCCGCCTCGTCGTGGCGTCTCTCGTCACTGTTGGCGGTACGAGCAATGTGATACGCAAAATCGGAATGGCAGGTGTTGAACCACCGCAATTTTTGACGAATTCTCTTCAATCTGAAATTTGAATGATCATAAAATCACTTTGAGCATCCAACCTCCTGTAAAATAATATTCAATAAAGATACATAGTTACCATCTGAGTAATTAGTAAGTGCAGAAAAAAGGTATGTTTGTCCACTGATGTCTCCAGACGTTCCCGCAAAAACCGTAAGAAAGATTTCTCAGACTGTATTTTATGCGTAAGAAAGATTTCTTAGACTATACCCTAATATCGACGTAATACACTTTTGGACAATCTGGTATAGATAATTGCCATGACGGAATAGGTGTATTTTCCATCGCTTGAAAGATGAATACTGTTCCTCATGCAGTTGTATGCGCATTAAAACTTTGTTTATGCTACATAAATGTTAAATGTAACGATTACACTTACTGAATTATAAATCGTGAAGAGACACCAGATTGTTGCATAGAAGTGTGAGCAGCAAGGAGATTGGCTAAGGCCGCTGTGTGGTAGGCGCGTGGCGAGGAGTGGCGCGCCGGTGCGGCGCAGCTGGCAGGCACTCGGCGCAAGGGCTCCTCGACGCCCCGCGGCCGCTCTCTCTCGCGGACAAATCAAGAAACAGAGCGCGTGGGCGGCGGAGGGGAGCGGAGCCGCTTGTTCAGGGGGGCGAGACAAAAAGCGAGGAAAATGTGCCGAAAATTTTCAAAAGACTGCGCGACATCTTCGCCGGCTTCCTGCGCGCGAGGAGAAGAAGTTTGCCTCTTGGGGCGGGGCGGGGCGAGGCGGGGGGCTAAGCGACGCTCCGCGCCGTTTACATAACGCGGCGCGGCGCGGGCGGCGGGGGGTGGTGGCGGTGGTGGCGGTGGTGCGGGCGACGGGCAGCGGTGGCAGCGCCCTCGGGGCTGCCGGCGCCGACCCGCGCTGTGACGCTTCCGGCCATCTTCTCGGGCGAAAAGAAAACGCCGTGTACCGGCAAATTATTTTAAAGAAGGCAAAATGTAGGTATTATTAAAAGACGCAGAAGAGCATTATAGGAGATGAAATTTTGTAGAATGTATACATGAAATGAAAAGGACAGAGTAATACAAAACAATGTTGTAGGGAAATATAAATAGCAATGTTAAAGTAAATGAAAACTAGTAAATTATAACATCTGGCTTAAGAAAAGTAGTTAGAAGAATACTTGTCTCTCTGTTTTGCTAGGATTAGCTCTGCTTTGTTTTTAATAAAAAAAACCTTCATTTTTCTTTCCTCTTCTCCTTGCTATCTCAGTTGTAACCTGTACTTCTCAGCGATGTACGATTCAATTGTATTCTCTGGGAAATTTGCAATCCCAAACTTGTAGTTTTCTCTCTATTTTTAAACTCTCTTACCTTAAAATATCTATTTCTCTTAATAATTCTACTCAGGCTGGTTTCACGAAATACATTTTAAGTACCTGATAAGTACTGAAGAAGTGGCTGCAACTTACCGAATTCAGTCAATCGTTATATGAATCTTCTCTGTGCTCTGTTTGTTGAGTGCACAAACATTGCATGTCCACTTATGGTGGTTTTTGAGTTCAATCGTTTTTGGAGACCTGTCCTTCACATCTACCTAGTGTATAAAGATTTTATGGTTACATAAGAGAGATCATGCTTTTCCCCAGAAGGTAAATATCGTCGCTCCATGGGTAACTGCACGTTTACAAACTTTCAAGTTTGGCGTTCTCGCAACTTGGAATTCTAAACATACAAAATGTGGACACTAAGCCAAACAATATGTTCGTTGACGTACGCCTTTTGTGATCTTAAAGCAGAAAAGAACTGAACCTGCAACGTGGCACATTCTCGTTCGCCATTTTGATACTAATATATCACAAAGTTCTTCTTCAGTTTCTATAATACAGAACTTTTAACATTAATTTCTTGTCAAATTATACATTTCACTATATTACTAAATATTACATTATACATAAATATTCAGGTGTGTTAAAAAACTGAGATGCAACATGTAGTACATGAGTTACTAGGTAATTCTGACAGCTAACACAAATCTGGTAGCGAGCGTAAGCGGCCTGTCCATTACCCTTTCCACGTAGTTGCGCCTTTTGCCCGCGAGTCCTTCTCGGCGCCAGTGCTTGGCGCGGGCAATGGCGCGCGACGCCGGGGGCGGGTGAAGCGCCATATCGCGGCCGCTGCAGCCGTTTGCTCCCGACCTCCGCCGCAGCCGTTTCCGCTTCCTCCTCCGCCGCCGGGCACTATCTGCTCCGTATGCTGATGCGCCGCGCAGCGCCGCTCCGCACCGTTGCCGCGACGCATGCCCGCCCAGCCCCGGGCCGCCCCCCCCCCCCCGCCCCCCCGCTTCGCCCCCCCCCCCCCCGCCCCCGCCCGGACAAACCTTACCCTGACTCGCCCCCCCCGCCCCCGCGACCCCCCCCGCCCCACTTTGGATGGCTCCGCCCCGCCCCGCCTCGCCCTCCCCGCCCCTCCCCGCCCCGCCCCGGACCAACTCACCCCGACTCGCCGCGCCCCGCCACTCCCCTGCCCACGCCACTCCCCTCCCCATGTCACTCCCATCCCCCCACGCCACTCCTCGTCACGCCGCACGCTCCTCCCCACCACGCCCGTCCCGCCCCGTCCCCCCCCCGCCCCGCCCTCCCCCCCCCCCGCCCTGCCCCGCGGCGGCCACGCGCCATATGCCGTTTCCCTCATGGCGCAGCGGGGGCTTCCGTCCCCCTCCCCCCGGGGGCACGCTCAGCGAGAGTGCTCCGCTCGGGACGTCTGCGGAATTCGCGAGTTTCTCCACGTTTCTAGTATTCTTTTGTCGGGAGAGTAAATGCAAGAGTGCCCTTGGCTGCTTCTGGAACCTTAATCGTTTGTACGGATATATTTGACTGTTTAAATCTACAATCATTGGCTCATTTTTATGATTTACAGTCCGTGAGTTAGAATTATTGTAAAATGTCCTTCATACCGCAACCGCGGATGCGTTGCAGCTTCATTGACTGCAGCAGATTACAAAGTGGTGCCAGGTGGATTCCACCTCACTTTGGGGTACTTACAGCCAGAGGTCTTGGCGTGTAACTGTGAGAAGTCTGAGAAAGTCGCGAGTTTCTCCACGTTTCTAGTTTTCTTTTGACTAGACAAGAAAAGCAGGCTAGCTGCAAGGGAGCCTGTTGCACCTCAGAAATTTTTGGATTTTACGGATAAATTTGACGGTCTTAAAATATGAATATTGCTCCATTTTAGTAATTTATAGCATATTAGTTATATTTAGATATTAAAGAACGCGTCGGTCACGTACAAGTTGCAGCCTCCTTTTCTGCGGTGGAAGTCTAAGCATTGGAGTCTTCCGACCTTTCAAGTGCGAGGACTCTGGCTCGTAACTGCACCTAACGTTGTAGATACTCGCAGCCCTCTACGATTCTACCATTCAATCCACATGACAGTAACAGCAGACTTGTATTGAAGAGAATTGAAATCTATCTTGTATACTGTAAGACCGGTTTTTTGCCCCAATACGGTATCGTAGCCTTTGCTATTGGTATACAGTGATGTTTTTTATACTAAAATTAATAAAAACTCCAAAATGTTAACGATAAGCTTCTGCCCGATCCACATTGATCTCAGTCGTTGCTTTGCGAAAGTAGATCCCCCTCTCAGTGGATCCAAACTTACAGCCGCTTCCTGCACAGCAGCCGACCCGGGCACCGCAATGGCTACCGTCCCCTTCCCTAGTAGGGTACTAACTTACGAACTGCCTGACGATTCTTAAATAGGCGTAAAGACTTAGAAATTCGCGACTTTGTAGTAGGTGTATCCCAGAGCAGTGTATTGGGTCAATATTATTCAAATTTATAATAAATTTTAATTTCCATAAGTATTACAGAACACGCGTCTACAAGTGAAATCTTGACGTTGCTAATACATTGCATAGAAAAGACTGTCTAATTGCACCACAGCTTCTCATCTAACAAAGAAATGATATGTCGTATCATGTCAAAACCAATCTGCATTTGTTTTTTCAGGAACAGTTATATGGTCAGACGTGGTTCATACGCAAACGTTTTGTTGCCATAACAAACTGGAAGTTTCTTTTAAAAAATACACATATCGACACTATTTTGAGTATCGCGGACGGAAATTTACAGAGTCCTGGGAGGGTATCCTCACCGCAAATCTTTCCTACGCAATCGAACTGTGCTTAGTCTTAATATGCCGGCATTGCAACAATGCACAAAGGAAAGATTGAAACGCATAAACTTTGCCGAAAATTGTATACATTCTTATTTGGTTTCGAGTAAATTTCTGTTCGTTTCGTGAACTACAAACTAGATGCTACTCTAACCCTTACTGAGAAATTCAAGTTAGTTTTGCGCTAGCGATACGCATTCTCTTCAACAAAGTCGAAAACGTCTTTATAGCTCTTATGATTGTCGCTCAGTTTGATTCTTAGGCTTGTAGGTTGTATTGATGGATTGTGATATTATGATTTGATTGAGAGCGCTCTGCGAGAACCTGCCTGGAAGCTGGTCTGCCCCTCTGGGGTTGGACCGCAGCGCCTGGAGGCGTGGGGAAGAGGCTGATGTCTCCGTCGACGAGGCGCGCACGGCGCGGGGGCGTTGACCGCAGCGCGCGCTTTGGGCCCCGGGGCCGGCGCGGGCGGGGGCGGGGCCGGGGGAGGCGTGTCGGTTGGCCCCGCGCCAGTGGCGCCGCCGGCATGCAACACCTGTTGAGCGCCCGCCGCCGCCGCCGCCGGCAGCGCCCCGACGCACCTCGCGCACCTGCCAGGAGCGACGCGCCCCGCGCCGCCGCGCGCCGCCCGCGCCCCTGCGGCGCCCCAGGGAAGCGCTGGCGGAGCCTCAAGACCACACCACTGCTTTTACCTTCAACTTCCTTTTTTTCTGTGTCGCCTTAGATGGCTCGAGGCTTTAATTGATGTCAGTGCAGTGCCTCTGACCGGAAGTGCAATGCGAGACCGGGTCAGTGCAGTGCCGGTGCAGTGATCGGGAGGTCCTAGGGTTCTACTCCCCACTCTGTGCTTTCTTGTTTCCTCACCCTTTACAAGCACTTACACTTACATGCACTACACTAACACACACGTCTGGAGTCGGTAGCTTAGAGCTTGTTCCAAGTGGGCCGGTGCTCCACTGATGGGAGATACCTGGTTGTGGGAAACCCCGCCAACCGCCGTGTAGATTGGCGTCTTATCTCGTCACTCAGCAAGGTAAAATCACCGCCACCTTCCGCAATAAAATATGCACTACACTTATGGGACTCAAGTATAGCTATATATGCGCTTCGAATAACCAATCAATCATTCAATATTTTTTGGTGTTACGCAAGTACTTAATAAAAGTATTTTTAACGGAATGCAATTCCCTGTGGAGCATAGAGATATACTTCTACGTACAAAAAGTTTCGAAAGAAATATTTTTAAAATTTCTTATCGCCAATCTGATTTGTCGTATCTATTTATGTTGTGCTGGAAATGAGCTGGATTATGCTCGAATGTTTCAGCCCACACATCCCCAAAACAAGTTTGTTCTAGAATTTTCTCAGAATATTCTAGAGGAGTTCTGATACAATACTTCTAATTCGTCTTGTAAACACGAATTGAATCAACTGTTTGTCACCTCAGTAAGCGTTTACGTCTCTCCCAAAATATGCATCTTGTGTATTTAAAACTACCTGCGTGTTTTTTCGACTATTTCCTTTGAATGGTGTAGAATAAACCCAAAATCGTTTTTTCAACAATAGGCTGAGGCACATGGTATAACACTTGAGTTGTTTGGATTACTGGACCGAAATAGATCTAACCTTGAGTTGGGATAGATATGTTTTACCTCAAGAAGGATGAGACTTCATTCCACAAACATCACTATTTTACTCACAACTATTGTTGTTAGTGTCGTTGTTTTAGAGTGTTCTAACTGAAACATATGAGTAACTACCCTGTCTGCACTTTATATCAAAAATTTGTGTGTTTCCACGTGTGAGTTTGTTTTGAATCTTCTATTATGACGATGTATTTTAATTGAGCTTCACAGACTCTCCCAAGTTGTCCAAAACTCTTTCATACACTGGCAAATATACGTCAATATTTTATATTATTCCATCTAAAGAATGGAATGGCTTCAGGCTTTAAATATGCTATACATAATACCAATTACATTAATTAAATAAATACAGTTGAAAAACAAAAGAAGACTTTTTGAGGATGAATGGAATATCCTAAACACTTTAAAAATTTAGCAAGCTCAAAGCAATGCATTAAAAAATGTCCAAATGGGGGATACAAACTGAGGTGATAAAAGTACAAAGTCGGTGACGTTTCTGTGGAGGAATCCGCCGCACGCAGTCTCTGGTGAAGCGGCCTTAGTGTGGGGGTGATTCGGCGCGTCAATGCGTGCCCGCCCGCCCGCGCATGTATCACTTGCGTCAATGGCGCGCGTTGTGCGCGCGTGTTGACGCGCGGCGCGGAAACAATTGAGACGTTTGAAAGAGCGCGCGGGGCCCGCGGGCGACTTTTCACGGCTGTCGGCGCCCGTTGTGCGGCGCTAATGGCCGCCCGCGGTCGCCCGCTGACGGACGGTCCCGACACCCATCACGCCCCCGCTCCTCGCCAACGCAGTTAGCCCTTCACGCCCCCACGCCCCCGCGCCCTTCCACTCACTCATGACCCTTTGGAACCATGCTTCTCTCGAACCCTTACCTCCAGGTGTTTTGCATCCGCCCCACGACTACCCTTACGTCACACATGACCCTTACCCCATGGAACCATGCTTCTCTCGAACCCTTACCTCCAGGTTCTTTGCATCCACCCCGCGAGTACCCTCACACCACACACTTCCATCCACACATGACCCAGACTCCATGATGCCATGATTCTCTCGAACCTTTACCTCCAGATCTTTTACATCCACCCCGAGACTACCTTGACACCACACCCTTCTACCCACACATAACCCTCATCCCAAGAACCTTACTTCTCTCTCACCACAGTCCGCTCACCTTCAGGTTCCTCAGAACCGGCTCGCAGCCTTCCACCCACCCACCTTCACACCACCCTTCCACCCCACATGACCCTCCCCAGAAGATCCATGCTTCTCTCGAACCCTTACCTCCAGATTCTTTACACGTTCCGCCACTATACTTACACCACACACTTCCACCCACACAGGATCCTCACCCCCACGACCTGACTTCTCCCTCACTACAATACTTTCGCCTTCAGGTTTCTTAGATCTGCCCTGCGGCCACCTTCACACCGCACCCTTCCACCCGCATATGACCCTCGCCCTATAGATCCGTTCTCTCCACCACTTCACACATCCAGGTTCCCCCACATATGACCCTTATCCGCAAAATTCGTACTTCTCTCTTACCACATTCCTCCCACCCTCAGATTCCTTAGCTCCTCCGACTCAGCCACTCCCCCTCACCCTCAACCGCATCTCCATCCTCCTACGTACTTTCTGTTACTCATACTCCCATTCACGCGTGTCTTTTTTCCTGAAATTATTTTTTAAAAAATTATTATTGAATAATCAAAAGTTGTTTTTATAATGTTATTATCGCCAAACCTCGAAATAATTATTTTATTTCATAGTGTGAGCAACCAGTAAATTCTATTGATTATTAATATAGACAGGTAAGACATTGAAATAAAAAATAAGAATTCTTACAAAACTAAGTGAAAACAATGTAAATGTGACATCATTCAATATTAATTATTATTGGAAGTTCTAAACTGTAAATTAAACAATATATTTTCAAAACATAAAATTCAGACACTACAATTCATTCGTATCAATTCTTTAAAATATTCCACTAATTTGTTTCACTACAACATTTCAACATTATCTCTTTAACATTATTAGTGGCATGTATAAATATACTTTATTTTTCGCAGTTACACTTAGACCTTTCTGATTCATCCGCTTTTCGTTTACCCACCCGCGCCTTCTCACTTGTGAGCTTCTCTCTCCATATCCATCCCCACGTACTTACTCCTCTCTCTCTCTCTCTCTCTCTCTCTCTCTCTCTCTCTCTCTCTCTCTCTCTCTCTCTCTCTCTCTCTTCTCATTATGACGAATAAAGCGAATGACAGGTCAAGGACACAAGATAAGGCCGAGTAATCAGCAATGTTGACCTCAAATGCCACATTGTTAAATCGGGATCAGAACTTAGAGGTCGGTTGGGAGCGTTGAATTGAACTGAATTGAAATGAATTCAATGTGCCTGATTTTACGTGGCGAGACTCAGGCCATGAGGCCTGCTCTTCCGTCTGACACGCAAATTCCGCTACGCTCCTTTCACCAACTATGGGAGGAAGAAGGTATTACTTGGGCGACGAAACAGGCAATTTGAATTTAGCTCAGAGGCATCACTTAGGCTTGAGGATCTTTTACATGCAGTAAATCTACTAACATGGGACAGCCGGCTTTACTTCCCCTCCGAAGGAAGGCGTACGAAGGATTTTTTAGCGGGAGCGTTGTCGTCAGTACATATTCTCTGAGTTGCCTTTTTTCCCACGACCCGACATAATAGCACAGTGCGCATGACGCTTCACTACCTCTTCCAGCCCATCTGTAATCTCCTCTGCACCCTTCACTTTCTTTCTCCCCTGGCTCTTCGATGCCACGTCCCTGGCGCCCGTTACAGGGTTGCCACCCCCGGTGGCCGTCGCCCTCTTTCCGTCGCCCCCCGCCCGTCGCCCCCTGCCCGTCGTCCCCCTGCCCGTCGCCCCCTGCCCGTCGCCCCCTGCCCGTCGCCCCCTGCCCGTCGCCCCCTGCCCGTCGCCCCCTGCCCGTCGCCCCCTGCCCGTCGCCCCCTGCCCGTCGTCCCCCTGCCCGTCGCCCCCTGCCCGTCGCCCCTGCCCGTCGCCCCTGCCCGTCGCCCCCTGCCCGTCGCCCCTGCCCGTCGCCCCTGCCCGTCGCCCCCTGCCCGTCGCCCCTGCCCGTCGCCCCCTGCCCGTCGCCCCTGCCCGGCGATTTTTCGTGGCCTCTCAGAGCCGCCCGCGTCCGCCCCTCTTCACTCCCCGCCACGAAACGTTGCGCTCTGCCTCTCCCCTCTCCTGCGGCGGCCAGCGCTAAGCTGCCGGAGACGGGCGACCAGCTGCTACCAGCTTCTGCTTGCCGCTTGCCCTCTCGTTCTGCCTTCGGGGTCCATCTGGGGAATTGAGTATGCCGTTCAAGAGGTGTAGGCTACTCGGTCCTTAGTTCTACGATCTGCTGATTTAAACTGATTTGGCCAGAAGAAAACTCAGCAATTGTTCGATATTGACGCCTCTAATTTTGTACATGTCAATAGTGCTTTGTTCCTATTCCAATAAGTGATTATTTACTACACATTTTCTTTGAAATAATATAATTCTATTTGTTTTCTCTCAAACTGAAAAATGTTAAAAATATGAAACCAGTCGTAAACACAAAGCCTTCAAGGGTTGCACCAACCTATAGTTGTTGCAAGTATTTTAGATTAGAACTACATTATTTTGTTGATTTTCTGGAACCTTTTAATTTTTTCAGTATCAGTGTGTTTTAGTAGAAAAACGACGTGTTTGAAAATGTAGCTAGCATATTCACTTTCAGCGCATCTTGGCACTCACGCAACGGCCAAAACCCCTTCTCACAAGTAATTTGAGTGTGGCGGGTGCTATTTAAATTCATTGGAAATGATACCCGCGTCCGCACACAAAGCACCGCCTCCCTCGGCGCCCGCGCCATTCCCCACGTGTCACCACAGCAGCGCGAGCCCGCGGGGCCAAAACCTTGCGCATAATGACCTCCAGCGCGCTCGCGCCGCGCGCGACCCCCCGCACCCCCCCGCATTCCTGGCGCCCGCTGCCATTTTTCCCGCTTTGTGCGCTCCCCTCCCGTCGGCGCGCTGCCCGAGGAGCATTTGTTCCACGCGCAGTGGGGCGAACGGTAGGGGAACCCGCGAGAGGGCCACACGGAACGGAACAGTAACCGGTAGCGGTAGCTCAGTGCATCAACTGATGTCACTGCAGCGCCTCTGGCGGGGAGGTCCTAGGTTCCCACTCCCCACGGCGGCAGGATTTTCGACACTAGCTTTTCAGCTAGGTCGAATTTAGTCGCTGTCTGGAGAATTCTAGCGGCCGGCTGCTCTGATCGGTTGTTTTCCGGGGTTTCTCCGATCAACACCAGATGAATGCCGGAGCAGTATCCTATCAAACGGGCCATGGACCGCGATCTGTCCTTCCCCTATCCTCTCCTCTTACACACACACTTACACTAATATGCACTACACTACCACATATTCCGGGAGACCGGTCTGCAGCTTAGAGCTTGTCCCGGCTGGGGCGGTTCCCCGCTGGTGGGAGAGTCCTGGTTAGGGGGAAACCCCACTAGTCGACGGTAGGTCGGCGCCGGATCTCGCCATCCAGCGGGAGAAGATCACCGCCATCTCCCGCGGAAAAACATGCACGACAGAAACGGGACTAATGACCAAAGCAGTTGACGTGCCCGGAAACATGAAAAAATCAATCAAAATCAATCAAACGAAACAGTAAAATGTGTGTCGTCATGGGAGCAACATGTTTACATCGATGAAGTGCGCCAATTAATCGACATTATGATCTAACGCGTACCAATTTGAGATAAAGTGTGTAGTTATACAACCGTGATAAATTTATGAGAATATATAGGAATATGCACGGGAAGAAAGTAAGTTATTTATAAAACACGTTCATAAAAATATATTTAGGAACTGACCAGTCAGCTGGACAAATCCATGTTCTTCCATTTTGATAGAACGAACGTGCAGAGATCGAAATTGCCAAGTGAACTCACTTAAAATGAATATTTTTTAGAAACTTATCTTATTTATTAGGTGTAGTTTCTATACTTTTATTCAAATATGCTCTTATTTTAATACAAAGGATATTTTCGCGAATGAACGTGTATGTTAAGGAGTGCAAATCGCCCTTCTTTGATGGTTCTCCCATATCGTGTTAATAATTAGAGCCGTCGAGATACTTATTTCTTAAACAATTATTCCTTTTATTTCTTGAAAAACGGACCATAGGTTGGTGCGATAATGTTCCCCAAAATTTACTGACATTCGAACGCACACTACGTCGTTAATTGTCTCGCATGTCTAATAAATACAAGGTGTGAGATTGCCAGCAGAAGTATTTCTTAATTATGTGTGTAAAGATTTTCGAATGTACGCACGTTCAATTTCTTATTTTCTACTATCCCTATTATGCCAGTAGATTTTTGACCTCTTCATGAAATGTGGATATTGTTTCATGATATTGGGCATTGTATAATTATTATAAATGATAATGAAAATTTTGATAAATGCAACTCAGTATTCGCTAAACCATGCCAATACAGTTTAAGATCTCACAGAATGTCTAATTGTTAACGTCGCTTCAATATGTGAACTACCACATTTCCTCGTGATATTACTGCATCGCCACTGCTTCCATCCCACTGTGTGTGAGGTGGGCCTCCGCCCATGGCAGGCGCGTGACGTGCACTGTCGGGGCGTGGCGGGGAGGAACCGCAAGTCGACTCTGCCGCCCCCCGCCCCCCCCCACCACCCGTCACCCTCGCGCAGCCGCCGCCCGACAGACGGCGCGGCGCCCCGCAAACATATGCCTGCTCGCGGGCGCTGAAATGGAGCGCCGACTTTTATTCACTCCTCGAGGACGCGGCGATGAAATTCCGGCTCCAAATGACGTGGGTTTAGCGAAAATGTGTAGTTTATTTGGCAAATGAAACGCAGGTTAGTGGAGTTGCAAGTATTTCTTGTATTTGTTTGAAATACGCGATGGGAAATGAAGCTTTGCCTCCACGCTGGAATGGCATGCGTAGTTACAGAATAGCGTGCATCGTTCCGTTGGATACACCTGCAGGAAAGTATGGTGCACCGAATGGTGTATGATTAAAAATTTACATTAATGATCAAATTTCAATGCAATGTAACATGGCGTTATCATCCTCATACACATACTTTTCTCATAATACTCCCATATATTCAGACTTGCTGAAGTTTTATGAGAATAAAGTAATGAGTGTGAATAATATGAATGTGTTAAATATAGTTGAACGTTGAGATGATACGATAATATTAAATGATTCTCATTTTTTTCATCCAATATCTCCTTTCGAGTCCTATTTTATTTCGTCAGGTGTGTTGAAAATGCGTTAGTGTATATAATTGTTTCAATAAAATTAATTAGAAAATATATTTTGTAAATGTAGGGTTGGCAAAAAAATTGAGCTTAAAAATCTGCCCTCACTGTCAGAACAAGAAAAGATTAAAGATTTCTTCAAAATTCTTTATAATAATAATAATAATTATTATTATTATTATTATTATTTACATTTGAATTTATTACAATTTTATTAATTAAAAAAACATGAACTTCTGCAGAATTTGCTTAAACATATTAAATTCTGAGTTTGTCTAAATCTTGTTCTGAGTGGACCCCTAATACCTTCCCTTTTTTAAAAAGTATTAGCGGAAGTCCTTGCAATTGCAGTGCACCAATGAAAGTAATGTAGAAAAGTTACAATAGAAAAGTGCAACATATACACTATAAGGATAATCGAAATTGCCACAAAGTCTACTTTCATGTTGTTTAATACTTATTGTCTCAGACTAATTAATTTAGTACATATTCTGAAACATGGAATCACTATTCACAGTGAGTATACAATTAAACACGGTTCTGAAAATGTAATTGAAGTGTTTTATATTTATCTTGATCTGTTCATGTATGTAATAGTGGCCTACAGTAGGAATTTGTTTTTTCACTTTAAATTCAAAACGTAAAGCATCATATATAATTATAATCACTGCTTTTTTTAAGAGAAACACATGTTTCAAAATATTGCAGGATATTGCGTAGGGACAATTTAAATCTTTGCATTCTAAAAATTACACATGAAACTTAGTTATTAATAGCAAGCGATAACAAATTTGGGGCCATCTGTACATTTAATGGACAAATCGAGAAATTTCGTTTAGTACAAAACTCAAAATATATTTCTAAACGAAAATACGTAGTGTTTTAAATATATTCTCGTAGATTAAAGAAAAATATTACTCCCTTTCTTTCTTTCTTTCTTTCTTTCTTTCTCTCTTTCTTTCTTTCTCTCTTTCTTTCTTTCTCTCTTTCTTTCTTTCTCTCTTTCTTTCTTTCTTTCTCTCTTTCTTTCTTTCTCTCTTTCTCTCTTTCTTATTTCTTGCTTGATTGCTTGCTTGCTTGCTTTGTTTCTTCTTGGTCCTTTCCCCATATATTTAAGCATTTAGTAAAACATGAAAAATTAGTACACAGTTCCACAATACAAAATAACATACTGCCTAGTTTCATTTTACTTACCTTTCACTCTATCGGATGAGTGAAGTTGATTTTTAATTATTTAATCATTAGTAGTCACTCTATAAATGTAAAAATTTAATTTCTTGCCATCCTGAACATAGAATCTCTTTAGAAAAGGTTTAAGCATAAACTAAAATTGTGATCAACAAAAACGGCATTTTTCTTCCTTATCCCTCATTTACGAAAATATCCCCGCAAAAGATAATGTTCCCTGTGCGTAAAGTTTAAGATCGTAAAATTCATTGAAATTACAGATACGAGAAAGCATGCCTCTCGTATTTCATAGCTTACGCGTCCGAGAGAAAATACAAAAGATAACGTAACGAAAAAAGTGTATAAATTGTATGAAATAAACCATGAAGGTGTCGCTTGAAGCGAGATAATCAGTGAGTTGAGCTTAAAAAAAGCGTTGGCGATGTAGAAATGATGTCGTTTACCCGGGGAGGCATAATTACATGCTTCCTGTATCCCGCTTCATTTTATTTTGAGCAAATTATCCTGCCTTCTCTCGGCGTCGCAGAAAACTCGCGCCCTCGTAGCCCCCTGATGTCCGCTGGTGGAGCCTCCCTCCTCCCCCTCCCCCCAACCCGGTGGAGGATTCCCTTTCGCATCCTGGGCTCCATCGCCTCGCACCCTCCCTTCCCCATTTGGCGTGCTTCTCTTCCTTTTTTCTTTCTTTTTTCCTTCGTCATTTTATTTCTTCCTCCTCCTGTTTAGCAATCTTTATCTTTGTTTTTCTTTCCACTTGTTTCTGTATCTTACTGTACTACCTCCTCTGAATCCCTCGTTTATATTGTCTCATTGTTCATTATGTTCCATCGCTTCTTCTTTCTTCACTTATTCTTCCTCATTTTATTCTTTTCCACCGCCCTCACGTTTTCATCTTCTTCCCGGCCGCACCCCCCGCAAATCCGTTCGCGATTTCTCCCCGACACGCCTTTCTCTTTCCCCTCCGCGCGGAGAGTTATGGCGCGAGAGGTGGGGGAGAAGGGGCGGGAGAGGGGGAGGGGCGGCGCCAAATCCCAGGATTTTTTAGCGCGCAATCAGCCCGTCGGAGAAAAAACACGGCGCGGTGGATAATTTGCGCGCGCAACGGGGCGGAAAACGCCAGGAAGGCGGCGGCGGCGGCGGCGGCGGCGGCAGGGGTGGTAGCGACGGGCCATGAGAGCGGTGGCGAGACCATTGACGTGGGAGTCGAGGAGGAGGAGGTTTGCCTAAAACGCGATGTGGATTTGGAAGTAAAGTCGTTGAGGATCGACAATGCTGGCAAAGATTGGTGAGATATTCATGCATATCATTTTATAAACGAAGGATTTGACAGGAAATGACATATTTCACAGGAAACAGATAGTACGTTGCAGTAAAAGACAAGTATTGGGATGCACAATATTGATAAGTAATGAAAGGTAGTTGATATTTATTCTTTTGTCTTTTTCCAACATTAATTCATAGCATAATATGTCTATGTGTCCTGAATACTGAGAGAAAAATAACGAATTAACCCAGAAAACAAAGAAAGCCTCACTTTATCCTTATTCTTTGAAGATCTAATCTCAGAACTGCAATTTTGACGAATAAGAACCAGCAGAAAATGCAATTACTATAACTAACAAAACCTGCATTGCCTTGCATCGTGTTCTCTCTCTCTCTCTCTCTCTCTCTTTATATATATATATATATATATATATATATATATATATATATATATATTTGAATGGAACGCGTAAATGAGCAGTTTCCGAAGGTAAAACAGAATTGTGATATACGGCAGTGTCACAAAAATACTTTGTTAATTTAGAGTTTTGATTTAGGTCTTCCCTCAACATTATCCTGTACTATTGAGGATTCTTCACAACGGTTTTACTTCATATTCCTCTTGAATTAAAACACTTCTTGTGGCATTTCTGTAAAATCATTTGATTTTCTCACTTGACAACAATTTGATCCAAATTGGGGTACGTATTCGGTCTCAATTGCCCCTAATGAAACTAAATCGAAACGTAGTCAAGTTAAAAATTTAAAATATTATTCCAATTACACGTATTCCTCGTGATATTGCCCGGCTCTAACATTAAAAACGGTTCAATGCAACACAGGCGTATATTAATAATGTAAAATGACTCCGAGGCATTTAGCGTACGACGGAAACGACGATCCAAGAAGTCTCGTCCGGAAATGAAGTATTGTACACCGATAGATCGTTTCTTGTACTCCTATGTGATGTAGACTAAAGAAGTATTGTAGATCGTTTCTTGCAGTCCTATGTGATGTAGACTAATGAAGTATTGTAGATCGTTTCTTGTAGTCCCAATGGGATGGATTTTCGTCACCAGCTAAATGGCTAGGACGCACAATGATTGGATGAGGGGTCGCTGTTCTGATCGGTCGTTTGAGTGATCGGTTGATTAGATTCCGAATAACAAGAAACGGACCGCGCACGAATTTTCCTTTCCCTCTACTCCACTTCCATCCATATGGCTGGGTGATGGATTTCTCTCCTTCCCCAAAAAGCCTTCCCCAATGATTTTGACAACCTCTGGCTGCACTGTCTGTAGCCCATGTCAATCAGGTTTTACGTCTAGTTTCCCTGATCCATTGAAAAAATACTGAGATCACCCCCCTTCTTTTTACTCTGATTATAAATGTACTTCAGTAGGCAAGCGATTTGTTGAGTTTTCCTTTAGTTAGTTGTGATGGGAGTATAGCTGCAGATTTACGACATTATTTTATTACTAATAATATAAAATGAAATCTATAGTTCATTCACCGACACAAATAATTTTTTTAATTGGAAGCGAAAAATGAAGTTTTCAAATGTTGTTAACCACTTTTTGTTGGTAGGTACTTTTATTCATCATTCAACTCCATAAAATAAAATTATGAGGCAGAGTACTGGAAAAAACAAAATGTGTGTATAGTATTTTCCTCTTGTATACGTCACATGCATTTTGATTGATTATTGACGAAAAATAAATTTAAAAAAATAAAAATTAATCCATTCAGGTCAAGACTCGAATTAGGTAGTAGTACGTAAGAAAGACTGAGAAATACTGCGATACATGGTGTTCACTGTTTAGTTTACACTTCAGTTGTAGTAATGGCGATGCCCTGCATTTCTTTTACGTGCGCACAGTGAAGTGGAACACCGCCAAGCTGCTGGGTGCGATCAAGACAACAGCGCCACATTCCGCGCCAGCAGCGTGGGCTATAAGGGCCTGGGGGAGAGGGGCTACTTCGCACTTGGGCGTTGCATTTCGCAGCAGAAGCGCGGATCTCCAGTGCGCCACGGGCCGCGTTAAGCCCTGGCGGGCGATTATGCCGGTTTCGCAATTACGTTTCGGAAGCGAATTTAGGGAGCGCGGCGCATGCGCGCCCAGCAACGCGGTTCCTCGAATATGTAGATTCGCAATATAACATTCTGTTTCAGGCTCCCCGCACGCAACCGAGTTTCGTCGCGGGAATTTGACTTTACTTTGCTCTATTGCCGGCTGCCGGCGAATTTACTTCTGGTCCTGGGAGCGATATAATCGTGTTGTGCCGCTACTCGCTCTGTCTTCCCCCAGGAGGCAAAATTTCTGTGTTCAATTAATTGCAAATACTCTCGTTATCGTGGTCAAATTGAGTGTTCTAAACAAATAACGAAAACGTAACATCGTTACGTGTTTTAAACATGCGCGGGGGAGGATTTGAAAGGATGAAAAATAGAAATTGCTGGGATTGAAGAGAAATAGTAGTAGTTACTCAACACTAGTTTAAATATACTTTCTCATTTTTAACCGTAATTGTAAGAATGGTTCATAATTCGAAGCAGTTCCAATAAGAGGCTTAAGGTAGAAACTGTTCTCATTCCATGGACATAAACGTTCATGTTCATTCTTTAACACTACTTATTCACTCTGATTTGATACACTTAAAAACACTCCTCATGCTTCTCAATTTTTTTGTGAAACTGTAAATTGAAATTCGTGGCAAAAAAGGAACTTGACTTAGCACTATTTCACTATCAGAAATCTGACTTTTAGTTCTGAGAGATATGTAATTATTTTGTGCCGGCAGTTACTAGAACATTTCCCATTAGAGGCTGAATGTTGATGCATAATTAATTGTAAACATTGAAGTTATCGTTGATGAATTAAGTGCTCTAAACGAATAGGGAAAAGTGGACAATCGTTTCGTACTTCACATGTTTAGATGTTAATGGAAATGATTCTAAAATGAATTAAAACGGAGACTTTCTTTGTTAAAAGTTCATTCCGAAGACACGGACATGTTCATAAGAGTTGTGGATCCAGGACATTTAAATAGAAACATGAATAGTATAAGTATAGAATTTAAAAGGAAACGTTCATTGTCTAAATATATTTAAGGCTATTAGTCAAATATATATCATATGAATACCTATATATTTCAAAAAATATTCATATCACATTAAAACACACGCTCTTCTTTTGTTTGCCGCACATTTGTTTACACATTCAATTTTCTTGCGAAAAATTTCCTTAGTAGATCGAGTTTCCTCTACTCGAAGAACACTCATACGAGTTCTTGTTAAAGGAAAGAGAAAGGAAATGTTACAATCCAAAAAGGAAAGGTAGCAATATACAATGCTAACTCTTGTTAAATGATCTACATCGTGGTCACCAAGAAATGTTCATCATGCGCACTTGAATACCTTGCGGGGATAACGTGTTTGCAGGCTGGCTCCTTTTTCAACGTCCACTGCCACCTCGTAGTCCTGAAGATCCCAACATTCTTAAATATGTAATCGAATAAATATGGATGGGGAAATTGTATTATTACACCATTTCCATATTGTCTCATCCGTATGTCAGGAAAGGAATTTCCGTCACATACGAAAACACACGTAATGCCTCACTCGGGACGCGCATTCTGAAGGGAGCCCTAAAACGAGCTATTCTTAACGAAGCGGAGACGAAAATAGTTGGGCGCGCGCGGGGGCTCCGTCGCAAATCCCTAGGGAAAAGGGGCTAATCTCCAATTTCGCCACTCGCGCGCCGCGCGGGAACGACGCCATTCCGAGCGACATCGGATCCCTTCCCCCTCTCCCTCTCCACCCCCCCTAAACGCTTTCTTTCTTCCTTGCTTTCTTTCTTTCTTCCTTCCTTCCCCGCAAAGACGGCGCACAGTGGTCTGCAATCAGCACTTACGCGGCCGACATTCCTAAAATAACCCTTTCCACTCTATGCAACGAGTGAAATGCACGTCCTACAGCTCGTACGGCATCGCGGAGATGTCAGGGAAGAGTGCCTGAAAAACAAATTTATAGTTGCATTTTAAAATATCAAAACGACCGAGCAATCACGGAGAACCTTCATGAAAAATAAATTCAATATGCTATTAAAGAGAACAAATTTATTTTATTATTGCACATGCACATATTCATTTACAAAATCTAAGTAAGTATGGTTCAGATCAAATTAAAGTTTTTGGACAATAATTGTACACGAGAGTCTACAAATCTTGTTACAAACATTCAAATATCTCTAATTTCTACATAGGCATGTATCGGCTCATGAAATTTCTAGGAAAGTAGCGTTGTCTATTTTCAGTTTTCAACGACAATTTTCTGATTTTTTAGTCTAAATAAATAAAAGTTATGCTTTATAACTATATATAGTTATAATTAATATCTACAAGCTATTACTTTTTATGGAAATGATAAAAAAAATAATTGCCCTTACTTCTGCGTTTTCACTTATACTGAAAACGCAACATTAGAATTTCAACGTTTGCAAAATGTTTATGAACATCTCTAAATCATGAAACGAATACTTTTACGTCATTCTTAGACGTTTACACATGTTTTTTATGAATATAAACTTGAATTTAATTATGCTCGAAATTTTGAATTTCTGCCGCCTGGTGTTGCCCCTCGTCCACCGTGCGGCGTGCCGATGGCGGTGAGAGCGGCCGGCGGAGAAGGGGATGGTTGCGGAGGGGGGAATGGACGGGGGGCGCTTAGGGTGATGCGGTGAAAAAAGGGGTAGTTGGAGGAGGTGGCGGAAGGGACGAAGGCTTTGCTGTGGCTGTGGATGTGGACGTCAGTAGCGGTGCGGTGGATAACGGGAGAGATTTGTGGTGGATGAAGTGGGGTTAAGACACACTAGATCGGGTACTCAAGAGCTCCATGAAGTGGTGGGTGCAGTATAAGGCAGGATGTGAGCGCACTGGCTAAGAAATGAGGTGGTGATGTAACTGACAGCCAAGAGAGGCTGCAAAAATGAATGATGTTGCTGTAGTAAAGAAAGAAGGAACTTATCGTAGCCCCTGTATGATTTCAAATTTGTAGACTTCTAGAATGCAAAGAATCCTTCTGAAACATTATTTCTGACCTTCCGTTTGAATAGTATTGATAATTGTTAAGTTATGATGACTGCAATTCCGGTGTCATAATCTTTACTTACATAGTTTTATGTATATTTTCTTTATTTTATTTTTGAAAAACAGAGTTCAAATCTTACATTCTGTTTCTTTGTACAGTGCTAACGAAAGAGTGAAACAACGAAGAAAATAAAGACAACAGGAAATGAAAATACCTCAATAACTTACAGCGCCTTTTTAACCTTGTATATATTTACTGATCGATAATAACACTTTTTACGGCTTTTTCGAGCTTCGGAGAATGTCGATTTCGACTATCCGGGTGCCCACTATGCCCGTCCTGGAGCTGTATATTAACCTATACATTGACACACTTCGGGCTCCTCGGCCTGTGCATAGCACACTCCCAAACCCTCCCGTGACAACACACATACATGAAAGACAAGGGACCAACACTATACCTACGGCAGAACTCGAATCCACAACCCTTCGGACCGAGGCAGTGGGTCGGCACAGGATCTAGCCACCTCGGCCATCCAGGTCCGCATTGGTAATAACGCCTTTATTTTATCTATTTATAAAAAAATCACCTTTGTATTGGGTTACATCCTGGATAGCAGGCGATTTAATGAGAGAATGGTAATATTGATATCGAGTTCAATGGCAGTGGTGTTGTGAGAAGCAGAGAAAACGAAATGAGCCTGAAAAATATGACACGAACGCAGTTTTCGCATAATACATTTCGCCTAAGCCTTCAAATTCCGATTCCTTAGTGGAGTTACTGAGAACGGCGAGATCGGAAGGAGGGAGATTTCAACGCAAGAGGCGATGAGAGGTGGCACGCGGTCCATCTAAGCAACTCTCCCACTGGACATCCGCATTCCGGCAGGATGAGCGGCGGGGAAGACGGAGATGAAGACGGAGGCAGAGGTGAAAGCAGAGGTAGAGGTGGAGATGCAGGAGGATGCGGAGATGGAGGCGGAAGCGGACGGGGAAGTGGAAGCGGAGGTGGAGTAGGCAGTGAAGGCGAAGGTTGTCTGACTTAGCATATGACTGAATTGAAAGTAGACTCTGTAATGAGATGAGTTTTATATACTTAACCAGAAACCTAAGATAGCTCAGTAGGGTTATTTGAATTGGATGGTCAATATTTCGTACAATATTCACATGCATGAATATAATTATAACATGTAACATTTATTCACTTCAAATGCACCGGGTCGTGTAAAAGAAAGGCCCATACACTTTGCATAAAACTAGAGCTTGAAGCGTCGAAACTCTGTAGAGACAGACTAGAAAAGTTCGCCCGGACAAAGGGGGCGGAGAATGAAATGAAGTGAAGGCCGAGGTGGAGGAGTAGGAAGAAGAGGAGAAGGAAGAGGCGGTGGCGGCTGCGGGTGCCGTGTGAAAAACCGGAAACAAATGGCGCACGCCGAGCGCGCCGGCCGAGCGGGCGCTTATCGCCCCGGGCGCGGCGCGGCGCGGCGCGGCGCGGCGGGGCGGGGCGTGGCGGAGCGGGGCGGGGCGGGGAGAGGCGGGGCGGGGCGGGGCCGTGCCGTGCCCTGTCGCAGCGGCGATCCACCTCCGCGGCGCGGACTGCGCCTTCCACGGACCCTTGCGCCGCCGCTCTACTTCTGCTAAGTAACAGGCCCCGGATTAGGCGGCCTTAGCCCGGGATTACGTTGGAACAGAATGAACACTTTGGGAGGGAAAAAGTTAGCCCTTAGTGCAAACTCAGAATAATATAAAATGTTCACAGGGCGTTTATATTCTTATATTTTTACACTACTCAATATCATTGCCTTTTCATACCTGTACAATACATGACTCGTAGGTCTCCTCAGATACTGCTACGGATGTACCACATTAACCTTATAATTAACGTTCCTGGTAAGATAAGACATTGTTAAATGTCAATACATTCTAGGAATAATTTATGATTATGGATAAGTTCCCACTGAACTACATGTCTGAAGAGTGACGTAGAATTTTGAAAAACTGTATTTTCAGTAAGAAACGTATGAAATTTGAATAAAATAATCCTCATCAATGCATTAAAAAGACATGATATCACCTATTTCGCTTCTTTTGGATATAAACTGATTTTATAAATCTTTTCATTTTGTCATAAATTTCTTTTATTTGCGTTAGACAATACTAACTCCATATGTTCTAGTTATACGGTATATATTTAGATACAATTTTGCGTAAAAACATGTATAGATTTTGCGTAAAATTCGTCTTCACATGTCATGCTGACGTTGAATTTGGCCACGGGAACGCCATTTAGGGAGAACATTCAACCGCAGGTTTAACTTGCTCGGAAGAAACCGCGCTAGAAGAAGTTACAAAACCCCGCGCCGCCGCCGAGCGGTTGGAGCATTCGACAGCGCATTGAGGGAGTCGTCCAAAAGCCAGGGACCCTGAGACGGGAGATACTTTCATTACCACCCCCTCGCACGTCCTCGTCGACCGCGCAGCCCTCAATCGCCGTGCTGCTGAGCTCCCCTCGCCTTCCGGCGCGCCGTCCTCACGACGACGAGGACTTCCTCGAACGGCGGCGGCGACGAAGGCGGAGATGGAGTCGAAGGCGTGTTTTGAGGCTGAGGAAGTGGAGAGAGCGGCGATGCCGAAAGAGGGCGTGGGGGCGGCGGGGGAGGTGGAGGGCATGGTTGCAATGAAGAAGGGGAGAGGGCAGAGGCATTCATGGAGGCGATTACACCGAGGGTGCCGGCGAGGGAGGCAGTGGGGGCTGGGATGGTGCTGGCAACGGTGGAGTCCAAGGGAGGGGGGGGGTTGGGGGGGGCTGCGGTTGCGACAGGAGTGGGCGGGGCCGGGGGGGGAAGGGGGCGGGCGCCGAGCGGCCGCGGTCCGCTCGCTGACTCCGCACTGCCGCGCCGTCCGGAGACTTCTTTGTGCGCGGTCGCGGCGGCGGGCGGGGCGCGTAACGGGGCCATTTACCAGTCAATCAGGCGATCGGCGGGGGCGGGGGCGGGGGAGGGGCGGACGTGCGCTGCAGACGCGAGGGCGACGCGCATTGAGCGGCGCTTCCACGCACGGGCTCTGGAGCCTCCGTCGCCGTCGCCCGCGGTCGTCGCTGCCGCGCACTTCGCCTTCGCACGCGACGACTCGACGACTGCGCACGTTTTTGCTGCCACTCCGCCTCCAACGTAGCCACCACCGCCTTTAGTGCTGCAAAAGTCCGCGTTCTTCTCGATTTACTACAAGATTACAAAGAAATCTTTGAATGATACTGACTATAGTAGTTTTTTTTGTAATGTATTCCTCCTTCGGGAAATGGGAGGTATATTATTATCCTTTTTATGATATGGCCATCCTCAAGTCGACAATGGTTTACTTCTCTTAATATTATTAAGTTATCATGTTATTACAATTTTAGGTAGAAAGGGAGAGGATTGGCGAGAGAGATACGTATTGGAGATTTGAATAGGTTTTTTTTTTTTTTTTTTTTTTTGAGAAACGTGATGTAAGTGTCTCGAATATGTGTTAATAATAATGTTGCGTGAGACGCACAAAAAAGGAAGAACTTTGTCACAAATTGATCTGTTTTTTAACTCCACTGCATAGAAATGTTAAAATTGTTTGATGATCGTGTCACTTATCAAATATGGGAGAATGAAAATGCTATATTTTTTTATAAACAAGTGACTGGTACGCCTTCGTAAGATAAATCTTCATACTTCATTATAGAGATCGTCAAAATTACTCATTATAAACAACCTCATCCACTTTTCACTACTGAAAACTATTTACAAAACAGAAAAAGAAGTGGGTGTTCATTACGACTTAATACACTTGTATAGCTATAGCGTCAGAAAAGTCTCTCCGCAGCGGCACGTTTTCTATACGTTGCACTGCAGAAAATGCTAATATTCTAGTGAATTAATTTCTAAAATGGTTCTTCGCACATCCTATTGATTGATTTTTTTGTGTGTCCGGGCGCGTCAAATGCTTTGGTCATTAGTCCCATAAGTATAGAGCATGTTTTTTCTCGGAAGATGGCGATGATTTTCCACCACTCGATGGCGAGATCAGGCGCCGACCTACAGTCGGCTAGTGGGGTTTCCCCCTAACCAGGACTCTCCCACCAGCGGGGCAACGCCCCAGCCGGGATAAGCTCTAAGCTCCCGACCAGTCTCCCGAAATGTGGTAGTGTAGTGCATGTTAGTGTAAGTGTTTGTGTAAGGGAAGGGGTAGGACAAGGAAGGGGAAGAAAAGATAGCGCAGTCCGTGGCCCGTTTGGTAGGGTACTACTCCGGCATTCGCCTGGTGTTGATCGAAGAAATCACGTAAAACTACAAATCAGAGCAGCCGGTCACTAGAATTCTCCTCCAGACAGCGACTGTATTCGACCTAGCTGAAAAGCTAGTGTAGAAAATCCTGCCGCCATCAGGACTCGAACCTAGGACCTCCCGGTCAGAAGCGCTGCAGTGACATTAGATTATGCACTGAGCTACCGCTCCCGGTCACACATTCAAGAAATTTCACAAACGAGCTTTTGAAAGTTCTCCGGCGTATTTGAGAGGGAGTGGTTACAGCTCCCTCTCCCATTCGATTCCGTTTCCCGCCTTAGCTGGCCGTCCCCGCCGCCCTTCCACCCCGAACAGGCTTCCCTCGGCCATTTCCGCCTGGCCAGGGCGTTCGCCACTGAATCGCCGCGTTCGTGGCGAGCTCGGCTTTGTGAGGGAGGCGGCGGCGCCGCGTGCGTCGGTGGGGCGGGGGCGGGGGCGGCGCCACCCAGATGGAAATAATTGCGGCGGCCGAATCAAGGGGGGCGGCGGCAGGTCACAGGGCATCAAGGGGCGGCGACTCGCCTGCGAGGGAAGTTGAGCGACGACGGCCAATTGGCGACTCTGCCACACGGCAAACGCTCCACGTGCGAGGGGAATGCTTGCAGTGCGACGGGGGAGGACAGACGCGGACTCTTGTGATGCACAAAGAGCACGAGCAAATGGGAACGTAGGTCCATGAGGGAAGAACTGTGCATGATTGGCGGGCAGGGACGCACTTGTGGGTGATCCGGGCTACGAGGAGGTTTATGATGGTCAGGTGCGGTTCATAGCGCCTTTACCCGTGGGATCGGAGTGCAAATTCCGAACGATCTGGGTGTAATTCGTGAAAAACTAAGCAGGTTTGCAGCACGATTTCTTGGGGTTCTTTAATTTTTCTTGCTTCTTTAACATTGCTCCATCGTCATTCATATCATTTCACCTTCTACATTCGCCCATCAATTCATCTTACATGTCCCTTGGTGAGTGGAATGGTGTTGATTTTTAACTCGGAGTATAATAAGGAAGCACTAAGTCTGTAAGTGTTTGTGATTATTCGGATACATCCCCAAATAAAGACTAATATTACTAATAAATTTTGGATCGGTTTGCGAGGAAGTGTGATGGGGAAAGGCATGTATGATGGCTAAGAAATGCAGACGATGGCCGGAAAAGACTGAAAAGCGGAAGGCATGTTCAGGAGTTGGTGCATGGAAGAGACGGTAGAATGGAGATCGCAACGAGAACGGCGCGCGAGATGTGGCTGATGAAGACGGATGGAGCAGGGTCCGCCCGGGGGGAACGTCGCCCTCGTGGGTCTCCAAGGGAAGTCGTGCGGGAGGCGGTGGGCATCAGGCGGGCGACTGAGGGAAAGCGGCGGTAGTTAAGCCAGCGCCGGGGCGGGGGCTGTGGGGGACGCAGATTGTGAGGTGATGAGGGGGCCCGCGCCAGGGGCTGGGGGGGGGGGGGGTCAGCCTCGCCCTCCCAAGGCGCGTGCGGGTCACGTGCGTGTGCGTGGGCGGCGCAGGGCGGCAACGTGCTCGGCGTTCGGCGTCGACTTGCGCGGGGGAGCGTGCTGCACGCTCGCCATACGCTGCTCTCAAGCAGCTTTGCAGTTTGTAATTCAGTAATCATCTTCAGTCGTTGAGAAATTCAATCTCCCGTTTTCTTTGTATTGATCCAAACATTTAAACCCTGATATACTTCTCCTTTTTTATGAAGTACTATTTTATTGTTTCATTAATAATTTATCAGGCATACAGCGTCATAATCGTTCAGTTTCTTCTGACACACTTTTATTGTTTAATAAGAATTCGAATGTTATGTGTCTTTCACTTGATTCGTACGTTTTAAAAAGGTCCTTTTCTTCAATAATGTAAAATAATTAGCTATATTTATGCCTTAAAAAATCTCTTACTTTTTGTCTTAAAATTAGCTGCTTCAAAAATCTAGTGAAATTGAAATTGAAGAAAGTGTTCATTCTAAACGGAGGAAAAATATTTAGTAAAGAATGAATTTTTTACCCTTATAGGTCAATGATTGTTAGTTATTTCTCACTAAATATTAGTGGAAACTACCTGTAACATTTTATAGCCTATGTAGGAATAAAAAATATATACGTGGGTATCTGGGAGACATTGCGTCATAGGTGCAGATATATTTAGTTCGATAGATATTTATGTAGATAGATTTCTAAAAAGATACATATATATGGGTTTAGACACACGATATTGTCTCCGCCCGCGGAAGACCCCACGCTTTCAGGAATAAAAACGATCTCCAATGCAATATTAGTAGATTGGATATCCTTCCAGGCGATGCCTGGCAATCCGCATTACCTTGGAAACCTCTGTGTGCGTTGCCAGCGCTGGCCGCGCCGCGCAGGGACCGGGCGACTGCCGGAGGCGGCGAGGGCCCTTGGGGCGACGCGGCGGGCGACGCTAATTCCGCGCGCGGGGACGCCCTGGGCGGCGCTGGGCGGCGCTGGGCGGCGCTGGGCGGCGCGGGGCTGGCTCGCCTCTCGGCACCTGCGCCCGCGCCTCAGCCTCCGGCGCGAATGGGCGTTCCCTTGGCCAAATTCAACGTCAGCATGACATGTGAAGCCGAATTTTACGCAAAATCTACACATATAAAAAATGTGTATATATATATATATATTATAACACGCCCACCTACTACCTTCCAGCCGGTGGCGATGAAGCGTGAAACTATGAATGCTCGTGAAGCGAGCTTTGAATTCTCAGGAAGCAGGATCTTTCGGGTATGAGAAAGGTCTGAACCCTTGACACAATGAATTATATAAAATTCTGGTAAAATGAGCATATATTCAGTAAACAAATTACACAGTGGCACAAATATACAATAAGTATGTACTTTTCGTGGATGGTCACTGCAAAGAAAACAGAAACAAAAAACAGAAATAACACAACCATAAGAGAATGTATAGGCGTCACCTTGACTGTCTGATTACTTCAATACGCACTATTTACAATACTTTGCTTTGACCTCCTTCTCAATTACTTCGTGTACCTCATTTAACTTTTGTTAATCTAACGTTTTCTCCGTGCACGGCCCTTTAAGTGATTCTCTACATTTATTCTTTTATAGACTTCACAGAGGTCAGCCTTGAGCTGCGCATTTATTACAATGCTGTTAACTCTAACACAATAATAAACGTGACACACACGTTACTAAATCGTACCCTTCACAAAATTATAGCAACTGATTACCCTGACATCATACAATGGACACAATATTTTTCAATAAGATTACTTTTACATTACATGAAAAATTATAATTTACTTTAGAAAAGTTGTACAAGGTATGGCATTCAAACGAATTTACTGGTGCGTACAGCGAATGAAATCAAAACTGCCGCTCATACGTTCGAAATATTTCCCCAGTAACTATTTGTAACTTTCACCTATTTTAGGACGCTACGCCTGGTGTTTAACGCTACACAGTTTCCCAACAAATTGTTGCATAGAAGTTGCCAGTTCTTTACCTCGACATTTCCTTCCCGCTCGCCGTCAGTTAACCTTGGGGGTTCAGCCGCTCGCAGTCCTCGCCACGTCACTCGACTGGTTTGATGTCCCGCGGTCGCACCTCTTCTTTCGCTCGATCTCAGGATGACGCCACACGTCCAAATTCCAAACCTTTCTCTCGTCCTCAGGCTCGTACCGTCCTCGGATTGGTCCAAGTCTTTCTCGCCTACGCTTGAGTGTTGGAGTCGTCCTTCTGCCGCCTGCCGCGTACCCGTTGCTCGCGCTTCCAGTTTTAAATAACTAACGTGCTTGAATTGACTACTTCTAGCACTCGGCCGACATACCACACTTTGAGCGTGCGTGGTCGTGGCGTACAAAATTAAATACTGGATTTCGTTCAGACTCCTTCTGCGCGAATTTACTTCGATGATGAAACTATTTCAAGTTCGAGCAGTCACAACGCTTGCTTACTCGCGTAATGTTAGTGCAAATGCTGTACATGCACTTTGTTTCGAATTCTATCACTTATCACCGCGTTTCTTAAATCAGTTTTACTAAAGCAAGTAAAATTATACTCCTCCACTAACCGATTACTACCGCTGAAGAATTTAGTTGAGTCGCCGTCGCTGTCGAAGTCGTAAGAGAACTCTACTGAAGTGCGTCACGGTATTTATGCAACTCCGCCTGGGGAAAATTTCTGGAGGGGTGAATTTTCTCCTCCTTCGCGCCCTCTCGAGAAAATATTATCCGCTAACTTTGGACATAGGAGTGCGAAAACCTGCGGGTAGATGTCGCCTTCTCGGACCATCGCTCCGCCTCGTACCCTATTTCTCAGTTCTCTGGTCTTTTCTAGTGGCTTATGGTGGCGTTACGGGTTCGTATAACCCCGTGACGTCACAATATATATATATATATATATATATATATATATATATATATATTGTAACGCGAAACTTCTTCCAGCGCGGTTTCTTCCGAGGAACTCAAACCTGCGGTTCAATGTTCTTCCTAATTGGCGTTCCCGTGGCCAAATTCAACGTCATCATGACATGTGAAGCCAAATTTTACGCAAAATCTATACATATTTTTATGCAAAATTGTAACTAAATATATACCGTACTGTGATAACTAGAACATATGGAGTTCGTATTGTCTAACGCAAATAAAAGAAAATGTGTGACAAAATGAAAAGATTCATAAAATCAATTTATATCCAAAATAATCCAAATAGGTAATATCATATCTTTTTAATATTTAGTTGAGGATTATTATATTCGAATTACATACATTCATAATGAAAATACAGTTTTTCAGAATTCTACGTCACTCTTTAGACTTGTAATTGAGTGGGAACTTTTCCATAACCGTAAATTATTTCTAGAGTTTATTGATAATCATTTTAACAATTTGCAATTTTACCAGGAACGTTAATTATAAGGTTGATGTGGTACATCCGTAGGTGATGTAGCAGTAACAGCACGCGGCTTCCACCGAGGGCCCCTGACGACATCCCCGTTCATCCACATCGGAATTCAGGTGGACTTTTTCTCTTGGATACCGCTCATTGGCTTAACATAATTGAAATAATATCAACATCACCATCATACCGAATTATTGATCCCAGGTTAAGCTGTAAGAGCAATATATTGAGGTAATGAGATACTAATAAGTAATAACGTAATTAGTCATCGAATGTGACGTCTGTTCGTTAATCTTTAACATAACCATTTACTCCACAGACGTCTGGTCTCTTGTGGCTCAAATTTACTCCCCGAGACATTCAACTTAGTTTCAAATCTTGTTTTCTCGCCTTAGGTTTGTGTTGCCGCGCCGTGGGATAAAAACACACAATCGTATCTTAACATCAATAGGTTTAAGATGGTTAGGAAAGAATTCCTTAATTGACCAATAGAGATTTCAGTTTTAGAGGAATATGTTGGTGGATACTTCATTTCAAGAAGCTTATTTCAATGCCAGTACTTTGTTTATTCATGTAAGGGCAAATACAGTACGATTTCAAAAATGAATGTTTTTACGGTTTATTATTTTTACATGATTTAATTAAATGAAGTTTGAACATTGAATAGGTTTTTGCATTCCTTGCCGGATACCTATAAAGTATTCGCCTTACAGAGCCACAATATGTTCGCTTTCTGCAATTGTGTTTATCCCGCTATCTTCCGTCTTTCGCTGTTTACCGCTGTTCAGCCCTCACCACCTTCATCCTCGTCAGAATCCTCGCAACACACACCGTTGACCCTCGTCGACCCTAACACCCTCGCCATTCTCAGCGCCCTCGCACTTCTTGCTGTCCTCGCCCTCTTACCATCCCGACAGCCTTTGCCCCTGTCGCTACCCTCCTTGTCCTCCCCAATGCCTTTGCCGACGTTACTACTCTTGCACTTCTCGCCTTAGTCATTCCTGCAATCCCCACAGTCATCGCCGCCCATGCCCTCTTGCTATCACCATTGCCTTAGCCACCATCCCCAATCTTTTACCCCTCATTGTTCCTCCTTTGCCATCCCCACTGCCTTAGCCGTCACCCCTCCTTGTCCCCTCGCTGGTCCCACCTTTGTGGTCCCCGCCCTCCGCCGCTTCCTTTGGGGGAGACGCATGTGGACGTGCGACGCAGCGCCGAATGCCGGAGGCCATTTGTTCCCACTGGGCGACTTGGGCCAACAGGAAACCTAATTGTGAGAATTGGAAAACACAAGACGGCAGACCCCAAGTCAGTTTACCGGTGAGAAAAAGTGCTCCTGTTGACTCGCAATTGATTGGACGACTGACGTGTTAAAGGCGAGAGTGTTGTATGTTCCTTTGCGAACAGGAAGGCTTCGAGAATATTTGCAGTTACAAAACTGTTTAACTTATATGAAATTATGCTGCCGCACCTGAGACTTAGTCAAAAATAAACCAATATTAGTAGAAATTCTTTTGAAAATTATTGATTTATGAAACCTGTAACTATTGATCCGTGTTTGCACAAACATATTAAACTGAACATTCACATGAAATCTATAAAATTGTATGCGTCACAGTTTTAAAACACCATTTTAAATAAGTGTTTCAGTTCCATCAGCTTTATAACGTCTTTCGTCATTTCCATTAAGTCACCATATTGCATTCTTAAAACTCCTGTCTTCCTGGGCATTAAAGAATGTGTTCATGGAAGATTTTGTACGACTTTACGACCTCAAAATGTCTTAATAATTCATTAAGTACATTTGTCTCATAAAATATGTCTATCCATGTTGTGAAATACAAATTCGAAACATATTTACAACAGCGTTGTTTGTAAACTTTCATTAAGAGATATGAATTGAACCATACTCTTGCAATTAATATTTTATAAACCCAATTCAGATCTGTTAAATATTTATTCCATTTTATTCGCCAAATTGCGCATGAACATTACTGGAGGATTTCATTTTATGTAAATTTGAGTGCAGTCAAATCAGCTTGCAAATTAATCGGTGAAATGGAAGTGGAGAAGCGTGTAATAATTACGAATAATGTTAATATGCTTATGAGATTATTTGCTCATTTGTGTTCGTAATTTCGAAGAAATGAAGATTTCAAAGATCAGCGTGAGATAAATTTATTACTCGACAAAGATGTTTAGCTCTTTTAAACACTTAAACTTGGAATTTGTTTGAAATGTCAAACAGTAAACCAGTTGAAATAATTAGATGTGGAGAAGTCGTAAATAGTCACTTGGAAAATATCGCACTAATATAAATGCTACGGAGTTATAATCAGAATTTTAATAATACCAGACAAATTTTCATTGGTTGTACCTTTGCCTATATTAAAGAGTCCAAATAAGTCCAAGGAGTCCTAAACAATAGATTAAGAGAGTCCAAACAATTAATTCTGGTATATGTAATTTTTTGTTTTAAAAATTATTTCAAATAACTTTCATGATACGAGTATATCTATTAGAGATAATATTCTTATAATTAAATCTCTTCATTTCGAAAACACGGGTTCCTAGGTAGAGAAACCACTCGGGTAAGGTTCCCTTAGCCCATTTGAATGCTTGCGTGTCTATGACAAACGCTGATTACCGCGACTGAAGTTTCCACTCTACTTTGAGTTCCTTCTCCCCCCCTCGATCGACGCGTTTGAAAGGCGATTTCTGGCCCCACCCCCGCGAAATTTCCTTCTCGCGTTTCGTGGCGGAACCATTTCCCAGCGAGAGAGCGAGCGCGCGAGCAGGCCTCCCCCCCCGCAAACGCTACGCCGCGCCGGCGAATATTTGATCTCCCACGTCGAGGGGTGCGGCGGCCCGACGAGGCGTTCCGGACGCCGTGACTACGCCGCACTGGATCACGCAGCTGTCCGGCTTACGCAGGCCCTAAGCCCCACCATCCGTCTCCGCGCGCCGCGCGGACCCCAGCCCTCCACGCAGGCCTCGTCCAACACCGACCACGTCCTCACTCGCGTCACTTCAAGTTGTCCTATTGAAGTACGTCGTTCTCTGCTTCTCTAGCTTCCCCTCGATTGTGTCGTTTCGGGACGTCCTATCAAAGTACGTCCTTCTCTGCTTCTCTAGCTTCCCCTCGATTGTGTCGTTTGGGGACGTCCTATTGAAGTACGTCCTTCTCTGCTTCTCTAGCTTCTCCTCGATTGTGTCGATTGGGGACGTCCTATTGAAGTACGTCCTTCTCTGCTTCTCTAGCTTCTCCTCGATTGTGTCGATTGGGGACGTCCTATTGAAGTACGTCCTTCTCTGCTTCTCTAGCTTCCCCTCACTTCTGTCGTTTGGTGTCGTGGAGACAGCGATGGCCAAAAGAGTAGAAACTGCAGAAGTCCGCAGTGACAGACCTAAATGGAAACTGGGAAGCGATGGACGCATAAGGGTAAAATACGTGCAGTACGACTACTACAAATATTGTAAAAATGTTTCAACGACGATGTAAAGTGATATGATGGTATAGATGTTTACATACTCTTCTGAATGTGTTGACGGATACCACACATTTATCTTTCAGAGAACGAATCAATAATGCTTGGTTAATACAGATTTGTTTAAAATATTTGTTGATGGAAAATTTGTGTAACAAAATACTACTTTATCACATATCTTTTTATCTCTCAATTTTTTTTCATTTCGCTACTTAACGAAATATATAGTATTTCCAAACAAAGTATTTATTAACTAATTCTTTCCATTTTCATGATCACCTTTCCGGAATATTTAACACATTTTAAGGTACTTGGCTTTTTAATTTTGAGATATAAATAAATTTAGAGATATAAATGACAATGAGAATAAATTTAGGGTTGCAGAATCCTGATAAAAAATGCCTCCTTACATCGATGTGAGGGGTATTTTTAAATCAACAACTTCTTTCTATTCCATCCCTATAACCTAACGTCTTTTCCCAATATTTCATCCATTCTGAACGGCCCCATCCTAATCTTCGCCAGCCACTTACTCTTGACGCACGCTGCTAATTCTGCTGCTTCCTCACGTCTCGCCGCCTTCTCCACCCTTCGCCCCCCCTGTCGCTCGCGGCAGCCGGCCATCGCACCTGCGCCCTTCCCCATCGCCTTTATCCGCTGCCGCCATGCCTCCCACACCCGTCTCCGCTGCCCCCCGGCCGCACCTGCCAACAGTGACATGCCACTGCCACCCCTCCGCACCCCCGCCCCCGCGCCTCCCGGCCACCCTCCTCCCGCCACCCACCCGCGGTCACCCGCCCCCTTCGGCCCGCAGCCTCCCTTCCCCTCCACCCTCACCCCCCCCCCACGCCCCTCACCGCCTCCATGCCCACCTCCCCCCCGGCCCCTTCAGTCCCCACCGCCTCCCGTCCCCCCCACCTCCCCCGTTTCCCCACCTCACACCTCTCACCGCCCCTGTGCCCCCGCCCCCGTCCCCCATCTTCCCCGCCCCCCCGCCCCCGAGCAGTCAATCCCTGCTGTGGAGGGTCGGCGAGGGGCTTCTTGGTCTTAATCCATGGCGTTGGGGGTGTCGCCAGAGGGCGGGATCAAGCGAAGCGGTTCGCAGCGGCGCGTGATTGAGGGGCGCGACTTTTCTGCCGCCCGCCGCCCCCACCGCTCGGCCCTTGACGCCGTCGCCCCCCCCCCAGCCCCCCTGATGTCAGCTGCTGGCGACACCGCGTCCCCAACCTCCGAATCACATGCGGTGACGCCCCCACGAGGGCCAAACTAATTTCTTTCTGCTTCTCCTCTTTGCCAGATTTCTAGATTTTTTTCTGAAATGTTTTGTTCTGATTTCTTCTTACGACTCCAGTATCAACCATTTTACTTCTGTTTCATTTCAAGAACAGGCTATATTTAGTACATTTATTCTGAATGTTCTATTTGACGTAATAAATATTTTTGAATCAACCGCTAAGCAGGTAAAAGAAATATTTATTTAGTGAATCCCCTTGTCCTTGGGGAGGTTACTGTTGTTTATGATTTTCTTCCTAGGCTGCAAGTTGATTCCGTGTTATTCATATTTCATCTTCTTAACACATCAAAGTTCTATTTCCTGAAGTGCAATAATAAAGATATATTTACTTATAATGCCTAAAATTCTTACATTATCTGTTGATATTTTCTTAGTTTTCCCAGAATATGTTTTTCAAGTAGTTATCTCGCGCGCTATATCATCAGCATTTTTCGTGCGCTCAATTTCTGATGCGATTAATCCTCTAAATTTCGTCTTGACGATTTAGCTATACTTAGATCAGCGGTAATCTCGACACCCATTTCCGTTGTCACATTATGTTCTAAGATTTTCATTGGAGTTTAAAACTTTTATATTGTTGATTTTTGACATTATAGATTCAATTTTGTTCTGGTCATTTTAAAACGTGGAAAAAATCTATTGGTCACCCAATTATATCAGATGCGGCAATTCTGATTTTCATGCAATGTAGTTGCAGCTTCTTGTAGTATAATCGGTATTATTTCTCATACGTTTGAAGAAGATTAAACTACATTTCCAATTTCTATGCCGTAACATGAGATGAAAGAGTATAAAGTATTTTTAAATATTCCTCTGTACTTTAATCAGTAAAACATTTCACTCGCAAACAATGCCAAACTTTTATTGATACTCCGTGAGATTAAATAAAACCTCCCGCAGGCAAAGGTCATCTGTGTCGCTATGTAAAACAAGAAGCCTCCTCTTCCATCTCCATCAATCTGCCCGGCCAAATTAATATTTAATGAGAATGAACTCGTTCCAAATTAAACGTTGGCTGGTCAATGTCACTTGGTTTCCAATAAACCTCGTTTCTCATGACATCATACAATTTGTATGATCCACAAACTTACACGTTCCAGCGCTTACCGTAATCAACTTCAGCCCCAATTTCATTACATCCATTCCGGGGGCTACGCCGTACCCCATGACCAAACCGCTGCACATCACCATCGCCACCGCTTTCGCATCCCCTCCAGCCACCAATGTTGCTGCCGACCAAACGCCCGCTCCCGCCCTCTCGCCGCCACCCTTGCCGCCTCCACCGTGGTCACGACCATCGCCACCAACAATATCATCACCGTCATTGGTCCCGCGTCTGCCGCAATCGTCACTCCGACATCTGGCGTCACCATCGCCTGTGCCACTGCGTCGCAGTAGAGCGCTTGGAGGTTCATCTGCAAAATTGCTGAGCTTAAAATAATAAATCTCGCCCAGCCGAGTCTAAACAGGGCGCCGGCGGCTATCAATGAAGTATGGTCGCCGAGTCAACAGCGCTTGTTTGAAATTATTGGGCGCGCCGCGAGGGGCGGTGGCGGCGGCGGCGGTGGGCTGGTGGGCGAGAGGTCCTGCCGGCGTGTCGGCCCGCAGGGGTACGGTCGGCGGCAGCGGAAGAGTCGGCCACCCAGGGGGAATTAGGGGATGTATTGTTGTAATAAGCTTGTGTTCGAAGGCATTGATGGTGGCGGAGGTTCAAATGAAGGCGTTTGGTGCGAGGGCACGCCACCTCACACATTCGCGTGCACACATCTCAGTCCACCTTCGCCACTGATCCAAGAGTAAAAAGTATGCCATCTCAGGTTTTATTGGAAAATGTTTTGTATGTGTACCGCCTCGTTTGGAAGTGGTTGTATGTATCAATAAAAGCAAGAAGTAATTGTATTGATTGCAATATTTTAATTAAGGCGGGATCGACGCAAAAGTCATACGGTAAAGGTGACAGAAGTAAACCTGTGCTGGTTTGTTCGATATATTTATCACTTTTCAACCTGCCATATTCTGAAGATGCAGTGATATCAGCTTAGAAAAATTCCAAGTCTGAGCCAGACACAATAGTACCCCATATGTAATATGTAAACATAGATAGAAACGTAAGGCGTTTATAACATAAACCTTCTTAACGAGCACTCAAAAATCGAAAGACACGGGTGGACTTAGCTGTAATCGTTACCTCTACCCGCAATCATCACGCAATCTGTTTTCCATCTCGCAAGTTTAACGATCAGTATGGAGTAGAAGATGGCTTCGTGTCATTATAATGTTTTTCAAAAGGTAAAATTAAGTAATTTCTATAAATAAAAGTCAAAGGACCACTATAACCAAACATGACACCTTCCAAAACAGCACCTTTTTTCTGTTTCCTAACGCAATGAGACAATTGTGCACGCATTGTTCCGTGTTAGCCGATTTCCCTTAACGTCATTTGTTTAGCAGGAGTAATTTGGAGGACTGAGTAGGTTATTGAAGATGAACGGAGAACGCTGATTGGAGTGGCAGAAGCGCCACGGCGGTGAAACCCTGAAACAATAGCGTTAGCTCTGTAAGACGGAGGCAAATCAGTGTAAACGGCGGCGGTGGTGCCGGCGTCAGGTGAGTCTCACCGAGGGAGCTGGGGTCGTCGAGGGATGGGGAGGGGTGAGTGGTGGAAGATGGTTGGAAGCTGGAGATATGCAGTGGGCGGCGGCGTCGGGCAGCAGACAGTGGTCGGGGGGCAGAGGACGGTCGGCGGTCGGCGGTCGGCGGTCGGCGGGCGGCGGGCGGCGGGCGGCGGTCGGCGGGCGGCGGGCGGCGGGCGGCGGGCGGCGGGCAGCGGGCAGCGGGCAGCGGGCAGCGGGCAGCGGGCAGCGGGCAGTGGGCAGCGGGCAGCGGGCAGCGGGCAGCGGGCGGCGGGCGGCGGGCGGCGGGCGGCGGGCGGCGGGCGGCGGGCGGCGGGCGGCGGGCGGCGGGCGGCGGGCGGCGGGCGGCGGGCGGCGGGCGGCGGGCGGCGGGCGGCGGGCGGCGGGCGGCGGGCGGCAGGCGGTGGGCGGCGGGCGGCGGACCGACCGTGATATATGGGGCAGCGGCGCCGGGGTTTGCATATGCGAGCGGCCCTCGGGACCGGCCTGCCCCGCCTGCCCGCCCGGCCCGGCCCGGCCCGGTCCTAGCAGCCCGCTGCCTGGCTCCCCGCGGACCGCGCCTCCCCCCCCCCCCCATGTACTCCCCGTCGCCCAAACCACGCCGATATTTCCACAGAGCGGGCGGCGACAGAATTGAAGTTCGTAATGTACAAAAAGGGGAGCCCCTCTGCAATGGACAAAACATGTTCATGAAGACAAAAGCCAAATGACTGATATTTGCACTGAGAGCGGGCGTGGCGACAGAATTGAAGTTCGTAATGTACAAAGCCAAATGATTTTACTTATTTACAATCTTACTTGTCTACGTCTTAATGTTTGTCACGTGAACACTCTTGATTTTCTAGGCATTGACGCCCTTCAATATCACCTATTCTCTCACCATTCTCATTTTCTTTCTCGACACTCTTGTTTCTTTTCGTTGTCTTACACAGTCATCTATTCCGCACGTCGTTTCGTTTCTGCAGATAATTCTGTAAGTAGATGCCCCTCTCATATACAATATTTCCATTGAATATCGTTGTCACTTATTCCTTACTCGCCTCCGAAACGAAACATTTGCCGATCGATGTTTACGTGACCATTGTGCCAAATGTCCCCCCAGCGCGACGCAAGCATGCGCCCGCCGCTCGCCCGCCGCTCGCCCGCCGCTCGCCCGCCGCTCGCCCGCCGCCGCCGCTCGCCCGCCGCTCGCCCGCCGCTCGCCCGCCGCCCGCCCCCCCCGCCCGCCGCTCGCTTTCACATCGGTACTCTTTTTAAGCACTGCGTGGGTGGATGCCACTATTTTTCCATTTTGTCGGCCAACGGAGGGGAGGGGGATGAATTAATGCGCTGGTCAAAATGTTAACTGTTTGCGGTACGTGAAAAACACATTAAAAAGTAATGTATTTTTTAGCTCCAACGATTAAAATACACTTAATAAGGCTTTATAGGCATAGAATACAAAACATTTCTTACGCAAAGGAAGGGAGTCGTTTTCTAACGACAAAGTTACGACAGTTTACAGAATAGGACATACATATATATATTCATATGCGAAAATATGTGTGTGTGTTATTAGTTAAATTTATGTAAGAATTTTGTTATATTTACAGATTAGTGATTAATGGGCATCCATAGTCCAATAAATGCGAATCAGAAGAATGTGACATTACGGGAATTTAGCGCACGCTTCGCCGCATCAGATGGGAAAGTCTCCCATTTCGCAGTAACCGTTCTGCAAAACCTCTTTCTGGACTTCCCCCGCTGTTGGTCACGTCACGTCCGTCCTTGCGTTGGGCTGTCAGGCGGCGGCGATCGAGTTGCGAATCGCAGCGCGCCGTTTGTTCTGCGCCTGCGCGTCCGGACGCGCGCAGTATTGCGTCCCGCGGCGGAATTCTCGTTGACGTTGCTGCCCTAGTGGAACGTCGACGGACGCCCTTTTTTGTCTTTGCCATTTCGAATTCAGACTGTCTGGGGGAGAATTCCGTCTGGTATAGAACGATTTTTTTAAGGATGAGCCAAAAAGTGACAGCTACAGTGCTGGCAACATATCTGAAGGTTCTATGGTTGTTGTAGCCCCCAGCCCATCAGACTCCCTCCCAGCATTCGTTCGTTTGCAGTTGGCTAACTTGAAAATGGCTTCGACGCTTCCTTTTGTAATGTTCTTGTCAGACAAAAATATAGTGATCCGCGAGAAATAATTGAAATTAGGAAGAGCAATGTTATGTGCTTTTCTGTAAAAATTCTTTTTTTCTTTCGAGACGTTCTTCTTCCCACTTGAATGCTAGATGCGTACCGGTGCACGTGTTTCCGGCTTAAAATCATTTTTCTTTCTATTTACATTCGTGGCAGTTTTCTTTTAATGATTATGTGAGCATGTTAAGAGATTTTCCACACATGTAATTGAATTTAAATATTTTCCGTAATCGCGTACGTGCATATACCTTAGCGAAATTCTTAGACTTCTGCATAGGAATGTTTTTACAAAAGGCATTATCACTTTGCGAAGGGGCGTGGCTGATAAGCTGTCGCGGCGGAGGGATACTTCTCAGAATTACATGTGATGTTCACTTGTTATGTGAACTGTCACTTTGGCTCATCCTTAGGAAAATCTTTCTATAGTTTCTCGTGGTTCTCCGATTAGTACCAGGCGAACGCCGAGGCAGTGCCATAGCAAATGGTTAATGAACCGTGCGGGATCTTTCCTGCTTTTTACATGGTCCTATCCTCATCCCTTTCTTACACTTACATGCAGTACACTACCACATATGTCGGGAGCGTGAAGCGTGTCCATCTGTAGCAGTGCCCCGCTGGGGGAAATACCTGGAAGTGAAAATACCTCGCAAGACGACTTGAAGGCGGGCTCCGGATCTCACCATCCAGTGGAGAAGAAACATCGTCACCTCTCGGGATTAAAATATTTACTACACCAACGGGACAAATGGCGTGTCCTGAAACATGAATCATTGAATCGAAATGTTTGGGAAAGGATAGATTGTGAGGGTCGAATGTGATAAAATACTACGGATTTTTCTGCGGTTGTCGAGGTTGGGATGTAGAGGGAGAATATTTCTATTTCTAAATGTTGGTGGAAGGGTTCGTTTCAATAAATGTTAAATTGACATGAATATTCCTGAAGTTTCAGATATAGTTATGAATATCTTTAATTTCAACTCAACGTTAATCTCTTCTTGCACTGCAATGTATATTCAAACGTCCTTACTATTCAGTGTTTGGAAGAATTGCTGAGCTGTTAACATTGTGTTTATAATAAACTCAATGTAGATCAAATGAATTTGATTTTTGATTTGTGGATTTTTCTTTTTTTCTGATCAGTGGTATAGAAACTCAAACATATTTTCTCCAATTATTTTGGTCAGTCAGTTGTGAGGGAGATGCCCACTTACAACGCCTGCCCGCTGAACGCAAACAAAGGTATAAATATTATCTATGATTGGCTAAATTCAAATCTTCTAACCTTAAATATCTGTAAATCAGCTGTTATTCCATTTCCTTTATCAAATAGAAACTACAATCTCCTAAAACCGTAGCATTAAAAATGCTTCATATTAATTGTACAATCTCTTGAATTGTATGTGCCATAGCTTAAAAAATGTCTAAATGTTAAAATCTTGGAATTGTAATGTATTAGTATACAAAGTAGGATAAACGTATAGCAAGTATTTGTAAAAAAACGTAAGACTATCAGTATTTTTTATTCTTCGATATATAATTCGTACTACTATTCTAAGATTAGTTTACTTATCACGGGTTCAATCTGTATTACGGTACAATTGTCTGGAGTGGCATCGCTCAGAAATATTTTTGTAAAAACGCATTATAATTTTTTTACGTAAACCATTACTCTAAAACGCTAATATTTAGTGAGTGAAGTATTTAAAATTCATGAATTAATTTACTATTTTATTGGTACATTCGTGAAACATTCACACCAATTTCCAAGTAGTGACTCACTAATTTTGTTCAAGACGAAATCATTCAACTTGGAATAAAATGTAACACCACTTCAAGTTATAAACATTTCATGAGTTGTGGATCTAGACTATATAACTCCGTAATTACGCATAGACGTGGAGTTAGTAAACTAAATAACAAGGAGATCAAGTAGTGTATTAAAAGATTCATTGTCAGTAGTGAAAACAATTAAATGACTTATATACTGTATTTAGTTAAAATAAAAATGCCCATCTTTTGTTAATTACTTTCTTTACATTTGTATAATCATATCATAATGTGCTAGTTACGCTAGTTTTCTTTTGTTTGTCTCAACACATGTTTTGTATAATATTCTGAATGTATGATAGGATACTGTGGTGTAAACCTGTTACATTTTTATAAATTGTATTGTTTTTGTTCCATCTCAGTTTGGTTTTAAGTTATAAACTTACTTAAACTGTTTCCGTGCTCAAGCATTTGCTCATTCGGATGCACCTTTTGAATTCGTTAACTTGTGTGAAATGAATAAAAATATTATTGTTATATTATTATAATTGTATGACAATTTTTATGAGTCATATCTTTCGATGGTTGATATCATGTTCATCTGTACATAACAGTTCTACTTCGCAAGTAAGACAGGCGTTTGTAATACTTTCTTCTCCATCTCACTATCAGATACAAACTTCGAAAAGATCTTTTTTAATATAATAGTGTACAAAAATAAAAATAAAATTAACAAATGCATTTTTATCCACAGATTATAAAGAATTGTATTTACGAAAAATTTTATATGGAAATATTTTAGTAATATTTTACTCACTTCTCAAAATTACATGACAATACGAAGGGATGTACGAAGGTTTACGCGATGTTGTTTACTTCTCATACGGCCGTGTCATAGTACTTGGTGTCGTTTGATTTCTAAACAAATTGAACGAACAATTTACATTATTCGATTACTTCTATAAACGTTGACGCGGTCTCAAATAATCGTTTTCGATGTGCGTGTAAATGACCCAAAATATTGTTTTTATTAATAAGAGAAGAATATACTACAAAAGTTGGGTATATTTTATAAACCTTTAAGCATCGGCTAGTTTGATGAGCTTTCCCATGTAATGATGCTACTGGTGTAATACAATTTGCATAAACAACAAAATCGATTTTCTCCCTTTTCACGTTATGTAATATGCAATCGATGAATGTTTCGAATGAGGGCAGATAACAGCACACTTTCAAACGCTCTGCGTGTGCAAGTGGTTTGCCAGTTCATTGGATTTTGTTCTGAACGTGCTTGTGATCACCAAAATGTCGCTAAATAAGCGTGCAGTTTGATAACACTCTCGTACAAGTGTTGTTATCGGTTTGTCCGGTTAACAAAATTTCCAAAAGGCATATTTTAATATCCAATTTACAAGAAAAATATTCTTATGGCATTCTACATTTATTTTCCCAAATCTTATAGGATTATTGGAATACCTTATAGGAATCTTATAGGATCTTATTTTTATTGATTTTCATGTTCCCTTGAACAAATTCTCAGATACTTAAATATGTTTAAAAGGTATATATTGATAATTATGTTATGAATATGAAAGATAGAATGAGAATAATACAGATAAACGAGTAAAACCAAGTCTATGGAAGTGCCAAATTACATTGATTCTTGAAGAATAAAATTTAGCATGGAAGTCAATCAAACCGAAAAAAGTTTGGGAGGACTCGCTTAGAACAGAAGAGTTCGCTTAGAACAGAAATGCTGCGGGAGAGTTTTGGATGAAACCCGTCCAAGGACAGCATCACAATTGATGATGATGAATGCAAATACTTTTTAATCAACGTAATCGTTACCTCTTTCACGATAATAGATCACTCCCAGAGGCCCCATTTTTCGAATCGTTAGCTTCAGACGGACGCGTGCAGTGTCAGCGGACATTTCCTCCACGCTGCTCTCAGAAGCTAGTAATGCACAGAAAAAAATTATTTCCCTGCGAATTATTTTGCGTAGTCAAGGTTAATCATAAAAGTGACTGTTAAAATATTAATGTAACATATAGTTAACAGAAAACGAGTCCGTGATTCAACAGTCGTTTCAATAATATCACACGTTAATTACAGCAAACATGCCTAAACAGCCTAAGATGCACACACGAAATGTAATTACGAAAATTCAATACGATCATTTATTTTTTTAACATTAAAGATATTATCAATTTCTTTGGAGAGCATTTGTGTAATAATTTGTTAATGTATTCACCGTAGGAAGTACTTTGTTTTGTGTCCACAAAATTCCGTTGAAGAGAATCAACCTTGAACACCACGTATATTCTTATTAGTTCCATTAAAATAACTGCTCAATACTAATAATGACACAGATAGGGCGTAACCATTTAAGAAGCATTTCTGCGGCGAAGATCATAATTTCTAGATAGACACGTTGTAGGTCGTAAAGTCGACTAAGATTACAAATCTTACGAGCCATACCTGCACTTGAATAAAAGACGTAAGTTCGCAAGAACACGAAGAATATTTTTAGTCAGAAATCACCGTAGACACGTCTTATAAAACTCGATTTTAAAACTAAATTAGCTTTAATAACCAAAATCAAGATAAAGAAAAGTACTAAAAAAATTATTTAATCTTACAGTTATTAATATTGATATACAGTGAAATACTGCTGGTATTAGAATACTTATAATAATTAATATCTTTAACAGTTTTATTTAAAAGATTAGCAGATTTCAATGGCTTACTGCGTACTTCAGATCTATCATTTGGAAGCCACGCAGTTCCCATAGGAATAAAATACGGTAGATCTGGATATAGCAGCTGAACCCTCAAATTATGAAAAAGAATATGATGGTAAAGAAGATACTCTTTTTCATCACTGATCTCGCCGCCGTTACCAAACAAATGCACGCATTACCGTCCCTTTAGCACGTAATGGTCGCGCATTTCGTATCGGCTGCTCATCCCCAGAAGACTCTCGACGTTGGGCTCGCTTCGCACGGCGTCGCTGGGCGGGGTTCTGGGGGCGAGGTCCATGGGCGGGGTTCTGGGGACGGTGGGCAGGGCTCGAGGGGCGGGGCGCGGGGGCGGTGTCCGTGGGCGGGGCGCTGGGGCGGGGGCGGGGCCGCGGGCGGGTCTTAAACGTGGCACCCGCGAGCGCGTAATGTTCAGTCGAAGCGCTCGGCACGACGCATTCATCTTCATTAGCGCGCCGCCCCACGCCCCGCCCCCGCGCCACTCTTCGCCGCCCCTATAAATATGTTTCAGGCCCGTGACGCGCGCGTGTCCGTGTGGACACGTGTATTTATACGTATTTTTCACCAGCCGGACTGTGCGGCGGTGGCTGCGATGGGCCGAAAGGCGAAACAAGGCAAAAAAATAATTCAAATAAACACAAAACCAAAAATGGTTCTTATCGAAAAGGAAAATAATTAAAATCTAATAAAAATATAATGAATTAGATGTATATCATTATAAATTAGGGAGTAAAATTTGTTTTGTGCTTATTCGGACGTAGAAGTTACGGTGTTGTAACAACTTCTCAAGTTGGCGTTGTTCGTAATATAACTGAACCTATAATTCATAATTTCATGATTTCTTGGTAAGACTTTCCTCGAGGTCTTCAACTTTCTGCCCCGTGTAAATATGCAATGTAAATATAATTTTATATTAAATTACATATCCCTGAACTCAAAAGGAAAAGGAATGAACTTATTGAAATCTACCCAATTATGTGAGTAAAAAAAGATATTTCTATTTGTGACAGTTCGATATGACACCATTCAAATAAGTGTTCAAAACGAAAAGAAACATTGAAAAAGTTATTAAAAAGAAACATTATTCGATGTTCTTATTTCTACACGTGCTTTTCTCCTATTTATAGTAAAAACTTGCTTCGATATAACAAAGGAAAATAAACTTCACTCTCTTGGGGTAATTTCGAGCCCCAACATTACAAAATGGAACACATTTATTTTAAAAGTTTTTTGTTTTTTTTTTACATTAATGTACCTTCCCATTATTTGTCGTTTGAAACATTCTCTTTAGAATTACAAACAAAGTCTGCAAACACTTAAGTTCCTTTTGACCTGACTGTAAATAAAATAGTAAATATTTATGCATTGTATACTTTTTATTCATCCACAACGATCGTTTTTTGTTTGTCGGTCAGAACGCCTGCTTTGGAATCAGAGCGAAGTCGCCTGCGCGGTGTTGCGGTCATTTCGACCCACTGTCCGCCCGGAGCTCGCGCGTCACCCCGATCGCTTCCGCGCGCTTTTTATTGATAGGCTTAGGCCCCCGGTGGAGGCCGGGGCGGCGGCGGGGGCGGCGGCGGGGGCGGAGTTTTGATGGTGCTGTTCCGGGCTTACCGACTATTTGTTATCACTTTTTTCTTATTTTATATAACGCGCGCGGTGTGCGCGGGCGAGCGGGTGCTTTGGGGCGGTGAAATGAATCACACCCTAACGCCCGCTGCGGTCGCTCTGCCATAAGCCGGGCAGCGTCACGGAACGCGAGTTGGTGATGCGTCGAATTAAAGTCGTCCGCAGTTGCAATAGCCTGCAAATAAATATTGTCGAAAAATATTGTATGAGGATTCCAGTGTAGATGGCATTGAGTCTAAGCCCATTTTGGGATATAAACTAAAGAAGGTTACATGGGAACAAAAATGTACTCAGTATGCAGTAGGTAAATTTTACTGTGTTTCACGAGGTATCATTTGGTGTAATGGCAATGCGGTGATTTATTTTCTTGTGAAAGTAGTGATACGTTTTGAAATTTTATATATGTTATTTATGGAACCAGTAATATTCTTTTTTATTCTAGTATCGACACACTTTTTGTACAAAGCTTTCATATCCCATAATATTTCCTCCATTATCACCCTATTTGAAGCGTTACATTCTTTAAAATAACTTTCATGCCGATATCAAGCAATGTATTTTTTATATTACATACATTTCTCTGTTCTTTCAGGTACGTATGCCGGTAACCTGCAGATGATAGATGTAACAGCGTTGTATGTGAGTACTGATTGCGTTGTACTTACTGATACACGATTTATATTTATTTCTGAGATGTATTATAAGACATAATGATTTTAAAATAAGCTTGGTTTTATTTAAAATTCATGTCTAAGTACTTCCAATACATTTTTTGTATTTCGTGTGGAATTTAAACCTAAATAAAATTCTATTGAAAATGAAAGAAGAGTAACAGTTGAATGCAACCGATAATGTTTGTTTTTATTGTTAGAAAATCATTTTTTGTTAAAAATTGTAAGATAAATAAGTTACATAACCAATTATTTAGAATGATTGTGAGGAACAAATGCATTTCCTCCCAATTGTATTATGTTTCTCCTAACTGTATTGACTTTGATATTTTAATTTTATAATTAATTTATCGCTGTTTATTCTGATGAAGCACTGTGCATTTCTATTCACTCAACAAGTAACTAAAAAAATTAAGGATGTGCTTATTACTGGAGAAATATCTGAACCAGGGACGACCAAAGCATGTTCAGTGATTGATTGATACAATTAATTCCCATTGCTTGTAATGACTTGTAGTTACCGCAGTTATTAAGATCATATGAACACAATACAGGTCTCGAAATCTTAAAAAGTAACCAAATCCAAGCGTGTTTGACGAACGAAGCTAGACGTATTCCTATCTAATTAGTTTTAAGTCGTATATTGCTTTAAAACTATAATTCTAGTGTAGTACAAAGTAGCTTACCAATAGGACTTATTTCCATCTTGCAATTAATTAATCTCAGATTAAGAGTAAAAGGTCAATGGTCGTTGTGCGATGTTTTGTCTATGAGTCTAATGATGTTCTTTCCGTCTACGAATTTGATTACGCGCCTGTCGCAGTAGTAGTTTGACTTTTAAATTTACAGTAGAAGAAATAAGAATAGGTTTATCGTAATCGTAAATTATACAAGCTGTACTTGTTAAAATATGACCCATTCTTCAAAATATGTTTCATATTCCCGACCTGTGAGGTCTTTACTTAAAAGTATTTTCATTTCAAAAAATACTATTGTGATATTGAAATATATAACATAGTATTTTACATAGTGATATTGAAAACAAACGAATCATAAATCTCAAATTACATTGCGTATCGGCTCGCAGTTTCAAAGCAGAGTTTGTTTAAAATCAATCAATGGAAATATGTCAGTAAAATAACATTTCACTATTACTTGTTAATTTGAAATACTAAAATAAAGGCACAAAATCAATAGTTAATAAAATCTGTTCTATATTCTCTCTGTACATTTACAAGAATATAATTTTAAAAAACCTCCCTTTCTGCCGCAGCCACTTAAAACATGTTTACCAAATGCAAACACACACAAAATAAGTGGAAATGACCACTGGCGTGTAGTACTCTAGCTCTGTGCCACAATTTCCATGTTAAGCCGAAACGTTAGAAGGCTATTTGGGGGAATACACATACATTTTGGATCAATTTTTCTGCAAAATGGCGCGGGACGCTAGGTGGGCGGTGGCGGGGAGTGGGAAGGGGCGGGGCGGGGCGGGGCGGGGCGGGGCGGGGCGGGGCGGGGCGGGGCGGGGCGGAAGCGGGAGATGCAAATGCGCCCGCTGCCCTCGCATGCTCTCCCCTGTAATTAACAGTGCTTCCCCTCGCAGCGAACGCGCGACTGCAATCCGCGCGTTGGGCGATGGCCGATGGGCGGACGCGTGGGCGCCTGGCGTAAATTCCGGTGCTGCCGGCCGCCCTCTGCCCGTTGTCCGGCGCGCAAGCATTTTTTCATAAACAGCTACGGATAACTGGAACCCTTATGGAAGGTGTCCGTATTATGAATGGCGATCATTCAAAAACAGCGGAGACAGGCATGGAAGAAGATGGAGGAAAGCAATTAATGATGAAAATAGTTTTTTCAATGTTTCTTCATCAAGACTAGTATCTTCACCAGAGCTGTATGAAATTATTTCATATATCTTGAGTACTTCAAAAAACATAAAACTGATTGTAAAGTATCCATCACTGCAGAAGGTCTTCTTAAAACGGTATAGACGAATACGGCAGTGAAAAGTGCCCCTAAATCAAATCGATAATCGCGATACTCATCTGAAAGAAAATAGAAAATGCTGTAGATTCACAAAAAATCATCGTCCTAGGGCAATATGTTGCAGAGATACAAGAGAAATGTGTTTCATGTTTTATTTTTTACCTCTTCTATGGGTTGAATCAGGCTGGAAAAATACAGAGACAGTGAAAAAAGTTGAATTTGAAGGTATTTTTGTCAACCACTTTTGACGCCAAATTCATATATAAAAAATCAATTAATTTTTTAAATTAATTTATGACGTCATAACCTTCGAGTATTATCTCAGTTTTCCCCGTAAAATGTGTATTATAAAATTCTATAACATATTTTTTTTAGATTTTTAAACAATGTGGACGTTAACAAATAAAATGTACACAAATTTTTAAACATTGGGTTTAAAGCATTGCTTAAAAAATCTGAAAAAAATATTTGTTATAGAATATTATAGAACACATTCTAGGGGGTAAACTGGGACAGTACTCTAACGTTATTATATCGAGAAAAAAAAATTATATGAATATGGCGTCAAAATTAGTTGACAAAATTACCTACAAATTCATCTGTTTTCCTCGACTACTCATTGCATTAATAGTAGAATATCCGATAATGACTCTTGTTTATTTCATGAAGTATTTTACTGTGATCCCTTACACTAATCCCGCCAATGATAGAAATAACGAAACATATTTGCACAACATGAGCAAATGAGATGAAAAGTTATTACAGCAAGATGCGTTTTAAAAGGAAATGTAAAAAATTCAAATGCATTTTAAAAGTAAAACGCATAGCCAAATAAGTACGGGCACTGTTCAATTTTCAGTAGCTTCGCGCTGAAAGATTTAATTTTGTTTAATAAGCGTCGGCAACGCTGCTGTGACTTGATAACAATTTGAAGCCACTGATGGACAATGGACCCTCTACCCTCGCAGTCGCTAGCTGTCAAGTAAGCAGAAATACTATTCCAAAAATATCCTCGTGCGTTTCCATCGCTCATCTGGAGAGGAGAATAACGAAGGGGCAGCACCTTCCCGTAACTTCCACGAAGGTACCGACAGCAGTTACAATCAACGCTCGCCTGGCGACCTGCGTAGGCTGAGTTAGTTACTGCTGCTCTGTGGTATTGTTCTCCATTCATTCGAAAGCAGTTGTTATCCGTAGCCACTCTACATTCGAAGTTCGTCTGACGCTTCATTAAAATCAGATCAGTACTTTTCTTGCAGCATTAGACGGGGATGGAAAGGCGACAAATTCGAAACACGTTTCAATGAACTAGTAAAAGAAAGAAACTGTTGTAATGTGAATAGAATGTGTGTTAATATAAATAGTTGTAATTTAACTTAGTAGAAACGTAGATTATGTAGAAATATTTTGCACAACGTAAACTTGTGAAAGGTATGTAACGTAATTATGGAAGTTAATTATGTTTTTAAATACACATTTTCATTATTCAATAATTAATCGAATTGTAAACGTTGAATATAAATTCATTTCTGCAATGCAGGCGACTCCGATTATTGTGAACCCGGATATAGTGAACCCTCGTTTATAGTGAACTTAAGTCACTTCTTCGCTTCACTCTTATATTACAAATAAGCATTAAGAAGTCTCGGTTAGAGCGCACCTGAACCTCGGCTATAGACGAACATAGGAAATAAAACGTCGTGGAAATTAATTCCCTCCTCGAAAAGAAAATATCGGGTCAGTGTCACAAATTCAAACACTAGACCGTTTGAAAAAAATATCGTGGGCCAAGGGTGATAATCGAAAAAGTCTTCCCTAAGAAGCGGACCCGGAATAGGCACTTTACTGATGACCATACACCACTCAGTTTCACTGCGGAAATAACGGCAGTTTCCTGCGTGGGCTGCAACTGGCGCCGGCGACGCGCTTCTTTCAAGGTTGGTGTTACATTCCGCGAGACAAAGCGCGTTGAGTTCTACGTAGGCGACAGGAAGTACGCGACTGCCACAGCCTCGGGATATCCGCTGTACCGCGCGGAAAAACGATGTTTCATTAGCCGCTTGCACCATCCCGCTACAGAAAGCATCTCGTATATTATTAGGCGAGTAAAAAGACCTTCAGAGAATGGGGCGATATTCCATCAGTGCAAGAGGCATTGCGATACTTAGAGACAGAGGACAATGTAGAATCAATTATGGAGAGAGCATGAACAGTGGAGAAGGATCTAGACTAATGAAAAAGTACTTAGCAAACAAAAAGAAATTATTTTTTTAAGAATAAATAAAAATATTGAAATTTTCAGTTCGTGCTGTTAATGTATTCTGCTATATATCTACATTAATAAAATCATTCGTTATGAAGAAATTCTGTTTAATTTTGATGTCATCGGATACACTAAACCTCGTGTTAGTTCAAAAACCAAAAATGTTAGTTCCCAGAAAGTCACTACAACAGGAGTCGACTGTAATTTTACTTATTCTTTTGCCTTACAATGGGCTCCTCACGTCCTCTTAAGACGGAATTCTCTCTTGGATATTCCCCTTCGCTTTCGCCGAAAGGGCACGGAGCGGGCCGATGCTTGCGAGCTGCCACTGCGAATCTGCTTAAGGGAATTTCTGTATTAGGAAAGTAAACTCCTCATAACTTAATTCAGAAGCTGAGAATGTGCAGCACCTAATTGACTGAGAATAAAATGTTTGTTCCTTTATATCCTACTTAGCCAGGTTTCACTGAATCTCGATAAGAAATGGAAGGAGATGGTGTGCAAATAGTTAGGTTCCTACGCTGTAAATGCACAAATACATGTCTAGAACATTGAGAATAAACTCAGATAGTATCCGAACAATGCAAAAAAAATTATTTTGGGGGCCAAAGGAACTGCAGGTATTATACAGGGGTTAAATGTCGTCGTAGTGTTGTGGCTCGCAACCCGGTGCTCTCCGCTCCTCGACCGTCGACTGTCTTTCTCACAAACTGCCCACAGGTCTTTGCCTATCGCTTTCTTTTCATCACTCCTCACATTTTCTATCATTGTTTTGGTGGTATATTTATTCATCATTCAAGTATATATAGTAAAAGGGTAGGGCAGCGATTCTGGAGTTCAAGAAAATTTGCGCAGATTATAATACTCCTCTGAATTAACTTACTTCTTTTTACAGTTTTTGTCAAAAAAAGTAAAAGCAACTCGTTAATTACCGCTCTCCTTTCTAACACCCTCACTTCAGCTTTCGTAGTGTTATCCCGGGTTCGATTCCCGGGTGGGTAAAAAATAGACCTGTAGCTTTCCATTAGAATAATTTAAGTTTCTGTAGCTGTGTGGCGAAATAAAAGCTCAGGCAGGCCAAGTATGCTAGGTACTGTGACGAATGCTCGCAACATTGTCTCCCTTACTGCCAGACGTGAATAATGAATAAACACAGGTCTGGGAACCGGTAGCTAAAATGCCAAATACACACAAACATATTATTATTATTATTATTATTATTATTATTATTATTATTATTATTATTATTACTTTTCTTACATACTACTTACGAAGTATAGACAAAGTCTTGCAGTGTGAAGCAAAAAATGGCGATTTTTCTGCAGAAAATTTCGTTTTGTGGGTCATTCAAGCCGAAAATGTGGATAATTCTTGTTTCTACTAATATATCTTCCTTTAACACGCTGTGAAGTCAGAATTCACGACATGTTCATCTTTGAGACAAAAATATTGGTTTGCAACAAAACGTCTGTTGGTCTGTGAACAATGCTAGTGGCTAAACCGTAGGCAGAATTTTCACCAGAACTAATAATCCCCGATTGGTTAACGTCGCACGCCCTGAATTTGAAGCTTTGAGAAGTATTTAGATAAAAAAATAGAATCGTTATCATGACAATTTTTGTCGCCTTCAGAGAGTCAGTGATATGTATGTCTCCACCAGCTTCATAATGGTGTCGGATGACTCAAAGTTGGCTCGCAGCTTTCGTTTCGCATCCGATAGGTCGCCTCACCTTCAGGTTCTCTCGGGCTTGAGCCCGCATTACATTCCAATACGGCGGCGGCGCTGGTCCGTCCACCGCGAGCGACCTGTCCCCCGCCCCGTCACCCCGCCCCGCCCCGCCCAGCCCAGCCCCACACTGTCCCACCCCTCCCCGCCCCGCCCCGCCCCGCCCCGCCCCACCCCGCCCCACCCCGCCCCACCCCGCCCCGACCCCCGCTCCCCGCCCCCCACCACGCCTGCCCCGCCACACCCCTCCCCACCCCACCCCGCCCCGCCCCGCCCGACGCGGCCCGGCCGGGCCCGCCCCCGCTGGCCGGCCCGCTCGATACGCTGATAATCGATATATCGAAAGTATTTTACGCGACGGCGGTGGCGACACCAGCGCACCAGCCCGGTGCGGGGCGCGGAGGGGCGCACGTGTGCGGAAATACGTGCGGAATGCGACGTCTCGCACGTGTCACGCACGTGTCCCTCTCGCCCTTTCTCGCCCCCCGCAAGCGGCGCGGAGCGACGTTAGCCTCCGGTGCTGGCCTGCCGGGACGGCGCCGCGGGAGTATCGGATTTAGCCGGCCAACCTCCACCTCGGAGCGTTCAGAAATGTCGACCGCCAGTTTCAAAATGTATGGTATGGGACGTACAATGGTCTCGTAATTGTGTCACTCGCTAAAACGATTCACACAATTTCACTTACGCCGGGCACGTAATGAGAGTAATTCAACTGTAGTGATTGCGGTCTGGTGCGAGGGTGAAGAGTGCCAGAACAGGCCAGCACGAATATACTAGATGATCTGATTGGACGCTACCGATCGATTGTACCCTTTAGCCTCGAAGCAATAAACTTCCGATGAATTTCGTGAGCCTATTACGACGGTTTGGGTGCCCAATCAAAAGCGTTTATCAGTAAACTGAATTATTGCTCAAAAGATATATAGTACGTATTTGGGCGTAAATTCTATAGGAGATGGAAGTGGGAGCTGTTCATTTCTAAAAAGAAACACACTGTAATTTACTGTACTTAATGTAATTTTTGCTGTAAAGTGGCTTACTACTTTTCGAATGAATCTTCGTATCACTATTAATGTGAAAAGTAGGACATAATTCTAACTGCTTAACGTGCCTTTAAATAACTTTAAACTGACTAGGTAAGTAGAAAACGTGTGTTAAAATCGTGGTGATCAGTTTTAACCGTCTAATTGCTTGTTAATAGACTTTCCTATTCGTAAGATATATAGTTTCATTTAAACAACTTAATTATTTTTAGTAATGATAAACATTATCATTTAAATGTAATGATACACTTTATCATCAACATCTAATTAAATGCTAACACGATACTATCACTTTCAGATCATCACGTGCGGTAAATATAAACTTGCAATTCTAGCATACTTTTTGGTTCGCCCATTTCCCTTTGTCCTCGTGTACATACGTATATACAGGTTAATATACGTAGTATTGAGAATCCTGCGGCAAAACAGAGATTTTGTGACAGAAAACTTGATTTGTGGCAAAATGGCAGTCCGTCTGTGAACAACTCTTGGGTCTAAAATGCTTAGGAATTTTCCTAAAATAATGCCCCTGAATGTTTCTGGAGTGGCTCAAGCTCCTGCGTGTTTCTAAGTCATTCTTTGAGTTTTGAGTGTACTTCACAAGAAGCCCCTGGGGCACTTTCAAAATAGTCTCAAAAGTAGGACAATTTTTTTCATTAAATGCATTGTAAGAATAAAGTGAAATATACTTATAAAGATGGCATAAGACCTAATTTGAATCTTTGTTTTTTCAAAGATTTCAAAAGTTAGACATTATTGATACAATTACATTATTAAAGATATTTTTTCTTTAAATAAGCTTTATTCTGCGAAACTAGTTTTTTAATTAATGTTAGTTGTTTAATTTTGATGTACTCTATTGATTTTATATACTTTCTTGATATATTATTCGATTTTTGAGTACGAATATTTTGAATTATTTCTGATGAAGTTTCTCGAAAGCCCAAAAGTTTCCTGTGGAAACGACCTCACAATTGTGCATTTTCCGATATGCACAAACAATTGAAATAGACCACACACTTCAACTTTTTTTCATTTAAAATGTGCTTGAAAACAGGTTTTTCTATTATATAAAATTTCAAAAATCGTATTTCTACGATTAGAAGAACAAAAAATTGAGAAAATGTAAAAAAATATCTTTCAGGCACAGTTAGGTATCAGCTGGAGCTTGGGTGGGGTGAAACCGATTAGTTAACCTGGACTAAGGAGATTAGGAATCTTAAATTTTCATTAAATATCACATTGTGATAACGGTGATAATTCCGACAAACCATGCAACCGTGCACATTAGTATTATGGGAAAAAAGTCGTTTTACACATTCTTGTCAAACAATTTCACTACTGGCATTTAAGATTCCATATCTTATGCTATAAAAGCAGCTTTTCATTTCGACAAAGCGAAGATTTGCAAGTATCTTCAGCTCCTGTTATTCCGAGGCCTTTCTTCAACAGGCGTTGCACGGGTGCATTTGATGTCGGCTTCAGTTTCCACCCGTCAGCTCACTCTAGCTCAACCCCGCCTCGCAACCGGTGCTGCCACCTACCTCGCCATCCCCGCCCCGCGCCGCCCCGCGCCGCCCCGCGCCGCCCCGCGCCGCCCCGGCTGAGATTCCGTCACCTACGCATCTGCCAACCCTCCCTCCCCCATGCGCAACGCTCGTGCCTCACTCACTGCGGCGCCAACGCGCAACGCCACTTGCAAGAAATTTGCCACGAAAAACCTTAAATTCATAATCTTTGCACGGTCCAGAAACAGACCACAAGCTTTCTATGGCTTATAAAGAAATTCCAGTTGGGCAAGATATAAAAAGGTAACTTTGGAAATCATGGACAAACCGCTGAATTATTGGTCTAAATTTCGTGAAACGAAAAAAAAACAAAGAAATTGAACAATTTTTAAAAAATGAATTATTACTCAAGGAAATTCAAATTTTGAAAACTGTAAATTAAAATAGCTTTGGAAGGCACTTGTATTGTAGTGAGTATTTCGTTTTTTGATTGTGAAAAGATTTTTGTCACGGGGATTACTTTTAGTTTTGATGGAATATCTTATAGCTAGTTCAACAAGACGCGCCTTAGAGTATTTTAAAGTTAACTAATGTTGATTCAATATTTCGTGTTCCGACGCAACTCTTTACTGTTTATATTTTCCTGCATGATCTTCTTGTAAGTCATTATAGCCTAATTCCTAGCCTTGGATTCAAATATTACAATCTCCCAAGTTCCGATAATTCCATTACGCATAGTCGCAAATCTAGTTTTGCATGTTCGGCAGGTTGCTAGCCTCATAGTATATTTAAGATATTCATTGGTCAACAAAGTTTTTAACTATTCATTTCTATAATGCGCCCAGGAAAACAGTGCTGATTGTAGTTTTTCCTTATTTGCGTTGCATGAACAAGGGTTCATTGGTGTGACTGCTCTTCCAAACGGCGAAGATCCGAGTATTTTCTGTTCCAACAAAAGCCACAGACTTCGAAGGAGGTTGTTCCTCGCCAACGTTGCAATAGAGACCAGTATGCCAACCAGTTCGCCATCGAAAACGACTGCGTATCACTGCGTATGCTGGGTCTCGACTTGCCATTTGCATCGTGTCGAGTTCCTTCTCCGCCGGCAAATCCACCCCCGCCGCTCCCCCACCTCCAACCCCACTCCTGCGTCGCATCCCCCAGGGCATGTCTCCCGCCCCCCGTTCGCCTTCCAATGCGCTCGAGGGCTGCGCAGCGCCTCTCTAGGGGGCGCGACCTATCATGCCTGCACCAGCCGCGTCTGCCGCCGCCCAGCCTCCACCCCGCCCCCAACCCGCCCCCACCCCGCGCCCATCCCGCGCCCATCCCGCCTCCGACCCGCTCCCCTCGACCCCCTCGACCCCCTCGACCCCCTCGACCCTCTCGACCCCCTCGACCCTCTCGACCCCCTCGACCCCCTCGACCCCCTCGACCCCTCGACCCCTCGACCCCTCGACCCCTCGACCCCTCGACCCCTCGACCCTCGACCCCTCGACCCCCTCGACCCCCTCGACCCCCTCGACCCCCTCGACCGGGAGCGGTGGCTCAGTGCATCAACTGATGTCACTGCAGCGCCTCTGACCGGGAGATCCTTGGTTCGAGTCCTGACGGCGGCAGGATTTTCGACACTAGGTTCTCAGCTCAGTCGGCTGCTCTGATCCGTAGTTTTCCGTGGTTTCTCCGATCAACACCAGGTGAATGCCGGGGCAGTCCCCTACCAAATGGGCAACGGACCGCGCGCGATCTGTCCTTCCCATTCCTTGTCCTATCCTCTCCCCTTACACACACTAACATGCACTACACTACCACATATTCCAGGATATCGGTCGGGAGCTTGTCCCAGCTGGGGCGGTGCGCCGCTGGTGGGAGAGTCCTGGTTCGGGGGAAACGCCACTAGCCGACGGTAGGTCGGCGCCGGATCTCGCCATCCAGTGGGGGAAGATCACCGCCATCGCCCGAGAGAAGAACATGGACTACACTAACGGGACTAATAACCAAAGCAGTTGACGCGCCCAGAAACACGAAAAAATCAATCAATCAATCAATCAATCGACCCCCTCCACCCTCTCGCCGCCGTCCCTCCTCGCACCCCTCACCCACCTCGCCCCCTCGACTCCCCGCCCTTCTCGCCCCACTTGTCCCTACCCTCTCGCCTCCTCGCTGTTCTCGTCCTTCTGGCCACCTGCCTCCCATCCATTCATGACTCCTCCCCAGTCCCGACACGCCCCATTCCCCTCCCCCGCCCGGCCCCGCCGCCCCCCCTCTCATCCTTTTACGACTCCTCCCTGCCTTACCTTGCCTCATCCATCCCCATCACGTCCCATTCCCCCCCCGTTCTCCTCCACGCCCCGCTGCCGCCCACTACCATCTTTACTGCATTGCCACCGCCCCGCCGCGAGCAACGCGACGTCACTACGTCCCGCCAGCGCTTTCCCACTTCCGGTCGCCCTGCTTGGGGGAAGGGACCAATGGCGACCTAGCTTCAAGGCCACCTCCTCTACCTTATCCACCAACTTCCATTCTGACCTCACAGCACCTCCTCCGTCACACTCTACGGTGCCAAGACATCTCCACCGCCATCGCTGCTCACACCTCCTTCGAGGCAGACGTCTCACCCCACTACCCCTACACACACACACACACACACACACGCACCCCCGCATCAAACGGCGTCCGCCTCACGGACCGATCCACGCCTCATCTCGATCTCCACGTCGACCCGGCTTCCAGAGCACCTCCGCTACGGTCGGGCCCTGCCCCAGTACCCCTCCCCCGCCCCTTGCAGCTCAGCGTCTCCAATCCGCCCCCACCCTTCTATCGTGACGTCCCAATGCCCTGCCCCGACCCCCGCCGGGCTCTGCGCCACCGGGCGCGGAGATCGCCTTCCCGCTCCACCGGCGCAGAAGCTCCGCCGCCCCCGCCGCCGCCTGACAGCATAAAAGAGCGCAGCGCCTCGCGGACAAAAGCACGCGTGAGAGGGGTTTTTTGCACCGCACTACTTCCTTCCGCGAATAAGAATGGGAGTAAGGATGAAGAGTGGAGTGTTCCCGGCGTCGTGGAGCGGGCGCTTTCACACTGAAAGAGTTAGAAAGTTGATAAGATGTCGGATGAATATGTTAAATTTGAAAAAGGCTGCTTAAGATTCCGCTGCAAGTTTGAATATCGTCCTCAAATGATGGGTCGCCCGCGGCGCCCCTAAGGAGATTGAGGGAAGGAAGGGCTCAGAGCGCGGCTGCAGGAGAAACTCACACAGGTCGCATAGTGTAAGCCCCGATTCAAAATGGAACGCTCATCTCTGAAAACAGCATTTTGACGTAAATTTATGATGTTGGTTTCTCTCTGAATCCGCGAAATGTAACTTGAACTATAATCTTAAAGGTGGAAATTAAATCAGATATTTCTTGCCAAGGTCTCAGACATAAAACAATTGCGCAGACGTATTATATTATAATTTCACACGTTTACGATTTTAAGCGTCTTATATTTATCTCATTTCCCTGAGAACATTCAGTGCACAAAATATACAGAAAGAAATAATACGGCAATAGAGTATCACGAGTTTTATTATCGATATTTCACTTCTCTTAAAATGTACATTATTTTATGACAAAACGCCAAACATTTTAATACACATGATTTTCCAATTAATATAATAAGCTTTAAATGAAATTAGTAATCTTACTACTATAAAGCTTACAAACCCTCTTTATGTAACGCTGTTTTTGTTGATTGACTCATCTGATTACTTTTACTGTTCTCTATTAAAAACATACTTTTATAGTCTGAACTATTCTTTGAAACGTATTGTTACGTTTCTAGGTGGTGAATTAAAAGTCTCGTATTATTTTAACAAAAACGTTTATTTTGTTTCTTAACACAATCACTGAAAACACTTGATTATTTATTTACACTACACTTCTCCTGATTATTTATTTACACTACACTTTTCTTGATTATTTATTTACACTACTCCTCTCTTACACACTCGCACAGTCCTATGCACTGGCCGCAGTTCACTGCACTGATCACAGATCGATGCACTAACAACGGTTCACGTCACTGAGCACAATCACTGCACTGCTATTCACCGCGATGCACGCACTTCATAGTTCAGCTTCCACTGTGGACTTAGAACTCCTCGCGGTCGCCGGCCGCCGCGTATTTATACTCGGCGAGTGCATTCGAGAACTTTCCGGACCCCGCGAACGTTCTGGAATAATCCGCCGGCAGATGACGTAACCCGCGCTCACAGGCAGCTCGTGGTGGAGCCGGCAGATGACGCAATCCGCGCGTATAGGTAGTTCGTGGTGGTGTCGACTGTTGACGCAATATTCGTTACAGTATTAAAGAAACCCTTGAATTACTAAAAGCAGAATGTAGGTTAACAAATGTTTTAAAGAGCTTGCTCTCGTGGAGCACACATTTTTGTAATGTAACCCACTTGGCTTCATTTTTCTAGAATATTTAATCTGTGTTCAATCGCTTCAGTCAACATCAAAATAATTTTAAAAAGAACGGATCAATCTTTCATAAAAAAACTCATACTTACTGAGGAACAAGTTAATAAATAAAGGCCAAGTTATACAAATGGTCAGGCATTTAGTCTAAAATAATGTATTAAATATTGGTCTAGAGTTTTTTTCGCTTCGTAAGTTTTCACTCTGTTAAACATTGTTGACGTAACTTTAAATTTCAATTCAAAGTAATTAAATATAATTTTCAATGTTATCGTAATTTTATCGCTATACTCTAAATGTTCGGGTTCATTGTATACTTAGCCGTTCAGAAAAATATGCTATACATAAATACTTCAGGATTTATCGGCGTTTTGAGGAAATTCAAAATACTTCCGATCCATTCAGCCGTAAACAGTCTGGCGACTGGAAGGTATTTAATTGTGAACAGGGGAAACACGCCGGTCGTAACATGAACATTCTTGGAGAACGTTGGAATTTTTGAAGATCGTAAATCTGTATCAACTTAAATGAATAAATAAAATTCTTTCCTGGAAACGAAAATGCATTTTCGTTTTGTTTGCGGTTTATTACGATCTATATGCTGAAGTGCTTACACTCTTTGAATAAGAATATATAATTGGCTACTTGGACTAGAGCTGTTTGCAAAACACACATGAACTACTAACGTTAATCTTTCCATCGCACATTTGTATACTAACATTGACATTATTTCCAGACGTCTTATACTTATTGCTCCGTTGTCACCAGTGCAATTCTAATTTAAAATACTGTCTACATCGTTGTAATAATTTGTTTATAGAAAATGCATCGAAAAATCAAAAAATATATTGTACACCAACAACAACAAAAAAACTATGACCAACATGCAACCAACTGAAGAACCCCGGTATTCGGAACTAATTAGGGATATCAGTTGGGATTCGTAAATGTTCCGATTATCGAAGAAGCATATGCATATACAGTACATATACAAATACATCTATAGGATTACCAAACACAATGCACTGTAACGTGCGATATGAAAAAATGGCAAACTTAGCGAAGCAACACGATGAGGTGGCAAACAATAGAATACAGATGTGCTACATAACCTAGCGAATGCGGTAGTAGTTGCTACATTTTTTTGAGATGTTGAAACACAGTTTTTGCCGCTGCTGTTAACGGGTGTGTTCTTCGTACAGTTTTCGGTATTGGATGGACTAACACTGTGTTCATGCGTTTCCCTTCATAAATTAAATCAATACAAATCAGGTGTTTTTATTTTTCCTGCATCGCAAATTTTCTTCAGATTATCAGCAATTTCGAATGTTGGGGTTCGGATTAGCGGGGTTCTACTGTATATTGTTGGGAAAGACGTCGCTATCCCATGAGTCGGATCGAAGGGGATGCCAATCTTCTGTAACGCGTGACTGGTCAAGCGCAATCGGTTGTAGCGTACACTGTTAGAAATATCTGCATAACTTTCAACGTAAAAGTACATAAAAGTAATTTTCATGCATGTACATTAAATTTAATGTACACGTACATAAGCTTTAATGCAAGTATACATTAAATTTAATGTAATAAGTAAGTTAACAGTCGTTCATTAAATCAACATTGATTTTAATTTAAGCATTAAATTTAAGTACGGGCACACTAATCTCCCTTTAATGTACAATGTACATTAAAATTCATGTGCAGTCGTACGTTAAATATACATTAAATTTAATGTAATTTCTGCCGGTGTATCCTTTCCGCATTTTGTCACAGAACCTAGTATACAATCTAATGCTGGAAACAGACTAACACTCCGTTTCCATAATGGTCGTTCCTCAGGATCTGTGTGAGCTTGCGAGTCAAATGCAAGTGTCAGCTCGAATGAAGTTGAACTGGCACAGGACAGAGAGAGAAAGAGAAGAGGAATAAAAATATTTGAAAAATGTTTAAGGATACTTTGAGTTGCCAAGTTGAGACTTGCCTCCAGATACAAAAACCCATATCGAGTTCATTCTGCGAAATAAAATAATTATTCTTTCAAATCGTCTATCTCCACAGAGAAAAGAATAAAGTTACCGTAGTAGAGCGTAGGGCGTATTAGTAGAATCTTCATTGTTAGGGAAATATGTCAAAAGACTAACTACAGTCTATTTCTTCAATTAGAGAAATATCATTACCAATAATTGTTACAATGCCGTAGGATGGTTACGGTTCAGAATCTTCATTGGATTTAATAGCTGTGCAAGGCACGTTGATAAAGGAACAAGTCGAAAAAAAACGACTCTCAGTGGCGGTAGCTCCGTTGACAAGTGGCCGTGTATTTATTGCAATGCGTCGTGTCGTGTTGACATCTCCCTCTCGCGAGGGCGTTTCCCCCCCCCCCTCCCGCGACCGCAACCTTGCGGCGTCTCCGCAGGCGGCCTTGCTCGCGGGCTGCAGTGCGGCGGCGGCGGCGGCGGCGGTGCCGAGGGTCACGGGGCCACGGGGTCAGCAGGTGCAGGCGGAGCGCGGCGCGGCGCATCGACCGGCCCACCTGCAGCAAACCCCGGACCCCCGCCCGCGCCGCCCGCGGGGCCTTGACCCCCGATCGCCCTTCGCCCACTCCGCCCCCGCCCCACGAGCGCAGTGGGCCAACCTCCGGAGCGGCGGGGCCACACGACAACGCTCCGGACGCGAGCTGTATTAAAGGCTTGTGCGATCCATGCGATGAATGTTACGGGAAAGAACGTGACTCGGATCGATCGAAGGATGAAGGGCGTTTAGCACAGTTATAGTTACAAGAAAAGACTGAGATTGAACTTCCGAAATATTGGTTGGTTGGTTGTTAGTTATTCCGGGCACGCCGAGTACTAAGGTCATTACTCCCGTGAGTTAAGTGCAGGTTTTTTCATCGGGGGGGGGAGGAGGCGGTGATCTCCCCGCTTGATAGCAAAATCCGGTGCCGACCTACCGATGGCTTGCGAAGTTTTTCTCAACCAGGTATCTCCCACCAACGGGGCACCGCCCCAGCCGGGACAAGCTCTACGCTCTCGACCGGTGTCTTGGCACGTGTGGTAGTGTAGTGCATGTTCGTGTAAATGTGTGTGTAATGGGTGAGGATAGGATAAGGAAAAGGAAGGAAAGATCGCGCGCTGCCCGTGGCTTGTTTGTTAGGGTACTGCTCTGGCATTCGCCTAGTGATGATCGGAAAAACCACGGAAACTACCCATCAGAGCCGCTGACCTCTAGAATCCTCCTCCAGACTGCGACAGAATTCGACATAGCTGACAAGTTAGTGACAAAAATCTTGCCCCTACCGGGTCTTGAACCTAGGATCTCCCGCTCAGAGGCACTGCTGTGACATTCCGAAATTGGGAGAGTGCATTGCTATCTCAAAATCTCCATAATGTTACATCCTGTTTCGCATTTTTTCGACAAGAACTCTGCTCAAATATGTTGTGGCATCCAGGAATTTTACCCACGGTTAGGAACTACTAACGTTATCCCCACCATGTGACTTATCGTATTGTTCGTACCCGATAAACATCACGTGGTTCGCCCAAAAATTCCATTGAAATATTATATTCCGATACAATTCAATTGTGTCGTTCGTGCATGGACGTAAGCTGCAACGCGAACGCGGTACACACGCGGTGCATTGCTTCACTTTGCGAAAAAAAACTTCCCTTTGTTATGGGCAGGCTAAATGAAATCGACTGCTCAAAGGCACCTTCGAGGTCTCGAACTCTTCACTCCCGCGTAGCCCATCGTCCTTTCTATGCACCAACCACAATGGACCCCACAGTCGCCCTCCGGCAGACCAACGGCTGCGACGTGCGCAACTAATTTCTGACTTTTCTCTGAGGAAAGGTTCGCTTACTGGAAAGGGGAACGGTGAATGTTCGGTTCACCTTCATGAGGGTCCGCTCTCTTGCAAGGAACTCGTACTTTATGAACATTACGTTCTTTACACATTTGTTTATTCCTTATGAACTCAAGGATTGTTCGCTCTTATTTTGTCCCCACTGAGAAAACGCCCGGTATATTCAAATATTTAAATGTTCTTACGAGGTCAGAGTGAAATAGATGCGCATACAAGATGAACCTGACCTCGACAGACTTTCCGTACGCATATTACTGCAATAGCATTATGAATATAATCATAACTTTATATCTATATAATCTAACTGTTTAATCAAGACTTTCTAGAAAAAGAAACGTGAAAACTAAGTTTTATGGAGGACTTAGCAAGTACTATATCTTTTTCAAGGTAAGAGTAAGACGGAGTTTCATTTCTAATGTCTTAAAATCTATTTTCGATGTAATGACAATCATTCTCATTTAACTGCTCTCAATTTATATATTAAGTTTATGTATTCAACATATTTATTTCAACAAAATTAATCTAATATGTTTTTTGCAGTATTCATAAGAATTGGTAATTACGAATTCCATAATTGTAATTTATTGTACATGACAAAAGTAAATCTTCATGAAGGAGATAAGAGGTCATGATGTACTTTAACCAAGAAGATGAAGGGTGTAATGTCCGCCACCTACACAAGAAACGCCCACAACAGGATTTTAAAAAAAATTGTATCCCTCGCTGGCGATAAAAAGTTTCTTTAACAACATAATATTTACAGTTGAGACTCATCTTTAACTAGTGAATAAAATAAATTCCGTCTACATTTTCGTTTTGAGCTGCAAGGGTCTCCGTGTTGAACGGCGCCCAATACCCCCCTTCCGCTCGAGGGCAGACGTGCGCTAATACAGGGAGATCCCGCCTCCGCCGCGGGAGCGCTGACGGCAGGAAAGGTAACAAATAGCCTTCCGCGTGCGGGATAAAGAAGGCGCAAAAAGAGCGATTGAACTGTTGAGAAGGATCGAGGAGGCGGATAAAAACTTCCGGAAGGAGTAAAAGGTGCCTGATACGCCGTGAAGGGAAAAATCCGGGGGCGGCGGCGGGCGGGGGCGGAGCGATGAAGACGCACACAGGGCCACAAAGGGCCACTTAGCGTAAAAAGGACGAAGAAACGGAAGAAGAAGAAGAAGGTGAACTTCCAGATGACTAACTTTAGGATATGTGCATCGCAAAGTGAACATCTCGAAACAATACGGTTTTCCCGTTAGTAGAATCTCAGATCTAAGCATTTCGAAACAAAATGTATAAGAATCATACTGTTCCGGAGAAGGTCATTTTTACGTTCTGAAAAATGGGTAAGAGACAATTCAATGAGGAGATGATCCGAAATACCAAGATAGTCAGAAAATCTTTAAGAGAAACGAAATGTATGTAGTATAAATTCATATGGATCTATGTACGAGGGAGAGTCAATAAGTATTTGCTCTCAATTTTTTACAATTTATTACAACGCCAAAATGTACACTGTGACCATTTTTCAACGCAGTCACTCAATTCTTGATGATTGATTGTTCGTGATTACGGATGCGTCAACTGCTGAGGTCATTAGTCCCGTAAGTGTAGTGTAGTTTTTTCAACCGGAGGCGGCAGTGATCTTCCCCCTTTGGATGACGAGATCCGGCGCCGACCTGCGGTCGGCTAGCAAGATTTACCCAGGAATCTCCCACCAGCGGAGCACCGCCCCAGACGGGAAAGGCTTTAAGCACCCGACCTGTGTCCCGGCATGTGAGGTAGTGTAGTGTAATTGTGTGTGAGTAAGTAGTGAGAATAGGACAAGGAAGGGGAAGGAAAGATCACGCGCGGTTCGTAGCCCGTTTGTTAGGGTACTGTTCCGCAATACGCCGGGTGTTGATCAGAGAAACCACGAAAACTACCGATCAGAGCCTTCGGCCACAGCGATTTTCCCCCAGACAGGGTGTGTATTCCACCTAGCTGACTAGATAATGTCGAAAATCCTGTCGCCGACGGAACTCGAACCCAGAGGCACTGCAGTGACATCAGTTGATCCCCTGAGCTACCTGTCCCGCTTACTATTCTTCAATGTACTTTGTCCAGCAGAGCCCATGGTTTCCGATATCCTCATAAATAATGAGTTTCGCTTAGTTATGCCCAGCTGTACTTTATAAATCGGAGACGAAACTACGGTCTCTTAAAGCATTTCATTTTAAATGCATAAAGCATCTATATTTAAGTAGACTAAACAGAAAATAATTAAACGTGTCGAAATGTTATTGAACCTGGAGAGGTGGCTCATGTTATCAACTGACGTCATTGCTGTGCCTCTGAGTGGGAGGTCCAGGGGTTCGACTCCCGACTGTGGCATGGTTTTCGTCGCTATCCAAATAGATAGGTCGGGTGCTTTCGCTGTCTGGAGGAGAATTCTAGTGCCCGGCTGCTCTAATCAGTAGTTTTCCGTGGTTTCTCCGATCAATACCAGGCGAATACCGGAGCAATAACATACCAAATGGACCACGGACCGCGCGCGATATTTCATCTCTCATTCCTTGCCATATCCTACTCCCTATATACACTTACTCTGCACTACAATACCCCTACAATGTCAGGAGACCCGTCGGAAGCTTTGAAGAAGAGTTTGTCCCGGCTGGAGCGGCGCATCGAAGGTGTGAGATACCTGGTTGGGGAAGCCCCCTCTAGAAGGCGGTCGGTGCAGGATTTCGCCATCCTGCGGGACAAGATCACCGCCACTTCACGCGATTAAACATACACTACACTTACGGAACCAACGACTTAAGCAGATGACGCGTATTGGATCACTAGTAATCAATAACTGTTTCTATACAATTAGAGACTATACTGAGCATCACAAAGAAAGTAACATTAATTTTAACAGTGATATTTAATGTATTATTTACGATTGGACTGTGTAATTCTAAACAATATGTAACAAGTATTGTATCGCAGCTTCTGGGTCAATGACCCCCATCTCGATCAGGTTTTTCGTCCAGTTTCCCTGATCCAAATGCTGAGATAGCTCGTTGTTTTGCTTCTGGACATAAATGTAACTTCATTATCTGCGCACGCCTTCTAAAATTCAGTGGGAAATACAGTTATTCAAATTATCGTTTCCATGTTGATAAGAGCCCAAAATTAATTGCTTATTTATTCTTGAAAATAGATTTTATTACATGGGAGGGTTTTTTTATTCAAAATTCAAGTAGCATATGACAGTGTAGAGATCAAAGAAGTTTGAAAATGTGCACAGGATTCACTTCTCCCCATAGCACGTCATACACAGTTTTAACTGTTTTTTGACGTAAAATAAATAAAAAATCAATCAATCAATCATGAGACGAAATTGGAACTGTATCTATAATTCTTTCCAGAACTCGAACGTTGTGGACGGCGGTGTATAGACGCGCGTTGTCACACAACAAAACAATGCCTTTCAGCAATACATCTCGACGTTCTCACATGCAAAACGATGGTTAAATGCCACATGATTTGCTATGACATCAATAATCATTCGTCGGTTATTTATAATCAGGTCACGAACGTACTCATTGTTGAGACCACTAGTGGCTGAGAGCCATCCTGTACGCCTGTTTGACCGCTTTTGAACGATTCATTTCACTGGTAATCACTTCAGTAAGGTAAAGCACTGCCCCAAAAATGATTAAAGTCTCCTATGGATTCAGCATTTAGAACACGTTCAAATAAAAACGCATTAAAAAAGCCTGGTATTTTTGGCAAATTGGCGCAGCCATGCTTACGCCGCAACACGTCAAGTGAACATGAGGTGATAACGCTGATATTTGCCACAAGCAAACTGGACAGCAGAATCGTAATCGATGCGGTAGAGTGTAACGACAACCACAACGGCACTCACTTGCCAGACGAAGAGCGGTCTCAGAGACGTAAACCTTTGCTCTACCTACGCTTATGTATGGCTCTCAACTTCATCGCAATAATCATTTACACGATTTTATTTATTTTATCTGGAATTGCTTGCTTAGAAGTCCTGGAAATTACTCCACGTGCGCATTGTCCGTCATTTGTTCGGCGGAGGAAAGTGCTTAAGTCTCGGAGAAAGAGCAGCGGCCGAAGTTTGAGTGGACTTAAAGTAGCATTAATATTTGGTGCATTCCGCGCCTCTAACCTCTCGGAATCGGTGTCAGAACTCCGCAAAGGGTCTGCAAGTTTCATTCTAATCTTCATCCCATTAACACGAAGTTCTTCCTTCATCTCACCCTCCTCACAATCCCCTCCACCCCGTCAATTTTCTTTTACCTCCGTCGCGTTAGGAAATACAGTAAATACTTCTCTCTAGCCGACACTGCTCTGTAGAGGACCATTTCACATTTGTCGACTATTGATTTATTGATTGATTTTTTTCGTGTTTCCGAGCGCGTCAACTGCTTTGGTCATTAGTCCTGTTAGTGTAGTGCATGTTTTTTTCTCGGAAGATGGCGGTGATCTTCCCCCGCTGGATGGCGAGATCCGGCGCCGACCTACCGTCGGCTAGTGGGGTTTCCCCCTAACCAGGACTCTCCCACCATCGCCCCAGTCGGGACAAGCTCTAAGCTCCCGACCGGTCTCCCAAAATATGTGGTAGTGTAGTGCATGTTAGTGTAAGTGTGTGTGTGTGTGTGTATGTGTATGAGGAGAGGATAGGACAAGGAAGAGGAAAGATAGATCGCGCGCGGTTCGTGGCCCGTTTGGTAGGGTACTGCTCCAGCATCCGCCTTGTGTTGATCGGAGAAACCACGGAAAACTACCAATCAGAGCAGCCGGCCTCTTAGAGTTCTCCTCCAGACAGCGACTGAATTGGACCTAGCTGAAAAGCTAGTGTCTACAATCCTGCCGCCGGTTTGTCGACTATTCTTTGTTGGTTGTAATGTGTTTTGTACTTCTGTCTAGCGTTCATTATCTACAAATTAAGGGGACAAGCAATCACGCTGGTTTCATTTATATTAGCGTTATATTTTGTTCTTGCTCCGCCTCTTTTTCTATTAACTTCTGTATCAAGTATTGCCTTAACGTGTGTTTAAGTGTTTCCGATTCTCTAAACGTTGTCCTAGTATTTTTGCGCGTTTATCATTAATCTTAAGAACTTAATGGCATACGCTCAACTTCTGATGAGATGAATGGGTATTGGGAGCCTGTTGACAGGTCGGTTTTTGTGTTGCATTTGTGTCGTGAAGAGTCACTCTCACACAATTGTGAGCAGTATGTGTCGCTCTTGTGAGCAGTATGTGTTGCTCGCTGTTGTTAGCTTGAAAAAACTCAAGAAAATACTATAAAATCAAACAATTATATTAAAACATTTTATAAGATGTGTGACGATGTTTCCTTTTTTTTCTCTCAGACGTCTCGTTAACAAACATTTCACTGAAATTCTCGTTCCTCATTTCACTCTTCTGAAGGAAACGTGCTCAATATTCGGAAAATCTCTTCACCTCAGGCGTAAACGAACTCAAAATACCCGCATCACCGTTCCAAACGCAGAACAAACCAATGCATTCTACATCAGATTGCCTTCTATCCGTCAGCAGTTTTGTGTTTTTCCCTTTTCTCGACCTTTAACTTTATGAACTGTCGGAACAGACTATTTTATTCAGAATGGAAAGTAGGAAGAGTCGCAAACTTCTCTTGTCAGCGAAGTGTCGTCCCCAACCCTTCAGCGGAGTCTAAGAAAAAAGTAAGATGCATATTCCGTTGACGGAGCGCGACGGGTTGTTTGCGAAATGTCGAATTGAAAATATGTTGTCCCGCAGTCAATTTGTATAATAATATATTTAAATTGGATTCGTACTATTCTTTTACTAATTTACTTAATTTTTGTCAAAATAAACTGAAAAAACTTAGTAACTTCATCTTTCTTCTTTCTTTGTAGTTCCCTAAGCTATTTTTTTCTTTCTTAACTAGGTGGTACACATCCGGGTAAGCAATAAATAAAACAAATTATAAAGGTGTGATTGGGCGTCTGATAACAATAATCAATTTTAAAAACGTATATTTCACGCAAATTATTGAACCACAAAGATTTTCTCTATATTTCTTTCCATTATTCACAAATGTGGAATAAAATAATAACAAATTCGAAAAACTATTTACGATGATATTATTTATTGCTCCTAGCATACATTTCGTATTGTTTTCAATGATGTTGCTGTCCCGGGTATGATGCATATGGAAAACATTAATGTATTAAAATTAGAAAAAACATTACAGAAGTTAGGCAAATGCATAATTATTTTTAAAAACCGTAAACCAGTGTTACACAACCCATGAAACAAAATTTATTGCGTTTTAATGTCATGGTTTTACCACACTTACTAAAAAGTACAATAAATAAATCTTGGCTGACAATGGACGATTCCAAAGGCATAAATTTCTTTTCCGATGTAACCAACGAACATTTTTGTGTTGCAACGCCCCTACAGAACATGGCCCACCAGTTGACCTGCGGTGCCCCTGATTGTACTGAGCCCGTTCCCAGCTGCCCATCCGCCCCCCTCGCCCCGGCCCTCGCTCCGCCCCTCGCCCCGCCCCTCGCCATGCCCCTCGCCACGCCCCTCGCCACGCCCCTCGCACTGCACGCCCCTCGCCTCTGCCCCCACCGCCCGCACCCTCGCCCGCCCCTCGCCCCGCACCTGCCCGCACCGCCCTCCGCCCCGCACCCTCGCCCGCCCACCTCGCCCGCCCCTCGCCCCACCCTCTGCACCCCTCCGCACCTCGCCACCTCGCCCGCACCTCGCCCCACCCTCGCCCCGCACCTCGCCCTCGCCCCGCCCTCGCACCCGCCCGCACCTCGCCCCACCGCCCGCACCTCGCCCCCCCCGCACCTCGCCCACCTCCCGCACCCTCGCCCGCACCCCCTCGCCCGCACCTCGCCCGCACCTCGCCCCGCACCTCGCCTGCACCTCGCCCGCACCTCGCCCGCACCTGCCCTGCACCTCGCCCTGCACCTCGCCCCGCACCTCCGCACCGCCCCGCACCTCGCCCCGCACCTCGCCCTGCACCTCGCCCGCACCTCGCCCCGCACCTCCCGCACTCGCCCTGCACCCTCGCCCGCACCTCGCCCTGCACCCGCCCCCTGCACCTCGCCCGCACTCCCTGCCCCGCACCCTCGCCCTGCACCTCGCCCCGCACCTCGCCCGCACCTCGCCCGCACCCTCGCCCCCGCACCTCCTGCCCTGCACCTCGCCCGCCCCCTCGCCCTGCACCTCGCCCGCACCTCGCCCGCACCCTCGCCCTGCACCCTCGCCCGCACCTCGCACCCTCGCCCCGCACCTCGCCTGCCCCTCGCCCTGCACCTCGCCCGCACCCTCGCCCGCACCTCGCCCCACCCTCGCCCCGCACCTCCCTGCACCTCGCACCCTCGCCCGCACCTCGCCCGCACCTCGCCCCGCACCCTCGCCCGCACCCTCGCCACGCACCTCGCCACGCACCCTCGCCTCGCACATCACCCTGCACCTCGCCCCGCACCTCGCCCCGCACCCTCGCCCCGCACCTCGCCCCGCACCCGCCGCACTCGCCCGCACCCTCGCCCGCCCCCTCGCCTGCACCTCGCCCGCACCTCGCCCCACCGCCCTGCACCTCGCCCGCACCTCGCCCTGCACCCTCGCCCTGCACCCTCGCCCGCACCTCGCCCCTGCACCCTCGCCCCGCACCTCGCCCGCACCTCTCGCCCTGCACCCTCGCCACGCACCTCGCCCGCACCTCGCCCCGCACCTCGCCCCGCACCTCGCCACGCACCTCGCCCCGCACCTCGCCCCGCACCTCGCCCCGCACCTCGCCCCGCACCTCGCCCGCACCTCGCCCCGCACCTCGCCCGCACCTCGCCCCGCACCTCGCCCTGCACCCTCGCCCTGCACCCCGCCCCGCCACCTCGCCTCGCACCTCGCCCTGCACTCGCCCTGCACCCTCGCCCGCACCTCGCCCTGCACCTCGCCCTGCACTCGCCCGCACCTCGCCCCGCACCCTCGCCCCGCACCCTCGCCCGCACCTCGCCCGCACCTCGCCCGCACCTCGCCCCGCACCTCGCCCTGCACCTCGCCCTCGCACCTCGCCCTGCACCCTCGCCCCGCACCCGCCCACCTCGCCCAAGGGCTAGCGCTCTACCCCCCCCCTCCCCCCCGCACGTTGCGCCACGTGCACTGCAGCAGAGCCCGGCGGGCAGAACCGCATTGGGAGGTCCCTCCTGCTACTCCCTCAGAGCTTAGACCGAAAGATATGCGTTCGGTTTCCAGTGCGGTGATCCGGTTGCATCACTTGCAGCAGAAAAATCCATGAGTTATCTCTTCACTCATCGGAAAGAGTGGAATGACTGTACGTTCTCATTGCGGGTAAATCATTGTCTCCTATCTTATTTCTTCTGTTACTGGCTGCGCAAATTTGAAATTTCACAAGGGTCTATTGAGTAATTATTAGCAAATTTTAATATTGTTAATTTTATTTACCATACACATTTGTAGAAGTTCACATATTGTCTTACACTCAGAGACGAAATGTGCCAATATATGTCGCTAAGTATTTATTATTTTGTTGAATTTAATACAATACTTGGAAGTAAAATACTATTTACTCCATGCAAAACATATATTTTACAAAACAAGCCATTTGTTCTGTTAATTACTACTACACAGTATTACCCGGTGTTTTTATTTTAATTTCCGAATGCCAGATGAAAACTTCTCTAGAAAATTCATTGCTCTTCCGCATCAAGTCCAGACATTTGTTCTGCGTATCGTTGAAAAACATCCTTCGCAATGAGAACGTCAGCCACGTGTTCCAGCAGCACATTGGAACATTTTTATTCAGCCTAGTCCATTTTACCATGAATTTTTAAGTGTGTATATTTACGTTGTTACCGGCTCATTTCGAAATAACTCGTGTGTTCCTCTCCCCCGAAGTGTGCACACCCCTCGTGTGTTATATTCCACTTCGCTGCCATGTCCACCCGCACCCCGACCCTACAGCCGGCACGATACCCCGCCCCACACCCACCCCCCCTCCCTCCCTCCGCGCCTCGCCCCGCCTCCTACTCCACCCGCAACCATCCCTTGTCCTCCCTTGTCAGGCCTCGCGTCCCTCTCCCCGACCTGCCTTGCGCGCCACCCTACATCCCACCCCGCCACGCACTGCTCTTCTCCCGCACCTTTTCCCGCCCCACATCACTCCCAGCCCCGCATCGCTCCCCGCCCCGCGTCGCCTACACCCCTTGCCTCACCCAGCGTGTCTCCCCGCCCCGCCCCGGGCTCTCCAAAGCCCCGCCCGCCGCCAGAGGTCAGCGCCCGCCGGGCGGCGCGCCCTATGCACGTGCGTCGCGCGGATTCGGAGCGTCGGGGGGGGGGGGGGGCGGCGGGCGGCACGGGCGCCGCCCAAATTGCATTGTGCTGAATAAACCGAGAGCTGTGAATGTTTCATGCGCCCGTAGCTCGGGTAGTTAGCAATTCAAATATGGAGCTGCCGTCTAACTTGTTTGACTTAATACCCGTTAGGCGGCGCGTAGGCAGCGGCGGCGGGTAGAGACGACGACGACGGTGTCGGCAGCGAAGGCGCCCAAGAGCCCGGAGGACGCGCGTAACGAGATCCGCCCGTCACTTCCGGCCGCAGGTGACGCGCCGCTTCCGGGAGTGGAGAGGCGCCGCGACGCCTGCTGCCTCGTGCTGCTCGGGCGTCGCGACGCGGCGAAAAGGTCGCTGCGTGCATCGCCCGCGGAAATGGATGGATATTAGATTTTGTTCCTCTCGGCGGTGACAATAGCACGTAAATGTCTCGTCGTTTCTGAGGGCGCGTGGAGGGAGTAATCTCAAAATGGACTTGTTCGCGGCATCTTTGTTGTGCAAATGTCTATAAAGGCTGGGTGAATCAGGAAGTTGCTGCCGCTTTTTGGACGGTGGCTAAACAAGAAGATTTTACATTGCACTCGTATTTTTTTCAAAGGATGTTATGGTAAAAGTAAGAACTGTTTCGCAAAATTATATTACGTACAATATGTCACTTTCAATTCTTGTTTAACTTTCACATCGTAATCCGTTAAAGGAAATCTGTAATTTTTTCACGAGAGACTCGTATTTTCTTAACTTATTTTCCAGTTAATAAGAACATAGTACCAAAACATAATTTGCAATTGTATACTTCACATTGAATGTGTATAGTGTAATAAATACAAAAAAAACTAAGTTATCCTGAAAACTTGTTTTGACAAATGTAGAGATACGAATAGTTTCGCGGCAAACACCAGTTGTAGAAAATGCCCCGTATACGTAACTAATTTAACACTCACTCTAATGCACTAAATAAAGCTACATTTGCAAAAGTTAGCTCTTAAGAAAGAAAAGGCTGTATGAATCTCTGCTTTCGTAAAGCCAAGAATCCAAGGTTTCGTGTTTTCGCTCTGTCCATTTTCCGTAGTATAAACACGCACTCAGCCTTTCCTTTTGAGCGCCGTCGGCCCCCAACGCACTCCGCGGGAGGGCAGACTCTGGCTGGCAACGCGCGGAGCCACCCGCCCTCCGTCTCCACCGCCCCTGTCCCGCCGTCGCCCACGCTCACTACCCATCGCCCATCGCCCACCACTCGTCACTCATTGCCCGCCTCTCACTGCCCGCTACCTACCTTTCGCCACCAACCGCTCATCACCCACTCCCCGCCATCCAACACCCCCCCGCCACCAAACACCATCCCCCCCCACACCCACCTCCCGCCACCTACCGATCACCACCTACCAATCGCCACTTACCGCCCGCCACTCACAGCCCGCCGCCCATTGCTCGCCTCTCTTGCTCCCTCTACCACCCCACCCCTCCCCCCCCCGCGCACCACTCAGCGTTCACTGGCTCAACTTTGATCATAGCACACCGCCCTCCACTGCCACCCACCTTCCACGGACATCATCAACGTCCCTGCAATCGCCCACCATCCCCCTGACCGGTTCATGCAGGGATTTGTGGCCAATGCTACGCTGATCACGGAGCGGTCTGTGGCGATGGGTGGGATGGAGGTGGTGGCTGAGAGAGTGAGTGGCAGTGACGGGCGGCGAAGAGCAGCGTGAGTCGGGAGAGGACGTCGGCTGGAGGGAGCTGTTGCGGTGAGCAGAGGCGAGCGGCGAGATCTGCTGCCCCGCCCTGCCTGGGCGCCGGCCGCGCCGGCCGCTCGGGCAGCCCGGGAGCCTAACGCGATTTTCGGGCCCAGCGGCGCCGCGCCACCGTCGACCCCTTCGCCCACAAGACCGCCCCCCACCCCCGCCCAACCCTCTCGCTGCACCTGCTGCCACAGCGTACCTTCGCTAGGGACTATTTCACTCGTGTTCACTTCGAAACATTCTTTAATTACAGGTTAATTACGAAAGTAATCCTCTGCCAAGCGTATCGTAATTTCCCATATCACATTATAGTTGAAGAGCAGTAGTTGTTACGACATACACAAGACATTTGTATGTGATAACACTTCTTTGTATAATCAACAAGAGATTAAACTTACCGACTTCCTGAATACTCCATTGCAGACGACTCCTTCCACCACCTCCGCCGCCACATTCGTCGCTGCCGCCACCGCCGCCGCCCCCACCGGCGCCTCCCTCCCACGACGGCGATATTTCACGGCGCCAGGCGCTCCCAGGGCCAAGCACCCTCTTCCCCCGCGACTGCTGGCGATTCCGGCGCCGCGCCCCGAGCCGCCCCCGGATCCCGCCCAGCCGCCCAGCCCGCCCGAGCTCCCGCCCCGAGCCCGCCCCGAGCCGCCCCGAGCCCGCCCCGAGCCCGCCCCGAGCCCGCCCCGAGCCCGCCCCGAGCCCCGCCCCCGAGCCCCGCCCCCGAGCCCCGCCCCCGAGCCCCGCCCCCGAGCCCGCCTCCGAGCCCCGCCTCCGAGCCCCGCCTCCGAGCCCCGCCTCCGAGCCCGCCTCCGAGCCCCCGAGCCCTCCGAGCCCGCCTCCGAGCCCCGCCTCCGAGCCCCGCCTCGAGCCCGCCTCGAGCCCCGCCTCCGAGCCCCGCCTCTCGAGCCCGCCTCCGAGCCCTGCCCTCGAGCCCGCCTCGAGCCCGCCTCCGAGCCCCGCCTCGAGCCCCGCCTCGAGCCCCGCCTCCGAGCCCCGCCTCCGAGCCCCGCCTCCGAGCCCCGCCTCGAGCCCGCCTCCGAGCCCCGCCCCGAGCCCGCCTCGAGCCCGCCTCGAGCCCCGCCTCGAGCCCGCCTCGAGCCCGCCTCGAGCCCCGCCTCGAGCCGCCGAGCGCCTCCGAGCCCCGCCTCCGAGCCCCGCCTCCGAGCCCCGCCTCCGAGCCCGCCTCCGAGCCCCGCCTCCGAGCCCCGCCTCCGAGCCCCGTCCTCGAGTTCACACACCTAAGCAACCTCCACTTCCACATAGATCCCATACACCAGGCTGGTCTCCCCCACTTTCATCACTTCCTTCCTCGTCTTCCCCGCTCTCCTGTTTCCTCTCTGCCCGTTCCCATCCCCCTTCCCCAAGCCCCGTCACTTCTCTCTCACCCCTTTGTCGCCCAATTTTCGTGCTTTAAACAACCACTCCTTGTCTCACATCCTTTATCTTTCAGACTCACTCCATTTTCTCGTCATATCACTCCATCTTTTATTTCTCGTATTCTCATCTCCTCTTCCAATTCCCATCTTTCCCTCTTCCTCCCCCCCCCCTTTTCCCCCCCTTTCCCTCGCTGCCTCCCCCCCTTCCGCCCTTTCCCCCCCTTCCCCGCCCAGCGGGTCCGCGCCCCGCCGCCGCCGCCCCCAGCCGCTTGTCGCAGCGCATGATTCTTGTTTACGGCAGGTGCGGGCCCTGGGCGCCTCGCGGGGGCAGTGCGCGTCGCATCGCACCTCCCCCCTCCCCCTCCCCCCGCCCCTCGCCCTCTGCGCGTCGCTCGCGATCGCTTTATTGCACCGAGCGCTACATTTCATTGCGGAAATATGCATTATTCCTTGGAAACGCACTGCCTATTTATTCCTTTCCAAAGGGAGTTTGTTGTATGAGAGCGAGATTTCACCTCCAACATGAGAAACCTCCTTCGTTTTCTTCTTTGGGTTATAATTCATTGCAAGTATAATTCACACTAAATTTGGGGCCCTAAATTCATTGATTCGACGATTTTCAGCCTTACGTTTTGGTTTTGTTACTTTTTTAGCACTATTTTGGTACTGACAGAACATTTTTCTGTCCTTTTAAACGGTTATCTTCTCGTTAAAATTTCTTTCAAACGTTTTTAAATAGTCTTCAGTGAGATCCTCCCTAGAAGACCCATTCACTCATTGATAGTATTTCTTGTATTCTACTTGTATTTTTTAATGCTTTTTATCTACTTTCTTTTTCCCTACTTGTATTTCTCGTTTTTAAACAAATATTTTGTGAAGAAAATCGCTTAATAAATAGCCCTTAATCGGTAGTAGATAAACAAAGGCAGGCGCCGTGCGCAATGTAAAATAAACTCACAAAACTTATTAGTGTTTTATTACATCTCTTTTAGTAGCCAACTTCTCCAAGTCAGTGACCGAAAACCGAAATATGACCAGTTTCTGCAAGCTTCAATGTTTTAAATGCAGTTTAATATCTTTATTCTAAAATACTCACAGTGAGTTTGTTGTCACATATTTTGTTTTTCAGAAGTTTACGCCATATTTTATCTCAAGCTACAGAGTCTATAGTTTAAATGTCATAAATGTTTGGAGTTTGTAAAGGATACATTAATTGGGGAGAGTTTTAGAGATGAAACTTATTAAAACTTGTATTCTTGGTAAACGTTCTTCGTTAATTTTTCAATGCGTTCCGTTCTCTATTTTTTGAATTTTAGAACATCAGTGAATTATGATTTAATTTCATAAGACTTAAGTTTAGAGTTAAGTTAAGAATAATTTTCCGTAACATTATCGTATAAATAGTTTTTCACTGTGTTTCAAACATTAAAATAGTAGACGTTGAGTTTGCGTACTCAGCTCAATAACTTTTCTTCGATTTTAATTAGGTACATTTCGTAATGATTTAATAATAATTAATGGAGAAATAATTAGTTGCTACTTTTAGTCGCAATCTGGTGTTTTTTTCTTTACTTACGAATGACACGAATTATTATTCTATTAAAGGATTAAACACACATAACGAAACCATTTCTCAATCTGTGAATGTCGTAAACAGTAATATTCTAATTTAAGAGCAAAATATCCATGTCTGAAAAGAAATACATTTATCCAAATTAGCAGCGGAAGTGTAGAAGGAATATAATTTATAATCTTCTTTAAAATATTTGCCATTCAAATTTGACATGACAAAGGAATTTGGAATGTCAGAAGCATTCAAAGGTGAGTTCGTTTCTTCCAGTTATTAACCTCATATATCCCAGTACCATCGTCTTCAATAAGTCGTTTTATATTAAAGTAGGAAAAATCAAACACAGTGACTAGTCTCGGAGTTCATCAGGTCAATATTTCTATTATGAATTTAAAAATCTTGATGCCAAATCATTGCGCAGACATTCTCTGAACGTCTGCAAGTCCATCAAATCTGGTTTGGGGATTGGGAGATAGTACTGTTTACTGAAGAACTCCCTTCGGAAAGACAGAGAGGCGGAGACTGACTGGCCGTGTGACTAACTGCAAGTCGCACATTCTGATTCACGTTTTTGCAAAATATATTTCTTCTTATAAGGAAAACCCAAAATTTGTCTCTTCAAAGTTCTAGGATCAGTTCTTTTTGCCCTAACAATACTTTCCCTGGAGAAAGTAAAATGAATCCGGAATGGAAATGGACCAAAACTCGTTTCTGGCACGTCTGGCGCTGCCCAAAGATGCACTTTGCTGCCGAATCCGGCAAACGGCCTCGAGAGCGCGTGGAGAAGCGCACATCAGCGAAAACGGCGCCAACGGGCACATGCTCTTCCGCCTGCCCTCCCGCCATCGCGCATCCTCTTGTGAACGGCAGAGGCCCTCGCTCTGCCCCCCCTCCCTGCCCACTCTGCCCAATCCTCTCTGCCCTCCTAACTCTGCCCAACCCTCTCTGTCCGCCTAACTCTGCCCAACCGACTCGCCTCCCCCACTTTTACACCATTTTGCTCCCCCATTTTTCCAACCCACACTTCCCACCCTCCGTTACCTCGTCCAACTGTCCCATCCAGTTTTCCCTCGTTCATCACTTCCTAGGGACGAAACCAGCCAATCATTTGGGGGGAGATCATAGATTTTTGTTCAGTAATAAACATTTGTTTTTATATTGTATACATAATGCTTTTAAAATAATTGTATAATTATAACATAAATAAGTAAATATTTAAATCAATTTGGCCAAATCAGGGAAGGTAACAAACGAAACCTTTTGGGGGGGGGGGGCAATGACCCCATACATCCTGGATCCGCCGCTGACTCCTCCCCGTCCAGCTTTTCCCCCCCAGCCTTCCCCATTCCGCTCTGGCCCAATCCATTCTGCCCCAATCCACTGTGCCCTATTCCGGTTATCCAATTCTGTTTTTCCAGCCCTCTACCACAATCCGATCTAACTTAGCCCGCTCTACCCGAACTCGCTCTATCCTAGACTGCTCTATTCCAACCCGCTCTGTCCCAAATCTCTTTACCCCTAAGCCACTCCACTCATCCAACCCAAACCCCCGCTCTGCCCCAAATCTCTCTACCCCTACGCCACTCCACTACATGCCTCTCTACCCAACACTCTCTGCCCCAATCCACTCTATCCTGCCCGCGGTTTTCGGTCCTCTCTGCTCCGCCTCGTATTGCCTATCCACAACGCGCATGCTCTTGCGGGTGGCAGAGGGCGTCTCCCGCCACGAGCGCTCAAACAGCAACATCTCGCCGCCCGCACCGCCGCCCCCGCCCGTCCCTCGCCGCCGACCGCGCCGCCCGCCTCGCCGCCTCGGGCCGCGAGCATTTGCAATTCCTCCTCCGGCGGCGGGTGCTGTTGGAAGAAGTAGGAGGGGGGGGGGGCGTCCAAGTCGGCGATGTAAAACTCGGCCTGAGCCACTTATTTACATGTTTATGGGACGCTCCGAGCCGGGCGCTCGCGTCGCGCGATGCGACTTTCGAGAGGCGCCGCCAGAGCGCAGCGCAAGCGGGGAGGTCGCCGCCGCAGCGCAGTGCTTCGCTGTCCAGATGAAAACGAAATAAGCTTTAAGTTTTAAGATTGCATGGTCTTGTTTAGTAAATCCTATGTATCTTTTCTCAGTTGAAAAATGAAAATTCAAGAATTGAGAGTCATTTTTAATACTTTATTTTGTTAATCCCCTTTTAATTTTATTTGCTTGTAAAAAAAAGTACATTTCTAAATAACCTTTAAAAACACGAATTATTGATCCAATTAAAAGTCGACTACAGTCACATTGCAAGCTATCAGAGGTTTTAAAAAATTCTTGACCTTTTTGTAGATTAACTACATTCAATTCTTCTTATATCGTATCTGATGTCGGCGCAATCGTCAGGTCCTATAAGCAAATACTTGCGTAAAATTCACAAAGTTGCAAACGATTTGTTTTTCTACTTATAAAACAATGGTTTGTGTTAACATTTTAACCAATTATAAATAACGCGAAAATATGATAATCATTCAAAATTAATACCGTATTTTACTTAGCGAGCGATCGTTCCTTCCTCATCCTAATCCCCTCCTCTCCTTTTACACACATTTTCATGTAAACATACTGCACTTCCTCACTTGTTGGGATACCAGTTAGAGGCTTACAGGTTGTCTTGACTGAGACGATACCCCGTTGACGGAGATACCTGGAGGCGGGACCTCGCAAGCCGACGAATAGGCAAGTTTTGATTGACACGTTTTGAGTGGGAGGAACACCGCCACCTCCTGAGATACAAGGAACACTGCAGATACGGAGCAAATTGAATGTAGCAGTTGACGCGCCCGTCAACACGAAATAATCCATCAATCCATCCCAGTATACAGCGCATTTTGCACGTGTTGTGTTCATGCGTTTGTTGTTGAGGGTTATATTAAATATTAGCTCGCTTTTTTTCAAATTGCTTGGTCTTATATCAAACACTGTGAAATTTAACATTGTGATAACTGTAAGGGGAACACATAAGGACAAGATGAACACACCCACAAACATTCATGCCCGGGGCGGGATTTGAACTCGGAACCCTTCCAGCCTAGGCAGCCATGGCCCTTCAGCCTTAGCGATCTCGGCTGTCCAGGCAGGTTTTTTAGTTGTTTCTTTCCCTTTATTTAAGGTCGTTTTTCAACTCCTAAGGTCATACAGCGACCTTTGTAAGTAACATTGAAGGTAGCGATAACGGAAACATGCCCGGGGCGGGATTCGAACCCGCGACCCTTTGAGCCGAGGTTGCCACGGCCTGAGTGACCATGGTTTATCTGAGGCGGCGTTGTCGCTGTTTGTCCGGCGTTTCCGAGGCGCGCCGCACTGTGCGCGGCGTTGAGAGGTCGAGTTTTATTGCGGGGCTGCGCTCGCCTCCCGCGGGCGGCGTTCGCTGGAGATGCAGCGCGATGCGATGCATTGCGGCAAGCGTTATAGCGCGCTCCCATCGGCCTCCGCCGCGCGCTTCCATCACCTGCGCGCCGTCGATATGCGCCGATGCTGTTGCGACGATTGCACGCCTTTTAAAGTGGATGTGACGCGCTCTGCGGGCACGCAAAGTAGACGTGTCGTCTCTCTGGAGTGGTCTTACCCCTTGTTTCGATCAAGTATCGTTCTTGGGGAGGATTTTGTTCTTTGATTTAGTTTTCTGTTTCGCGCGCGCGCGCGCGCGCGCGCGTGTGTGTGTACACCTATTGCTTTGCTTTGAAATACGAAATTTTGAACACATCATAGATTTCACTAAGAACTGAAGGTTTCTCCGATCAATCCCAGGCGAATGCCGGAGCCATACCCTACCAAACGGGCCTCGGACCGCGCGCGCTCTGTCCTTCCTCATCCTTGTCCTATCCTCTCCCCTTACACATACACTTACACTAATATGCACTACACTACCACATATCCCGGGAGGCCGGTCGGGAGCTTAGAGCTTGTCCCGGCTGGGGCGGTGCCCCGCTGGTGGGAGAGTCCTGGTTAGGGGGAAACCCCACTAGCCGGCGGTAGGTCGGCACCGGATCTCGCCATTCAGCGGAGGAAGATTACCGCCATCTCCCGAGGAGAAAACATGCACTACACTAACGGGACTAATGACCAGAGCAGTTGACGCGCCCGGACACACGAAAAAATCAATCAATCAAAGAACTGAAATTTTGTTTGGATTTTTCTTTGGGATATTTTGCCTCATCCCTCTTCCGCTTACTGCAGGGAAGCTGTGGCAAGCATTGTACTCTTGAACCTTCGGCGCTCCCAGGCAGCGGAAATCCTGTCAAATCAGCGCCAATCCATCCGCTGTTGCCTCGCTCCGCGTCCCCGTCCGCCTCGACGCCTTCCCCCCCCCCTCCCCCCGCCGCTCACTACCTCTGTCCCTGGCACGTTCTCGCAGCAGTTCACCTCGTCCTAAAGGTAGAGGTCAGGGCTAGGGCAGAGGGAATTGCGTCGAACTTTGCACTCATTTCAGTATTATCGCGCAATATACCTTGTTTCTTTACCCTGTTAGACTGATCAATTCGTACTTGATTGATAACTTTTTAAACCTCATAGTATTTCCACAGTTGCAAAGACTTATTACCAAAATACGCAGAAGTACCTACGAGATTGTTTGTTTGTTTTTTCTAGGGCTTTTATCCTTTACCCTGTACGTCCCGATGAGACGCATATTCGACCATACACATTTGCCACACACACCAACACATTTGCGGGCTCCTCTGATCTGGGGTGTGCAGAACGCGAGGCCCTCCGCGACAACACATACAAATTCAAGGGCCAAACAACCATGCCCAAGGCGGGACTCGAACCTGCGACCCCTCAGACCGAAGCGCTGAGTCGGTACTCGTTCATAGCCACCTCGGCCATCCGTACCTACGAGTGTTTCTAGAGTAATTGAAAATTAACTTCGTTTAATGGGAAATATGTTTTTCACCAAGAATAAACGGTTACTTTGAATAACTTCCAGAAGCCTCTATCCGAGAAATTATCTTTGACATAGTTAATGAAGCTTTAAATTACATCACGTACGGTGTTTGGTCGAGTTGCGTTGTCACAACAATTATAAGGACCAACATATTTGCGGATGCGAAAAGTAGAAAATGATGCTTTCCGAAAAATTACTATAGCAGGAGTTTTTTCTTCAGATAAATATCCCATATGCATGATATATGAAATCTTCTACACCCGTCCGTGGCGTGAATAATATCTATGAATTCTTGATTTTTGTGAGAAAACAAAGCAGAATTATACATTTCGAGTACAGAGGGTGTTAATTTACGGCTTATTCCCTTCCTGATGCAGACGGCGTGGGGGAACGTCGACCGGCTGGCTACACAAAACTGTACTTAGCTTAAAAAATGAGCTCGTTGTTTGATAAGAGCCCGCATAAGAGCACCCACAGAACATAATAGAATTATTAGGGTTTAAATTTATACAAAAGCCCTCTACTGCATTTTTACCGAAGAAATTATAAACGCGTAAATATTTAATGGAAATTTACTACCTCACTAGCGAATAATTTGTTATGGTGAATGTATTTTTAAAATACTTAATATTGTATACTCAATCAAATCTATTTAGTTCTAAAAATTGCATTATAAGCTAGTAATTTGAGTTACATTATCAAATAAATTTATTTTCTTCTATTTTAATTAAATATATTTGTGTAACAAATTTGTAAACTGTAGGATTTTATGTTAAGTCATGTACGTTGATTATTAGTACTTAAAAACCCCGTCAAATTCCATGTTCTTGAAGTGGCGATTGTGCCCAGATAATATGACTTCAGAAACCCCAGGAAAAACAAATTCTACTTTTGGGCCTCTGGAGAGCATTATTCTATAAATTGTTACAATTTCATCAATATGATTTTTTTCTCGCAGAAAGTGGAATTGAAAAATAGATGGCAAGTTGGCCTCGGTTTTATATTCCTTTACAGGTCATTCGAGAAATAAATTAAGAAATAGTAATGCTCTTTAATGTTCACTTAATAGGAATAAAATACTGAAATTTCGTAAGTATTTGTATATAAAATACATAAATAAATATTCTTTTATCAATTACACTAGAATACGCATTGCACGGAAGTATTTAATATTTTTTACACGTATGTATACTCTTTGTCGCTAATGAAGATATTAGGTGTTATTCAGAAAAGTAGAAGTTTATAAATGCTCTTTCAGCTACATTACGTTTTCTGTTAGTGTATTTGCATTGTTCTGTAACGTTTCTTAAATGTCCGTAATGAAGAAAATACTCTGGAACTTGAGCTAGAAAAGTAGTGGCTTCTCTATATTTGGATAGAACAATATATCGTTTATGGAATACTACCTTTGAAACATATTATCTTTGAAAATATATTAGTAAAGATAAGTGACATGTACCACAAGTGATATAAATGAAAAACTCAAAATTATTTGACAGAAAAATATTTTCGATGAATTAAATTTAAGAACATAATCACGTATTGCCTTTAACTTCATGTTGTGCTTTCCGCTAGGCGTTATTGTGTCCGCTGGGAACAGATATGACATTATTTATTGTCACGTTATTTTTTTCTGGTCATCTCCTGACACTCATTTTACATTCCAACATGCAGAAGAGTCCTGGTTTGCCACATTACATCGTTGCAAGTGTCACAGTCAGTCATGTAGGGCTGGCAATGATTTACGAAATCCTCCGAGATGAGAACATGTAATGTATCAATCAAGCTCACATCATTAGTATTCGCGGACATTACCAACGCTCATCACACAAAATAAAAAGAATTGCTCTCACGTATTCACGTTACTAATTCCCAGCGGTTTCCGTGCATTGAAATATGTTTCACGACATTAATATTATTTGACCTTATGACATTTTTGACTTTAGAATTCATAAAAACTTCCAGTCAACGAGTTCGAATGTTAAAATAAAAAGTGTTAAGAATTGGCGTGACTTGAGTACGCTTACAAAATCATCTAGTCGAACTATGAAAGATTTCATCGAAGTTACATTTCTTTTAAGGTTCATTCATTATGACTGAAATTCGACAATTTTCATGAAAAATATGATTTTCTAGTCAAGGTATGGCCAGTTTTCAGGTACGTATTAAATAAAATGTAATCAGAAATTTTGAGATACTGTTTTCTGAAAGTTCATTTATAGTGCATGTTCTTTTATTTAATAGTATATTTACAGAACATTTTTTTATCAAATTTCAATGAAAATTCCAGGATCTATGTGAAAATAAACAAGTTTAAAATGTTCTACAGTATGATTTAGTCATTACAGTGTAAATAAAGGACTAATATAAATACAATAAGGTTCTTATCTTCACTTTCTCGTCCGGTTTGACCTCATCTTTCCAATTGGAACATCTGATTCATTGAACGCCATCTACGGTAATAAAATAAAACTACTCCTGATTTTCTACTTACAGTCTCTTTAAAAATAAGTCTTTTGAACAGTATTAGGGCTTTACCTGTTTGGCCGCCTGAGGAATCGCCCGCATCCTCTCTCTACGTTTTCTGCGAGATTCTTTGGATTTCTAAAACCACTTTCTGAATATACACGAAAGACGTGTAGCAACATGCAACGAAGTAAAACACGTCACTAAAAAGCGCTGCCTCGCGCGCTCGCCACTGGCAGCTCGCCTTCTTGCCCTCGCGACCTTTCCGAGGCGTCTGGCGGCGGCGCGAGCGGCGCCGGGGTGGCAGCAACTCGGGGATTTATACCGCCGCAGCGGCCACACGGGGCTGGGCCGGGGACCTCGGTCGCACGGCTCAGAAAAAGGCCGGCCGCCCTCGCCACCACCTCCCACGCCCCACTCCTCCCCTCCCCACCTCCACGCCCGCCCGCCCTCGCTGTGCCGGACAGCGGCCGCCACCCGGGTCCAGACAAATGGCGGGTGTAACCTTTGCGAACAAATGGCGGAAAATACATCAGGAAAGGACAAAATAAATAGCCAATCAAATACATAAATGAAACGGCAACCGCCGGCGTCTGACCCCCCGGGCGCTTGATGGATGGGGGCGGCGGCGGGGGCGGCGGCGGCGGGAGCAGATAGCGCGATGATGGAGCGGGCGCCGCCCGGGCGCGGATGCCACCGGAATAAGGCGACGGGCGGGCAGGTGCGGGGCCGGTGCGCGGAGAGGCGCCGACAGGCCGCCCGTCGTCCCGGGAGCGGTCAGGCGAACGCAGCGGCGAGGCAGAGACGGAGCGAAGCGGCGCTGGGGAGGGGAACGAAGTTGAGAGTGACACAGTGGACAAGGTGGGGGGCGGCTGATCAAGTCTGCGGAGAGGCCGGAGAACGTGTCTGTTAGCGCCAGGCAGACCGCCATTCAAGACAGCGCAGCGACGAGGTACGCTGATGAGTGCGGGGGAAAGCGATGACTTACGTGTCAACGGGACGATCGAAGAGGCTGAATGAGGCAGGATGAGGCTGAAGCGGAGAATCCTCTGAACGCGTGGAAAGTCCGAAGCTCTTCTGGGTCGGCAAGAGGAAGATGGAGGAAGGCGTTTTGGGAAAAGTGATGGCGGTGGAGGGGGGCGGTGTCGGACGCAGGAGAGACACAGAAGCTGACGGCGCCGCCGCGAAAGGCGACGAGGAGAAATGAGCGGATGCCGTATCGGACCCGCCAGCGAAGCTCTGTTTGGTTGATTGATTGTTAGCGATTCCAGGCCCCTAAATACTGAGGTCATTAATCCCGTAAATGTAGTTCACTGTGTTTTCGTCGGAAAGTGGCGGTGATCTTCTACTACTGGATGGTGAAATCCCGCACCGACCTACCGTTGACGAGCGGAGTATTCCCTCAACAGGTATCTCCCACCAGCGTGGCACCCCCAGCTGGGACAGGTCTATGCCCTCTGCCGGTCTCCCAGTATGTGTGGTAGTGTAGTACATGTTAGTGTGTGTGTGTGTGTGTGTGTAAGGGGTGAGAATAGAACAAAAAGAGAAAGGAAAGATAGCGCGCGGTCTGAGGCCCGTTTATTATGATGCTTCTACGGCACTCGCCTGATGTGGATCGGGGAAACCACGGAAAGCCACCGATCAGAGCAGCCGGCTGCAATAATTCTCCTCCAGACAGCAACTGAATTCGACCTAGTTGACAAGCTAGTGTCGAAAATCCTGCCGCCGTCGGCATTCGAACCTAGGAACTCTCGGTCAGAGGCACTACAGTGACACCAGATCCCGGTCGAAGCACTGTTTGGGGGCGGGGCTGCAGCAGGAGCCAAACGGAGGAATCGGGGGCGGGGAGAAGAAAGAAGAGCGAGCGGTTGCGCAGGTGTGGGCAGCAGGTGCGGAGCGGACGCGAGATTGAAACGGGACCTGAGTGGCACAGGTGTAGGTGAGGTGGAGCCAAGAGCGGCGAGGGGGTGGGGCAAGGACGTTGAGATTGTACCCCGCTGTGAGGTGGGGTCGTAGAGGAGGTCGTCGGGCCTAAGAGGAGAGACCGGGGGGAGTCGGGGGCGGGAACGATGGCGTAGGAGTGGGCTGAGATGTGGGGGAATGGCTGACATGGGCGTTGGGGTGTGACGCTGGTGGGGCTAGAGCTGCGGGGCAACAATGGAGAATTCGTTGGATGGCGGCGTTGGCGATGACGTGGATGGCGCAGCGTGCGAGGCCAGTGGTTGGAGCGTAGTGTTGATGAATGCGCAGATGGGAATGGTAGTGGTGTGGACGTAGGCAAAGGGGCGCCAACAGGAGCTTTTGGTAGAAGCGTACACTGAGAAAAAAGGTTTGTTGGACCAACCATGCGCATTGTTACTATTCGGCCAACGAAGGTCGCATGGTTGGTTTAACAAAGATCATGGTTCGTTTAACAAAGAACATGATTATGCTGAAGAAATTTTTAATGTAATTTATACATGATCTTTGTTAAACCAACCATGATCTTTGTTTAACCAACCATGCGATCTCCGTTGGCCGAATAGTAACAATGCGCATGGTTGGTCCAACAAACCTTTTTTCTCAGTGTAGGGAAGGGGGATTTGCCATTGGCGAAGGACTTCTGGAGGAAATGGGTGAAGTCCATGGCGGGGACTTTGGGGATGTTGGCGGAAGCTGAGGCGGGGCGGGTGCAGCGACGAGGAAGGGTCGTGAGCGGCACGGTGCTCCGAGGCGGAGGAGAAGCGTGAGACGCAGCGGGGCGGGGTGGAGCGGGGAGGGTGTAGAGAAGGTAGCGAGCCGTGTGCAGCACTGAGCTCCAAGGCAAAGGATAGACATGAGGTGTGAGACGCAGTGGTGTGTGGTGGGCGTGGGGGAGCGAGCGGGGTGAGGCGGGCGGAGCAAGGTGGAGGGCGGTGCGTGGGGCGGGTGAGTGACAGGCCGTGAGGGGCTCGTCTGCCCCCGGGACCGCCTCCTTCATCGCCTGCGCCGCCCTATCAGCGCCGCTCGTTTCCTCAGAGGCCCCTGGAGTGCCACGGCTTCATTTCTTTCACGCGGTCTTTGCTGCTCCGAGCTGCGTGAGTTGAATTACAAATATAAGGGAACTGAAGGAACAGGCTTACATGCACGTAATGGTTAGGTCAGTGTTTCGCGGAGGAAATTTAGAACAAAACATATCATAATTCATCGGCTCGCAACAAAATGTAACAGTAATAAAATGTTTTTGTTGGAACTGAAATGTTATTCATTAATAAAATCTGTTATCTTGTAGAAAGAACGTCTCAATTTATTAACTTTACAGATATTTTTAATCATACTGGAAGGTAAAAAGGCATATTGCTTCCGTTAAGCCACTTGTATTTCTGTCTCCCCCTCTCTCCGTTTCTCTTTCCTCCTATTTGTTTGCCTCTTTCTCTTCCATCCTCTCATTCCTTCTCGCTTCCTTCCTCCATTCCGTCCGCCGTCCTGCCTGTCCCGCCCGTCCCGCCCTGCTCCGCCGTCCGCCCGTCCGCCCGTCCGCCGTCCCGCCGTCCGCCCGTCCCGCCCGTCCCGCCCGTCCCGCCCGTCCCGCCCGTCCCGCCCGTCCCGCCCGTCCCGCCCGTCCCGCCCGTCCCGCCCGTCCCGCCCGTCCCGCCCGTCCCGCCGTCCGCCCGTCCCGCCGTCCGCCGCCCCGTCCGCCGTCCCGCCCGTCCCGCCCGTCCCGCCCCGTCCCGCCCGTCCCGCCCGTCCCGCCCGTCCCGCCCGTCCCGCCCGTCCCGCCCGTCCCGCCCGTCCCGAAACCCGTCCCGAAACCCGTCCCGAAACCCGTCCCGCCCGTCCCGAAACCCGTCCCGCCCGTCCCGCCCGTCCCGCCGTCCGCCGTCCGCCGTCCCGCCGTCCGCCCCGCCCGTCCCGCCCGTCCGCCCGTCCGCCCGTCCCGCCCGTCCCGCCCGTCCCGCCCGTCCCGCCCCCCCCCCCCGCCCGTCCCGCCCCCCCGCCCCGCCCGTCCGCCCGTCCGCCGTCCGCCCGTCCCGCCTCCCGCCCGTCCCGCCCGTCCCGCCCGTCCCAGTTGCGAGCGTCGCCCCCTCTCCCGCGCCGAGAAATTTTATTTATGAAGACGAGTGTTTGTCTTCGCTTGTTCGTAATTGCGCCGCGAGGTTCCCGAGGGATCTGGGCGGGGCGGCCTCTCGCGCCTTTTTGACGTTTCCTTCTCCTTCTGCTTTTCCTTGCTCTTGTTTCCCTCCGCCTCGCTCGCGGTCCAGGTGAACAGCTTCAATCCATTCCCGTTTGGGAAGAAACACCAAGTCAGCCGAATGACTCAATTATTGCAAGAAAATGTCATGTTTTCGGGTGTGTGCAATGCTCACTGAGCACGTCTCTCTCGATGTTCTAAACGGACTTCCATGACGTAAGTCTCATTCGATTCATTTCTAAAATAATTGATTTGACGAACTACTGAGAATAATTGACGAGAAATCGAATATAATGATTTAAATGTTTGTCAATAATGATCTACAAACGATTTATTCACACGTCTTCACAAGATGATAAGAAGGAGGGGTTTGTTAATGAATGTTATCAATGAGCAATTGAAGCTACAAACAATGTTGAGAGACATTTACTGCCAAGAAGCAAAGGGTCATCTCAGCAATAACTCTCCGGGTAGCTGGGACTGCTTACCACCCACTTCCATTCGCATTATTATGCAAACTCGCATGCGCTGCGTCGGTGCCTGTGCTACTCTAGTGTTTAATTGGCTCTGCCATCCCGAGTGGCCTGCGCCCAAACGTATTCCGGTCTCGCGTCTGCCCTGTGTTCGGCACCCGTCGCCCGTCCTCCTTCATCGGAGAGCGCCATTCGCACCCCGGGCAGGGCTGCCCGCTCCCCATTGGCCCACGCAGCTCCGTCGCCGCACGTGACGTTGCACCGCAGGGCGCTGCGGACAGCGGCGTGCGAAGGCGATGGCGTGGCGGAGACAATGGTCGTTTGGAAACGTTAGCAAGACAATTGTGAGGAACTCGGCGATGGCGTCGGGGACGAACAATGAACGAGGATGAATCACGTGATGCGCTTGAATGTAAACAATAATGGTATCTTAACGATTCACGTTTCGTACGATACGATGTGATGTCAATATACAACTAAACCATTCGCACATAGGTGTACCACAACGTACGAGAGACCTTGTTTGTTTATTCTTTTGTTTTTGGTATGTTCTGTGATTGATTTGACATTTAGAGAGAGCTACTTGCCCTCTATAAAAGCTAAGAACCTCTCTTTCGAACAAAATGCTATAATTAATTAGTTACATAACATATGTCATATTTCTCGAATCTCGTATGGACTGTGATCTTCATTACATTTATTATCTTGCTTATATGGAAAAGATGAGTTCTGCAATTATGTCTCACAATAATTATTGTATAATTTAAAGTGAGGGAACAGTATTCATATCCACCACTATAGATTCTATAAATCATTGGCCTTCATCTCGGGGCAGGGGACGCGAGGAGATTAATCTGACTCGCCTTCGGATAGGTCACTGCCATTTCTCCCTAGGATATCTCAATCCCCCTGCGGTGACTCAACCCCTACTTGCGGTAATTGCGAGACGGATCATACAGTGGAGAATGTTCACCTGCACTGTTGTAAGGTAAGAGATAGCATCCGAAGGCATCACCTCTTTGGGAGAGGTACTTGTAAATGACGAATCTTCTTCTCCAATGTTTTTAGCTTTTTACGGGAGACTACCATCTACAGCCGTATTTGAAAGAAGTGGATAATGCTAATTGTTTGATTTTTACTTAGAGATTTTAAAGTGTTAATGTGGCTCTTTTCTGGCAAACCCTTTTTGATAGTTGGACTCGTTCATTTTTAGTTTTATTTACATTTTTCGTTGCATTTCAAGAAATGTTTTAATTTTGCTCTGACACTGTGCGTACTCTTGTTAAAATAATTTGACAAGGCGCCAATCATCTAAGCTGTTGAAGCTCCCTTAAACAACAACAACAACAACAATAATAATAATAATAATAATAATAATAATAATAATAATAATAATAATAATAACTACCACTGTAATCATCTGACGATGGAAGGGAAGAGCATAAAGACGTGATTGATAATATACACTTTTGCACTTTTATAACATTAATCAAACATTAAATATTATTTTCTGAAAATAAATTATTTATCTAAATAAGCAAATGTTTTCTGAGCTATTTAACACTTGGGTGAAAAGGAAAAATATGTTTACAAGTGAGACTTTGATATCGACATCGTTCGATTCGTGAAAGAAAATGACACGATGGAATCAATCAAGTATGCAGTACAAAAATTGGGTATCTGACGTTGACTTGGCCACGGGCAAGGGACAACTTACTTCACTTTTTTAATTGATATTTCCTGGCACTTGGGCAGCTACAGCCATTAGACTCGTTTGTACAGTGAATGTTTTCTTCCGGAAAGTGTCAGTGTTTCTTACTGGCTGTATGGTGAGATCCGGCGCCGACCTACTCGTCGTTTACAGGGAATTTTCCTTCCCAGGTACTGTACACTTGCACCGTGGAGAAGTTCTAAGCATCTGACTGCTCTGCCGACATGTGATGGTGCAGTGCATCTAAGTATTTGTAAGGCGAGAGTAAAGAACAAACAAGACGGAGGAAAGATCACGCGCGGTCACGCTTGTTTCTTCGTTGTCTGGTACGGCATTCGCCTGGTATTGATTGAAAAAAACACCTTTAAGAGCATCCGGCCGCTAGAATTGCCCTCGAGGCAGCGGCTGAATGTGACCTAGCTATGTAGCTATTGGGGAACGTCCGCCACCGAACGGACTGAATGTCAGAGTCGCTTTAGAGACTACGACCGCGCTGGCAGGGCGGGGCGGGGAAGGTAGGTGGGACGGAGCGTGTCGTGCCATGCCACGGCATGGCAGGAAGACGCACCGGCGGGGTGTGACGTGGAGGGGCGAGGCGGGAAAGGGCCGGGCGTGTCAGTGCGAGGTGGGGTGATGCGGGGCGTGGCGGCGTGGAGGAACGTGGTGAGGTGGGGATTGGCGTGGCGGGGCAGGCAGGTGTGGCAGGGCGGAGCATGGCATGGGGGGGGCGTGGGGGGGGTGAGGCGAGGCGTGACGGAATGGCCGGGCTAGGCGGGCCGGGACATGGCGAGGTGAGGCGTGGCGTGGCGGGGCCGGTAGGTGGGGCGGGGCGGAGCATAGTATGGCGGGGAGGGCGGGAAGGATCACCGGCGGGGCTTGGCGGGCGGGGCGGAGCGGGCCGGGGTGGGACGGTAGGGGTGGGCGGGCCGGGCGGGGCGGGCGGGCGGGCGGGGCGGGCGGGCGGGGCGGAGCGGGCCGGGGTGGGACGGTAGGGGTGGGGCGGGCGGGCGGGGAGGGCGGGCGGGCGGGGCGGGCGGGCGGGGCAGGGCGGGCGGGGCGGGCGGAGGGCGGGCGGGGCAGGGCGGGCGGGGCGGGCGGGGCGGGGCGGGGCGGGCGAAGCCAAGGCGCAGAGAGAGGCGCCGTCACAGGGCGATGGGCGCGGCGCATGCTCGCCCAAATGAACTGTGCGTGAGACGCGTGAGTGCACAGCGCCCATGCCACCCTGCCTTCACGCCTCTGCGCGACGCACAACACTCCACATTGCTTTTAATACTTCATACAATAGGCTGTTGAGCAAAGAAGTCATAGGTTCGACTTTAAATAAAATTAATATTTATACTGTAATTGCATTGCATCATTTCTTTTGTAGTTGTTAGTGTCATTACTTCGATAAACAGCAAATATCAACCGAGTCTCTTATTGGTGTTATCGACCGTGTGTGCTTCAAAACATTTCGTTTTCAGAATAAAATCATTAAAAAAATATTTTTCTTGTAATAATAAAAGTGACTAACGAAGTTTTTGATTCTGCTTTAGAGTCTTCATTAGGACTACCAAGTTGTTAATTAGTGTGATCATAAATATGTAGCGGAAATGAATGCTTTAGGATTATTACATATGTATAACACTGAGAGCACCTTAAGGGTTCGCAGTTCGTCTGCTTTGCAAAACTGTATGCGCATGTAACATCGGCGATTTTGTTTGCCAATTTAACAATAATATTGTTCAATGTCTCAAGTCTTCATGAAATGCGTCTTAGTGATTTTGGAAGTGTTTTCGTGTTCGGGTTTCATCTGTTTGAAGGTATCATCAGTCCTTTCATGACCGCAGGAGACGCACCGATTCGACTCACTTGATTGAATTCACTTGACTGAATTCACCCCGCTTCATTGCGTGCGGTCCCCCGCCACACCCCCAGCCCAGCCGCAGATGCAGGAAGTGATCCACATCCTTTCTACAACCCTCCGCAGAAATGAAACCTCGCCGCCCCATGCGCTTGCAACTGCGCGCGCTTTCCTGCAGGAAGCTGCCTCGCAGTTCATCGAATTAACAACGAACCCAATTAGCTTTTCTTCATCATCATGCTCGATTTCGTGTTTGATAAGAGAAATATCGCCTGCTGTAAATGTTCTCCTCAGAAATCTTTATAAACTTATTACTCGTACGTAAATATTAGCACTGTTTGTACTGCTACAAGTAGATCTTTTATTTTGTTTTAATTTTTTCATCACAACCGGCATGTCAGGAGTAACTTCTGGAACAATAAATTTCAATTTTTAATAAATGTCTATAAATATTAGAGTATGAAATTATGCGATGAAAAGTATAACCCATTCTTGCGTTGGCGAAACACTATCTAAATTCGTCAGATTCGTTCTAACGATGTGATCATTTAAAGCGTTTTGTTGTCAGAGAGACTTGCAAAAAAAAAGTGGAGAAAACGGCAAGAAAATTAGAGCGCCGCCACGGCACGGAAATCTCAGGTCTCGACCCACAGAACAAATGAGTTTTTCCACTGCGTCCGCCGTGTTCAGTTAAGCCTCAGATTTCGCACGCGAACGCGAGAAGTTCAGCAAGCGGCCGATAGAGTGCGGACAGAGCGCGTAGCGTGACCGCCCGCCCGCCCCCCGGCCCCCACCCCCGCCGGCCGAGCTTTCCCCTAGTAGATTCTTCCATTTCCTGCGAGTAATTGCTTGCACGGAGACTGGGCGAGGCTAGGTGGGGTGAGCGCGAACAGGTCGGGAGGGCTCGCAGCGAAACCTGCCAGAGCAGTTCAAGAGTGATTCCAATTAGCTTGAGAAAATCAGAGAAGTGTCTGCCGTTGGCATGATTTGTCTCAGTGAGAAGAGAGAGGCAATCAAGGGCAGAAGTATTTACTCGAAAATGGAATAAGTGTTTCTTAATTGACCGATTGTAATTCATAAGCAATCCTTGTTGTGAAATCAAAGGATCGGTAAGTGAGCACTCATTGTTTTAAAGGAGGTCTCATGTACTCTTACAGTCGTCAATTGGCCTCCTCTTATCCCCTTTCTCATTCTCAAAGTTTATTATTAGCACATCGTACTGCTTTAATTTTCTAAATTGCAATGCTTGTATTGAATGCATGATCTGATGTATTTCATATGACAACGTAGATGACATACCAACTGCACCAGGCCTCTCCAACCCGCTTCAAAAGGGCGCGAGCGCTCGCATTGGCTCCGAGCGAAACTGTGAACTGAGGAAGAAGTTATGATGACAAGAGAATCGTTTGTGGTGATGAGGGTAGAGTGGTAGAGTAAGTTCTAGGTAAGCAGAGCCTTTTGGCGCAAGGGTTTGTCAGTACACAAAACTTCTCCACCGCAGGAGGGGGGGGTCGCGATGGCCTAGGTTGTCGCGACTTCTGGTGGAGTATCGTTGACGACCACCCGGGCTCTGAGTCTCGCGGCGCGGCTCACGTCGTTAGCTTCAAAGTGCGAGCAGGCAATGCTGAGCTCCTGGTGGCCGGTCAACCGATCACCCAACATTGGGGCCTATTGCGCGTCGGCCTTGGAGCAGGATTGGGCGAAGGATGCTTTTCGGAGTACTCTGGATCCCACTTTTAAGTCCGGCGATTCCCCCGGTTACCGGCGTTACCCGCGTGAGCTGGTGGTAAGCAATGGGAAGACGGGATGGGGCTCCGAGCGTCCTGGGCCTTAGTCCAGGTGGCCCCCAGTTGGGCTCTCGTATTCGTGTTGGCAGAGGCCGGATTTCTGGGCAAAGAGGAGGGAACTTAATCCCGGCGCATGTGAGTGGCGCATTGGCGAGACTCCGGTACTAGCCTGGATAGCTAGGAGCTCTGAGCTAGCAGGGCGGCCCCCACCCAGGCATTGTATGGGAAGGTCTCGCGAAGGCAAACTGGGTTCCCGCTGGATCCGGCCGTCAGCCTGTCGGCATTAACGCGTCGGCGGCGGGTGCGGATAGGCGCAATTGGCCTAGGTGCCCACCCCGGGGACTTGTCCCCCTGATGAAGGGTATGAGTGTAGAGGTGGTAGACCACACGGGGTTACTTACACAAATCTTCTAATCGGATAAATCAGTAAAAAAATCGTAAATTTTTTTTCGAATTATATTACTAATTTAAACAAAAAAATTCTCTACAACAAACATTTTCTACATTTCTGAAGGTACCAATAAATTATTTGTAAATAGAATTTTACTGAAAGCTTTTTAGGTGCATGACAGATAAGCAACTGACACCGCTTTGTGAGCTGACTTTTACAATCCCTGCAATTAAGGGCAAAAATATTTGCAAGAAGTTCAATATCGCTATTCATAGTCTGAAAATCATTATATTTATTATATTGTTTCCAAATTTTATTCCCGCTGTCTATCAACACTGGCCCTTAGGAAGGTCGGAAAGCGAGAGATATTTTGCGTTGCCCGTGCCCTATGGGAGCTGATAGATGTTAAGCGTTCAATCGCCCCGCCCTCCCCTCCTGAAGTCATTTCCCCTGCCGCTGAGTGATGCGTATTGCCTCCTCGTCACATTCCAGCTCGCAAACAAAATTTCTGGCTCGCGCGCAAGGATCGGCTCGGAACGGCTCGCGGAGCCTTTGAGTTGAGAACGCCTGATGTAAACATTTTTTTGTCGGTACATTAAATTAAACACTGAATTTTCTATGAACCTGTCATAAGTGTATATTCATTTAGTGTTGACAAAAATACTTATTTACTCTAGTAGAGGTCATGTATTGTTTTTTGTTGGATTATATTCTGACAATGCTTCAAATATTTTTATCTCTTTTAAGTGTTTCATGTATAACCCAAATTCTCATAATCTCAAAATAATGATTTAACCAACTGATTCCTTAAGACCTAGAAAGTTTGCATTAAGCAAATACTTCTAATACAGTAAGTATTGAGGTAACCGGAGGTTAAAAGACTAAATGAGGTTTAATGTATTACATGAATTTTCCAGAGGTCAAAGAAATTGTAACGTAACCGACGGTAATTTACTGTTTCTTTGAGATCTAGGATGAGTCGTATATTAGACGAGTAGGTACTCCAGTTCTGTAGAAAACAGTGATTTACTGGGCTCACACTGTATTTCTGGAAGACAGAGTAACCCAAAGGCCAGCGGCCAGCGACGGCTTGGGAGAGGAGGGCAGGTCAGGTCAAGCCGACGAGCCCGACCCAATGCAACCACCCCCCTCCGCCCCCACCGACACCTCCGGCCCCTAGTTGGCGAGCGCCGTTTGTCGGGCTGAATTTGTGGATTTAGTTCCCGCGCGAGTCGTCGTCGCCGCCGCGCCCCGCCGCCACGCCGCGCTGCTCTCGCTTCCGCTTCCGGAAGTCGCAGTTTCGGTCGTCGCCGCTTCCCCCCCGCCCTCTTCCCACTTTTTTTTATCCCTTTTCCGGCGCAGGCCCTGCCAAATCGATGGGCGATATTTCACTCGGGACTGTTTCGCTAAATTCAGTGCCCGTTCGATTTAATAGTCGTGCGGTGTGTTTGCGGTGCAGTAACTTAGAATGGGAGTGAACTTCCGGGCGGGTGCGCGAGTTGGAATATAGGTGTCCCGAGGTGCCACGTTTACATTTGCGGGTTGGCTCGTCCTGTTCGCTCGCAGCGGCGTCCAGACGTTTACTGCTTGTTGAGTTCTCGACGCTAGTGATGGCGATGCGTGTTGGAGCTGAAAGGTCAAATTGCCGAATCGCGGTCCCAGAGAGCGGTGTTCAAATAAGTTTTCCCGTTACATGGCTCCCCTTCTCGCTCTTATGTATGGTCTTTCAATGCTCGTAAATACGCGAGACAATTTTAATTGGAGCTACTTCCTGGAATAAGGCTCGTAAAAAGTGATACTGGATTCGCAAAAATCGTTCAGCCAGTAATTTTGTAATTTTATTTTTATAAAGGTGAATGTAGAGTGACAAAATAAAATTACTGCTGTTCGTGTGAAAAAACCTTCGGACACTTTATATATTACTTCTAGTACTAAAATGCAGTGGTAAATAACTATTTACTATCGCTGATATTTTTAGCTTTTAATTTTTTCTCTTTACCGTCTTAGGGATCATACCCAGGTTTTACTCATAACTCTTTGTAATACACGCGCATAATTTTTAGCTGTATGTAACAAAAATTTTAAATTAAACATTATAAATGGTAAATTAAACACAAAAGGCATAAAACAAGTGAATATTATTATAAAAGGTAGCATTTTGTTTAATGTCTGAATAGAAAAGTGTTAATTCATTAATAATGTACTATTATATATATTTACCAATGTTCTTTACAACTGAAAGAGATGAAAACAGTAATCTATGTATGTATTTTTTTTTAAATATCCTTTAAGATCTGTGAAAATTTTTCTAATATTAGCTGCTAAATGTACTATTGTTAACTAATGTTGTATTATTATAATTGTATTAAAATTCCACTCTGAAATATATTTTGGCAAACTATCTCAAATAATTTGTGGTGACATATGTTGAGAGCTTCATGAGGCAAAGAATCGATTCGTTGTGTGTAGTGATAATTATCGTTTGACATAAGACATTTTTAATTTGATGGAAGGGAAAGTTTGAAAGATTGGGCACTTCGCCAACTTAGCTTGTCAATTTTAATGCCGAGGGAGTATTCCACTTTACCATAAAGTTTAACCTACATGATCAAGTTGTTTAGGCTATATAATCAAGTTATTAGGGTAATAGCGTGAGTGCTTGAAGGAAAGGCATGGTACTAAGAAGACAACTTACTGATAAAACTTTAAGATGATGAAACTTTAAGATGATTATTTCTATGATTAATTCCTTTTTCCCTGTTGTTTTATTTGGTTGTCATTGTCTCTATAGAAGTTATTAGGGTAACAGCGTGAGTGCTTGAAGGAAAGGCATGGTACTAAGAAGACAACTTACTGATGAAACTTTAAGATGATGAAACTTTAAGATGATTATTTCTATGATGAATTCCTTTTTCCCTGTTGTTTTATTTGGTTGTCATTGTCTCTATAGAGCCTCATATTATTTCACTCTTTACACGATGGCATGATTTTATTTTTTATTAAATCGTTAATGTACTTGCCTCTTGTAAAAGTTAAGATCAAATTAACTCCTTTCGGTGTTAACGTTACAATGTCATAATCAGAATCGAGTAGGGAAATGTCTATGGGTAATATGAATGTTGTGTGAATGCTTCGGAAGCTGTGAGTCCAGGACACCGAAGCCCAAGGCGCGAAGGGGGTCACTGGCGAGGTCAGCAGGCAAAACGCGGTGAATCGGCCGATACACTCGTGAACTCCACAGGATATCGGCGACAGTTGTAGGACACTGGAAGTGCGGGCAAAATACCTCGCATGGAGAACAATGAAGCGTCGACGGTGAATCCCGGGTGCGCAGCGATACTGCGCACGCACCGCCGGTGAAAGTGACAGAACAATAGGCGCACTTTTAGCTGGGGGCAGCGGAGCGCAGGATTCGAGAAAATTATGCCTGAGTGGGTTGTGCTCGATCCGACGCGTTACTTCGTATAAGGCTAGTAAAGGGAAACTGTGAGAGTGAAAATAGAGCAAAGAGAGAGGAAAGCGGCAACGATGTGAATGAGTTTTAGCGAATTGTAATGACATGGAATGCATTTGATCAGAATCCATATCAACTCAAAATGGAGTGCCTTTTAATGTGCCAATGAAATAGCCTTTTAAAGAAACTGTTTGTGTTTAATCAATACCGAAAATGTTTAGTTTCAACCAAAATAGTGGCGCTACAACAGTACATACTCTCACGCATTATTTCTTACTTTTGCAATTTTCGAAATTTCAGAGATATCGATGAAAAACCTGCAAATTTTTTGAGTTCTTTGTTCTATTCATGAAAAAAAAATTAAAAGAAAAAATATTTTTTAACCATTTGGAAGAATTTGTTACATAAATTGCATTAACTCGGGAAAAATTACACGAAAAATACTTTTTCTTCAAGAAATTGTACCAGACGTTTTTAAAGACCAGTTTCTTGCAACAGATTTTATTTAAGTTAAAATCTCTATCATCAATATTGAATTTATTTGCATGATCAATTTCTACAATTTTCAAAAATATCAAAAGTTTACCGAAATTGCAACCTGCGCCCTTTACTACATACGAGAGAAAAATTGAAGGAAAAATTGGAGTCGTTTCTGAGAATATAGTTTAATAATTGCCTATGTTTCACTCAAAATTAAGCAAAAACTAATATTTTGTAAAACTTTTACCTGTTCTTATTTCAAGATCTGTCTTCAAACAACAGATTTCATTAAAAAAATCTCCATCTTCATGCAAAATTACCCTAAAAAATTTTGAACTTTTGCAATATTCGAAAATACAGGGATTTCAACGCAAGTGGGACCTACGCCGTTTTATTAAACTTTATCTGCGCTACGCAAAATTAAATTTTAAGGTTAACAAAATTATCTCATTTTATAAAATGTTGAGGCTTCATGTAAAGAACCCTCGGAACTCAAAATATTCGCTTGAAACTAGCATCGCCTCGAGTTTATTTAGAACGGTTTAGGTGCTAGCGTTGACCATAGATATTGTGCCATCAATCGGGTTTTCGGTATCAAGAGCCCTTAAACGTGGATAATTACTATACATTGGGTTAGAGGATGTAATTTGTAAAATAAAGGAAACCGTTTCGTTACCAGGGATCACCAATAAGACTTTTTTTTTCGAAAAATTGCCATTTTCAGGCACCCAATTACAACACTTTTCCTTCTCAAGAAGAAAGGTGAGAAAGTAAAAACTCCAGCATGGTGAATAGATATTAATCCGAGTTTATATTGTAAGTTAATCCTGGGAATCTGTCCTTTCTAACGCTCTGGGGATCATGCGCGGATAATACAAGCGAGAATTTGGAGTGCTTCGTTAGAGGACTGACAAGCGGTGCTTTCGATAGGTTGGTAGCACCGATGGCCATCGTGGGCGGTGATGCCCCGAGAGCGCTGCCACAAAATCGTTCGCGACCAGCGAGGTCTGGGAGGAGGCGCGGTGGTGACGACCCGATGACACAGGTGCTGGGAAGTGGTGGCGCTGCGCCAGTGTCGGGCGGGGACGGCACGGGACGAGAAGCGAAGGGAACAACTGAAGGAGGTCGCCGGGGCCATAACAGGCGCTTAGCTGGACACCGCACAGGCAGCGGGGGGCGTGGAGACAGTGTTTGCGAGCCGAGGTCGACGGATGCCCCGCGCGCGGGCAGGTGGTGCGGGGGACTTGGATTTGTGGTGGCGGGTGGATGGAGCGGGGGCGGCGAGGTGAAGCGCTGGAGGCACGTGCGACGCGCGGCCGCCACGCGCGAGCGATAACCGCCCTCGGCCACTGTGGCGCTTTAAGGAGATAAACGGCCCCATACGCTCCATTGGAAAGGTAAAACAAAGCGCGGGCCACGCCCACCCACAACCACCGTCCCTGCCCCCGCCTCCGCCCCCTCCCGCCACTGCCACCACCACAGCCGCCATCACCATCGCCATTACCACCGCCACCGCCACTGCCACCTTCACCAGCACCATCACCTCCGCATTCAGTCGCTGTCTGGAGGAGAATTCTAGCGACCGGCTGCTCTGATCGGTAGTTTTCCGTTGTTTCTCCGATCAACACCAGGCGAATGCCGGAGCAGTACACTACCACGGCCCACGGACCGCGCGCGATATGTCCTTCCTCTTCCTTGTCCTATCCTCTCCCCTTACACTAACATGCACTACACTACCACATATCCCGGGAGACCGGTCGGGAGCTTAGAGCTTGTCCCGGCTGGGGCGGTGCCTCGCTGGTGGGAGAGTCCTGGTTAGGGGGAAATCCCACTAGCCGACGGTAGGTCGGCGCCGGATCTCGCCATCCGGCGGGGGAAGATCACCACCATCTCCCGAGGAAAAACATGCACTACACTAACGGGACTGATGACCGAAGCAGTTGACGCGCCCGGAAACACGAAAAAATCATTCAACCACCGCCACGCCACTGCCATACCATCACCAACACCATCACCTCCACCGCCCCCCCTGTCGCTTTACGAGCGATGCTATCGGCCGCGATGGCGCGACACCGCGCGGAGCACAGGGTAATGAGGCGCCCGCGCTGCGAAATGCTGGCGTCGCGGCGGATGATGGGCCCCGCACGTGCGGCCTGTGATGGATTGTGATGGCCGCCGGCCTCCTGGCAGCGAAACGTTAGCGGCATTATCAGCTCGCATGTTGCTGCACCAACAGATAATTTTTCATTCAATTATGGGTGTACGCATAATCTATATAAATAAACAAAACGAGTGTGTGTCTGTGGTTGCAATATATCTGCATTTTTATAATCTTACACGCGTATTTAGAATGTACAAAAGTCCATTCTATTGTTTTTACAATTTTCTATTACTGTCTCCGGGGTAATCTCAGTAATGGCGTTTTTGGTCGGAAGAAAAGGTTTTTTGACGGGCATTATTTAGGCTATTTTTCATATTTTTTGTATCTTTTATAAAAATTGTTTGTTTTATGGAAACCTTCAGTTTTATTCCGCTCTTAATGCAATTTTTTTTGGCCTTCAAAACATATGATCAAGTACTGTCTGTATTAGATTTCATAAAACTTATTTTTAGACCTCTATCCTTTCTCTTAGAGCAACATTTTTGTGAGCAATATTTTGAATGTTCACAAATATCTCGAAAACTATGAGTACATCCACCGAAGTGAATCCAGTCTTTTTGAAAGCATTTAAAATTCCCTATTAAATGCATTTAGATTCACTCTAATAGCTCAGTGTAATTTATGGTCCGAATTGTTGGTAGAAGTCTTCTGGGAGTATGTAGCACTGCATTTATTAACAGCTGGGAAGAGCCAACACAGCAGAGGGGAGGGGCAGTGCTGGCCACGCGAGGCTAGGTGATAGTATAGGGCGTAACTGGGCGAGTGCGACGGGGAAGGTGCGGAGTAGAGAAAGCACGGTATGTTAGGCCGTTGCAGGGCAGGTTAGGGCGGCGATACACAACATGTGTAATGCATATCTTTCCCTGTCTAATAGATGAATATGGTTAATAATTGTTCGCACAGCGAACGGTATTTCATCTAGTATAAAATATATGTGTAAATAGAACTAAATTATAAGTATTAAAACATACATTGTAAATTTTAGTAGTCAAAATGGTTTCAAAAATGTTGAATTTATAATGCTGAATCTTTCTCCACTCTTTTGTTGTCATTGCAACTTCCTTCTTCGCAAGTCTAAATTTTAAAAATTAAATCAACACATAAGTTCCTGATATACATAAAACGTGTGTAAGAACGTTTATGCCATTTCCACAAAAATACATTTTACATTAACGAGTAGTACATATTTTTGATATTCAGGTTTTGTATGTTAAAATTGAAGATATAAAGAAATTGTCTAGGAGCGAATGAATGGACTAATTAAAGACAAATGCAAAAAACATGTAAGTAATAACATTACCACCAATATTAGGGCGTAGAAGAAAACAAAAAATGCAAGATGTCGTTTTATCCCTCTCATGCATTTGCCTAAATAGCATAATCTCACTCGAGTTTAAATAGCAATTGTTTTACAAGTCTTGGAAGACCACAAAGATTAGATAGCATAAAAAAATTAAGGCCTGCGATTCGTTAAGAAAACTTCCTTAAATATGACTTAAAACATTTAAAAGCCGAATACATCAAAGAAACTTCATTGAAGACTGTATATGTGACACCATGTCTTGGCAGCATATCACTAAATTTTAATCTTAATGTATAAGATTTACGGAACAGCTTCTAACCGCAAATTAGCCTCTAACTTGCTTTTGACCCTATTTCTTTTTTTACCTGCTTTTTCCATGAGAAGTTACGATAGACGTTAAATGTAAGGTAGTTTCAGGTTACTATAAGACAGCCAGGGAATGGGCGGCTTAAGTTCCCTTCACACGGGGCAAATTGTCTTTCTAGATCGTAAGCGACGAGAGTCCCTGATGCTCGTCAGTTATCCTGTGACTGCAATTCCCAAAGTTTCTGCCTCATCTCTGTCAACTACTTTAACAGATACTTGACACTAGCCAAACGTTTGCCAGTCATATTGAATCATAATAAGCATTAAAATAATGAATCCACGAACTACTCAGAAAATAAGCTGTAAAAATGTTATCCACGTTCAGAACCAGTGTTACTTCATGGTTTGTAATCTATCTTGTACACTCCAGTGAAGAGTGTAAAAAGATTGATTCAATGATGTATTTTTATAAAACTTGAAATGTGCACTAGTAATTGGAATATATCTAGCTAATACACACAACTTTTGAAGAAAATAACAGTGAGATTATATATTTAACGGATACAGTGAAAAGTACGTCCAGTGTTTAAAATGATTAATTCATTTCTGCGACATGTTTAAGTATATTTGTACGAATTGTATTAGTATTATTGTTGCATTTTAATATTAGCTTTGTTATTCCAAACTCGAAACATAATATGAAAATTCCGTAACTTCAACCGCTGAGGATGGATCTCATTGAAACGGGTTTATTATATGTATTAATAAATAAAATGTTAATTATTTAGTCGTTGCGATTTAGTCAACAAATAAGCATTTCTATAGAATCTTGGCTGAAACTACTAATTTATTATACAATACTCATATTTTCATTTTGAGATAAGCGTTTGTTAAGCTGTCATCGGACCTCACATAAATTACAAAACTGTAATATGTACGCTTTGAAAAGAACGACCATTAGGGGGAAAAGAAGCCGAGGGGATGGGCCGTGCCACTGGGCCAGATGGAGCGGGTGGCCTGCGGAGCTAGAAAGCCTCTCCGGGTGCTGCGTCCCTCGTGAGTGGCCACTGGGGCAATGTGCCCGCCCACCCGCCGCCTGCACTATCGATTTCCAAACGACTTAATTTCTCGCCTGCGCCCCCGCCGTCCCCGACGCCCCCGACGCCCCGCGCGCCCCCGACGCCTCCGACGCCACCGACGCCACCGACGCCCCCCGACGCCCCCGACGCCCCCGACGCCCCCGACGCCCCCGACGCCCCGACGCCCCCGACGCCCCCAACGCCCCCGACGCCCCCGACGCCCCCGACGCCCCCGACGCCCCCGACGCCCCGACGCCCCCGACGCCCCCGACGCCCCGACGCCCCGACGCCCCGACGCCCCGACGCCCCGACGCCCCGACGCCCCCGACGCCCCGACGCCCCGACGCCCCCGACGCCCCCGACGCCCCCGACGCCCCCGACGCCCCCGACGCCCCCGACGCCCCCGACGCCCCGACGCCCCCGACGCCCCCGACGCCCCCGACGCCCCGACGCCCCCGAGCCCCCTCACCAGCTCGCGCTACCCTCATCCCCTTTGCGCCTTCCGCTGATGCGTCGGGTGCGGCTCTCTGGGGTATTCTGCCTGGCGCTTCCTCGGCTACGATCGCACGGACGCTTTTTCCCCGTCACCCTGGGACCCGGCGATGGCGCTCACGATTGGGCGAAGATGTAGTTGAGGGAGGCATTCTTCTTTCAAAGTTATAATTCCTAAGAGTCTCACTTGCGGAGCGCATAAAACATAGTTACTTATTACAACACTGTAAAATGCATCTAGGAATAGAGTATTACTTGCTATTGACCTCTTGTAAATGTTACAGTCGTTTTCTATTTCCGCAAGAGTATTAGTGACAACTGTATGTGGAAGCTGATTGCGACTCATTACGAACCGCCTTTGTATGTCACAGTGTGCTAATTTTGTTTATTTCCATTCTGCAACTTCTGTTCTTATCTTCTTTTCAGAGCTGCTATCAAAATTGCATTTGTCTGCTGGTGTCTCGGTAATATTCTTGATCAACTTGCACCCTCACACTCACTTTCATACTCAGTTCTTCTCTCTTTCTCTTACTCTCTTTCCTTCTCTTTTTCCTTCTCTTTTCCCCTCCCATCTTCTTCCAAAATTTGACAGGGAAAACAAAAAATATTTTTAACAAAAAACTAACTTACCCGTGCGAGAAATCTCGCATGTTAAATTCTACCCTGGTCCATATTTTTCCATTTCAATATTAAGTCTGTAATGTATCTTTTTCTTCAACCTTATCGTCCGTCACTTGTTCTATATATCTCTTAGTAGTTGATAACAATACAACACACCCTTGTCAATACAAACTATTTTTATTTAACGTTACTATCGAGCAGAGAGGTACACCCGTGTAATTCAATTGCGTAGACTATCAAGTAATTAGTTTAATTTCACATACAGTTGCAGATTATACAGGCTCTGAATAGGTGGGGTAGAATCGAAAAGCATCGAACAAAAAGAATGTAATAGAATGTTTAAGAAAATCTCATCCTGTAGATTACGATGTGAAAAACGTTTCTTTGAGGCCTTAAGTCTCAAAATTTTAGTTTTTAAGGCCCTGAAACGATTTTTTAGAAGTTATTTAACTATAAAAATTTAACAATTCGGCAGTGTTGCAGGGATTTTACATGAATATTCAGATGCGTTTTTAAACAAAGCCTTCATATGTTTAATGCCAGAGCGCAATTCGTCATGTCTTCGTGAAATTCTTTAGAGACCTCATTTATAGATATTGGTTGCGTATAAGAGTGGGAAAAGGTTTGTATACTACTGAAATAATATAGGAGACGATAGAAAGAGAGATCCTTCAGTTTTAACTGTATTGTACAAGCCTAAATTGGTTTATTAAAGTAACACAGAGCACTTTATAACTATATAAATTTGGAGATCGGAAGTTTTCACTGTTTGCGGAACTTGGTGCTACGAGGTTTCCATTGCCCGGTGGCGAAAACTCTTCAAAACGCGAGTTGCGCGTCCCGTGCGCGTCGTTGTGAAAGCGCCCACCGCGGCGGCGGCGCAGCGTCCCCGGCGAATGAGTCGCCGCGTGAGGCATCGCCCGTGAAAGACAGATGAGGGCTGGCGGCGCCACGAGCAGCGGAGAGAGACGAGGGGGGGGCGGGCCTATGCGATTCAAAGCTGGACTGGTGGGATCGGGGCGGACCGGGTGGTTGGATTCATTGATTGATATATCCGGATACGTCAACTTAGATTATTTGTCCCGTTTGTGTTATTAGTCCCGTTAGTGTAGTGAATACTTTATTTCGGGAGATGGCGGTGTTCCTCCTCCACTGGCTGATGAGATCCGACGTCGACCTATACGTCCGCTTGCAAGGTATAATCCCTTCCAGGTATTTCCCGACATGTGTGTTAGTGCAGTGCATGTAAGTCTGTATGTATGGATGGGGTGAGGATAGGGAAAGAAATGGAAAGGAAACATCGCGCGCTGTCCGTGGCCCGTTTGTTAGGGTACTACTCTGGCATTCATCCGGTGTTCGAAGAAACCACGGCCCACTACCGACCAGTCGTTCGAATTATCCACCAGACAGCGGCTGAAATATGTAGCTGCGTAGCTAATGAGTCCAATCCGCCACCGTGTGGAGTGGAATCCCAGAACTTCCCACTCAGTGTGTGCTGTAGACACAGCCGCGCTACTGTCTCTGAGCTGGCTCTGCCGGGCCAGTGCGGGGCGGGGCGGTGGGAGAGGGCGTGGCGGCCGGAGTGGCCGGGCAGCAGGGTGGGGCGCAGCTGTGAAGGGTGGGGCGGGACCGCCTGCGGACGAGGCTAGGCGGAACTTGTGTCGTTCTAGCCACATGCTTTATGCTACCCTTGAGCATAAACAACTTCGCACGAACATTGGAATAAGACGTCTGGAGACAAGGGATTCGAATTTCCTCACAGATAATACGATGCTCCAATGACATTTGATGAAACATATGTTCACTAACTTTTGGGGGGAATTTTGATCTCTCGTAGTTAACACACAAAATAATTTTAAAAAATAGTATTTTGTTTGTTCGTCTCTCATTGAAAACACGTGCATATCTTAAAAACTCTTTACAAAAGATAAGATCCGGTTCGTCCAGAGAATGATCTCCTTTGCTGCTTACAGACTTCTTCTAAAGCTAAATGCCTATTCCGTTTATAAGCAGGATCGTAAGAAGTGGCTAGAGGATGTTATAAAATCCATAAAATTTGGGTTCCTCGTCTCCGTGCCCACCCCCACCCTAAGTAAACTTTCTTATAGAAAAAATACTCAATTCAAAATAATTATCATATGTAAATATCATCATATCCAAAGCAGTTTTATGATTGTACTCGTACTATTTTCAAGCCAACAATTAAAAAAATATTATTTCGAAAATATTTCTGGAAGTTCAAACTGAAATCTCCCCTCTTAAAATATCCTGAAATATGTTCACTGTCCCTCACTAATTACCAATAATCTTACATAATTCAGTGATTTAAAATCATTTTTAAAATTCCCACAAAAATATTCGAAATCCCTTGCTAAACTTCCTTTTTTGCGAAATAATAGTTTAGCTTTACGCTCGGAGAGTAAATAAAAATTTCTTTTCCTCCCAAAAATATAGATAATCGACTTTGCATCAGTTTCAGGGAATTTTGGAATGGACTTTCTGCTCAGGTCTTAGTTAGAGAGGCACTGACGTTTTCCTCTCCGGCATTTCCTTTGGCAGCACAGCGCGGCTCGGCACAACTTTTTATACATATCAGAAAAAGAAGTTCTTAATGTGTTAGTCACTACGACGAGCCCCAGCCACTAAAACAGAGTTTTATTTAATTTTAGAAGTATCTTTCAACGTACAGAAATGAAGAGGAATTTTATTTTGTGACACTTTAATACTTTAAAAGCTTTTGAGTTCGTAGGAAATCTGCCGAATTTGCGTTACACGGGTCTCTGAAATATTCTCTGTGTGGTTAGTAAAAGAGGAAATATCTTCATTCAATATTCTGGAAAGTATTGTGCAAAGTAAAATTATTTTTAAGAGCTTATGCGGTAAACATGTAATAGGATGATTGAATGTATATCATGAAAAATTAATGAAATTCGGGGAAATATTTTCAATTTTTCAAATGAATTGAGTACTTGAAATGTTTGGTGTATCTTCTAAAACTTTTTTTAAGGGTCATGAAATGAGCAATTCTAAATCAAAAACCGAGATGTACAATATTCGAACCTAAACTTTTCTCCGTTTTTGACGATGTCTCCATTTGCAAGAGAACGGTAGAGGCAGGCTCCTCTAATCTGTTTATTTCATAATTATATCTCAGAAGATGGGCAACATTCACTTCTAGAAGCACCGGTATCTCAAACGTCATCAAATATTTATTTACGTAAGTGGTTCAAAAAGTGTGTCTTTGGCAAACGAATGAAATGTTGATGGACGAACCGTCGATAGGAGTCGAGTTCTTCATTTTGAAAGGAGTGCGCCAAAACTACTTTCGTACGGGTTGCGTACTTAGTTCCTTTTATTCAGTCTTACACTATAACTATTACCGTTTAAATTAAAAAAATAATATTTTACTACGAATTCATGGAAACTTATTAGTTTATTCTCAATTCTGCTTCATCTCAATATTCAAGGCGCCAGCCATCATGATTCATATCATTCCAGTGTTTTGTGTATTTTGCAGGACCCAGTCGTTTATATGGCCATGACGTCTCTTTGCGGTGAACGTACGGCAAAATAATACTTTCCATTCAATAAAGAGTGAAGGCAAGTACTAGTTTTCGTGCAGAAAAACAACAATACAACCATATAAATGTTTACAATAATAAGAATTTTTTTCATCGATTGATAGAATCTTAACTACTTGGCTATCCGGGGGGGGGGCTGCGTCTTAGGAATAGGTGCCAACGTTTTGGCCGCCATTCAGCGCCCTTCCTCAGGGCGAAATGCCCTAAATTTCGCATTTCGCCGTGTCTTTCGCTGTACCAAGAACGCGTCGTCTCCGGAAAGCCAAAAAGTTACTGACACCGGCCGCGAAAGCCTAAGCACTGGTTGAAACTTAGATTATGAAGAATCTGTATTCTATAATCCAATTAAATTGACGCAGTAGATCATGCGTCCTCCATGACAGCATGTGTACTTTTCAGAACTTTTCTTGCCTCTGCTTTCTTCTTCCACTTAAAAATAGTCCTCCAATTCTATTGTTAGATGCAGTAAGCATCGCCAATTAATTCTGACGTTAATTATCATTCATTTGAATGTATAACACAATGAAACTAATACAAATTGATTTTATTTTTATCTAATTTTTATTTATTGTAAAAAGGAGAAGTGTTGTCGAAAGTGTTATAAAATTATTACGGGAGATGTTCAATCACGCGTTTCAGGGGGTGGGGTATCAAAATGTTCGAAATGTACGTTACATAATTTATGGACTGCACCTTTCCGGGCATTCGCGGTATCCCTCCGCTTCCGGGCCGATCAACTTAGTAGAGAGCACACACAACTCCGGAAGCTCTCGTTGAGGTATTCCTTGGGGCCTATTTCGGCTTGCCTGGCGCACACTTTATTGCCCGATGTAGTCCTTGCGTCCATCTCGGAGCTAGTTCATTTTTAGGTGAAAAGGGAGTCAGTTCCCCACTGACCTCAATAGGTTACTAGTTACCGGGAAGAGTTTGTCAAAGAGGTTTAGCGGTAATTCATTTTTTTTTTCATTTATTTCTGCTTGGCCCGAAGGCCCTCAGCATCCGCGTACGATACAGTGATGTTACATAGAATTACATTAACACTGATTGGGAAAACTTATAGACATGAATACATTGAATGCATGTGAATTAAATGTGAGAAGCCACATCGGGTACATGATAATCAAGGAGGGTCGAAGAACTGTTGCGGTAGTTTTCGCTTTAGTCTATTGTGGTGAGGATTTTGTTTTCCGATTTTGAAATGTACGGCTGAGGGAATCTGGGGAATTTTAGGGTAGAAGCGAGAGGATAGGAGGGAGAAATGGACGGAGATAGAAGTAATGCCGAGTTCGTTGTGTAGCTGGGAGTTAGGTACAAACCATGGAGCTTTAGTGATGGTTCGGAGGAATTTGTTTTGGAAAATCTGCATTTTTTGGATGTTCGATTTGCTGGCTGAGGCCCAGATAGGAGAAGCGTAGGATAAAATTGGGCGGATCATTGACTGGTATAGGTGAGTAGCGACATGGAGTTGCAAGGGTGATGACTTTTTGAGTATGGGATATAATTGGTGGGTTCTACGGGTTGCCAGGGTTATTCTGTGGAGAATATTCGATTTCCATGTGAGCCGCCTATCAAAAAGTACTCCCAGATATTTAACTGGCTTGTTGTTTGGGAGCCAAGTTATATTTTCTCCTTGATAGTTGAGAGGGAGGATTATTTGGTCTACGGAGCGTGAAGATTTTGGCTTGGCTTTTCGCAGGGTTTATCCGGATATGCCATTTCTTGGCCCAGTCGGAGAGCTCAAAGAGGTGGTGTTGCAGGTCTTCTTGTGCGGTATCAATATCACGGTTTGAGGAATATATTGCGGTGTCATCAGCAAACAGAGAATGGGGAAAAAGTGCGATCGGCAAGGAAGCTTTTGATGATGTGAATAAGATAGTCGGGGGTTCCGATGTGAATAAGTTTATATAACAGTCCTGGATGCCAGATGGTGTCAAAAGCTTTCGCTATGTCGAGGAAGATTGCGACTGTGTGTTTCTTTTCATGGAAGCCTTCGATTATATCCTCGGTTAGTCTTAGTATTTGGTGATTTGTGGAAAGTAAAGGTTGAAAACCGAATTGGTGCGGAGGTATGGCTTGGACTGAACTGAGATGGGAGATTAGTCTGGCGAGGATACATTTTCAAACAGTTTTCCTAAGGAGGGCAGAAGACTAATTGGACGATAACTTGACGGGTCGTTTTTTGGTTTGTCTGGTTTCAGAATGGGAATGATGTGGGCGTGTTTCCATTTGCGAGGGAAGTATGACAGTCGAAGAGATGCATTAAATATTGATGTTATATGTAAAATGGCTGTGAATGGAAGGCGTTTAAGTACATACATTGGAATTAAGTCGTGACCACTGGAAACTTTTGGAGTAGCGACAGATAAAAGGTTCACAATTTCGGTGGGAGATATGAATTTTGGACATCTTGAAACTGTTGTTCTAGTTCGTCGGATTTCTTCGAGGAGAAACTGATCATGAAGGGGATTTTCTGAAGGATGGGGAGTGAAGGTTGTGGCAAAGTATTCACCTAGTACTTTGCTTTTATCTGCGGGAGTAGTTGCTACGGATGCCGCGGTTGTTAGGGAGGGTATATTAGTTGGCTTGCGCAAGAGGCGGCGAGTGATATTCCACAGCGTGTGATCGGTTGGGTTGGCGGTTTGAGTTTGGAAGTGGAGATATTGGGCGTTAGATATTGCCAAAAGATGTCTTACTATTTTAGTGAGTAGGTTTAGGTACGATTTTAAGAAGGGGAACGATGTTTTTGCCAGTGATTACGTATGTATCTTTTGTGATATAATAGTCTCTGTAAGATTGGTGAAATAGGAGGTAGTGGGTTGCGTTGACGTATTGGGGGAGCTGTAAGATCTAAACTATCGAGGATGGTGTGGGTGAGCGAGTCAATGGCTCTATCAATTTCTTGAGAGCTTTTCAGTGACGGAAGTGGTGGCAGAATGCAGAAATCAGGATCTGGAAGTGAGGCCAGTTGACTTTTGTAGGCAGTAGGGCTGAGCTGGGCGATTTTCTTTTAATGAAGTATTCAAGGAGAAAAGAAGAGGTCGATGGTCTGAAGGGAGAGCGATGTGTGGCTCCACAATAATATTGTAGCTAATGTTGCTTGAGATACCGAAGTCGAGGATGTCTGCTGGTATTGAAGATTGGTAGGGATAATAGCTGGGAGAATCAGGGGCATGCACTGTTAGATTTAATCTTTCAATATCTGCAAGAAGAAGGATGCCGGCAGGAGAATTGAGTCTGCTACCCCATACTGTATTCTTGGCGTTCCAGTCTCCAACAACAATTGTTGGTTGATTTGATGAAAATAATGGATCGATGTCGCCTGTTTTATAAGGAATATTGGGAGGCTTATACACTGAGGTCACAATAAGGTGGGATTGTCCGGTTTGCTGTACTGCAACGCTTATATTTTCAAACGTGGGGTTGCATATTCGGGAGATGATGATGAGAGATATTATGTTTCGTAAAAATGGCTACACCACCACTGCTATGGTTTCGTGGACGATCATATCGATGCATCGTATATCCAGGAATGAAAATTTTGATAGAGGACTCAGGTGGGTTTCTTGGATGCAAGCTATATCGATATTATTGCTATGGAGAAAATGTGCCAGTATATGAATATTGGTTCGTAGGCCATTTGCATTCCACGAAATTAGGCGGATTGGATGACGGGGGTTATTTTTAGACATAAATCTGAGGATAATAAAATTTCAGAGATTGGAGAATTGAATTGGTAAGAACGGGGATTATTTGATTTAACAGATTCGAAAGGAATATTTCAACTTGTTGGGAAACAATTTGTGAAATTATTTGAGAGTGAGAGTGAGTTGGGAATGTTGAAGGTTTGAGGAAATCTGAGTACAAGGGCGATTGATACGAGGACGGTGGTCTCGGTTCGGTGGTCTGGGTATAGTGCGTCGAGAGGAGAAAAGTTCTGGGGCTTTCTCTGAGGTGTTGAGGTGGAGGGGAGGGGAAAAGGGGCGGTGAAAGGGTTTGGGGGAGTGAAAGATTGTGTGGGCAGAACTGTTGGAGGCATGTTTGGAGGTTGGTTGCGCGACTGGGAGGGAAGAACTTTTCTGGATAGAATATTTTGGAAACCTGACATTCACGGCTGGAGGCCCGATGTGGCTTTTCACAGTTTACATTTTGTTTCTTCATTAGCGCACTCGATAGTAGCGTGTTGACCCGCACATTTTCCACAGCGCGGTAGAAAGCCACAGTTTTTCTTAGAATGTCCGTAGTTTTGACATTGACGACACTGAACTGGACCAGGTCTATGGCGACGCTCTTCTATTGTGATGACAGCATTAAAAAGTTCCTTTAAATTGTAGATTGCATTTCCTTCGTTTGTTTTAGCGAGAGTTACTGCACATAATGGCCATGGTTTGCGTTCTCGGTTTGTTAATCTTATAACTGTTATTACAGGTAAGTTTTTTTCTACTAATTCCTGAAGTATTTCTTCTTCTGAATAAGAAGTTGGTACGTTTCTGAGTACTACTGAGATGGTAGCTTTGGTTGGGTCTCGGTAGGTATGGTAGGATAGGCCTTTAGTTGATAGATTTTTTCGGAGCAGGGTGAAATCATCAACGGAGTTTACAACAACTTCCGTGTAGGATCCTTTAACTCTAGTGGTAAAATTTGCATGTTTTAGTAGATCTTTAATTATTTTCAGGAGTTCCGCGTGAGCAGGAGGGTTGTGAATGAAAATAGGGGGTATTTTTTCGATATGTGGAGGAGAGGTATTAATATCGGCATCTTGAGGAGAAGGATATTGAGGAATATTATTTGCCTGATCAAGTGGAGTGAATCTGTTGCTGGTGATAATACTATAGAACGGATATTTCCCAGGAGTAGGCACGCTGCTCGGCACTGTTCACTGGTATTTGGACACTGCAGTCGCTGGCGCTTAACTGAAGGCGATTCTGTTGTACTTATCTGATGAGCTGGAGGCTGCCTCTCGAAAGATGATTGTTGCATGGCATCGGATGAGTACGCAGGTTGGCTAGCTGCTAACGGCTGCATGAGGTGTGGGTAGTGGAAAAGTTGAGGTGGATTAGGATAGAAATTATTCAGAGTATGTAGTGCTGAGGATACAGCTTCGGGGAGCGGCGGGAACGGATCTCTTGATTCTTCCATGGCCGGTTGATGAAAAGCGTTGCAGAAAAGTCGTCGATGATCAGACGTTTTCCTCACAAAGCAGACTTGAAGTAAACACAAACAATACGTTCACAGATTTAAGAAAAAAAAATAGTAAGCACTGATCGCACTATGAAAGTCACTATGAAAGGCACTTGACACTGAGCCGTAGCGCTTCGGCCCCGGCACGGGGCTTATCTCTGGTCGCCGCGATAACTAGCGAGAGAGAGAGAGGTGTGCACAGGTCGACGGTCAAGCTCGGAATGTGCGGTAATTCATGAGAGATTATTTTTCGTAGTGATTTGTGTTTAAATGGACTCTTCGTGCTCATTGTTTTATCCCTTACTGCTTGTATAGTAGTACTTAAGATTTAGGATATCTGAAATATAGCAAACTGCGAGTATGCTAGAAACCATCTCTAGAATTTTATCTTCACCTCTCACATTACTTGTGAGTCAAAGAAGTCGCCTCATTACGTGCCACGCTGTTATCATAGTACCACGTCGTGCCATGTTATAAGTAATATTCTTCTATCTCATACACTGTATATAATCTTTTTAAGTACCTTATTTTATCATATTAGGTAACTTTTGGATTAAAATGTACAGAGATATGTCTTTGAATTAAATGGAAACGTTTATAATGATGCGGAATTTCACCATACTACAGCTTTAAAAAATTCAATTTACTTTAATCAATTGTATAGACAAACTAGTTAATTTTAAATGTCAAACTTAATTACATTTTCACATGTTATGTTTAATCTAACTAAGGTACTAATACAATTTCATAGCTATATGAGGCTCTACAGTTTTGAAATTTCTAAGAGTTTTACTATACTTTGATACACTCGTCTGTGGAATTGAGTAGTTATTTTAGAGTTCCTTTAATTTTCAGAAGTTTTCTTATATTATCTGTACCAACGCATTCCAGAATGAGGTGGGAGGTGTAGACTGTTATACCATAGGTCAAATCCAGAACCCGGCTCAAGAATTCTTTTGTCTTGTCGTATTACTAATTATCAAAAAAAAGTGCGCCAGAGGATGAATGAAAGTGCGCCAGAGGATGTTCCTAATCAACAGAGACTTCCTTTCTCCCGCGAGACTTTTCTCCTTCTTTTCTGCGTCTGGAAGATGTTCAATACAATCCCTTTCAGCTTGTTCTCGGGAGCACCTAGCGAACGCTGCTCGAATCGCAACAGAAGTGATCCTGTTACGATTTCAGGGCTGCGCGGCTGGGCGCCTGCTGCAGGAAAAGGAGAGAGGGGCAGAGAGGGAATAGGGAGAAGGGTGAATGGAGGAAGTAGCCACAAGGATGTCCCCGGTATTTTCAGGGACACGATGTGCATGAATCCAGCTCGTCGGGCATGCCTGAAATAAATTATTGCCAGATTTTTGTCAATTAAATTGTCGATTGTTCTGAACGAGTGATCTGCAGCAGCTAAAATGCTGATAACCAAAATCAAGCAAGTTTTCCAAAACGTTCAACTCACACTAATCAAGACACAAATAAAATACTGGTATAACATTGCAAACAACTAAAATACTTTATCGAATACAGTCTTCATGAATTTTGCACAAAAATAGAATAGTTTTTTACGCACCAAGAATATAAAAAATATTACTATTTCATAACACAACAGGTAAAGAATACTTAATGGAATAGTATTTAAAAATAATGTTAATATTAACAAATACTTAATCGAAGCGACCTTTTCCTTGGATTGATTGATTGATTGATTGATTGATGTTTCCGAGCACGTGAGCCGTCATTAGTTCCGTGAAGTGTAGTGATTGTTTTATCGCGGGAGGTGGCAGTGCCCCTCACCCGCTGGATGGTGAAATCCGGCGCCGCCTCCTCGGCGGCTTGCTGGGGATTCTCACTCTAAATATCTCCCCTTCACAGGGCACCGTCCCAGCTGGGCCAAGCTCTAAGCTCCCGAACAGTCTCTTGGCATGTATGGTAGTGCAGTGCATGTACGTGTAAGTGTGTGTAAGGGAAGAGGATAGGACAAGAAAGAAGAAAAGTGGAACGCGCGCGGTCCGTTGCACATTTATTGAGGTACTTCCCCGGCATTCGCTTGTTAGTGATCGCTGAAACTTCGGAAAACTGCCGATCAGAGCAGCCGGTCGGTAGAATTCCCCTCCAGACGGTAACTGAATTCGTCTTAGCTATGAAGTTCGTGTCGGAAATCCGCCACTATCGAGACTCAAACCCTATGACCTCCAGGTCAGAGCCGCTGCAGCGTCAGCGGCAATGCTGGCTCTGAGATAATTCGGCGTCTTCCTTGATTTACTGTCGCATGCTTACGTCGCATGCTTACGCTGCTTACGTCAGCAGGGTTGTAAGCAGTGACGCAAGGATTTAGCAAATTCAGTCAGTACGCTTAATATGAGATTATACAGAATAAAACCATAAAATATTTGCATATTTCACTCAAAGTACAAACTGTTTCAATATGTTTGAATTTTCCTCGAGTTCCTGGGTATCCAATGGAACGACAAATATCTTTCACTTGGCCGGAGGTTCCAGAGTTTACAACGAAATTCTGTGCGCATTGGAAATTAGTAATATAGTGGTGGAATGCCGCCAGCCTCAGGAACACAGGAATCTACTGTTACATCTGCGCTCAAGGGTTAGCCCCGCGTAATGCATGGGGGTTGGTTCATCAAACAACTGTTCCAGTATTAGCTCATACCTCCGCATATTGGATTAAAATCATCTTAGTCATAATACTAATCTCGTCACGTCTTTTATGAACCACTGATGTTATGAACTTTTTTCATAGAAAATTTTAATATGTGAACTCCTGTTGCAATTTTTTCGCACCCATCCTTTGTGCTGTCTCAATACCTTCAATATTTCTTAAAATCTAAATTACCCAAGCGCTCACAAAGAAGCGTTGCGAGTCATCTGAGCTAACTTCAAAGACCCAGTAGCATGCCACTTTACCTACTCTTGGGCCACAACATTCGCATAATCTAACGATTCCCGGAAGTTACAGCACCAGTTTCATTCAGAGAACTCGCTTGTCTCTCTGTTGCACCGAAGATTGTCGCGCTTGCCGGATTTGTCAGCGTGGATTGTTGGCGTGCCGCATGCGAGCGACCATCCTCGCTGGCGCATCCACTCACCGGCCGGCACCACATTCTACCCCACCCTGTCCGCCCACCGCTCGTCCGAATCGCATTGCAAATATCCGCTGGCGAGGGCGGGGCCGAGATTATTCAAGCCCTGAGCGCGTCATTGGTGCGTGCTCTCACGCACATATCGCTAGTCACGCCCACGCCCGTCATCATACTTCTTCCTTTTGTGTTCATCGCTGCCATGCCTATAAATTATTCTTACTCTATATTTCTGTTCTGTGTTTAATGAAACTTGTACCAAGCATCGTTCCGTGAATTTCAGTATCAGCTTCGCAGCAGGCTGTGTACGAAGGATAAAATAATGATCTTGGTGTGGCCTCAATTACGAGGATCGATGTCAGCTCAGGTCTGTAGGTTTCTCTGCGGCCAAGTAAAACATAAAAATAAATAGATGAAGCTCTACAGGGTGCCCCCACCGCCCACACGGTGAACTCACAACGTTGAAGGGGCCCAAGCAAAAGAATGTGTCTGTAATTCTGCAGACTACGTGTGACCTCGAGTAAGAGCAACAGGAGTTCAAACCGGGAGCGGTAGCTAAGGGCGTCAACTGATGTCACTGCAGCGCCTCTGACCGGGAGGTCCTAGGTTCGAGTCCTGACGGTGGCAGGATTTTCGACACTAGCTTTTCAGCTAGGTCGAATTCAGTCGCTGTCTTGAGGAGAATTCTAGCGGCCGGCTGCTCTGATCGGTAGTTTTCCGTGGTTTCTCCGATCAACACCAGGTGATCAACACCAATGCCGGAGCAGTCCCCTACCAAACAGGCCACGGACAGCGCGCGATCCTTCCTTCCTCTTTGTTGTCCTATCTTCTCCTCTTACACACACACACTAACATGCACGACACTACCACATATTCCGGGAGACCGGTCGGGAGCTTAGAGCTTGTCCCGGCTGGGGCGGTGCCCTGCTGGTGGGAGAGTCATGGTTGAGGGAAACCCCACTAGCCGACGGTAGGTTGGCGCCGGATCTCGCCATCCAGCGGGGGAAGATCACCGCTATCTCCCGAGAAAAACACACGCTCTATACTAACGGGACTAATGACCAAAGAAGTTGACGCGCCTGGAAACACGAAAAAAAACAATATGTAACGGTTGAATATTCAGTAAATATACTTATAACAATTAGTTGTGTGCGTGCGAATAGTTTACAGGAAGTTCAATAAGGTATTTGTAACGACAAATTTAATAGTTTTAGTAATTAGTCGCAAATCTTCTTTATGCACCATTAATTTCTCATTTCCTTCAAGAATGTAAATGGAATTACCACGGAGTCAATAAAATCCATTGATTCCTGAATTGTTCGAAGTCACCTGAATTCGTTGTTAACAGGTAACAAACATGTTTGCCAACTATTTACGCATCCCGCTGTATTTTTTACACATCTTAAATTGTAAATAATTTGTACAGGAAGGTGAACTGACATTTTATTCAAATTGAGAGAACATTTGTAAAATGTGAGGAATAGCTTACATTCAGGTCTCTGCTGTCTTAGCGACTCCGATTCGGCCAGTGCCGTGGAAGGCTGTATCTCCTCAGGTACATTCAACAGTATTTGCTTCAGGAAAGTCTCGAAATCGCTTCCAATCACAAATGCGAAACCACATAAATAAAACAGAAATTTGGGCTAATGTCTGGAAAATCAACTTAAATCTGATAAAACAATAATAAATATCTTCTCTCTAAAAATTACTTTTCTTTTCCCTCTTCGTTAGTACTAAACATCTCCTTCATCACCTGGACCTCGCCATTGCTGCCATAAAATATTTAGGACTTGACATAGATAAAAAATAATCTAGAAAACCCATAAAGACATCAAAACTGAAGAAAGCTAGAAACAATCAAATTCAATTCTAACCCATCGTCAGCAAACGCAAATTTCTCTCATATGCAAACTTCATTACCATATTGAAATATATAATAAGGCCACAAATGCCCACCGCATGTCAAATATGGAGAAACACAATCGCTACGCAAATCAACAAACCTCAAATCATTCGAAATACTTATCTCAGACATCACAAATATCCCCTGATTCATAAACGTAGAACAATTCCATTCTGGAGGAAATATCAATAGAATAATAAACCAAATAGCTAATACATCACACAACTTCCAAAAAAACTGACAGATACGCAGCTGCTGTTCATTTGAAATTAATCAAAAACCCAACCTATGCTCTAATAAAAATAGATTCTATCTGTAGCCTTTCTCAAAGTTGCAGCCCTGGGGTACACCTCTTGAGTGTCCAGTGTTTGGATTAATTTAGCATAGATATTTAACTAGCATGAACCTGAAAAAAAATTGTAAAGTGAGTAACTAATCAACGTTTTCCACGTGAAAGTGAATAAACATGACAGACAATACACTTTTTTTTTTTAAAAAAAGCGGTGGTCGGCGCTCGCGGCGCCGTGAGGCTTTGAAGGGGCGCGCGTGCGGCGCGGGGCCAGCGGAGCGCTCACCTTTAAGGCGACCTCGTTCGAGGGCGCGGCAGTTCGGGCGTGCAGCGCCGCGCCGCGGCGGCAGAGGCGAAACCGTTCGCCAACTTTCCTCTCTCCGCGCGCTCTCCATAACTCCGCAAATTTAACGGGCAAGTGTAACAGTTGGTTTGCGGAGTGACCGCGACCCCGCGCCGCGCCACCGTCTCGCGTGCCGCCCCCGCCCCCGCCCCCGGAGTAGGCCGCAAGCGGATTTGGATCCTACGCCCACGCCGTCCGGATGCATCGGAACAACTGCTCGTGCTCTTTGCTACGCTCGGCACCGTGGACGAGCGGATAATAGGAAGGACGTTGCTTGATTTTATTCACAATGAGGTGAAAAATCACTCAAGGTGGGCATTCTAAGATGAATCACAATATACAACCATTAAGAAATAGCTGGTAATATTTAATCTTCAATTAAATAAAAACATTTAAACGATAAACGTAAAAGAACATTTTACATTTACCAATAGTTGTATGTCTTTAAATGTATATTGAATTATGTTAATCTTTACAACAACGTTGCTTGTGAATTAGTTTCCCCGAGCATTCAAATGATAGTCTTATCACTCCTCTAGACAGTCGTAGACTTCACAATCGGTACCAAAAGCGTGCCAATACCGGGAGCGATAGGTCAGAGCATCAACTGATATCACTGCAGCGCCTCTGACCGGGAGGTCCTAGGTTCGAGTCCTGGCGGCGGTAGGATTTTCGATACTAGCTTTTCAGCTAGGTCGAATTCAGTCACTGTTTGGATGAGAATTCTCGCGGCCGACTACTCTGATCGGTAGTTTTCCGTGGTTTCTCCGATCAACACCAGTCGAATGCCGGAGCAGTACCCTATCAAACGGGCCACGGACAGCGCGCGATATTTCCTTCCTCTTCCTTGTCTTATACCCTCCCTTTACACAAACACTTACTCTAACATGCACTACACTACCACATATCCTGGGAGACTGGTCGGGAACTTAGAGCTTGTCCCGGCTGAGGCGGTGCCCCGCTGGTGGGAGAGTCCTGGTTAGGGGGAAACCCCACTAGCCGACGGTAGGTCGACGCCGGATCCCGCCATCCAGCGGGGGAAGATCACCGCCATCTCCCGAGAAAAAACATGCACTACACTAACGGAACTAATGACCAAAGCAGTTGACGCGCCCGGAAACACGAAAAAATCAATCAAACAATCAAAGGTACCGAAAGATAGGAGCTTAGTTACTTATACATAGAATGACTTTTTCCAGGTGAAAAGTCACCTCCGCCTTCTCCTCAATGAGATGAACAAATGATTTTAACGTTCAGAAAAAAGGTGAGAAACGTTTCGTTTCTGCACAGCAGTTTCTCGGCGATTTCTCCTCTTCTACTTCGTTCAGAATCTTCTGCTTATAGTGATTGGCAGTAGCCTTAATTATTACAGAAGAAAAAATACTTTCTTCGAATACAAAGAACATTAATTGTGAATTGACGGCATTAGAGTGCAAATTGTGACTGTCTTCTATCCAGCGCGGCTCTGCGATCGCTCTCTACTTTAGCCCGTGAGGACCTTAGCTTGCCAGCTGACCGTCAGAACATCCGTGCACTCTCTGTTCACAAAATACGCTAGTGACTTGTCATATAGAGGGGTCGAAACCGAAATGGAAAAATTATTTTTAAAAAAAGCCTTTTATGGCAATCCTTGCTTCGGAGGTTAAACTGATAAAGTGATTATTTATTGCTAACATTATGTTGAACATGCTGGAATGTTTTTTCCATTTGAAATGTTCTATTCTGATTTAAGAAATTTACTTTATAGTGAATAATGCATGAAATGCATCTCCTGCATGTAAATTAGCGTAATAATAAGAGAACATCAGATAGTTATGTCTTAAGCACTGTTAATGTAGCGATATTGTTATTTAGCTAATTTTAATTTGACTTGGTGACTCCATATTGTTTAAGCTTTGGTAGCCATATAGATTTTTTGAATCCACTAAATCCATTTTCTTCTTCATAAGTTTCTATTGTCGAAAGATACGAATTTATTTCCAATATAACATTGTAATGGATTTAATTCACCAAAGAACTGAACTCAGGACACGCGTACAGTGATGAAAAGAGGTGAAATATAAATATTAGTTTGAAAATATTTCTATTATTAAAATTAGGAAGAATTTTTTGTTTGTAATTAGGAAGCGGTGTATGATTTAAGATGTTTTCATTTGTTAAGCTTAGCGGAATTTAAATCGTCTTTCTTTATTCTGCGGAACAGGACACTTTGCTAGACACTTTAGAACACGCTGCTAAATCGTGTTTTCAACATTTGCCGTCACCGAAAAAAAAGATTCAAATGAGTACCGGACATGCCGTGCTACATAATTCAATATCCCGATTAGTACCCAGAGGCATCTACCATCTCCCCTGCCGCCAACCCTTGTTCTGACGATGGCCGCAATGCTGTCGAAAGAGATTCCTATAAGAAATGATTCTTCCGATGAGAATACGTCTGATATTCCTATTGAAAATTTCTGCCTAAAATGCGACTTGCTATTGGATACCTAGATTAATCCAGAGAGAAAAATTATTGATTTGTCAAATGGTGTTTATTTCATGAAGACATCACAATGACCGTAGCCGTATCTTAACAGGTCTGAGCTTCCCAGAAATACACTTGTGCTGAGACAAACGATGATGTACGTAATGAGTAGTAATGAGAATGAGGATGGAGAAGATAATGGAATGAGACCCTGGGGAAACGCGGGAATCCTCAAGCAAGCAGCCGCGAACCATCTTTGCCCACCGCAACCTTCGCATGGGCCATCCGGGATTCGCACGCTGATCCCAGCGGTGGAAGGCGGGCGGCCGCCCCCGCAAAGACGCCTGGCGCTGAGAAGGCGCGCCTGCTCCCGCCGTCTCGTCGGCCGCGTGCCCGGCCAGAGCGCGGCCTCTGCCGTCGCGTGCCGTGCGTGTGTTAGAGATGGGCTTAACCGCCTTTCTTCAATAGCTGTTATCAAAAAAACAACTGACTCGTAATAGCTGTTATTAATAACAGTTGAAAAATAACAGGTCCATGACCAGCAACCTAACATAGCCGACTGCTAAGAGTTAAAGCAGTTGTAGCGACTGCTAAGAGTTAAACCACGCGAAAAGAATAACGTTGGTAGCACCGTAAAGCTTGTGCAGCTACCTTACGGCACTTCGTTGCACTACTTTCCCTAACATGTTTGGACAGAGAAGCATCTGATATGAACGAGACTGGATGAACTGCCAAGGATGTATAGTAATTCATATAATGTGTAGCGAATGTGTATAGAATATAGAATATTACTAAAATGAAAGTGATTCGGGTTCAGATTGCAAATATTCTTTGAAATATGCAACTTGTGCATAGTGAAGTGACGAGTGCCAAAAATAATGAGGAGAAACAGTGTTTTTGGTTACATTTAGCTAAAGTGTTAATGACTATCGAATATCAAGTATTATAATGAGAATTATTTGACCGTAACTCATTTTATTTTAATAAAACAATGTAGCCAGGAAGAAATCTTTGACTCATTTTATTTTATTGGACCTAGGGAAATATTAGTTGATCTCACTTAAGCAGCAATGGGTCAGAAATAAGTTAACATATTGGACGGACTTAATGTAAAGGACAAACATCTTGTTGTAGGGTATACAATAAAATATAAAAATATTGTGGCCCATGGTGTGCAATAATGACGAATTATGTATTAAAGAATCTATAATTTGAACACTGGCAATTCACGATTGATTAGATGCAGTGAGGCTCTTATCGTACAAAATGGTTGCCACAAAAACTTGTAGTAGTTCGAATTATGCCCAGTAGGTTGCAGTTCTATGCATTTCAACCGATAACAGCCAATAACAGGATAAACGAAATAACTGTTATTTCGCGTAACAGTTACGAAACGTTAACTGTTAAGAAATAACAGTTTAGCTGTTAACGGCACATCCCTAGCGTGTGTGTGGACGCGTATTCCCGCGCCGACGCCCTCGCCCGGGCGCTCCCTTTCTCCATGGGTAACATACGCCGTAAAATATCGTTAGCCCCAGATAACGCAACCTTTTCAACGCTTTTGATATGAAAGTAAAGACGTTGACTCTGACGCACTTCCAGACAATTACTCTTAATTCAGGAGTGCTTGCAATAGATCTGTGAGATCCAAGCCATGGCCATTTTTATGTTCCTGAATTATTTCAATACATTAATCGTCTGATATTTGATGCATTCCTTCATTGTGCTTTTCTGAGATCGCCTAGTCTTTTATTTTTATCCTTTCGCTGAATCATTTCCTGTGAGCATGTTGAAACATGATCGCTGCGCTACGCGATATGTGACGTACACGTTGGGTGTAACGGCGCCAGTGCATTGTGAGCATGGCATTATTTTCACCCGTGTCTATGACAAGTGCCTATTCAGAATATGTAATAATTTCCTTTATCTACAATTGACTGTTATAATATCTTACGAAAAACAAGATGTGCAGGAGGTGTTTGTAGGGAAATGAAAAAATGCGATCCTTGCAATATGGAAAAAAGACAAAACTTTGTAAATATTTTGGGACAAAGTAAAATATATCTTTGTTTAGAACATACCAAAATAATTTGTGGAAATTGCATTTAATATTATTTAATAGGATAATAATATGTTTAATGCTTTTTGCGTATACTTTGTCAATTTTTACTTTCCTCATAAATATTCAGACAATAATTCTGCAGTGTAATATTTATTAACAATTTATTGAGAGACATATACAAACTGAATAAAATATATATTACAGTAAATGGACCTTCAGATCATTCGTTTTCACAAAACGTTGCAGTTATATCTGAGAGCACTGGCGTGAGTCTACGTATTAGGGGCACTTCCGGGTTAAGTACATTTGAACACATTTCTCTCGTATACAGTTTAACCATATGCTTTGGCTGTTTGTTAAAAATACTGGCGCCCGAGAACGACACGAAATGTACAAATTCTCAGCGCACAATTGAATCGTTTATTTCAGAAACTCGCAAAACACCAAAATTTAAAATGCACTTTAGGGATGGAATATTGTTCCATGAGGATAGACACATCGCTTATTTCATATTTACCTGAAAAATATTCATTTATTAACTGCTTTAATATTAAAAAAAATTGAAACCGGAAAAACTGGGACACTTTTTCTCAATTTTCTCGACATGACAAATTTGGCGTTTGACGGCTTTCTGAAATGAACGATTCAATTGAAGTGGAGCGGGCGTTTCTGCAGCCCCTTTCGGCCGACGAGACTAGGTCGCACTGGGCCTAGGCGCGTGCACGGTGCAGCGGCGCGGGCTCGCAGGCGAGTGGCCTGTTGACTCAGCCAGAGGCAGGGGCGCTGGCGGCCTGCCCGAGCCCCGATTGCGCCGCCGAGACGTCGCGTCGTTAAGGACTGGGCGGGAAACCGCCTGGGGCGCAGGAACGCGGTGAGGCGGGGAAGGAGAGGCGAAGGCGGAGGGAAGAGGGAAGCGAGAAGATGGTCGCGCGGGAAAATGGAGAGGAGAGCTCCGGTGCTCGCTCACCTACCTCCGACTTCCATTTCGTTGCATGCCTTTCACAGCGAAGGTTTTCTTTTGCGTCTGTTTAGTTCCTTCCATTTCTTTTATTAGAATTTTTGCTGATTTCTTATGCTTGCATCCATTGGTGACCATGCAGACCAAAATTCAAATTAAAGTGAAATATAACATTGGATATTAAGTTTACAAAATCAGTTTACGTGGTCATAAATTCCGTTGATATTAGTCTAGAATTAAATACTAATTATTATTTATGAAACTGAACTTACAATTTTACGTCTGTACAATTTGCCATATTAAAAATACCATTTGTTTCTGTACTTCTAATTAAGGCGGCAGACCTAAGTGTTGTTCTTGAGATCTATAGTAATTGTCCTCTTGGACTCGGTACGTCTCACTCTACGCATGTATATTCGATTTCTTTTTTAATTGTTAATGGAACGTGGAAACGTACAATATCAACATTATATCCAATACAAATATTCGAATTTCGCATCACAGTTACATTTGAAACAGTGACATTTTTGTTTTGATAACATTTTGGAAAATTACTTCACTTTATGATATAATATTTTCCTTTTCATCAGTACCAAGAGCATGTAACCAATGATTTACTCTATTAAAACATTCTCGTTATTTTTTAATAGTTTCTGCGACCTATGATTCGAGAAGCAATATTGTCTCCGCAAAATGAACAGTTTTGCTGATTGACAGCCTACATTAATCATGCATACCAGTTCTCTTTTTGGCGCATTAATTGATAATAAGTCTCCCAACATTGATACTTTCTTTTTTATTTTAAACCCCGAAGAATTATTTCCAACCTCACTCCACACATCGCCATAATTTAAACAGAAGAAAAGCAAGCTATCAACTTCCTCTTAGAACTCGCTGAGAGAGTAATACGTCCCTCGTCTCGCGCTCATTTTTAAAGCATCGCCCGCGCCAGCCTGACCGAAGCCGCCCGTCGGCCCCTCTCCCCGGAGGAAATTAGCGATACGGCCCTCCGACGCGGCGGCGGCGGCGCTGACGCCCGCAAGAAAAGAGCCCGGGGCGCGCACCACCGCCCTCCTCCACTAGAGAGCGCGCGCGGCGGAAGAGAGCGCGCAAAGAGAGCGCGGCGCCCCGGAAAGGAAGTTTCCGAACGCGCTCGCTTGGCGCGCGCCTCATCAATCTCCGCCCTCTTTCCCCGCCCCGCCCCGCCCCCGCCCCCCGCGTCAGTCGCCGACTAAAAAAGCGCCCGTTGGAACTTAATTTCTCCCTCGCCCGCCATAACTTACTCTTTTCTTACATAATTCGGGGCCTTTCTTTTTCGCGGAGCGATGAATTCATTAAAACAGGGCGTAAAAAGGTCCCGATTTGCGGAGAAGGGGTAGAGGCCGGGGGGGGGAGGGCTATCGGAGTAGGGGGCGGCGACTGTCGCTGCACAAAGAACGGAGAACCGCGGAGTCCGGACAAAATTGGAAGCTCGCTGTGCAATAATGTGATAAGCTCCGCAACACAAGCTTCTCCGACGGTGATGTTTAAAAGGCGAAAGAAGCTTGTGTATTTAAATGCTTCCTTTATGTGTTTGAGCGATCTGATTTAAGGATATCAATTCTACGATTTTCTAATTAATAGTTTAGAAATTCGTAATATAAAAAGCATGAAAAACGTTCTGAATGATTTCCAATAGTACTCTTAATAAATATCTCATTCAACCCTTTTTTCAACTCTTTGAGTTACCTTTTTTTAAGGAGTAAGGCGTCTTCTTCTCTTCTATGATTTTTTTTCCTTTCAGAGCGCTTTTGAAATGATTTATCTTAGAAAACGTGTGTTAGTTTACGAACATCTAAATATGATTCTACTGCAAATATTTGCTACGGAAATTTTTAAATTCCTCTTCGCTATATTTCCAATAACAGTATCTCATTATTTTCATTTAATTAGTATAGTTGTTTTATTCTGGAGTAGCGAATATATTACTAACAACATCAACAGTTACATTGTTCCTTCAAATCTCTTATTTAAGATTCCTTAACACTTTTCGCAGCTTCACAAATCAAAGCCTTCATTTCCGCACCGGCTTAATGTGAAATCCACAACAGAATGTATCCAGCAGATTTTCTGAAAAGCATCGCGTTAAATTGCGTATATAAAAGACTGTTTTCCGAGTGAGAGCGCGTCTCCCGAGCCCACTGTGCCGTGGGGGGGGAGGCGGAGGAAGAGGGGGAGCGGATGAGAAAGGGAGGGGGCGAGACGGAGGGAGGCGCCGCGCCGCGTGCGCAGCGGAGCGTTCCCTGGCGCTAAGTGTCCGTAATGGAGTCGACGGAGAGCGCTCCCGGCGTGAAAAAATAATAAGCGCGCGAAATATCACGCGCCCGGCAGCGCCAGCCCCGGCGCCGGCGCCGGCGACCGCCTTTCGCGTCCGCGCGCCGACGCGCCCGCTTCTTCCCTCATTTCCATTCCGCTCCGTAATCGCTCCGTTGTTCCGAGGGCGTTCTCTCTCCGGGTGCGATGTTCGTGAAGGTTAATTTACAGAAGGGCTACTCGTAGAGCAATGGGCTGCGTGTCTTTGCGCCTCTTGGTTGGTTGTTAGTGATTCCGGACCCGTCAACTGCTCTGGTCATTAGTCCCGTTAGTGTAGTGCATGTTTTTTTCTCGGGGGATGGCGGTGACCTTCCCCCGCTGGATGGCGAGATCCGGCGCCGACCTACCGTCGGTTAGTGGGGTTACCCCCTAACCAGAACTCTCCCACCAGCGGGGCACCGCACCAGCCAGAACAAGCTCTAAGTTCCCGACCGGTCTCCAGGAATATGTGGTAGTGTAGTGCATGTTAGTCTAAGTGTGCTTTTAAGGGGAAAGAATAGGACAAGGAAGAGAAAGGAAAAATCGCGCCCGGTACGCGGCCGTTTTGTTAGAGTACCGCTCCGGCATTCACTTGGTGTTCATCGGAGAAACCACGGAAAACTGCGGACCAGAGGAGCCGGCCTCTAGAATTCTCCTCCAGACAGTGACTGAATTGGACCTAGCTGAAAAGCTAGTGTCGAAAATCTTGCCGCAGTCGCGACGCGAACCTAGACCTCCCGGTCAGAGGCTTGCGCCTCTTGGTGCAGAGGTTCGAACCCCTCGTCTCCTCTTTTAGCTATGGCTCTACAGTCCATGTCGAACCGAGGCATGACGTGTGTGTACTCGCAGTGACGCCGGAAAATTGTAGGTTATGGGCATTGAGCCGGTTGTGGGCGATGGACTCGACTTGAATATTTCCAGGCTTGACAATGGTGTGACAATGGCATTGCTCGGAAAAACATGTAAAAGAACATCAGAGCTGACGGCCGCTTAAACTCTTTTCCAGACAGCGATTGAACTAGACTTAACAATGTAGCGAGTGTCGAAAATCCGCCGCCGTCGCAACGTGTACCCTAGGACCTCCGGGTCAGAGTCTCAGCAGATACACCGTCAATGCTGGCTCTGGGCTAACAGCCAGTTGGGGTAGGGGAAAATCCTATCGCCACCACAAAAGAATGGAAATGAGAACAAAGAAGGAAGCATAGCCTGCGAACTGTGGGCCGTCGTGTAAGATGCTGCTCCGGCATCCGTCTGGTAAAGAATGTAGGAAACCACGCAAATCGCCGATCAGAGAAGCTGGACTCGAGAACTTGCATCCGAGCAGAAGCATCGGCCGATCCAACTTTTTAGCTGGAGTCGACGACATACCGCCGTCATCATTCGAACATGGGAGATCCAGGTCTTCGAAATTTCAAATGCGATCTAGCCTAATGCATTGAGTATTGTCCTCATTAGTACAGCGTTTGAAAATGTATAATTCGTATTGAACATTGTGGGTTCACAGCACATTCCTCCTGTTTTTTTCAGCTCGCTTCATTTATTTCCGGTAATTTCAATTTTTATTTGTATTTTTAGTCTATATTGAAAGGGCATTCACGAGTTACTATACTACTTTCGATGAGGAAAGCTACAGCCCGGGCTTCGATTAAATTCATCGGGTACGATTTATCAGATAGCATTTTCTGGCATATGATAATTTTTTTTATTTTCCCATTCCATTATATTTCCCTAATGGTTTTGTTGGGAATGAAAAAAATTTCAGTTATAAATAAAATGTTCGGAAACAAAATTTTCAATGTATAAAAATAAAAATCGCCAGGAACAACTATCTTCTAATACAAGTGATATTACTTAATATTGGACCTTCTTATTAATTCCTTCACAGCGTTCTCAAAAGCCCTCCCTCTATTTATTTCAGTTTTCAAAGATTTTTCCATCTGTGAAACCGCAGTTAATTTCATGTAAATTCTGTCCCTTTCAATATGATGATAAAATATTTATCAAGTATTTCTTTTCTGGGCCTAATGCATCACTTGGCATTCTTTTCTGCTTTCTTCAAATGAAAAGTTGTTCGAAGAAATTTTCCCACAATTACTATAAACTTGTTTGCAAATCCTTGAGTGTGCCACTGAAAATGCTTTGAAGTGTCTTAGGTTTTATACAATTCATCACGTCTTATATTTAAACAATCAACATCCCCATTTGGTTTTCTAAATAAATATTCATGACTTCAGTTCAACACACAATTTCGTCTATTTCAAAGCCATCGTTTTATGCGTTTCACCTTTCGCAGACGAATCTAGAAAGAAACCAATTACGCTAACTTGATTAGACTTTAATTCAGACCTCATTCTCTATTGAATGAGGTAGAATACTTTTCAATTTCCTAGCAGGGGAGAAGTTTCCTGCGTAAGATTTTCTCATTTCCCACGGTGTAAAGCAATTTCTTGACTTTGCAAAATTCTTGCTATGGACGTAGAACAAGATCAAAAATTAATAAAAAGACAAAATCTGAGTTAATATACATCATAATGTATTTAAATCCATAAAACTGTTAACATATTCAATAATTGTTTGTAATGACACAACGTTATTCAGACCAATTATATGTGAAAATTGGCAAGTTCAAAAAATTAATGTGCGCTATCTGTACATTCAGTTCGTAAAACGGGTTGGCAAGAACAGTCCGGTATAAAAATTTCTTTTGAACGAGGTAGAATACATATAATACGTAACGTACTGAATCAGCAATAACTTTCGACTTGGTTGCATTTCGTTGAAATGGCGTGGTGTTCGCAGGTCACATGCGCCCAGCGGCGGGGCATGGAGGATGAGCGCGGGCGCGCCGCGGGCGGGCGTGGGGGCCGGGCCGCCCTCCGGTGGCCCGGCGGCCGCCTGCCTGCTGCCCGCCGCGCGCGCCATCTGCCCGTCCAAGTGCGCGTGCGACGACGAGGTGCTGCGCGCCACGTGCGAGAGCGCGGGCCTCGAGGTGGTGCCCATCCAGCTCAACCCCGAGGTGAGTCGCTGGCGAAGGCCTACCAATGCGTGCCCATCCAGCTCAACCCCGAGGTGAGTCGCTGGTGAAGGTCTAGCAATAGAGTGGCGTGCCCATCCAGCTCAACCCCAAGGTGAGTCGCTGGCGAAGGTCTACCAATGCGTGCGTGGCGTGCCCATCCAGCTCAACCCCGAGGTGAGTCGCTGGAGAAGGTCTATCAATAGAGTGGCGTGCCCATCCAGCTCAACCCGAGGTGAGTCGCTGGAGAAGGTCTAGCAATAGAGTGGCGTGCCCATCCAGCTCAACCCCGAGGTGAGCGCTGGCGAAGGCCTACCAATGCGTGCCCGTCCACTCAACCCGGTTCAAGGTTTGGCCCAGCAAAAATTGCGTGCCCATCCAGCTCAACCCAGAGGTGAGTGGCTGACGAAGATCTAGCAAAGGAGTTGCGTGCCCATCCAGCTGAACTCAGAGGTGAGTGGCTGGCGAAGATGAAGCAATGGACTTGCCAGCCCATCCAGCTCAACCCAAGATGAGTGCTAATTTAATGCGTGCCAATCCAACTGAACCCGGAGGTGAGTCTGACAAAGAATTCGCAAAGGATTCGCATGCCCATATAACTCAACCCTGAAGTGAGTGGCTGACGAAGGTTTAGCAATGGACTTGCTTGCCCATCCAGGTCACCCCGGAGATGAGTCTGACAAAGGATTGGCGATGGATTTGCGTGCATGTTTTCGTATGAGATTTGCAGCAGGAAGTACTAGCCAATGGACAATCTTTCCCATCCACATCAACCCGCAAGTGAGTCACTAACGGAGGTCTAGTATGTGGTCTTGCATACTCATCCAAGTCAACTTGAGGCAGAGTCGCTGGAGTAGGACAGAGAGTGAAGTCGTGTAGCTTCCCAATTGTGAGTTGCTGACTTAAAAAATTATTTATGTTCCCAACCAGATGTATCCGAAGTCGAGCTGCTATCGAAACATGACGATAGGAATTTAAATCCCATTTCACTCAACCCTGTTGACAAAAGAGATGAAAATGAACTGTATTTTTCAACCAGATCAACTCTGTAGTTATCCTCTGGTCAATAGCAAAGTTAAAGTTTTATTTTCTCCTCTAGCTCAGCTCAGAACTCAACTCTGAAAAAAAGCGGAAGAGTTCCGTTCTCAACCAGATCATCCCGGACGAGAATGGCTCGTGCAAAGCAAAGCTTATATATTGCAAGCAATTTATGTTCCCAATCAATATCAATTTCTTATGAAAGACACAATAAAACATTTGTGTTCATCCACCTCAACCAAGAGGTGTGTCTCTCGTCGAAGACAAGGTGAAGGATAGAGGTGGTCCACTCAGCTTAAACTCGAATGCATGTTACAGACTTAAGATACAACTTTAGGCTTTTCAGCCATTCATCTCAGTCTTTTGGCGTACAACTAAAGATATGGCAAAGCGATTTTTTGCTCGTCGTGATTGAAGAAAACATCTACAAAATTATTCAGAGAATAGTTCCTTCCCAAAAACAAGAGAATCGAATTATAGCACCTATCTACCTCAATCTGTTGATGAACCACTTTTTATAGGGATCAGGTGTTTCCAGAAGAGTAATATATTGACGCAATTGTTACATTTTACAGTGTTTGAAATTTGTATGTTCATTCTCATATAACATACAGTTCTTTCATAATTTCAAAACTGGACTTTATTGCCTTTATGAAACATTATTGACAAACGTGTCTTTTTGGCACCCCACGCAAATATCCAGAAGTTATTTCTGAACCAACTAATCCATATTTCTGCTTCCATGGAAAAGTCAGTCAGCGATTGTTTTACGGCACCTATTGCATATGTAAATTTATTTGAAAATGTAGATTTCGGAGTAAGCAATTAATCATACAAACAGCTTTTGTTTGATCGCAGCTTTTAAACGAGGAAAGCGAATGCGCAGATACATATTACTTGTGTATTTGTATTCAAAATACTGAATCAAACAGAAACTCCCAACAATATTGTTATTCGATGATCGTTAATCATTGCTAATTTTCTGACCAGTTCGGGATGTAGTACCTCCTGAGCATTGTTTTTAATGTTTATTTGAAATTTAAAATTATTTCATTTGAATGTGAGCTCTTTTGTAAACATATTCAATGGGTAATTTACTTTCCCATCTGTTTTGTACGTGGAAAAATATTCTTTAAATTTGTTGTTTTTTAAAAATGGCATGCGTGAAAATTGTAAATGACATGCTTTGGAAGGTATTCATGCTGACCATTACTTTTCAATTACACAATTTTCTAGCATTAAGTTATTGGTATTATTTGTTGGTAAAAGCCAACGACTTCACTTGAAATTAATTTACAGTGAAACGTATTGAAACTAAAATTTGGTACTGGTAGTTTTTGTCAAATCGATATTTTCAGTTATTGTTAAATGTAATGTGAGTTTCATGAAGATTTCCTAGTTTTATTGTTTGGTTTTATTTTTACAAAAAAGTTCCCAAATATAAGAATTGCGACTGTCTTTTCTTACTATTTTTAGTTTTTGAGTTGAGGTGACATGGTTCTGAGCACCCCCCCCCCGAATACTACACTACTTACGTAGTATGGGAGTAAGTAAAAAGTTCAATAGCCATTAAATCAAAACAAATTTCTTCAAAAGCCAGAATACCCATTCTAATTTATAGAGAAAAGAGATTGATTATAGAAAGATTGTTGCTGTTACGGAAACTACTGGTCTGATTAAAAAATAATTATGTAGTGAATAATATCTAAATCACGGATTCAAACATCTAAAAAGATCTTTTAGTGAAAGTTGGCTTATTGTATCATAAATAATCTTGTACGTAAGAACATTGGAAATTTTAATTTAAAAATTCAATTCAATAATTCTGGGATGATAATTTAAAAAATATCACCAATCAAAAAATATTGAAGAGATTGTGGGTCAACACATTTCCTATAAGAACAGTAAGTCCATTGTCCAGTACCTCCGTGCACTATCGTCCTTTGAAAAAATGAAAGTGGGTCCCAATCATCAAGAAGAAGAGGTCAGTAAATTAAATACTTCATTGAGATGCTTAATTTGCTTCTTGATTTTTATTCTGAATATTTATGTGAATTGAACAATTTCGTAATACAAAACTGAAAATTTAATTTAAATTGCAATTGTTCTAAACATTTTAATATCCCTTACATTTTCGTACAGTGAAACTGCAATTATCCGACCTCCAACCATCTGAATCTCCAATATTCGGGATCATTTCGAGGAAAAAGCAATTAGAGTGCCTGAAATTACTTTATAAAAACGAGTTGGTTTTGTTTCATATTTACTACACACCTCTGTCTGAGTTAACACACGTTATTGTAGTTTACACAAGGTGTTTATACAGTACAATGTTTATACAGTAAATTCAAATAGAGCTTTCTTTATGAAATGACATTTTTCATAATTGATCCAATTATCTGGATATGCGATTATCGGGATCGATTACGGTCCCAATTAATCCAGATAACTCAGTATCTACTGAATACTGAAAACAAACATTTCTATGCTGGTCGCGCGACATTTCTTGACGTCTCGCAGCGCGGGTTGCGGGAGAGGAGGCTCTTGCCTAGTCGGCTGTTGCCAACTGTAACATCATTAATACTATTCGCGCCTCTTTCGCTCTTAATTTAACAGGACATTGTAGACTATAAATTAGAACGAATAGTCAAATAATTAATAGCCATCACAAGTGAAAATAATGGATGAATGATAATTTGGCTTATCAATAATATTTTTATTAGTGTACGTACTTAATAATTGGAATCATCGCTTGGATTTCCAGTTGTATTTATTATGATGTCGTTCACAGCAAATTTCCATTATCCCTTCTTTTCTCTATTCTTCTAGTCTTTTTACGTGGTAAAAAATACCAAATAAAAACAAACAGCACAGTAAGGAACAAGGAAAATCCGAGGTCTGAATTAATTCTAAAGCAAAGGTAGGCAGCCCTCATAATCCTGCTGCGCCGTTCCGTGTGAGACCAAGGTTTTGACCAGTCCGTGCCGAGTCAAGCTGGGAGAGCTCTAGGGAGCTCAGACGTCAAGGAAAGTCGCGCACTTCGTGTATGCATCCAAGGGCCGCTTAACGCTGGCCCGTGCAGCGGCGCGGGGTGGTTGAAGGCGGTGACGCTAGAGCGCGTGGCGTGCGTGTGCGCAGGTGCGGTCCATCAGCCTGCGCGGCAACCGCATCGTGTCGCTGCACATGTCCTTCACCTTCTACATGAACCTGCGCTGGCTGGACGTCTCGCGCAACCGGGTCGCTTCGCTGGGCGCGCGCGTCTTCGAGTTCCAGGAGAAGCTGGTCCACCTCAACATCAGCGGCAACGAGGTGAGCGGTCGGCGAAGCAAAGACGGCGGTCCCATGAAGGAGGTCGTCTGCGTTGTGTAGATTTGTAAATTTCACGTCTCTAAGTAGCATGGCAGTTACTGGTATTGCTTCAATGAATGTGTGAAATATTGCTTGATTGATTGATTCATTAGATGAATGAACGGCTTGTTAATGAAAATTAAATTAAGCTTTAACTAATGTGTTTTTTTTCACCATTGAATACTTTCTCTGCGGCAGTTTTACATTAATAATATAATAGACTTACTAATAAATATTCCCCCTTATTATTATGTTATATCCTATTTAGTAAACAAGCATAAAATGAAAACACAAACATTACAAAGGATAAAAATGAAATTTGCGAACGTTTCTGCAATAATATTCAAAACGTTTTCAAAAAGTTACATTCTACAGACCAAATCGCTAGCATAGCAATAAGAACATTGCTTTTGTGGACTGATTTAATTCATCAGTAATTATAGAAATGATTCATATTCTGCATTCATTTGGACAATTTTGGGTAGTCGTTGGTATTAGCCATCAGTAAGAATAAACTTTAATGTTGCTCTGGTGAAGAAAAAAAACATAATTTCCGATCATGCTATTGACATCAGTTGTAATAGTAAATCAATTAGTTGCACCGAAGCTATCTACTTATATTTATTTCCAGCCCTAATTTCGAAGATCTGCAAATATATGCGTGCTTTTGGTGTTTTTCTTGACTCTTACAAGCTCTCTTGACTTATAGTTAGTATTTTTAACTAAAATCTATTCTAGTTATTCCACGATTGAGAGTAAATTCTTCCCATTAAAGTAATGAATGAAAGAAAATAAAAATATCAAAAATGCATTTTTTTAAACATATTTTATGAGAATTTAGGTTCTCAATAAGTACTACAGTGAAGTTTCTTTTTACCAAGCTTTTAAAGAAATTTTGTACATTGGGAGTTCCACAGGGAGGAAACGAGACTTTAAGGGTCTTGTTCGCATATAGAGCTCGTCCCGTGGAATGGATTTCAGCGGTGATTACCGATTCAATCGCAAACGATATCGTTCCTAGTGAGCTCGGCAATTCCCGCTGATGAATTGCGTCAGTCTGCTCGCCGAGCCGAGCCGCTCCACGCGGCTCAAGACCCGTTCGCCGAGACCCGGTCGCTCAGCCGCGATCGGTTGCACATCGGCCTCGCCGTCGTACTTTTTTTTCTCGCGATCCGCTCCATTAAAACTAAGTGGATTTACGGATAACGCGTTTGTTTTCAATCTTCCGAATAGCTAAAAGCTGTTTCGCCTTCGTGTTCACTTCGGCGAATCTCCTCTCCGTTTATTGAATCCTCCTGAGTGAAAGTTGTTGCCGACGGCCGGCTGGCAGCGGGGCTCGTGCCCCTAGTGGGTGCCCTTCTCCGTCCCCGCCCTTCAAAGGCTTCGGTCAACGGATGATGCTGGAAAAATAACGGACTAGTGGGTTCAGAGGAAAGCAGCGAGGTGGGGCACTTGCAGAAGAACATCAATTTTTTTGGGGTTAAATGGTATCTGCGTTTATCAAAAGAAAGCAATTTAGATGTTTATACATCAAATAATTTTCTTTTTAGTTTCGTATTCTAAATATGCCTTATTATAATTATTCTCTTATTGTAATTATAATATTAAGAAATGATTTTAAAAATTGAAAAACATCAAAGTTTAGAAAAGATATATAGATTCTATAATTTACAGAGAATCAGTTAGAATTCAAGATATAAACGACATAAGTTAGAATTTTAAATGGGAGCTCACGTGTCATTTCAAAAATTTAATATTTCCTCATTTTTCTTTACAGCACATTTAATTCAAAATATTTCACAATGACTTTTGTTTCTATTCAACATAGAGAATTCATTTTTTTCTAAAAAATAAACAAAATAACTAAAAGTAGTTTTGATTTCTTTCCTCATTACTATCAAACTAATGGTGCTACAAAATGGCATAGGCTTGTTTGTACTCCTGAGTTTCCGTACATCTTTAGTGAGAGCTAGCTTTCCGCTTTTGCCTCACCCTTTTTCCGGCTGTTACCTATCGGCGTCTAAAATGTATTTCACATTTTCTTCATTTTCTGGAGCTTCATTTTATGTGGTTTAGCAATTGCCTATTTAAATTAGAGAAAATAACTTGACTAATCACAAAGATTAGGAACAATTTAAAATTATAACCGCAAAGTATAGCTTCATCATTCTTAGTAAGCCGCTAATGTTGTTCACATACGTTTCTCAACTACTTATCCCTTAGCGGCTTCTCATTAGAAAACGCTGTGGTATATATGACAGGCAGATCAATATTTTCTTTTGCAACCAAAAACGCCACACCAACCCATTTCAGTTATAAAATGCTTCCAATTAATGCACTTGAAATTTAGTCACTTAGTAATTGCATACTTAATTCATTCTTCTAGAAGCTCTCTCCCTTATTTAGGTTCCTTTTCTAATTAAGTTACTATACTTCGTTGAATTCCATATGTAGAGCAAGCACAAAGTTTCAAATAATTTATATTTGGTTTGCGATTAAATGCTTCGTTGCCAGAATCCGATTCTTCAACGCTTCTACACTCCGTGAAAATCAGCAAGAGGGTTCTTGGAAACATTCGACGTTGCAGGAGTTTCTCTCAAAATTATATTGCATGATTAAACAAGGTAACCTTTGATTCAGCACTTCTCCTTTCTTAGAAATTGACTTCTAGTTCTGAGAATATTCGTACTTACCAATCATATCCTATGAAAGATTTATCAGTTTCTAGTTTCCGAGAAAGGTTCTAAATATAAGACTCAACCAAAATTTTCAAGTAAAAAATAACAAAATAATGAATTTATATCGTCTTTAGAATCTATTAATGGCATTGTGATAAGAAAAATTATTTTGATAATAAAATTCATTAATGGTTTTCAAAAAAATATGATTTATCTTTTTAATTTTTTACAGTAATGAATTAGAATTTACCCCGCGTTTACTATTAGAAAAAAGCGTATTTATCGCTTCGTTTTTTATATAAGAATGAATTTCATCAGACTAATCCGCGTGATATTGCAAATTTTTCATATACAAAATATCTTTGCTCCACAATTACTAAGACATTCATTAATTGATCCGGAATTGATTTTCACACTTTCTTATTTGTGCCTACCATTAATAATTTGATTTGCCTCTCCTGTTGTCTCTGCACTTGTTTGGAATTTATTGCCTTAAAATTGCCCTTCACTTTGGCGAGAATGTTTTTGTCTGCGAATGTGTCGAGATTAGTTATTTATGACAAGCCTTTCAGGCCTTTCGTTGCATCTTCGATGCCCGGAATGACAAAGTTCATGAATGTTCTGTCATCATATTGATCAGCAGTTGATTTTTTTTTCGGTACGTTAAAAAATGGAAGCACAGGCGAATGTGACTTGCCGATACACAAGTACAGCTTTTACAGCGAATCAGATGCATAAATACTCAAAATGTAGCTTTCCATTTGTAGTCTTAAATTCTCACGAATTCATGACATTTCATTTTAGATAAAATAAAACATTAACGGGAGATTTTCTTTAATATTTAACTTTCTTTAAAATTAAGCACGGTTTTTCGAGCGGCAATGTTTTTTTAATATATTGCATATTGACTGTTGCTTTTCGTGAAGGGAAAATATTTACGCAGGGCAATGAAAATTTGGTTAGTTCTTTTCTACTGTAATTTTACGGAAAATAGTAAGAGGGGCAGTCACGATTCACCCAAAAGTCTCTTTACTTTATCTAATTCTTGACATGTGTACGACATTGACTGAAAATATATCTTATTTCGCTTCCGTATGTGCTGCAAATGTGTCTATGATAATTCCAAGATATTAATTCTGGGAAATCAAATATTAAAATAATATTTCACAGTATTTAGTGCACATACAGTTAGTAAATACGGACAAAAAGTAAGTGAAGTAAAAATTAATATTTATGTGAGTTATATGAAGCTCTGAACGCATTCCGAGTGTGCGATGTTTTATTATCTGCAAAAATACCACTATTTTTACGAATTCCAACGGGACATTCCAGAAGTGATTTATTTCCAAAGTTAGAGCTTCCCTCCCAATTTAGTGAAGCTGTGATTTAACATACACCCCTGGCGGCAGTCCAAGAATCGATTGCAAGGACAGTGTTAAGCGATGGCAAATATTCAACGAATTTAATAGTGTATTTGGATCTATTTTGTAATTTATTCTGCAAATTTTACCTTCAACAATTGACAAAAGCACGAACAATATTTTAGAATTAAATTCAACAGAAAGAACAGGCAATTTGATTGCACAATATTGCGATACGTCCTTACCACAGATTATATTAACTCTATCTTTGTTTTATCGTCGGAATTACAATATAGAAAGAATATAGAAGTTATTAAATAGTACAAATAGTATTTTAAGCTTTAGAATCTGTTTAATCTGTAAATCTGTTTAAGGATGTGCCGCAAGGATAACATTTTAACCCTCAATTAACAGTTTTTTGTCGTGCTGTACAAAATTAAAGCAACGTGTAATATCCCTCCTTTGCTGAGTTAATGATTTTTCAGTATATTTATTTTAGTCTGGATGTCGTATCTCTTGTTAATGTGATGTAAGAAATGAATGAAAGTAATTTTTAAATCCATGAATAATACCGTTTCATATATCAATGTATGTTTCAATTAAACAACCTATGTAAATTACTAACCCCAAAACTACTACATACCAAATATTAAAATCAAATACAAACTAGATGCGCCGCTGAGCGTGAGAGTGAACATCACTGCGTGAGGTTTAGTGTGAACATAAGATTGAGCGTAAAACGAAGCGAAACAACATGGGCGTAAGGCTCAACTTGGCCGCGAAATGATGGTCAGACCGACCACCCGCACGCCTCCGCGAGGGAGAGAGAACGGGGAGGGGGAGAGGAGAACGACCTCCAGTGTGAATTCATGGCTGACCCTGAATTCACACTGGAGGCGAAGTTCAACATGCGCCGAAAGTTCATCGTGAATGTCAGTTCGTGAGAGTCTCAGTCTGCGAGGATGAGTGTATGAGAGAATGTAGGGTTGAGAGTAAAAATGAGACTGAGCAAGAGCTACCTTCGCGTAAGCTATAATAATAATAATAATAATAATAATAATAATAATAATAATAATCTTTTTAGCAGTTGATTTTAGCTTAAAGTCAACATTGCCAAGGTCTCTGGAGTGATTCTGACCGGAAGGTCCCGGAAGGACCGGAAGGCGAATTTTCGGCACTAGCTAAATACCTAGGTCTAATTCAACCGCTATCTAATTCTCCGCCTGTTCTTATCGGGAATTTTCCGTGGTTACTGCGATTACACCGGGCGAATTTCAGAGCAGAACCCGAACAAATGGGTCACGTGCGATCTTTCCTTTCTCATCCTTGCCCTATTCTCTCCCCTCACATCACGTATGTCAAACCTGGAAGAGCTATTTGCTCCCTGGGAAGTCTGTCGCTTCCACAAGCACAAGCAACTTCCCCTGACCCCACTTTCATTTTCCCTCCAAATCCATTAAGGGGAGTAAACGCGCAAGCTGAAGCGACGCAAGGCGGGGAATGATGGCATTATACGAAAATAAATTCGCCAGATTTGTTGCATCAAACAACTGAAATATATATTATGTTTATTTTCGTTACTACTTATTATTATTATTATTATTATTATTATTATTATTATTATTATTATTATTATTATTATTATTTCATGTTTCTTTTCTTTTTAAATTTTGTCTTATTAAAACATTTTTGCCAAGTGGTAGGAATATTTTTGAATAGCGAATTTTCACGTATTACTAAATCATTCAGTTATCTGTTGTATGTAGCAATAAGATGAAATAAATTAACAACTGCAAAAATTAACATTTCTCCCTTACGAAAGGACAGCTCTTTTAATAGGCAACAACCTGGGTCGGTTAAAGGTACAAACTGCCACGTAGGATATTCATGCCATTCTTACACTCTTAAATAAACATAACGAAATTATAAATTCGATTCAAATTGTTTAATTTTAATCTCAATTAACAATTTGAAATCAGGCCGACCTATTATTTTACTTTAATGGATAATTTATTTGTTTTAGTAGATAAACATAAATCAGTACAGATAAATGAATGTCAATAACTGTCAATCAATTTCTCAAAATAACTTTTATGGATCAGGTATCCAGTGGCGTACCGCCTCACCAGAGCAATTTACAAACCTTTCTTTCAAATTCGCGTCAATTGCTCTGATCCAGGTACCCGCGAACCTTCATAAGCTAGTTACTTTCTCCATGACGTGAACGTAACTGCCTTACACACTCGCACTTGCGTGTACTACATTAGCGTGTACACATGTCGAGAGGCGAGTTGGGAACTTAGAACTTAACCCAGCTGGGACGATATCTCGATGGAGGCGATGTTTGAAGGGAAGTAAGTCGAGTGTAGGTTGGCGCCGGATATCACTATCCACCGGGAGAGGAACTCTGGCACCTCATTACAATGAAGGGGTTAATGGCCATAGCAATTGCCGGCCGAAAACAACAATCAATGTCTTTATCGCCAATCAATGCCAAAAATGCTTTATAATGACGAGGTTAAGGCCAATAGACCTCCACTTCCGCCTCGCCACGTTTATAAATGTAAAATATGCCCTCCTTTTTCTTTAAATTTGTTCACAATGAGGCATTCCGGTATTTGAGAATTTCTGACATTTTACAAAACTAAAACTATTGACTTACCACGGCTGTCTTGTAAATAAGGAACATGGGGTCTCTTAATATCATATTAGTTTTAGAATCCAGAAAATTGACAATGAAAATACATTCATAACTTATGTTTCATAAGTTATGTGTAGCACGCTTCTACTAATACGATCGTTGCAATTTCGTAAGTAACGGGAAATGTCAGTTATCACTATCTCCACTCGAACGCCTCATTGTAATTAGGTAAATGTAAATATTTAAGTGGTTAGGCAGAAGAGCAGGCCTTACGGCCTGAGCCTCGCCAGGAATAAAGACATTATTATTATTATTATTATTATTATTATTATTATTATTATTATTATTATATAAATGAACACTTACAGTGTTTCACTCGCAAAGCCCTGGTGAGGAGAGGTGACGTGTGCGTGGGCGTGCGCAGGTGTCGACGCTGAGCAAGGACGCGTTCCGGGGGCTGCGCTCGCTGCGCGTGCTGGACCTGAGCGAGAACCTGCTGGAGGCGCTGCCGGCGGCGGCGCTGGTGGACCCCCCGGGGCGTCCAACCGCCTGCTCAGCGTGGCCGACCGCGCCTTCGAGCGCCTGGGGCAGCTGCGGGTGCTCCGCCTCGACGACAACCAGCTGCTCGAGGTGAGGCCACGCTTCCCTGGTCGACAGGTCCGCGCTCCCACGCCACCACGTCCCCACGCCACCACCATCCACGCCACCAACCTCTAAGCCACCACGCCACCTGCCTCCACGTCACCACCCTCCCGCCACCACCCTCCACGCCACCACCTCCACGCCACCACCCTCCACGCCACCACTTCCACGCCACCACCCTCCAAGCCACCACGCCTCCACGTCACCAAGCCTCCACGTCACCACGCCTCCACGTCACCACGCCTCCACGTCACCACGCATCCACGTCACCACGCCTCCACGTCACCACGCCTCCACGTCACCACGCCTCCACGTCACCACGCCTCCACGTCACCAGCCCATGTCATCACTCCATGCCTCCTCGCCTTCGCGCCTCCATCACACATCCCTGCCACCAAACCTCCATGCCAACAAGCCTCCACGTTGTTCATTATTCTATCATTCTTCTATTCATCTCGTTATTGTTGTCGCTCGATCCCTAGGAACTCCCGATCAGAGGCAATGAAATGGCATCAGTTCATGCGCTGAGCCACTTCAAGCGGTATAACGAACTCAAATTAAATAAATGTCTATAAAGAATAAAAGATACCTCTGTATTAAATTATGTCAATAAAATGTTAATTTTTATTTGTTAATTTCAGTTGAACCATTGTTCCATTTAATTTATGTCTTTTCCATAGTTTTGAAATTGCGCACTCTAGCTTTTAACATCTTGTAATGTTCAAGCATCAGGGAAAACTAGCATTTCGTCTCTACTGAAATATAAAAATGTGTATAAAATGTTATCACGAAGAGTGTACACTGAGCATATTTTATTGTTTACCTTTAGCAGAAAGGAAATATCACTTCTGGCGGTGGTTTCTGATACTAGCTTAATTTCTTCGGTCACTCAAATGGCACACTTATCAACACGCTATCCACATCTCCGCGAACCCCCAAAGCGGTTGTATAGTGCAGAGCCATGCACTCGGATGCAAATCCGCCCAGTCCTGCGTGCTCTCTCCCCATATGGAAGAAGTTTCAACAAAGCGAATGGAGCGTATCGCCATCACACATGTAAACCCAAGAGACCGCGATATATGCACGGCGCGATAACAGTTCCTAGAAAGTTCTCTGCACACTAACTAAATTCCATGAAATAGTGCAATTGGCGACCTTTTGCCAAACGTTGATTTAATCTTGGGTTAACAGTCTTGACCCCCACCCTTCATTGTAAATGGAATATTCGTGTAATTTTAACTGCAAATGCATGAAAGCATGTTTAAATAATCAACTTACTCTATAAATCAGTCATTTTTTTATTATATATATATATATATATATATATATATATATATATATATATATAGTGATATAATAAAGGGAGATAGGGGGAGGGGGGAGGAGAGAATTATCATTTATCCTGTAGAATAAAACATCGTTGCAGATGACACATCACATTCATATTTATATCATGCAGTTTCTTGTCATATCCGTGATTATTGGACCCAAAAGTGTAGAGATGTCCGTCGAACTACATACCACACGATCTTATTCATTACCTCTTTTATCTTGCGGTGCAATTTCCAGGGTAATCATCGTCCAATGATTCAAACTTACTTTCGCGTGTCAGTGATGAGGAAAGAATTAAAGCTATGTGGAAATGAAATAACGATGAAAGTTAATCACGATTCTATACCAATTATTTGATCGTCGTTATTGGAGCGATGGAAATGGTTTACGCGACGATGAGAAACGGAAGAAGTGTTAACGACGAGGGTTCGTTGACCGGATTTATTTATTTATTTATTTTTATTTTATTTTATTTTACGTCAAAAAACAGTTAAAAACTGCGTATGACGTGCTATGGGGAAAAGTGAATTGTGTGCACATTTTCAAAATTATCCGAACAATTATCCGAACTCCGCGGAGTTTTTAAATAGAAACTGTAAAATACACTTGCTACAAATATCAGAACTTCGCTCTGTTTTTAAATAGACACATGTATGATCTCATTCCTACAACTCTCCCAACCCCATACAGTTCTTAAATAGACACATGTATGATCTCATTCCTACAACTCTCCCAACCCCATACAGTTCTTAAATAGACACAATGCAATCACATTCCTACAGCTGTCCAAATCCTCACACTTCTCAAAAATAGACACAATGCAATCACATTCCTACAGCTCAACCATACATAATTTTTTTAAACCTTGTTCCTCAATTTTTAAATTTGTACAATCTTGTCCATTTCAGTCTTTTTAAATCGATACTGTACAATATTTTTCGTCCATGTGCTCTTATCGATTCTCTGTTCAAAATTGTTCTTTCAAGTGCTCTTAAATCGATCTGTACAATCGTGTTTCTCCAAACTTAAATCGACACTGTACAATCTTATTCCTCTAAGTGCACTTAAATCCAAACTCTGTAAAATCTTATTCCTCCAAAGGCTCTTAAAATACACTCTGTACAGTAGTGCTCTTAATCCGACCCCGTGTGCTATCGTTTCCCTCCAAGTGCTCTTGGATGGCTTAAGCGCGGTGGGCGGCGGTGCGCAGGTGCCGGCGGGGGCGCTGCGCCGGCTGCCGGCGCTCAAGCTGCTGGGGCTCAGCGACAACCTGCTGGAGGCGCTGGAGGAGGAGGCGCTGCCGGCGCTGCGCGACCTGCGCGCGCTGCACCTGCGCGGGAACGTCATCATGCGCGTGCACCGCGCGGCCTTCGACGGCCTCCCCGCGCTCCAGGTACGCTCCCCCCCCCCTGCCATGGCTTCGTTTAGAGCTTCTACTGAACCGATTGATGTATTTTTCCTTTTAAATGAAAGCATATGATCCGTAGATGTGTTATCAGATATTGTTTGTGTTGATTCACCAACATTTACGGTGTAAATTAATTAATTAAATCATTCTTTAATAGTACGCTTATCAATAGTCAATTGTTTTCTTGCAAAGGGTGGCAGTTTCAAAATCGATATACATGAGTCCATAGATGTGAGTTCATGCTGTTTGATGTTTTTGTTTTGATTGTTGATATTTATTTACAATTCGTCAAGGTTTTGTTTCAGTTTGGGCGTTGACGTATTTGCTTTTGTGGTGTATTTTGTAGAGAACATTCGGACAGTGGGTTTGGCTCGGTTGTACTGAAGTAGTGAAGTTGTTCACAGGTTATGTCGAATTCCGAATCGTTGTACACGCACCCCAAAAGACGCAAACGTACATTAACTGAACGCAGGGAAAGAGAAATTCAGCGTAGGTGTCGTGATAGTGAGGTTATTTCGTTTTCTGTTGGGTCATTGTCTATGAAATGTCAGTTTTGTTCTGCTTTGTACTTTCCATGTGAGAGAAATTCTGCAAACGATTTACTCTGTGTTGCTTAAATGGGAAAATAAGTATACCTTTAAGCAATATGCCAGAAGAAACCAAACAGTTGTTTATAGGAGATGATGACACATCAGAAAAACTTAAGAAATAATATCCTTCAGTATAATAGTGCTATATCTTTTGTGCCGATATTGCATTGCCACCTGATCATGGGCCATACGTGTTCACAATTTTGGGAACTCATCACAGAATATCTTCGTTAAACCCTGACGATCCAAAAAAATGCAATATATTGTGAACTTTAGTCTGGGTACAGTATTTTACATTTATCTCAGATCTCACCGTCAAATTTTGACGGGTTCTCACTAGTAATAATAAATATTTTTATTAATTATTGGAGTTGTGATTATAGGAATAACGATCTGATGAATCTCAATCATTTGGTAAAAAACTGAAACTCAACTGTGTCAACTGTGTCTACTATTTTTAATATTTGCCATCGCTGGTTAAATTTAAATTCGGCAACTTCGTCAAGACTCTACTTAATCGCATGAAAGTGAGAATTAGATTATATGATATCACACTCTAAAGACAAAATTCAGTAAGTGACATATATTATTATTTTGATAATTGAATAGAGTAATAAAAATTCTATGATGATTAGCAACATTTAGAAATATTGCATGACTCTTCAAAAGATAAATGTGAAATATTGATGAGAGCCTAATTCATACTGTAGGTAGAGATGTTACAAGTGACACAACAAAAATTCAAACCAACTTATGTAAATAGTGAAGAATCCATCTGCTTTAAACCTAAGGGTAGCACAGAAACAGAATATCTGAAAGTATCTCTTTCCTTGAGAGCAGATGCAACCCGCAGCGCCTGTGCAAGACACTGCTGCTCCAACCTCCAAAAAAACTGAGTTCAAATCCGGTCGCGGCATTGTAGATAATTTGTCACAAACGTGGTTATGAATATTTTTAGTATATATTGCTGTACAGCGCCTAAGACAACACATTGAAAAAGATTATTGAGACTTGCAATTTTGTGGACCCGGCTATAGTTCAGTTTTTTGACAATTGCGTAGCTAGACTGATACCCTGATTTATTTCACATCTAGATTTTATCTGTACATCTGTTCTTCCTGTATACACTTCATTAGACCTTAGCGATATTCTATATTACACAATTATTTATACTCCAAAGTATATACATTTTAGTTAATTTTCATATCCAAATCTCTTTGTAGACTTGGTGAAGAAAAGGAAATTTTAATGAAAAATAGGATGAATAATAAACATATCAATGCTATTAAATGTTTGTAATATTCCTATTTGAAATGACATTTTATTGTTTCTTAACGCGCGCAGTATTTAATTAGAAATTTGTTTTTAATTCTGTCCACATTGTGCATTTCTCAAATACGAAAATCCTTCTGGTACTCTACAAACCGTAGTACTGTGCACTGAAAAAAACGAACATCTTCTCTATATGCAGGGAGAGATACTTGGCAAATAAAGTGAAAGTTGAATACAAAAGTGCAGAATTTTCCGTAATTTTATTCACGGGTGCGCCGTGAGTCTTTATTCCCTCTTTTGCCAGAGAGCAAAAGGCACAGTTGCGGTGCCCGAAGTTGAACGCATCACTTTTTCAGAGGCACCGCACAGTAACTGCAAACAGAGAGAATAGGTAAACACGTCTGAGACTTGCTTCTAGTTCCCTGGGATCGCAATACGAACAAGCTTTCTCTTTGGCGGAGAAGAGAGGTGTTTTAAATATTTCTTCTCGACGATCGTTTTAATTTGATGGTGCTACACAAATGACTCCAGATTCATATCGTTTTTTAATAAATTAGAACACCCTTTGCTGCGCAATTCTGTTTGCTTTTTAACTAATTATAAATGAGAATAACATTGATATTGCTTCTTGTAATAATTTATAAAATTATTCTCATCTCACTCTCATAAATTTATTTCATTCTTCATAGATTCAGAAATTCCTGGAGTATTCGCATTTAATACGTGCCTACAATGCCTGCGATTTCTGAAATTGATGTATAATCATTTCCTGGTTTACTTCAAACAGTAACATTACATTAATGAACTCTTAATTTATTTCCACTTTTTACTGAAAATAGACTATAATAAAAAAGTGATGTGTAGCCAGTACCAGCATCAGTCGTTTTAAATAAGAACCATTAATCAAAAGTACACATTCAAATCAAAGCTAGCATATCCAAGACAATTCTAACGAAAAAGAAATTCTAATCCAATCTTTTTAAAATTAGTGCAGTAATACAAAGACGAAAATGTTAATTCAAAGACGTTTACACCAATTCCAAGAAAGTTAGTATTAAAGTAAATTCTAGTAATATTTAACGAGTACTAATTCAGAAAAATCATATCCAGTATGTAGGCGAAATGCAAATCTATTTCTAAAATCGGTTTGATTTACTTCTAAAATCGGCAGAACTCACAGTTATGTGATATTTAGAACGCTGCAGATTTCTAGTACGAAAGAGAAGAAGATTCACAAGTTCTTAGGGGTATTTTTTATTTCTATATGATTCATTGTTCTACCAAACAACAGTGCATGTATTTTAAGATTAAAGAGAGGTAAATTATAAGACCTTACAATTTTTAAAGTGTTTAATTAAAGAAAAATAACAATAAGATTGTAAATACATCATGTGTAATTTATATAAAGAAATATAAAATTAATTAAATGTTGATAAATTTTATGAAAAGGAATAATTAAAACTATGGCGCCTAACAACCACAGCGACAACAATCCCTCAACATGTGTGACATAATCTTACTAGAAGAAAGAGCTGTGTGTCGTTATACCAAGCATTGCAGACGCTGTACCTGTGCCAACCTGACAAAAACTCAAGTTGAAAGGCCGAAATATTAAGAGTAGGGTTTTCTCAAAAAAAGGCCCCTGCACCTTATCCCTTGTCTGTGAGGAGGAGGATTAGGAGCAGGAGCTGAGTGTCGAAAGGGTTGTTGCAGACACTGGACCTGTACGAACCTGAGAAAACGTTAGTGAAATTGAAATGCGGAAATTGAAATCCTACGGTCCTGTGTGCCTTGTCTGAGTGTGGAGGGCGCTGTTGCAGACGCTGGACCTGAGCGACAACAACCTGACGTCGGTGCCGACGGCGGCGCTGGCCAAGCTGGCGCGCCTGGCCGACCTGGACCTGAGCGGCAACGCGCTGCCGGCGCTGGAGCCCGTGGCCTTCCAGAGCCTGTTCGAGCTGCGGCGCCTGCGCCTGTCGCGCCTGCCGCGCCTGCGCCGCGTGGACGCGCGCGCGCTCGCCGACAACGTGCGCCTGGAGAGCGTGCAGCTGGACGACACGGGGCTCGACGCGCTGCCCGCGCGCCTCTTCCACGACCGGCGCGCGCTCGTCCACATCTCGGTACGCACTCCCACACCCCGGCCCGTGCCCGGCCCCACCCTCACCCGCCCCGCCCGCGCCCCCTCCCCGCCACCGCTCCCTCCCCGCCACCACTCCCTCCCCGCCACCGATCCCTCCCCGCCACCGATCCCTCCCCGCCACCGCCCCTTCCCCGCCACCGCCCCTTCCCCGCCACCGTTCCCTCCCCGCCACCGTTTTCTGTTCTTCGAATGGCCGTATTCTACCCAAGTCCATCAACTGAAACAATTTTTCTCGGGAATTTTCCTCGAGAAAGAGAGAAAGAAAGAATATTTTGGAAAATATAAATATTTCCCATTATCTTCGCTTCATTTTTTTCACCTTCTCGCCCTTTTATTATCTTCATTCGACGTTTTTCGTTATCTACCTAGTGCATTGCCCTTCTGGACATCACGCAGCCCGTCAGTGGTCCACGTGGCCAGTGCTGCGGCGATTTATTTGAGCAATGAACAGAAAAAAGTGTGCGTGACATATGGGGTAGACGTGCAATCTCCACATTTTCATGAGCTCTTAACTCTAAATGGTTTAATTTTAAATAAAAGTACCAACAAACAAGGTTAAAAAATTAGAAAATTGACATTTTTTCTCCCAAGTTATAAAAAAATGTTAGCATTAGGACACGAACTGCAGAATTGAGTTGTTTGTATTTATAAGAAAATAGCACCCGAAACCCCCGGCACTATTTCTATTACAACTATACTCCGATTCAAACATAGGGGCACTTCAAGGTCACTTGCTTGAACGAGGGGAATATTGTCATTCAATTGAGAGCTCCAATACCAAGAATTGAAGTCAGAATCAAGTCTCTCGATTGGATGACTCACTCTGTTTAAATCTGAGTTTGGCAACAGGCGAGCAGCACAAAACGTGCCCATGGAGGAGGTTGATGTGTGTGTGTGCAGGTGCGCGGCAACGGGTTCACGTCGCTGGACGCGTCGCAGTTCCCGCTGGACCAGCTGCGCTCGCTGGCGCTGGGCGACAACCCGCTGCACTGCAACTGCTCGCTGCTGTGGCTGTGGCTGCTGACGCGCCCCGGGGCCGACGCGCCCGAGGCCGCCGTGCGCTGCGACGCCTCCTCTCTCCTTCATCATCGTCGCCATCCCCCTTCAGCCCCGTCAGGCTTCCCTTCCTCCTTCCTCGCTTTCCATTGCGTTTCATTCTTGTCCCTCAGCTTGTCTCCACCATCTCTTCCTCCTTCCTCCTCTCCTCTAAATCATCGTATTCTATTTCTTCAGTTCCCTCGACTACGTCCCCATGTCAGAATCCCTCCACGTCGCCTTTATCTTCCCTTCCTCCTTCGTCACTTCCCATTGCTTTTCATTCTTCTCCCTCAGCTTCCTCAATTCCCTTCCTCCTTCCTCGCTTCCCATTGCTTTTCATCATACTCGCTCATCTTCGGTCCCCTCGTCAACGACTTCCAGCTTCACATCATCCATGGTAACTTCCTATGTCTTCTTCTTATTTCCAACCAAAACCCCCTTCTTTCTCCCACTTCTCCTTATCCCATGGCTTCATCATCACTGCATTCTCTTTCATTACCTTCATTTCACCTGTCAATGTCGCTATCGTGAGAAATTTCTCTCTCTACTATTCCTTCCCCCTTTCTCACTTTCTTTTTTCTTCTCCGTCTTTCTTTTCCTTCATCGACTTCTTCTATTCCTCATCGCTCTCTTCCCATCCTTCGACTTCATTGCTATCGTTAGTTTCCGTCAATATCTCTTTCGTTGTTTCTTCCTCCCTTCCTCATCATTTATTTCCATAGCGTCTTAACAAGCTTCATTTCCTGCCATTATGATTCCCCATCCTTGTTTCGATTGTAGTACCATCCCCCTTTTGTCACTTCCCAAGCTCATTCAGCATCACCTTCCATCATCTTCAATTCCCACGTCATTTCATCTCTGTAAGCCCCCATCGAATGGTTATGAATTTCACTTTCCAAAGCCTTTTAGTGCTTAACTTCCTTTGTTCTTTTGTCACTATCCTGAGACATCTGCTTCTCTACCATCCATTTATTAGTTGCCCAATCCTCAATTCCTTATCATGCCCATTTTTTTAATTATTTTTAAGTTTCCTTTTTTTTTTTAAAATTGAAAATATAACATTGCAAATATGTAATATTTAATAAATTTTTTTAAATTTTTAAAATTTAAAATATTTAAAAATATGGGTAATTTTGAAAATTTTGAAAATTTCAGATTTTTTTTTTTTTATTTTTTTTCGAATTTTTAGCATATTTCAGTAGTTTTCGGGTTTCATTGCAACAATTGGAAAGCAGTTTGAAATTCTCCGAAGAACGTATCATTGTTGGGTGTTTTAAGTTTAGAATGGTCGAAAATGTGTTGATGCATTAGGTATAAATAACGTTTTCGCGCCTAATGCGATACCATTGGATATAAGTTTTACAAGTGATGGCTGAAATGTGTTAATATAGACAGAAATTGCTGTATTATAATTTTACGTAGCCGTACAGTGTGCGAGAAAGTACGTTCTATTGAATTCCGCAATTTTTGCCGCCTCATCCTCGACTTGTCTTCTGATTTCATCATCGTTCTTGCAATCAGCAGTGCGTCTTCCTCATCGACATCATCTTCCCAATTCATTCACATATCTTCAGATAACCCGAGTAACTACGATATTGTTTCGTTATTGTCCTTGTTATTATATATTATTTCGTTATTGTCCTCAATCTATTTCATATTCATCTCTCCCTTTCTAGACTTCATCATCGTCGAGAATAAGGCCAAGTGTATAACCGCGAAGTCTGAATACAAAACTATGGTCAAAATTTTAAAAGCATGGAGCAAACCGTTCGTTTTTGCGATCTTGTACCACGGTTCCGACAATTGTAGGTTGCAACGGTCGCCTCTGATTGTCTCTGTGAGATTCGAATGCGCCGGAGGGCACGTGCGTGTCCATCGCAAATGTTCGGTTGGGTGGACGCGCGCGCGATGTGCAAATTGCACACCAGCGCGACCCGCACCACGACACGCAAAACATCGCTGTGGCAGCGATGTTTGAAAACAATGCTCGTTGGCCATTTTCGCATGAGTTAACAAATTCCATCGGAAACGAACTTACCCTACACTAAAATCGAAATGTTCTCAATGACAACAATTTCACATTCCCACATTTGATCGTCTCGACCAGTACCGGTTTAAATAAATTACTACTTTGGTATAAAAATTAAAACGCGAAAATTGCTACAGATATAAAGCTCAGTTTAATAAGTTAGATATAAAATAAAAAGCATTTCCCATACTGTATTTCTTTGATCTTTAGTTGTATTTTCTTGTAGATTAAAATGACTTCATTCAAACAATGATAATAGACAGTATCAAAAACGCCAGTATTTATTTTCTAATACACAATTGTAATTTATATTTTGTATTACGGTAAAATATTACGTGTTCATCTGGTTAATATTCGTCTGAGTTATCGAAATCCAATACGATCGGATATGTTCTCCTTTTGATACACTGAGAAAATGGTCACTAGCTTTTGTTCTGGAAACTAAATGTTTTAAACATCAGACAGTAAAATTTTCAATAAATGAAAAGTGTTCTACTTTGCAAATTTCCCTGGTAACAAGTTATTTGATATTTTGAGAATGCCACATCGATAAAGGAATACTTACATTATATTAATATAATAGTATGTGATGTTCTTCCCTGTTTATTGAGGCTTGTTTCGTAATTCTAAGATCGCAAAATGTTACATCCCCCACCCCCGAGCCGAGGCATTCTCGAGTCGCCGCTGTCCCCACCGAAATGCCCCACGCCGCCACCGCGTGTGTTCACACGTGTCCCCGTTCGGCTTCCGTGGCGGGGCGCGGGGCGCACCTGTTGGAGCCATTGTGGCGGCCAGCGGCGCGGCGAGCGGGGGCCTTGGGCCGCGCCCCTGCGCCACTTCCGGTGCGAGGGGGCGGGGCGGCCAATTAGTCACGGCAGCTGCGCAGCGCGATGCGACGCGACGCGACGCGTACACGGACGCCGCCGCCGGCACGCGGGTGAAAGGCGGTTGCCGTGCACCGGCGCGGCGGTGGGGGCGGGGGCGGGGGTGGGGCCGGAGGGCGATCGCGCGAAAGCTCTGCGCGGGCGGTGTTGCCGAACCGGAGGCTCATTCGCATGCGTTTGAAGGCGGCTCCTCACATTCGGAGTTCGGCCAGCAGCGAGCAACTCTGCTCGTCCAATCCCAAGCAACGGATGTCCTTTGCCTCCTTAATATGACCAAATGACAGGCACGCGGTGGGTAGGGCTTGCACCGAATGTTCGTCGCTCCGCAAATAGCAAGCCACTCATCCACATTACTGGAGATTCGGCGAGCAGACGCTCGCTACTTGCCGAATACCGAATGTGTGGAGCCTCGTTAATCGGTCAGTCGCCGCGGCGTCTGGAGACAGTCAACTGCGCAGTCCAAGAACAGATTCCTGATTTACGACGATTTGGGACTGTTCATTTTACTTAATTGATGGCCTAAAACTTTCAGGAAGTTTAGCTTAACAGTCAAACGAGAGAACCCCTATTTAGCGCAATGATGAAGTGGACATGATGCCCATGTCCCCCTCCAAAGTCAGCAGTTATTAGCCATTTTAATCAACGGGTTGAAAACAATTAGCACGTATTCATCGCACCACATTACAGTCTAAGGAGTATTTCCACTGTGATTTTTCCCACATTTTGCAATTACAAAACTTTGTTTAAAAATATTTCAAAGATACTCTAACTGAAATATTCTCCAATCTGCCCCTTTTCAAACGTAAACTTCAACAATCGACAAGACTACCAACACACTAAAAGAAACAGTCCCAAATCGTCCTAAGTATGGTCCATGTATGTTCGGAATTGCCAAGTATGCCAATAACGCTGCCAACTGAAGTCTCTCTCTTTCTCTCTCTCTTTCTCTCTCTCTCTCTTTCTCTTTCTCTCTCTCTCTCTCTCTCTCTCTTTCTCTTTCTCTTTCTCTTTCTCTTTCTCTTTCTCTTTCTCTTTCTCTTTCTCTTTCTCTTTCTCTTTCTCTTTCTCTTTCTCTTTCTCTTTCTCTTTCTCTTTCTTTCTCTTTCTCTTTCTTTCTCTTTCTCTTTCTTTCTCTTTTCTCTCTCTCTCTCTCCTTTCTCTTTCTCTTTCTCTTTCTCTTTCTCTTTCTCTTTCTCTTTCTCTTTCTCTTTCTCTTTCTCTTTCTCTTTCTCTTTCTCTCTCTCTCTCTCTCGGCTGCGCATCTCAAAACATCGTAACGCTCTTTAAAAGGTTTTAATGGACGGAAGGATTAGTGGTGACGTGCTTTTTGGTCTCTTACTTCACTTCTTTTGACTGCCTTCTAGCTGAGAGCAAAAATAATGTTTTATAAATAGTTTGGATATGAAACACAATCCACGTCAACATACGTTACATGTTACATTTTTTCATCATTCGGGTAAATTCATTTTATATACAAAGTTTCTCATTAATTGTGTGAAAACTCGTTTATAATTTTTAAAAAAATCATAATAAGACTCGCTATTCCGTCTAATTTTACTTTATTATTTAACAATGAAGGAATTTTTTGCCATCTTCGGCCGCATGAGTTACTATTTCACAATTTATTATTGCTGCCTTTAAGTTTCAGAGTATAAATTGCTCATAGGTCAAAGAAAACTTTATAATACGTAGATTGACAGACTGGCCCATACGGGATTTCCAGTTGTGAAATTTACATAAGGTTCTCTTATCAGTTTTGAACCACTTGAACAAAAACACATTAATCGACTCGAAATAGTATACTTTGCTTTTTTTCAATTTCACATTATACCCAATATTGCGGCTCCACTGTTAACACTACTAATAAATACAAATAAATATAAAATACAATATAATCAAGTTTTTCAATCTGCATTTAAGACACATTCACACAATTCACCATTCACCCGTTATCTATCACTTTACCTTGCACCCCCCTCATCTTCTATTCTCTCTTATTTGAATACTACTTACATATCATTTATTTATTCATTTATTTTACGTCAAAAAAAAAACAGTTGAAACTGCGTATAACGTGCTACGGGGAGAAGTGAATTCTGGGCACATTTTCAAAATTCTGTGATCCCTACACTAAGTCATATACTACTTAAATTTTGAATTTTGAAAGGGAGAAAAAAAACAAAAACTCCCATGTAGTAAAATCTATTTTCAAGGATAAATAAGCAATAAATTTTGAATTTTGAAGGGAGAAAAAAAACTCCCATGTAATAAAATCTATTTTCAAGGATAAATAAGCAATAAATTTTGGGTTCTTATCTTTTTTTTATTTATTTATTTTACGTCAAAAAAACAGTTAAAAACTGCGTATGACGTGCTATGGGGAAAAGTGAATTGTGTGCACATTTTCAAAATTCTGTGATCCCTACACTAAGTCATATACTACTTAAATTTTGAATTTTGAAAGGGGAGAAAAAAAACTCCCATGTAGTAAAATCTATTTTCAAGGATGTATAAAATCTATTTTCAAGGATAAATAAGCAATAAATTTTGGCTCTTATTACTTCCTGCCGTGACAACATGGAAACGATAATTTGAATAATTGTATTTCCCACTGAATTCTAGAAGACGTGCACAGAAAATGAAGTTACATTTATGTCCAGAAGCAAAACAAGGGGCCATCTCAGCATTTGCTCAATGGATCAGGGAAACTGGACGAAAAACCTGATCGAGATGGGGGTCATTGACCCGGAAGCTGTAGTACAATTGATCCATGATGTCCTTCGTCAAGGAATAATACTTTCTGCCGCAACAACATGGAAACAGTAATTTGAATAACTATATTTCCCAATGAATTCTAGAAGACGTGCACAGATAATGAAGTTACATCTGAAGTTACATTTTTTAATAATGAAGTTACATACATTTAAATTTCACACAACTTCGTCATGAACGTGTGTGCACTTTCCTTTGGTTCCTTTGGTTCCACTGCGCTCTTGGCCGACGAAATATTTGTTAAGCTCCGTTCCAGATCCATAAGCTCCACGCCATTTTATCTACCTCAACCGAGTTCCAAGTTAAATTTTATGTTCGATGTTTCGCAACTACCTTCTTTAAAAATTCATTCCCTATATTAATGATTGTTCGCATGTTTTTATACACCTTCAGTTACCCTTTTCACTAATTCAACAACTCAAACACGAATTATTCCCACGACAAAATGCGATATCAATTCACGTCCGATACATACCATGGTCGAGCACCTTCTCCTCTTGCAAATCATATTACCCGCCTTTAAATTGTCTCTTCATGACCTAAAGTTCGTCAATCATGTCTCTCTTTTGCTAACTGCTGCGCAGTATGTTTATTTATCATTTCCCTTGGCTCTCACTCAGCGTACTTGTATTGTATTTTCTTTAATAATCTGCCTTTTTTCTATTTATCATTGCATATTCCTAAGCACGAAAATTACTCACGTATCCCAATAAAAATTTTATACACTTCATTTTTCACGTAAAAACGTCAGTTCGTTCCTATTTTGTCCCCTTTTATTTATATTTTGTTGCTCGTGTCCATATAAAACTTCGCTTATTCCTTTTCACGTAATAATTTTCCCAAATGTTTCATTCCCTGTAATTCTATTTACTTTTCTCATGGTACCAACACAGGCCAGAATAAACCATCACAATACACATACTTATATTGAGGCTATACGAGTATCCTAGTTTGCCTTGTAGGTATACTTGGCTATGCACGAGTACATAATAGCCCAAAACGAGCTTCGTAAAAATATTTTATTTTGACTAGTGTAGTACGAAATTGTTCAAGGAATGTCATAATTGCTTTCTGATAACCATTTTCGAAGTGTTAGAGAATTTGTAAGAAGTGAAAGAATATGTGCCTCCTAGATACACCGCGACTATTCAACTTGCTTCAGATCCGCGCGAACTGCACGGTTCAAATACCTGTTTTACGGTATCCTGCGTAATAGAGAACTGTAAGGCAGTTGTGAGGGTCGGGAGTTCCAGTGTCATTCCTGGAACAAGAACGTTTAATTGTTATGGCGCAGTGAGGCCGCGAAAATCCGACAATCGCCGTGTATCCCGTCTTTTGATTGATTGATTTTTTCGTGTTTGTGGGCGCGTCAACTGCTTTGGTCATTAGTCCCGTTAGTGTAGTGCATGTTTTTTTCTTGGGAGATGGCGGTGTCTTCCCCCGCTGGATGGCGAGATCCGGCGCTGACCACCGTCGGTTAGTGGGGTTTCCCCCTAACCAGGACTCTCCCACCAGCAGGGCACCGCCCCGGTCGGGACAAGCTCTAAGCTCGGTCTCCCGGAATATGTGGTAGTGTAGTGCATGTTAGTGTTAGTGTAAGTGTGTGTGTGTGTGTAAGGAGATGAGGATAGGACAAGGAAGAGGAAGGAAAGATCGCGCGCGGTCCGTGGCCCGTTTGGTAGGATACTGCTCCGGCATTCGCATGGTGTTGATCGGAGAAACCACGGAAAACTACCGATCAGAGCAGCCGGCCGCTAGAATTCCCCTCCAGACAGCGACTGAATTCGACCTAGCTGAAAAGCTAGTGTCGAAAATCCTGCCGCCGTCAGGACTCGAACCTAGGACCACCGGTCAGAGGCTCTGCAGTGACATCAGTTGATGCACTGAGCTACCGCTTCCGGTATCGCGTCTTAATCCTCTCCCTTGCGTGCCTGGTCAGCTAGGTTGGCTTGGTAGCTTGATGCACTCACGTTCATGAACACCTACGTTACATTCAGGCTGTGACTTCGAATCCCGCATCAGGCACGAACGTTATGTGTTGTGGCGTCTTCTGCAAACGTACCATACACATGTATCACCATTGAATGCAATACCTTCCTTTAATTCCCAGAGAAATATATGGCTTGTGATCCACAATTGTATTCCAAACTCACAGAACTTTAATCCCATTTCTGAAAAGACTATAGTACGTATTGGACTTAAAAATGCTCAAAACATACATGTATTTTATATAATGTTTAGAACAACAAGTAAAGATATTTGCTTTATCGAAAGTATACTGTTCATCATAAAAATATTTATTTTAGATGATTTTTTAAAAATTATGTGGCACTACTAGAATTTCTATTTAACTTGCAACGCTTGAAGTCAGCAAACCCCCAATATCCAAAATCTAGTGATGAGCATTCTGCGTAGTCGCTCTAACAGCATGAAATCCTCTTGCAATGATCGAGCAATTTACAAGCTTTGAGTACTACTGAATAATCTATATCCTACGAAACAGTTCATCAACATCACAGCAACTTTGTTTTGTTTCACATTTGATTAGTCATGAGCGTTTGTTTAATGAGCAGTTAATCCGCGCGGTGCGTTTCCTCTCGGGAGGCCGTTTGTCGCTTTGAAGTGCTCGCTCCAAAGGCCTAACTCCCAAGGCGTCCGCCGCGGCACTGCTACGCCTGATTAGCCGGGCTCAGGCGGCCGGACGCGCTGCACTCGGAAGTTGGCGCAGCGAGTTACCGCCCGCCACTGAGAAGGCCTCTCAAGTGTTGGCCAGATCAGCTGTTTGTGGAACCAACGCAGGCCAATGGTTCACACAAAACTTTATTATCCTGCTGTGTGCGTAGAATATTCGACACGACCGACAGAACCAGAAGAGATGAATGTAACAGACAAGTAGACGTATTAGTTCCCTATTAAAATATGGAAACGAAAGATATTTTAGTCAATTGAAATATTATTCCTATGTGGCATATCCATAATCAATGGATATAACAATGAACAATATCCTTAATGATGAGAAACTCTTATTTATTGATGAGCAAAATTCCCCATGCTGTTATCGCGGGTTACGTCACTATTGAAATGTAAATATCGCTGATGCTAGCAACACCTCCGTGTGGAGATTAAAAGACAGCCTGCTTCACTTCTGCGGCCGGCGTGGTCAGCGGCACACTTATCCGTGCTTTCGTGAGTTTGAACTGTCCAATAGAATTCCGCGCGCATGCCATTCAAAACGGCGCTAAAGTTTCTATTGAAACCAACGTACTTGTAGTACATGATAAGAAAAATTAATTTTAAATATAATTCTTAAATAAATAATTGGTTAAGTGCCACTGTACCTTCTTCCTCTGAATAGGCGCACCTGCATACCTGCTCTCTGTTTCTCCCTATTCTCAGATGTTCTTTCCGTGAGGTCCTAACGTCTTCTCTCTATTCAGCATTTGGTTCGTTCTTCACCCTCTATGTCTTTTCCTTGCCCCTCATTTTTCTAAAACATTTTCAAAACTTACTTCGTCCTACGCGGGGTTAGGGAGGGGATTCAGAAGCCCAGCGATGATTGTTTTGTTTAGGCTTAAGTGTTTTAGGAAGCTGAAAAACATTTATATTGGCTGGGATGTGCTTTTTATTTAAAATATTATGCTAACTTTTACGTCTTTGTTAAAATTTGAGTTATTGCAGTGTTTTTGGTTGTGGTAAAAAAATTACTCGAAACAGAAAATTGGAAACACTTTTTAGAATATTTGCAATATTTTAAGTCATTGTGAATTATATTTTATTACATTGTTGTCTTATAAAGATACCGACTGCACTTGACATGGAAATGTAGTAGGATTTGTCATTTCTATGAAATCAAAATGTTATTGCAGAAAGTTACCTTTCAATGGTAGAAGTGGAATATTCCCGAGTCATCAATATATATATATATATATATATATATATATATATATATATATATATTGATGACTCAGTTTACTAATTGAGGAAAATTGTCTAATTCTTCAATAGATTCAAAATGTAAGGGGACTCTGGAGACCCTCCTACTTGATAATGCTCGGGGTTATTGAGACGTTAGTGCAGTTGGGGCTAAAGAGTGCACGTGTGCCGAGTGACAAATTTGGGCGTTGGCGCAGGTGGTGCTGGCGCTGTTCGCCGGCACGTGCGGGCTGCTGCTGCTGGTGGGCTCGGGCCGCTGGTGCCGGCGCCCAGGCGAGGACGAGGCCGAGGCGTCGGCAGGGCGCGCCCGCGCCGCCGCCCCACCACCCCCGCCCGTCACCTTCCTGCCCCCCGCACCCCGCTTCCCGCCCGCGCGGGGCCCCCCTGCAAGGAGACGCCCGCCGACGCCGCCGCCGCCAACGTCGACCCGCCGCCCTACCACCTCAACGGCGCCGCGACGCGCAAGCCCCACATCGTGTACGTGTAGCGCCACCACCACCGCCGCCGCCGCCCCGCCCCCGCCCCCCCGGCCCCCGCCGCCGCCGCCGTCGCCACCGCCTCGCCCCGGCCCCCAACGGGTGATTCCTTCCACTCATCCACGTCTAAAGGAAAATGGTTCTGAGTTACGCCCAGTCAGTGTTGCCAAAGCCAACCACGAGGCAGCGTGCTTGTGCACCCAATGGATGGTTTCCCCAACGTATTATCTTACAAAGGAAAAATGCGGAAAAAGGGGCTTGAAGGCACGCCAGTTTCAAGTCGACAAGCCCATGCTGGAGGCAATGTGCTGCTGCACCCAATGGACGATGTCCCCACCGTTTTCATATCTTAAGAAAATATTTAGTAATTCTGAGTTTCGTGAAGCGCCAAGTTGATGTTGTCTAAGCCGAGCAGGAGGTGATGAGCCACCTCTGCCACATACTGCTTTTGCTGATGAATAATTTCGAACCAACATTCACATCTATTCTCTTTGTGAAGTGAGAAGCAACGCAGTAGGTTCATGGTGTTTTGAGATCATTTTTAGGAAGGAGGAACACGCAGTTAGCGAAATAGTTGGAGGTGAGAGAAAGGAGATTTGAGTGATGGAAGAGAGGATGTATCCGCCAGTCGGCCTGAATACTTGAGGAACGTGAGCAATCCTGCGTCAGGCAACACTCTCATTAAGTTTATCCCAACCTCGGGTTCTGATTACACGTTTCAGCGAATTCTGTTTCGCAATATAAACTCTCGGTAACAGATCCTATGGATTGTCTAAACACCAATCACCATGCCACTATTTTAATCCGTATATTCCGTATAACTGAACAAGACAGATCAGAGTTTTCTAAAAATGATCAGAGGAATGCCTTCCACCACATTTTAGCTTCGCCAACATTTCTTCAGGAGCAACCTGTACATAAAGTTCTAAATATCCAAATAATGCATAGTTTTGGGAGGCTGAAAAATGAGCTGTCGTACTGTTTTCTATGGGCAGGAAGCTTCCTTTATTTCGATGGGTCTCGAGCAGGTCGGCTTCCAGAATGTGGGTCCAAATCGAGAAATAACTATATTGCTGATGTGAAATAGTTTACCCATAATTCATTATATGTATAGCATATACTCGAGAATCGTTTTCGTGTCCGCGGTTGAAATGTAATATCAATAACATATACTGATACAGAATAATGGTGTGGAAAATAGGAACTCCATTTCCTCCAGTAGATTCCTGACTTCACGAAGAGTTCCCCAGCCGAGAGGCTGCTGTCTCGAGCCGGAGAAAGAAGTATTGGGGACAGGAGCGACTACAGAAAACGCGAGGCGGCGGGGCGACGGCTGGCGAGCGGGAGGGTGGGCGAGGAGGGCGGGGCGGTGGGCGGCAGCCGTGGGCGATGCGGGGCGCGCGGGGCGGGCGGGCCGGCCGGGACACCGCACCATCCTCGCCCGCAACCCCGTCCCCGCCACACTCCTTCCCGTGACGTGGCCGAGCGCCTTATATTCTAAATGGGCTGGCGAGAGAGGAACCGCCCCCTCTGCAAGTCCCTTCCCCTCTCCCTGGTGGCGGGGTCCCGAGCCGCGCGCTGTAGGCGGCGGTGTGCAAGACTGACCGACGGCGCCCACCCCCAAAAAGATTGGCCGCAAGCAAGTAGGCCTCATGTTTGTACCAGACAAGTAATAATTTATAATATAAGGATCATATTGGTGATGCAATTGTATTGGAATATTTTTACCATGGAATATTTTTGTGTTACCATATTACTTAGCAATAATACTTGTATAGCGTAGTTAGGGCGGGGTTCGGAGTCTTGACAGGAGAAGGCGAGAGGACCCGTTCCTGGTAGCCCACTCCGCCTGACCCGTTCACCCCGCCCGTGGCCAGCGGGCCGTGGTTCGTAAGCAATTGCAATTGAATTTGTATTCCTTTGACTGTGCGTTGTTATGTTAACATTGTAACTATACTCTCTTTATAAATAACCCATAAGATATATAAGAGAAAGTTGTCATTTTATCCCAATTTATTTTTTGCCTTATGAGAAAATATTCCTCTTTTGAGCTAATATTATGACAATACACTAGAAATACATAACATTATACTTTCCAGTAAACCTACATTTGAGAAGAGCTAGTTAAAAGTTTCTAAAAATGACTTGGCTGCGACAAATACCAAGACAGATCATCTAGCATCAATTGTGTGTATTCCCTAAGAGTTTCTGTGACCAAATACTGATATGTGAAAGCATATGGTTTAATAGTATGCTCTAAAAATGCATAAAGTGATTCTAGTGTTCCAAATAAATTTGTAAATGTTGCTTGAACTTCATTGGCACTTGCGACATGATATGTATCGCGCTGAAATTTGTATTACACATACATATTACACAATCTTTTTTCACAAAATCAAAAGTTTGTTCATATTATTGGTAAACTATTCCTACATTTTCATTATTGGTTCTACACTAAATATTGTGGTAGGTGTTTTTTCATAGGTTCTATGATGAACTTCATCAAAGACAACTTTCAATACATGAACTTTACAGGATATTTTGTTGGAAAGAAGACCTGCGTTTGCTGAAACTCTCTTCAATTCTTGAATGTTTCCATTCTTTAAATCTTCCACGAATAATTAATCAGGTAAGTCCATCATATTTTTTATATTCAAATGAATTATTTAGTAATAACAAGCTACATTAAGTAACTTTCACATATGTGGTGAGTCGTCTGGACAGATTAATTTATTAAGATGTTGTCGTTTCCTTGCATTAACATCTGAATGATGTGGAATTTGTAGAAACTGACTTTCACTTAAAAACTCATGTAATAATACATTAATTATTTACATGTGCAGGAGAAACCCATACAAAGTAATGACCGGGGAATATGAATATAGGCAAGGTCATCGACAAATATTAAATACAAATTGAGTGCGTTAAAATCAGAAAACAACTCTAATAACGTGCATTCTACAAATTCATATTATCACGTATTAGTTAGTATTATCTATGTGACCGAAGATAATTCACTGTAGTTATCAATGTCTTACTGGTCTTACATGCTTCCACGATGTAAATGTGCGCGAATGAGTGAAGAGGAAAACTTGCCTCAGGTTGTTGCACGTCTCAAACACAATATCCCTTCCCTAAAAAATACAAGGCACGTTGTTTTACTTCCACATCACGCAAACAAGACAACTTCCATCATTTGCGTATCTGGGTGCGTGTAGCTCTTGAAAACACAATTACCTTAAGCAAATTCCACCAATGTATCGTCCGTTCCATGGGTGAAACGTAGAATAGAACACAGCCAGAATGCAAATATAGTGGACTGCGAAAGGCTGGATGTGAGAAAATGGTAGGCTGAAGACAGTTTGCCGCAGGCTCGGCCTCTGAGAGAACAGTTCTGTTACTCGACTCACCGAATTAAATCCTTCTGTCTTCAGAGACAGGCAAGGGAAAACTATGCCGTTATTTCGAGTATAGACAATACAGAAAAGTGATATTTTCCCCTGATATTTCAAATGATAACTGGTGTCCTTTGATCTCTGTACTATCATCACGGGTTTTACGCACGAAATGCGTACACGCGGCACGCGTGAAATGTTGAAAATATTTATAATGTGAAAGCACGTGTGTAAGATCCTTTCGCCAACTGGAAGCACGCACGTTCAGAAATCATTGTTCAAGAAAACTAATTTTTCACGTTATTGTGTAGTAAAAATTATTTATCCACTTAGCTTTTGAAGAGTGAAACATTGTCATTGTAAACAGTTTTGTAATGAAGTGCTTTACCGCCGTGGTGTGGTAATGTACTTCATTACGACTCTAGAGCGGTAAAGTAATGCCGTACATTTCCACTTTTCTTTTGAAAATATTTTGGACTTCTATTTGTTGTATCCTTCACTTTACCTCTTTAAAAACACTAATAACTTAGTAAACATGCTGATATAAATGTTGTCGTTAAATGATAATCTACTCTTTAAAATAGAGTAGTGGGTCCAAAGACTTGATTTCTCCTTCTCTGACTTGCTACAAAAGTAAACAATCAAAACATTTTCCAATGTGGAATGAACATTTTTTCGCGCCACTCTTTGAACATTAAATACGATGATATTTCTTTCTTGATTTATTAGGTAACAATGTTTCTATAGCATCATTTGCTGCTATTTCTATTTCTGAATCAGAAATATGTACACTCATGTCGAAAAGTATACACCAAGTGTGTTTCAATTGTTCTCCTTGTTGAGAACAATGTCGCCACTTATAGGAGAAAATATTGAATAGTAAATGAAGGCAAAAGACGAAATTTCACTTTAAATCTAACAAATTTTTACAAAGTGGATAAAACATCGTACGATATTCGTGTTGTAACATCTAATTACAATACTCAATTGGTTACCAAACTCGTCGTAATGGCCTCATTTGGCAATTTTCCTATCTCGTATTGTAATCAGATGTATTACGGCACTTATATCGTTTACAACTATTGTAACAAGTAAGACGATGTTCAAAAGATAATATGCATCTTTATTACACTTCGCGGTGAAAATATTCTTTTCCATCGAACAAAAATGTATGCACAGTACTATTGGCAGGAAATTAGGGTGAGAAACTTACGAGTGATAAACTGAAGTGAGAACTAGAATGAAAGAATGATAATTTTAAGATAAGATGGTTCCAAATGAGCCGTCTATTACTTTGCTTAGGTATACTGTGATGTAGAAATTGTGTGTGTTACATTTGACCTCATTATTATTGGTAACGCGCAGTGTTACACTTTCAGCTCAGTGGGCCAACCTATCGGAATAGAAGGGACCTAAATTGAGAATAATGTTGTTTGTAAATTTGCACTTCAAATAATTCGTATTTTTGAACGCGTAGTACCCTGGCGAGAATAGTGCCCAAATAAACAACTTCAGGTAGCGTTAATTTACATTTTCAGGATACGTTAACGGCTCAACAATTGAATTCATATTCAAAATGTTTTAAATATTTGACCCATTTTACAACATTGTTTGGTATCTACTCTAACCATACTAATGGCAATAAGGGAACACTAATGAAAATATGGATTTTTTGTAATATTTGTTTCCGTGAAAACTATTACCGCAAAATTAAAATGTATACCTACCACAGCAATGCTAGAACAAACACTAAAATTTCATTTAAAGTCAGGCATGACTCTTATTGTTTTCGATCGAACAAAAATTGATGCACAGTATTATTGGCAGGAAATTAGGGTGAGAAACTTACGAGTGATAAACTGAAGGAGGAGTGAGAACTGGAATGAAAGAATGATTCTTGCCAAACCCAGAATTCACATTTCACCATTCTTCAAACAGGAATGTGTGCTAGTTTATTCGTAACTACACGGACACACATCATTTCTTGATTTGCTTGGCTTGACTTCGGTCAATCAATCAGGAATTTCAGGCTTCACGCTGCGAGAATCGTTCGGTTCCAGCGATTGTGGCGGTCAGCGCCGGAACTAAGTCGTCACGGCCGCGGCCGGTTCCGCTCGACACTGTCCCGAAGCCAGGACCCCGCACATTCAGAAGGCTACGCAAAAGTTCAACGACTCCCTCCTTCAGAAATTGAGTCAGATTTACTTACAACCGAAAACAGAACGGAGCCCCACTGAGGGAGATGGCTGCGAGAGAAAACCCAAGCAGGCAATGTGTAGGTCGTTGCCTGACCTCACGTTCCAAAGAGAAAGGAACATCGCCACCTCTAGTGACATATATACCGGGAGCGGTAGCTCAGTGCATCAACTGATGTCACTGCAACGCCTCTGACCGGGAGGTCCTAGGTTACACTCCCCACGGCGGCAGGATTTTCGACACTAGCTTTTCAGCTAGGTCGAATTCAGTCGCCGTCTGGAGGAGAATTCTAGCGGCCGGCTGCTCTGATCGGTAGTTTTCCGTGGTTTTCCCGATCACCACCAGGCGAATGCCGGAGTAGTACCCTACCAAACGGGCCACGGACCGCGCGCGATCTTTCCTGCCTCTTCCTTGTCCTATCATCTCCCCTTACACACACACACACACACACTTACACTAACATGGACTACACTATCACATATTCCGGGAGACCGGTCGGGAGCTTAGAGCTTGTCCCGGCTGGGGCGGTGCTCCGCTGGTGGGAGAGTCCTGGTTAGGGGGAAACCCCACTAGCCGACGGTAGGTCGGCGCCGGATTTCGCCATCCAGCGGGGAAAGATCGCCGCCATCTACCGAGACAAAAACATGCACTATACTAACGGGACTAATGACCAAAGCAGTTGACACGCCCGGAAACACGAAAAAAACAAACCAATCTAGTGATATTCAATTATTACAGAAATAGTAATATAAGTATTTGATATCCCCAGAATAACTTAGATATCCCTATTATTCCAGAGGTGAACGATGTTCATGGAATCTACTTACAACAAAACATTTCAGTGAGCAAAAGTAGATGTGTCTTGCCCAACAATATGCACGTGGCAATGTCAATGTTCTTAAAACATCAACCACCACCGAAACCGAACGCATGACGACATTCCGTTGAACGAGAAATGACTGGGTGACCGCAGCCGAGGCGGTGGTGGGAATACTTTTTGAGCGCATGCGCAGTCGAAGGTTTTTCAAAGTGGTTCATCTGTGCTATAGTTGAGAACATATTACCTAACTTTCGTTTTCTGCGGCGTGGCAACCCTGCTAGTGCCGCGAGGTCACCGTACGAATGACGGCGCGGTGGCAATTGCGGTAGGTAATGACGTTGACCCTGGATCGTTGACGTAGTTAGCTCCCGAGCCTCTTTCATTACGCGCAGGCCTGCAACTACACGTCGACGAACCACAAGAACCTACAATCGAACTCCGCGCCTACTTATAACCCAACGTACACACCAAGCTGGCGGAGAGATGAGAAATGTTAAGGTCAAAAACCTTTCCGTAGCCAATAAACGTCGCAAAACGATTTCGAGTTTTTAGGAAAATATTCGTGATTTCCAGTGACATTTGTTAACATTTATTCGTCCATTGAATGAGTTATACGTTTCTGTAACAAATTAAAGGTGATTATTTTTGATAAATATGTTTAACTTAAACAACTTCAGAAACTTAAGGTTTTACTTATTAAATGTATAGTTTCAATTTCTTTATTGGTAAATTTCAGGAATATTAATTTTTATATTTTAATGTACATTATTATTTACTGCTGGGAATTTTGGTACTGGCGTACTGGCGCACTTCCTCCTCTTCTATTTCTTTCTTACTTCATTCCTTAATTTTTTTTCTTTCTTTTTCTGTGGTTTCCCAATCCTTCAGTCTGAATTTAGTTTTAAATAATATTTGTCACTAGTTTCCAGTAGTTCACTGTCAAAGGAAAACAAAATTTTCCCAAGGTAATGTGAGAAAAACATAACATTTCGAAACATTGACTGGTATGTTTGGAGGTGTATTCAGGTCACTTTGATACACTTCCTTTTTTTCACATAATAATAATCTATAAACTAAAATAGTTGAACACTTAAGTGACATTTGTGGAATTCAATAAATTTTCATTAAAAATATATAATACATTTCAAAAGTATTTACAGAGTAAATGTGTTGACTTTCAGGGAAGTACACTAATGGCAACATACACAATAATGACGATTTATAATGGCAACATAAACAATAAACAATGATGACGATTTTATTATGTAATGTCTCAAAGATAAGCATTGTTGTTATAAATATATTAATTTTCAGTATATGTTTGTGTTCACAAACTTCAGTGACTGTTTTCCTCGACAGCATTGTATCATAGAAAAGCGATAACGTTTCAAATAAGAGAAAATATTTGACAATTTATGAATGGACTCTAGGAAAGTAAAAACTTAATTAATTCGTCGTTTTTTACAACGAATGAATCGTGTAATACTTTTCGCAGTTGTCTTGTTAGCGATGGTTATCAGACTTACGCATCCATGTCCACAACCTTGGCCGAGGACAGTCCCACGTTTCCTCAGTCGGCCTTCGTAGAGAACTCTCTAAAATTCTCTTGTGATTATGCATACGAGGAGAAGCCCGGTATTATAAGCCACTCGCATCTCCCGAAAGTATTGAAAAGGAGAATGCGAAGCATAGACTAGAATATATGTTGTCAGAAAAACGTTCACATAAAATTATTCACCTAATGCAATTCTTGTATTATTTAGCTTTCAGAGCTCAATTACTTTCAGTATAATTGTCAGAACTATTACACAATTTTTTGTAGTATCTCCATATTGCACTGTAGTCTACAGAGGCCTTTCAATTGATAGTTTTGATTTTAAAAAATATGAAGTAATTTTTCACCCAGTATTTTGTTAGGCGAATGTATTAATGTCTTCCTTGTAAATGGCAACTTACTACATTGCTCCCCAAAACTGAGTGGAGTCTCTGAGTTGAGTCTCTAAGAAGACTTTCTTTTTTAGCTAACCAATTAGAAACATCATTGAATTTACTCATATAATTTTTCGGATGACATATTCAAGTTTACGTCGTACTGCCTGAACAGCATTAGTTTTAAATAATGTCTTTTCTCATCCCGTCTTCTCGTTAGGAGGCACCGCCTGTGCCTCTTCAGCTACTGGAATTGTGTGTTTCTCTGGCCTCCACACCGTAAAGCTCTTATTTCTTACGCAGCTATAAAATGTAGAATGGCTTCTTAATTTTTACGTACAGTCGGAGGTGAGAGACAAGTTATATTTTCATACCCTAACGAGTTAATGAGAAGGATAAAACCAGCGACGAAAGTAAAAAGGCCATTTCGAGAGAGATAAAATAGAGCTTAGAAATATCGACGAGTTGGCGAGATTTACACAACTTATAAAACGGTAAGAATAAAAGAACTCTAGATGAAAGATAAAGAGGTCTTTATTTTGTAATAGTATCGTTAACTTAATATTAACTGAATTAAATGTCGAACTTCCCGATTTCTTAAAATATTGTGTCTCTCCATAAATATCACTTCTTTTTTGTGTGGTTGCTCACTATATTAGAAATCACTACCGTCAAATAAGTAAGTTAATGGTACACCTATACTCGTAGATCAGTTCTGAATACTCTGGTTGGAATAAAGAAATACGCTTGAATTCTACAATCAGTATGCATTATAAACGTAAAAAGAATTGCCATTACAGTCATCTAAAAGTATTCCTGCATTTATCAAGAGAGTAGCAGGAAGAACGCTGATTGCTCTAGTCCCTTAAGTGTAGTGCATGTTTTCCCTCAGTAGATAGAGGCGATCTTCCACCCCTGGATGGCGATATCCGGCGCCGACCTACCGTCGGCTAGCGGGGTTTCCCCCTACTCTCGGACCAGCGGGACACCGCTTTCCCCGGACTCTCCCATCAGCGGGGCACCACCCCATGAGCTCTAAGCTCCCGACCAGTCTCCCGGCATGTGTGGTAGTGTAGTGCATGTTAGTGCGTGTGTAAGGGGAGATGATAGGACAAGAACGAGGAAGGAAGGATCGCGCGCGGTCAATGGCCCGTTTGTTAGGGCACTGCTCCGGCATTCGCCTGGTGTTGATCGGAGAAACCACGGAAAACTACCGATCAGAGCAGTCGGCCGCTAGAATTCTCCTCCAGAGAGCGACTGAATTCGACCTAGCTGAAAAACTAGTGTCGAAAATCTTGCCGCCGTCATGATTCGAATCTAGGACCTCCCCGTGGGAGGCGCTGCAGTGACAGTTGATGCACTGAGCTACCGCTCCCGGTCTACACATCAAAACATATAAAACGATGAATACCCATTTAGATTCTAACATATTTACAAATGTGTATAAAATTTCGTAAAAGAAAAAACTTCATAATGCCCAGCAAAATCAGTCTCTTAATATTAATATTTCAATACTATAATTTTTGTGTTATACGGATATTTATCCAAGTTTCTCCTATTTTTTTCGAATCTTACCCCCCGTTATTATATAATTTCTATTTAACGCAGACCTAATTTCCTTTTTCGCTTCATCTTTTCCCATGTTCCTTCTCTGTCTGTCTCTTCCAGCTTTTGCCTCATTGCTGTTGCCTTGACCCTTTCACTGTAATCTCCATCCATAGCTACACTTTCGTAGAGTTTGCATGGAGTAATCTCTGCTTACGGCGAACTTCCGCCAAAGCTCACATTTTTAACGGTTGTTGGATCCATGAATATTATTGCGGATTGTAACAATTCTTCACATGCCCCTTGTCCTCTAACATAAGTAAAAGAGTGCCGAGCTTCAGATTTGTGTAAGTTAAATTTTATTTAACCCCTTAATTGTATTTACAATGATTTATTACTTTCATGCAAACGGTCTTTAAGTATTCAATGTTCCAGTCATTTTTTAACTTTATTTGTCTAATTTTCGAGGTGAATCTCCAATTTTCCTTGTAGTGTTACTTGATTGATTCTTTTGTAAATTAATCACTGAACCGTATAAGTTCTATGTTGGAATATTTTCAAACAATATGTTTCGTGTAATAATGTAATAAAGAGTCATGTGTAACTGTTTTGTTGTCTATCTTACCAGTTGACTTGTTGAATTGTTGACCAGTTGAATTCATAAAAGGAATAAATATGAAGCGTTTCTGTTTGTCCTCTAAATATTATAAATCGTAATACAGACTTTTATTCGGCCCAATGTTTCAATTATTAACTTATACACAACTTGTCACGGAAGTTAAAAGTTTTTATTACTTTCAACTGATTTTAATTTTGTTATTTTTTTAACTTTTCTTGTTTGTCGCCTGATGAAGTGTCGGTAACTGGCCACGAAACATGATCTTTTAAGAAACGAATGAAATAAATTTACAATACTACCTCTGAATTTATTGATTGTTTATAGTCCACAACAAATCCTATTCTAATAGTTTATCAAAAGATGTAGCACATTCTCTTTAACGTTTTAAATATTTAAGACACATCTCTCTTTTCTCTTTAAATTACGTATTTTTCAAAACACACCAAACACGTACTTCCTACATGTTCTCACTCTGTGCGTAAAATTACAAAGTGGGCAACAAAAACATGTGTTAATACTCCCGAGTGCGTCGACAAACATACGGAAACAATTCTGTGGCAATTTCTACCAGCATTCATGCGTTGGAGAGCAATTTGCATTTTAAAGGTGTAACTGCAGGTTAGTTGTACAAAGTTTTGACTTGATAATGCAAAAGCAGACAAATGATCCTGCTGCTCGGTTCAGAAAATTACAATAAATTCAAAAGTTCAAATTCAAAAGAACGTATTTCTTATGTGTTTCTGTTTTGGTTTTCATTCTATTTCTAAATTATAATTGATAATTTCATAATTTTGATATTTCAATCTGTTTAATCATTAAAAAATACAGCGACCTTTCAATTCTACTACAGGAGTATTAATGAAGAATTAAATTTACATTTTAGGGTTAACACACATTGCACATATCCGAAATAAACATAATGTCTTCAGAAAACAAATTTTATTATCTAAATGATGTATAAACGTTCTACAATGTGTACAAAAAAATATATAAACGAACTTAGACTAGTCTGAATTTACTAAATCATTAATTTTTCGTCTGATTGACACCAATTTTAGGAATATGGGTTACCATTATATTTCCCTTCTTCTTCCATTTTATATCGTTGATTACATTATGTTGCAGCTGTTGTTAGGAAACTCGGAAACCATCTTAATTGGATCACAATGTTGACACAAATAATTACGGTTAACCTTAATATACTGTATTCTTTCAATATGAAATACAACCAATTCAGGATTCATGGCATATATTGTGTGATTTTTAATGTTGCTGTATCAAGTGAAAGATTCGCCGTATGCTTAGGGAGGCACACTTCATTGCAAAGCCCCCAAGGTCAAGTACAATCTCTTTCTCAGGAACATATAATCAACCTCATTTCTTTTCAGCATCTTGTAACAACTTACAGGGGAAAATATCAAGGGCGAACAGTTCTTGGTTTCGTGGAACTCTCACATTTTACTTGTGGATGGTGCCTTGAATTCTACTCCTCTGAGATGAAATTAGTAAATTGAGGTGCAGCATTTGTCGAAAATTAATAGTCAGGTCCTTCGCAGCACATGAAGAGTACATCAGGCACCATTTAAAGTAGTTTATTAGATATACATAATTTCCATTACTTTGGCGAATATCCGTGAATGAAAATTAGAGAAACGTATTTTATAAATATTTTTGTAGTATCATATACGTACAATTGAAATTAAAACTATTGAGGTTACTTATCTGCAATGACACATGCAGGATTTGAAATTTAATCTCCACTACAGTTGTAAATTGTATTAAATATTCAGTTTATTAAAGTTCATATAGTGAGCTTTTATTGAATTTATATAATTAATGTCAAGAACATGGTAGCCAAAAGCAGGGTTGTGGGCAGTTAAAGGAAGAAACAGTGCGGACTTCACACTTGATCTATTCTTAAAAATGAAAAAATATAAAATAAATTCAACATTTGTTTATATTTTAAAGACAAAACCTGTAATGATTTTTCTGATAGTGTTTCGACAGGTAATTGAGGCTAATTTTGGTGAGTTGAATTCAAATCTGCAAAACATTTTTTACCAAGTGGCTTTTTTACAAGACGAGATGAAATAACCTACGTTACCGGCACTCCTCATTTTTCGCCAGGCTTTTCATTGCCTGAAATATTGTGAAGTGGAATCAATATTAATGCTACAAAACAGCTATTGTGAAATTTTTGGAGACGTGCAATTTGCATCGCGGCCAGTGTGTTGAACCAGCGCCACCTGGAACACAGGGCCTGAAGACGATTTGAGTTCGAGCTGATGACGTAGGCAGCAAGCGACCGACCACCGCACCCAGAGAGCTGTTCCTGAATGGTGTGTGCGCGCGGCCGCGTGGTTTACGTGTAGGAAACGCAGAGAGATTGTTGATGGCCCTGCTATGAGCGAGTTCTTTCCAAAAGAGGAATCGCTAAAGAAGAAATGGCTAAGCGCCATTCATCGGGATAATTTCGTCCACACAAAACCATCAGTGGTTAGCGTATTTGCAGTACAGTTATAAATGTATTGGCGTGTTTTGTTAATGTGTCTAGCTTAGGGATGACTTTTTTTTATATTCAGGAAACATAACCTCTTCCAAATTAATGACTGGATGTTTATCTGAACGCATTTTTAATTCGTTGTAATTATTTATCAATAGCTGTTTTCTTAGGTATGTGAGTTTTTTAAAAATCTGCCTACGATTCGAAAACAGGAAAACTTTTGACTGTATCAATTAACCAGACACGTTTAAGAAAATGTAAGTTTTATCTTATATGAAGAAAATGATTAAACAATGCTTTTTTAGTAAAACAATCGTAGAACGTGTAATGACTCGTAAAGAACGTATTAAGACAATTTCATTTTCTTCTCTGAATGAGTTATATGCGAAACTGCATGAAAGTAATATTCTTAGTAGTGAGTGGGTAATAGTCAGGAAGGAAGAAAGGTTATACCCTCTTATGAAAAATGAATCATACCCAAAAGTTGTTAGATACATTGTAATTAACAATGAACTCTTTCCTGTAACTGTAAGTAGCACGAATGAATTAAATGAATTACTAAAATAAGTTCACTTATAGTTTATGAAACCAGCAGATCAATCTTTTGGGGTAAGTTTAGGCTTGGTGAAATATATATTGAACATCATAAATGGCCAGCTGCCAGGAAAAGATTATGTTCTCAGCTTATAGAACAAGTTTCCCACTTAAATTGTAAGAAAACAAATATACGATATTCATGGAGATCCTTGGTTTTCTGGTCGCTTGTTCATTCTACTTCTCTACAATGTTACAAATATTTAAGAAATAATTCTGAATTAACTCTACCAGGTCCTAGTTCTTTGACAATTAATAGTACGTTTTCTACTACCCCAATTCTAAAACAAGTTTCGTCTCGCTTATTTTCCAACAAGTGTGAGTATGAAAACGATAAATGTTAATGGATGTTATTGTTAATGGATGAAATCCACTTGAAATCACAGAAAGATTATAAGAGAGGAAACTTGTAGGACATTCTTACCCAATTCTTTCATTGCGCATCTAGTGCATATGTTTTCATGATCCCAAGATGGGACTCCCAATATTTAGATTTTGATCACATACTACCTGTAAAGAGCATTAAAGTAGAGGAGCTTCACTTGTTCATTATGGTAATAATTATGAAGTTGGAAGTATTACATTTTCATGTTTTCGGAGTTATTTTTTACACGAATGCTATTAACAGAAAATTCATGCCTTTCTTTAGCAACCCTCCAGAAGTGAAAATACAGTATAAAAATGCTCATGGTGAATATCCCCCACTCTATTTTATTTTTTATGCAGTTCACATTCTGAAATGTGTTAGGAACAATTGGTTAAATAGAGAAGAGCAAAGTATTAATTATAATACTATTTATAATAATGATTTTATTATTTATAATAATGATTTTAATGACGAGCTCAGTGGGGAATAACCGAGCAATAGCCTGTTTGCATGCACTGAGACCACACTTGATTTGCTATAAAAGGATAATTTGATAAAATTTGGCCGAAATCTTGCCCTAAAATCTCTATCCTTCTTCTATAGAGAGACAAAATGTAAAATTGTAACTAGACATTTTTAATAATAATACTGTTTCTGAACTTAGAGAGTTGGACCCCAAGAACAAAATTGATCATTGAGAGAGTACTGCCAATTTCAAAGCAGAAATATGTAAGTGATGGGATGTGTAATTATTATGACAGTTCTCAAAGGCCAAAGATTAAGAAACCGACTCCAATAATATATCATTAAGAACTTTTTGAGTATATCAGATATTTTGACATGAGTTACTGAGTGATTAAATAAAGGCAGAACAGGCTTAAGCTTGGTAAAAACTTTGGACCTAGGTAATACTACAACAAGTTTGTTATATCTTGCCATGCACTCGATAAATGATAGAAAAAAAGCTGCTTTCTTACAAGGAGGGCTCAAACTGATTATCTTGATTTAGCAAATATAAAATTCTAAAATATAATTAACATTAATAAAATTCTAAAATAATGGGAGAAAATTTTATTAATAGACATGATATTTATGAAAGAAAAGCTTGCAGTCTAAGAGAAACAGATATGTATCCAGATGCCTTAAATGTTCTTGTAGTTGAAGATGATATAGATGAACTGAATGAGAATTTATATCCTGTGATTTCCTATATTGGTGGTTCCTACAAGATTATAAAAGATCCGATCCGGTGTCCGAGATCGCTAAGGCAGTAGTGTCGTAGTGAAGAGTGTCGCTAAGGCAGTAGTGTCGTAGGGTCGCTGGTTCGAGTCGGCCATGGTTGTATTTGTGTGTCCTGTCACCCCATATTATCGTCATATCGTTTCATCTTTATAGCTAGCATAACGTTAACTTCAATAGTGGTCGCTAATGACCTAGATGTTGATGCGACCTTAAATAACAAAAAAAATATTAGAAAAAAAGAAATGCGATTATTGTATAGTGTTAGTTACTGATAATGACCACGAAATAAGCACGGCAGAAATAGTTTGATATATGTAACTAGCAGAGGTGGCCTACGTTTCCCTAGTTATGATGTAATCGAGTGAGTTATTGTTATATTGTGACACAGAAAATACTTTATGAAATTGAGAAACGTTTTGTAAAACAAATTAATGAAAGAAATATTTTGTGCAAAATTTGCAAAGTCTACCTGCCAGATAGTGTTTTCGCTGGTTGTTGGACATATCAGAAATTCTATAGTTCAGTCGATTGTAACTACTTGTGTTAATATAGTTTTAAACAATTATGTTAAAAAAGTGAATGATACTGCTAAATGGAAAACGGATACCTGTTTCAAAAAATTGAAAAAGTCTTATGTACCATCGTTTACAAACAATTAATAAATGAAATAATGTAATGTGATGATATTGTTAATTTTTTTTTATTTTTTCCCAATTTCCCCCTGTGTTCTTTTGTTTTTAATGAAACCAAATTTTTAATTAAGGCAATAAAATTTTTGGGCCAAAAAAAAAACGCGTATTATGAGTTCATATAAATATATTACATACTCTCAGGGCTTGATTTTTGGCGGAACGCTCCGGATCAGCGTTCCGGTACCTCGAAAATAATTATTAAATTATATTATAAATATATAACTATCGGTTAAATTAATAATTAATCTGGAACGCGTTCCGGGACCAAAAATTGTGTAAATCAGGCACAGCACACTAAATTTTGAGGCCACATCGGCGATACGTAACTCGGGCACGTGCCGTGCAATATCCGCCTAGCCGTGACGTCACATTTTCCGTCTTTCCACCAAGTGGCGGATAGTTAAACTAGTAAAGTGATCAATTGGGCTGTAACTATTACGTTGTCAGCACATACAGCGCAGAATCATATTACGAACAATAAATATGTCAATTACAATTTATGTCACCTTTTTGTCGTTTATTCACGTGATTTTACCAGATTGATTCATTGGTGATTCCGGGCGCGTCCACTACCAAGGTCGTTACTCTCGTAGTGCGCGTTTTTTGTATCACGGGAGGTGGCGGTGATCTTCCTCCGCTGGATGGCGAGATCCGACGCCGATCTACCGTGGGCTGGTGGGGTTTCCCCTAACCAAGACTCTCCCATCAGCGGGGCACCGCCCCAGCCGGGACAAGCTCTAAGCTCCCGACCGGTCTCCCGGAATATGTGGTAGTGTAGTACATGTTAGTGTGTGTTTAAGTAAGATGTGAGGATAGGGCAAGGAAGAGGAAGGAAAGATCGCGGGCGATCCGTGGCCCCTTTCTTAAGATACTGTTCCGGCATTCGCCTGGTGTTGATCGGAGAAACCACGGAAAAATCAGAACAGCCGGCCACTAGAATTCTCAACCAGACAGCGTGCGACTGAATTCGACGTAGATTGTAGCGAGTGTCATTTTATTGGATATTCGTTTGTATTCATCAGCTGATCTCGATTTTCAGAAGCGCACATGTTTGGTGCGTGCGAGCCTTCATTCAAAAAGTACACAAGTTGTATAATGCATTGATTTTTTTGTCGAATAACAACTCGTACACGAGGCGAAAAGTAATCTTTGCCCCGTGTAGAACCAATAAAGCTTGCAACGACTAGGCTCGCGTTCATGGTGGAGAGACCATCCTCGTGGTTCAACAAAGCATGTGGCAAACTGACGTTTCCGAGGAACTGAACTTCGTTGAGTGGTTTCGTGGAACTGAACTCACTTTAGTCAGTACTGCGCTGTGGCAGCGTCGCTGAGATGTTTTGAAGGTTAAATTTAGGATATGAGTTCGCGAGTTTTGCCACTTCCTTCAATGTCACAGTTTTTGAAGAAAATTAAAGCTATCTCCAGCGCACCAGACTCAAAATGAACGCGCTTGGACTGCATTTGTTTCAAGGGAGGTGGTGCATTATAGTTAAGGACCCAAACTATAAAAGGATGCAAATACAGGGTGTCGTAACAATATTATTATTTTGTAAAAATTTAAAATAAGTAGAAATAATCTAAACGTACGAATTCTATAAGAACAAATTTTAAATTGGATACAGCCCCATCGTATTTCAGAAAAACGTCAATTTCGAATACCTTTTTAATATATCAGAGAACTCTAAAGAACCCTTCGAGGAAAGCTTTTTACAACCTGCTTCTTCTTGATGCTAGGACGCGATCCAGAAGGAGCTCATTGCCCAGTTGACGTCACAACGAACGCAAAGTTTCGTGCCTTATCTCCAACGACTGCGCCATTCATCCCATCCTATCGCTGCGCTCTGAAGCAAGCTGCAGGTGGGCTCCATCCGCGAGAGTCAGCATACGCGGCGGCGGTGCCGAGTTACTGAGCGTGTGGTTAAATCACTCCAACCAAGGACATTCCGAATGCAATATTTCGTGTTTTATCTACACTTAGTCCACCTCATCAAGTCATATGGTAAAAATAGGCGAGAAAACCTTTATAGTTTGAAGAACGCGATTAGTGATAAAAATGCATGGCGAAAATTTTCTTTTAATTGAAAGTTTTAAAAATTATATATTTGGAATTCAAAAATATTCAGTGTCAAGAATATCTTACTATTCACTCTGTGCTGCTATTCAAGGAAGGTAAAAGGTGACTGGCATATTTTTTATTACACGAATTTGATCTTTTTCACATTCAAGGGTTTCCTGGTATTTTTGTGAGCTAAATATGAACTCCGTAAACAAAATAATCCGATTTTAATGTAACCGGTTTATATAATGTAATCATTGACTGGAGAAAGAACACTTAGAAAAAACTTAGAAATGCTTGCACTTTAAAGTAAGTTTTGAATGTTAACATATAAACCTGGTTAAAAATAATTCTGAAAAAATCTACAATACAAATGGAAAATTTATTTTAACTTAGTTCAGTAACACGAACGAGGAGAAAAATAAATATGAAATGACACATTTTTTTGCAAATATTTATGAAAATAAGAACACTGGTTCATAATTTGAGAATTGTCTGTTTTTGTAGGTACATTTTAAAAATAACACGGCAGTTTTTTTTTCAAGAGACCGTGCCACCCTAGTGCCATCATTGTTTCAGTGACGGACAAGTCCATGAGCCCAATCCATCATTTATATAGCCGCGCAGCCGGTGCAGTCGGCAGGTGTTTCCATCCGCGCGTGCCGGCGTGCACGTCGGCGAGGCCGCGTGCGGGGCGCGGGCAGGGGCGGGGACGGGGCGGGGGCGGGGGCGGCCTCGTGACGCGGAGCGCCGCGTGGCTTGCGCAAGGGGCGACGGAGGCGGCGGCGGCAGCGAAAGCCGGGCAGCCAGCGCGCGTTCTAGCGGCCGCCAACCGCCAGCAGGCAGCAGCTTCCAGCGGGTCAGTGCGCGCCGCGGTCTCGCCGGGCTCCGATCGCGCCTTGCGGCACACCTCGATGGCGCCGACCGCGCTCCGCGTGTGGGCCGCGCTGGCGGCGCTCGCGACGCTGGGCGTCGCGGCGCCCGACGGCCACAGCCTCGACGTGCACGCGCTGGACCTCACCGGCAACCAGCTGCATCGCCTGGGCCCGTTCCCCGAGGGCTGCCGCCTCCGGAGGCTCACCGCGCGGCAGAACGCGGTGCGCGCCGTCGCCGCCGCCGACCTCGGCGGCCTGGACCTGCTGGTGGAGGTGGACCTGTCGCAGAACCAGCTGACGGAGATCGACCCCACCACCTTCAGGTAGGGCGGAGCCACAGAGCGGTTTTCCTGCCAGTGCGAATGAGAATCACACATGTCTGCGTACCAGTTACGACACGCAACCCGTGTGTTACATCGCATTGTTTTATTGCTACTGTATATATTTCACACTTTGAAATGAATGGCACAAACTTATTTTCACACAGTTTTCTGTTCATCAGAAATGTTTCTGTTTATCAGTAAAAAAAAAAGTGAAATTGAGAGGGGCGTATTAGGCGGAAGATATGAGGCAAGTTCAGCTCTGACATTTCGTTGAAGAAGCGTTCACCGTTCGCAGCACTCGCTTGAATTCTAGCAAATTTATTAATTTGCTTCTCGTATATTTCGAGATGGCGTCCACTGCGGAAGTCTCTCCAGATTTGAAACGAAGGACGACATCCCTCGTGAATTTAATTCGGAATATTTTGTACTACAAAACAATGTAATGATTTTACACTACTATTCGTGAATATAAAATTTTCATATTTATGTCTTTTGTTTTCATTTCACAAATGTATACGTGCAAAGTTTAGAAGTAAATTAAGATGCTTTTCTTTTTAAATCTTATAGATGGAAATGGAAAAGTTTTTGCAATCATAATGAAAGTAGTATGGAACTTTCAGCTGAGCAAAATGTGTTTATATAAAGTGGGGAATGTTAGGACGAGTGCACTGATATTACGAAAGGATTTGGGACTTCGGAAATCTATAGGTTGAATAACGTTTTAGAACATACATTAGAATTTTAGACAATTTCAACGCCCTACTCCTACTTAAGTTCGAAAACACAATGAAAGTAAAGGACTTCGGTCCAAAATGGCCACTTTCAGCTTTGTTAGAAGAAACGCTGATCCGTTAAGGGCCAAGAGTGGCCTGCTCCTATGTTAGTTGCGTCGGCAACATGTTACGTGGATTGAATTTGCCCCTGCCAGATTCTTCGTAAAATAATCTGCAAAGTTACGTGTTTTTTCTTATATAACTTTGTATACAGGTTTCATACATCCCTGAGAGGAATTTCCTAACAAACGGTTTCTCATTTACGAAATTTTGTGTCAACGATGTTTCCTCAGTGCTATAAAACTGCCAATTTACCTTGAATTATAAGCAGATGGCAAAGTAAATTAGAAATAACCCTCACATTTTTGTAGAGAATTTATAACAGCTTAAATGTATTTTTAACATTGGCTATTCAGTTCTTATAAAGATATTTCGTCGAATTTGTGTGAAGACGTTATCCATGCATCCTTCACGTTTATACAGTTTCATCGATTTCATTTCGCACACGCGCGGATTCTAAACCTTCAATGCTATTTTGAGGTCACGGACTAGTCGCGGTTTATTGCAATAATTGTTGTGACTCCTTTTATGATGAGTCCAGTGTGCCAAGAGTTAAGCTGCTATTTTTTGTTTGTTTTTTAGTCCGCAAATTCTATTTTTAATCATTTAATTTTGCAATTAATTACAGACCATAATAGAAATGCTCTTTCCTGAATTACTTTCCGTAAATCCTTTAATTTCGAAATAATTATTGATAATTTTGTATAAAAGAAAGTGATTTTAGTAATGACAAAATGTAGTTATTTCGCGATTGTCCACATTTGTGTAGCATCATTAATTCACAATAGTGATTCTTCATTTTTACTCGTAGATTTGCCTTGTGAATTAGCGGTGTTCTTGCAGTAGGTTTCGTTATTGTGGTTGGGAGTAATGTCACTCTCGATCTTTTCCTCCCCCACGATTCCCCACTACCTCTGCACTCTCAGCTGGAAAGTCGATTCTCGTGACTATACTTGAGGTTTTCTAACGTGGCCTCTGTGTGTAGTACCTCAAAGATGGAATTCGGCACGACTTTTTGCGTCATTCTCAGTGCTGCCGGTAGCGTTGCTTGATCTGCAGCATTGCTTGATACGGTCCCGATCATGCGATATCTTGCGGCAGGACCAAGAAAGACTCAAAACGTCGTGCAGAATTCCATCTTGGAGAAACTACTCACAGATGCCATATTAAAAAAAAGTATAAGGCAGTCGCTGAATCGCATCGGTGGCAATATCTTCTCGGCGATGCAAGGTGGCGGCAATGTCGTGCCCTGGTGGCGGGGCGGCGGGGACGGGGCGGCGCCGGGCGGGGCTGTGGGGGCGGGGCGGGGCTGTAGGGCGGGGGCGGGGCGGGGCGGCGCGGGCGGGCTGTGGGGTGGGGCGGGGCTGCGGGGGCGGGCGACGCCGGGCGGGGCTATGGGGGCGGGCGGGGCGTGGGGGGGCTGTGGGGCGGGGCTGTGGGGCGGGGCTGTGGGGCGGGGCTGTGGGGCGGGGCTGGGGGTGGGGCTGTGGGGCGGGGCTGTGGGGCGGGGCGGCGCGGGCGGGGCTGGGGCGGGCGACGCCGGGCGGGGCTGTGGGGCGGGGCGGCGGAGGGGGGCTGCGGGGGCGGGTCGGCGCCGGGCGGAAGCGCCCAATGCGAGCAGGTGAAACTCGCAAGCCGCGCGTGCTAACCGCGCCTCAATCAGAGGAGCACGAAAGTGCTGGGGAGCAGACGCCGCTCTGCCTTGCAACTTCTACTTCCTTGTTTTCCATTTTGGTAAATAGCGAAATACGCTAAATGATAGTGTCTTCGTTTGCAGACGTGTTATTTTTCTCAGCCAAAAACGCTTTCGCAATATAATGTGGGGAGTTAATTTTCAATTTGAATTTACTTCTTTTTGGAAATGTCAAATTAATTTTAGAGGTGTTTTATAAGGAAGGGTTGAGGACTCACATCTCGCCAAATTTACGTTCAACAGGCAAATTTATTGTTGTATTAGGTGGTGTTTCGTCTCAGTTTTGCTAATATTGTATTCTACCGCAATGGCATCTTATAAAAAATTCTGAGATTGAAATTGTAAAGTACAGTGAGTTGAAATATTTTATAATAAAATATAATTTCAGTTACAGCACGCAACACATAGACGAATAAAAGGTAATGTGCGACTGTTTGTGATAGTCCCGAATGTTGAAACAAACTCGTAACGGAACATTACTCAGGGTGTCACGTAGCACATAAAATTGTAAATCTTAAAGTTTCGTATCGCTCTTAGAAGTTTTCACACGACCAAGTGCCTTTGTCAAAATTTGGCCATGAAGTGTTTTTAAGATTTGGCAATTCCTGTGTTAGATTGAGTGTTAAATCATTCTGTAGACAAGGCATGTCAAACGGGGCCCGCACGAGCTACTTGCCCGTCTTGTGAGCTCGATGCTCCTACGGGCACGAGTAACTTCCCCTGACGCCGCACTCATTTCCCCTCCAAGTCCAGGAAGGGGTGTACATGCGCAAGCTGGAGTGGCGCACGGCGGGAAATAGTGGCTTCAAACGAAAAGATATTTGCCGGATTTTTTCTATCAAATAACCGAGAATTTTATTATGTTTATATTCGTATCTACTTATTACTATTTCATGTACATTTTCTTACTAAATTCTCCCTTATATAAACATGTTTGTTGAGTGACAGTAATATGTTTGAATGGCAAGTTCTTTCCTTGTTTTCCTTTTGTCATGTGTTATTAAATCATTCAGTTATTTATTGTATTTTGTAATAATGTGAAATAAATTAACAAGTTAACAGTTCTCACTGGTGCATTAAAGACTTCGCAGTTCCTTAAAATATGTTTGAGATGAAATTGGTATAAAGAGACATTGTAGGTAAATAGTGAAAATAATATTTATTTCACTTGCAGATCAAGATAATTTAGACAGTTAAAAATACTTAAATGAATTTCCCCTTCTTTACGCTTACTAACGGTTGTAAGGATAAGTCCCAAAGTTGACAAACGTTCTATTTTTGTGTGATAATATTTGAGAATTCATGATCTCTCTCAGGAGCGTAGCAAGTGACTATCAAAATGTATGGATTGTTGTCCGAGATTATGTAACCGGTTGCGAAATATTTGCTATAAAGACTCTACATTTGTTCTATTACAAAACATTCGCCCTCAATTTTAAATAATTCACTCAATTTTAAATCATAATTTTGTCCAAATTGACCAATGAAAAATGACTTTCTTTTTACAAATGTTAAAATCGAAGTGTCTCTCCAACATTCTTTGGATATTGTTAATTTACTACCCATAATGATTTTTACCAAGAAGTTTCTAGTCATAGTTATGAAAAAGAGCTGTTTCAGTACATGGGTTGATTTCACTTTATTCAATGATTTTTCGCACATCAATAAAAATTCTTAAAATTTTACGCCTTTGTAGTCCTGAGTGAAAATTAATTCAGCCTTTTCCTCTACACTATTCTCAAACGTCGTTCCTGAATTAATCGGAGTCATGCTTGAATGCCTCCATGCAACAGCCATTGCCTCGCTAATGCAACAGCATCACAGTTCAATGCAAGGTCATTGCTTGCTACAAACAACTGAAACGTATTGATATCGTCGGTCTCTGGCTTAGTCAGGCTTTTTTTACACACTTACTAATACACGATATATTGACCACTCTTAATATAATTAAATTGATTGAAATACATTTAACTGGCCGAACTCGATGATAAATAAATCTTTAAGTTGCGAGACCATAAACATAAAATTTTTAATCATCTTATTATAAGTTCTAGTTAATTCTAGACGCGTTTTATGATAGAATTTACTATATTGCAATATTACATAATGCACTCTTTCCATCAAAGAGATTTTAATAATGGTAAGATACAGAAGTAACAGTTGCACTCTGATCCTCGTAAGTGACATCAGTTATTCTCACTTGCACTTGCAAACGAGACTTTGAAGGAAATAAAATGTCAACAAGTAGTTAATATTAAGTATTTAGTTTCCAACCTTGTTCAGAGTAACTTGTGTGACAGTGTGAAGCTAAACGGAAGTAAAATATTTGCATATTCATGAGTTTTATACATTGCACATACTCAGAGACGTATTTCAGTGCAGCGCACTTTGTTCTGATACGAAAACCTGATACGGCGGAACATATGTTAAATCCCGAAAGTTTCATTCCGAATAAATTTTGAATCAAACTTTTAGACAAAGAATTATTATCCCATTCAATGAATGGCGTAATAACCACAAAATAATGAAATATAGGCAATACATTAATGTAAAAAAATAATTGATCATTTATTTGGGTTCTCATTCTTGGCACAGAACTCAAAGCACATAACATTACATACTTGTACGTAAAGTCACGTTTGCTGAGAACAAGAATGCACAAACAGTCATTTTCTTTTCTTCTTATCTTCCTTTCCTTTTCTTCACTTCCTTTTTTCTGTTCTTTCAACTTAATTATTATAATGGCAAACATCCTCCACATAATGGTTTTGTGTGCAATGAACGACTTCCCCTCATTTGCAATGTCGTAGAAGACGATGTTCTGATAGATTTCGGGTCATTTTTGGGTTTGATGGCGATTTAGATGGTAAGTTTGCAAATTCCCCAAACACGGGAAGAGTATTTCACAGCAGCTGGAGTAGGAAAGAGCAAATTCATCAAAATCGTAATCATTTTTCAAAGTAAGCAAAGCGTTGATTTTCCTTCAAATTAGAGGAATAGTTTTTGTATTATTAACCTAAATATAGTTCGCACGAGACACCTGTACATTCATCAACTATGTGTGTGTGTGCCAAGAAGTGCGAGCAACAACTTTTTTTCTTCTAAAATTCAAAGTGTCACAAGCGGTAAAATAAAGCTTTTTCAGAATGGTCAAATTCTCAGAACGGCGATCCAACTTGTTCGTAAGAATAAATATGCATAGATTCGCAGACTTGCACGGACGGAGTCATTTGATACTCGGCTGTCCGGGATGAGCCCTCTATGATGAGCTGGCCGGGATGAGTCGCCATCACCGTCTGTCACACAGCTCATTCCGGACACTCCAGTATAAAAGAATGCTTACTCACCCTCCGATGACTAATAATAATTTAACTTGTAGTTTGTACACTGATATCTCGCATGATTTTTTTTTTTTTTTGTATAGAGAGAGTATTTGTAGCGAGACTGCATATCAAAAGCTGGTGTACGTCGGACCATCCATTTACCGTTGTGCTTGCCAGTTGGGATTCGTCAGAGGCGAGATAGGCATTTTAACTGTCCTCACCACGTGAGAGTGGCATGATCGTTCGCGGGTAAAATATTTCGCGAGAACCACATTCCAATTCTATACTTTTGATATTTTTTAGTCTGATACCTACATTGTCTGGATAAATTTTATGGCGTGGAATTTTGATGCTGGGCATCAAAAATAGGTGGAAAAGCTCTCAGCTGAAATTCTGCTCTACTCCTTTCATTTGTTCATTCAGAGATGGTGGTAGTAACGGAAATGTTTGTGGGTGCCATCACGCGTCTCAAACTTCAATCACAAAGTTTCGTACAACGAATAGGAGGACTATCTTTTTCAGACGGCATTCCGAGTAGCCTTCACACTCCCATGTGACATTAGAGACTGCATAGATTCCTCACGCGAAATCAATTGGGTGTGTGAATGCCGTCGTCGCGGCGTGAGGCGACGACTCGCGCCCATCGCGGCACCTGCGCGGAGGCAGCGGCGCGGAAATCGCGATTCCGGTGCGCTTGGATGAAGTGATCGCCATTAAAAGGACGGGTGTGCGAATGCCGCCGTCGCGGCGTGAGGCGACGCCTGCGCCCTCGCGGCACCTGCGCGGAGGCAGCGGCGCGGAAACGCCCCCGACGCCTCGCGCCCTTCGCGGCACCTCGCGGAGGCAGCGGCGCGGAAACCGCGCGGCAGCCGTTTTGCTTCCTTCGCGCCTCCGCCGCCGCGCGAACAAAGCGCCCCGCAAGCGCAGGTGCAGAAGCGCGGCCGGCCTCCTTCTGCTCGATAAATCGCGAATATTTCCGAAAGCACTTTCACGAAACGCAGCATGCCCTTGCGCAGTTCATTTTCCTACCAAGCCAGGCGAGGTAAGGCGCTTGCGATTCTTGAGGAGAAAATTCGCCTGATTGTTTGGCAAAAGTTGGAGATTTACAATAAAGGAAAGGGGGTTTGAATAACGGTTATGGTGAAGAAATATGTGGAGTACGTCTTTCTTTACCTTGCATTTGTTTTGGTAATCCTAAAAGTTTTAATGAAATCCGAACAATATAAAAGAATAAAACTAATTAATTATATATCTTAGTTTCACTTGTTAATGTTTGGGTATCTTCATAAAAATCTAGTCATTTAAAAGAAAGGATAGTGTGCTTTAATTTTGCTTCCTGTGAACTAGAGATGTGAAGACATATGAACCAACAAATAGGATACGTTCGTAGCTTTTCGCAGTTCATTTTTCGAGTCACAAATAAAAGTACATCAAAATGTTTGGGAGTAGTAATAATGGTATTAAATATCATTATTTCATCTTCATTTATAAATCAAAACCGATCTATTAACATGAATATCAGACAATACTTATTTCCCAAATAATGTCATCAAAGAATGAAGAGATCACTTTCATGAAACAAGTCGTAAGAGTGGGTTTTCTGTGTAAAAAGTGAAACGTAACTGCTATATTATAAGGGAATTATACCCTGGAAGAATTATGTGCCATTTATTTTCCTTACAACTTAACTTTGATAAGAACTGAGTTGTGAATTCCATTCACGTGTTTTTTCCTCATTGCTGAACCACGAATACAAGGAGATTAGCCTGCTAGAGACGCATGTAGTTGATATCTTTCGTTTTGGGGAAATGACAAATGCAACGTATATAAAATACAAATGCAATTAATTCATATTATGTGTTCTAAATATTTTTTCTTGTAAACCCGATAAATAATGCTTCTGAAATTGATTCAGTCTATTGCAAATCACATTACACACCACTTCTAGTTTTTGATGCAAGTAAACAGGGGTAGTTCACGTTTAACGTTTTTCTTCCGGTTTAATTATTCGTACTTGTAATTTTCTGTGTTTATTTTCAATTTTTTAGGTAAATACCTCGTTTTGTCTGTGGACTAATCATTAATATCTCCAAATTAAAAATTTCAATTTTCGTACTTTCAAATTTGTGTGTATCCGGTAACTTTCAACCGAAATGGGGATTATAGCGCATTTGCATCACTCGTACGATATTTTCAAGGGAAAACTTTGTCAACAAGCAGTTCGTTATACTGCGTGTCTGACCTTGTTGGTAGTAACTTGGCGGCAGGCTGGTGCCAAGCGGAATGTGAATATTTGAATATTAATGAGCATTTATTACATTCCACATGCCCCGGTATTGATGCTGGGAAGTGTCTTGAAAAACATGAGTACAGGAAAAGATCTGAAAAATGTTGTGTAGAAGATACTTAATGTTGTACTTTTGCTGAAAGAACATTGGTTAAAATGTTTTATTAAGAAAATAAACATAAAATTTAAGAACAATGAAAGATTTTCACTACATAAAAACACATGGAAATTAACACGAAATATAACGATTGATGTTGCGACCAGGTTAAACTGAAAGGTACATTACTACAATTCCTTCAAACCGACATTTTCAAAATCAATTATATCTTAATGTACAGTAGATAGTACTCAACGATAGTACAACAAACTCTTGAGTGTCAAATAAAAATAATGTTGCAAATTAGTTTGTATTCTGGAAAAAATACATTCTTATGCTAATTCACCTTTTTTCTGGCCATAAATGTTTTGACGGGAAGGGTTCTTCTGAAAGACGAATAGCAAATGTCAAAAACAAGATTCGATCCATCTTCTATTAGTATTGCCTGCTCGGGACCTACATGAAAGAAGAATCAAAACATTCTATTTCTTACGGGATAATTAACAGCTTTTAGTTTTAAGAATTCTTAATTAAAATAACTAAATCCATTGCCACTCTGTGTAATGTTTATAGGATGAAAGGAATAACTCAGCAGTAGGGACCGTTATTACCTCCCGTACATTACGGAAACGTACAGGCTATATACAATTTTTTAGTGTTTTTGAGAGCTTACGTCCCAAATCAAATAATCACGCAATTTAGCAACCGTTCTTGATTCAGAAAACATTTTAGACATCTATACTTAACTAATGGAATGGTCATAGAGAAGGTCAAAACGTTATTGCTAATAGGAGTTTAGCATGCACCTATCACTATCAGACTGCTCTGTTAGCTTTCTAAAGAACGGTTAACATTGAGACTCCACTAATGCGCCATCGAGATCGTTCAATCAAGGTTTTTTTTTAGAGTCGTTCAACTTTGACGTTCTTATCTTTAAATGGCCATACATTAAACGCAATTGCTAGACGAGATACAAGAGTAATGGATCAATTAAGGTTAGTTTTTTCTGTCTCAGAACTAGGACAGACCTTGGCAAAAAGGACGGCACACTACGGACTTCTAACTGCATTTCGACAAGGTTCCACTATGTGTGCGTGTACGATGCAATCCTTTTCGATGCTCTCCGTGCCGAGAAAAATGTGAATGCAACCTTATTCGAAAGTTCAGAAAAATATATGGCAGTAATGGTACAGAGAATAAATAGTAAAACGAGTTTAACTTAACTCTCGAGCACATTCGTTTTCATTTCTCTTTGATTACAGAACAAGATACCATTAAAACTTTCACTACTTCCCGACTGAACGTGAAACGTTCTGATACACTTGAGATTAAATATAAGGGAAGTAATCGTATTATTTCAGCAAGACTTTTAACATATTAACACGTCAGTTTTATTTACTTTTTGGGTTGATACATGGCAAAAAACATATAAACAATTTGTAGAAATTGGTATAGGGGTACAGGGAAAAACTGCAAAGCAAATTTATTCATAGGGTCCAAGAAATATGAAAAATCAAATATACAGTGACTAACGGAATTCATTGTACTCATGGGACGTTAGCGGAAATAAAACAAGAATACAATTTATTATATTAATTATTTACGTTGAGCATAACTCGAATATACTAATATATTAATTAATTACTTCCGTTTTATTAAATATTATTGTAATCAATTTTTGACATTTCATTCCCGTTATTCCCTAGCTTGCTATCCCACTCTTCTGCTATCTCGTTTGGAACAGCAATCCCCAGTTTGATGGGGCACCACCCGCCATTACCGACTGCATTTTTGGGCCTCTGAGCATGCGCAAATTCGAAATCCAACTTGAAGTGACATGAAGTGAAGACTTTTAACAAATTTGTATTTATTTTCCCTATATCGACGTTATTCCGTCGGATTTAGCCGAAGACTTATATTGCATGCTCACAGATATCTCGGTCACGATATGTCGAACTATATATTGATTGACTGATTGATTTTTTCGTGTTTCCGGGCGCGTCAACTGCTTCGGTCATTAGTTCCGTTAGTGTAGTGCATGTTTTTTCTCGGGAGATGGCGGTGATATTTTCCCTCGCTGAATGGCGAGATCCGGCACCGACCTACCGTCGGCTAGTGGGATTTCCCCCTAACCAGGACTCCCACCAGCGGGGCACCGCCCCAGCCGGGACAAGCTCTAAACTCCCGACCGGTCTCCCGGAATATATGGTAGTGTAGTGCAAGTTAGTGTAAGTGTGTGTGTGTAAGGGGAGAGGATAGGACAAGGAAGGGGAAGGACAGATCGCGCGCGGTTCGTGACCCCTTTGGTAGGGTACTGCTCCGGCATTCGCCTGGTGTTGATCGGAGAAACCACGGAAAACTACCGATCAGAGCAGCCGGCCGCAAGAATTCTCCTCCAGACAGATACTTAATTCGACCTAGCTGAAAAGCTACTGTCGAAAATCCTGCCGCCGTCAGGACTCGAACCTAGGACCTCCGGTCAGAGGTGCTGCAGTGACATCAGTTGATGCACTGAGCTACCGCTCCCAGTCGAACTGTATATTCCGATTATTTAACTTGTAGCTGGAGGCATTAATTTGTTTATATAATTATCTAGATATGATGATAGTTATATTTAAATTATAATAAGCTATATGTATACTCTACATGGATATGTAAAGAGTGAAGTGTGTTGAGTTCCTGAACTAATATTTATGAAACGTTTATGCTAGCTTACTTTGAAGGTAAGGAGCACTACACGAAATGATATAAAACCATATATATGTTTACTATATTTACGAAATAAATACTTTGGTGAACTTTTTTCGCCTAGTAATTACATCACATTCAAGAGTGTATCAATGTGCAATAGTGAAGCTGCGCGCCACTAGAAAATGACTGAGACTTAAGATTGAGTTGATCCGTGTACAAAATTGCGTATCTATAAGCTACAAGAGGAGAGGACTGTTTATTTTATATTAAATTGTCTAATTCGAAATAATCATATTTAAGAGTGGATCTGACCATTTTCTTTACTCTATTTATAAAAGTAATTTGGATATTCCTTTTAATTGCGCCTAGGCGTGAATGTTTTAAGCGCCCAAAAAATAAAATTATTTGAAATAAGTCATTTTATTGATGAATCTGCTTGATATTGTTGTGAAAAATCTGAATGCACACGTGTATTCTGCATTAAATAGTAATTGGTTTAGTTGTAATAAATTAAACCTAACTATTGTGTATTTTCGAGATGCACGAGCGAAAGGGCAACACGGGGTTCTTCAGTTAGTATACTTATGTATGCACAGATCGGTGGTTGCTGAGCGGCCTATACAAGGAGCGATACACCAATTATACGAAGCGCAGTCGTGCTGGAGCGCAAATACACTATAATTAATATCTAGCACATTTTGAAACGGTATTGTTGGCAATTTCAATCGTGGAGTATTATTAAATGCCATTATTGTATTGAAAATTTGCAGATGAATTCCGTCTTTGCTACGATAATTTATCGAAAATTTCCGATACACACGTACTATTTACTAACTTCAAAACGACGGCAATTTCTAATTTACATTCTCAGAAATGACCTCATCATGTAAACAGAAACTTCTGTTGGCAGGTTTGAAAACAATTTTAAATCTCCTTATAAACGCGTAGAGTAAAACTCTCGTTTTTCATCATTAGCTGCAAAATAATCAGTTAGAATGAAGACAATTTTTCTCCCGGTGGACTAGCGGGGTGCTGTACTTCAGGAGATCTTCCTTCCTACTAATAGCTAGCGAACACACATGTGGTGTTGTCAAAAGCAAATGCTCTTCCGAAGCCCTAATCATTTATCTGAATAAATGAAGCCCTTATTTTTATGTCCAAGGCAGGTCGACAAAGGTGTCTCAAGGCATCAGGATACTGCAGTAACTCGAACCGGGAGGTCCTGGGTTCGAGTCCCGACGGTGGCAGAATTTTTCGATACTAGTTTGATAGCAGGTAGAGTTCAGTCTCTGTTTGGACGAGAACAATAGCGGCGGGTTGCTCTGATCAGTAGTTTTCCGTGGTTTCTCTGATCAACATCAGGTGAATCCCAGAGCAGAACCCTAACAAACGAGCCACGGAGTGCGTGCGATCTTTCCTTCCTCTTCCTTGTCCTGGGTGCGTGGATGGGTGGGTGCGTGGATGGGTGGGGGCGTGGATGGATGGGTGGGGGCGTGGATGGATGGGTGGGTGCGTGGATGGTGGGTGGGTGCGTGCGTGCGTGGATGGGTGGGTGGCGGCGGTCGCTGAGGATTCGCGGGCGCAGGGGGCCTTGGCGCGCAGTCGCGTGCTGGCTGCAGCGGCCCTGACCTTAAAAGCGGACCGGTTCCGCGCCGCCACAGGAGATCCGGCATTCGGACGAGGAGTCCTTTGACCAGGAAGAATAAAATAACAGACCTCCTACATTCGTTCCTTAAAATAATTTCTAGCTTGAATACAAATTAAGGTTTTAAAAACATCGATGTTCTTATAAATACATTAATGTTTTAAACGACGATGTATTGAAGCCGATGTTCTTTTGAAAATCGAGGTTTTGCGCTCGATATTCTTACGATTTCGATGTTTTGATAAAATATGATAAATATGAAAAGTTAAAATATTAAATGAGAAATGAAATATATTATAACATATGAAATATGAATGTTAAAAATGAAATAAGAACTGTGTAGGTTTTCGAACTAAACGAAGGCGATTTGCAATACCTACATCGAGCAGACTACCCCTCTCCCGAGATGATCCTGATGTTCCCCTATAACCTTTGTCTTTCCTCGTTTTTCGCACTAGAAGAGTGTCTTATATTTTTTTTCAATTAATTTTTAATTATAAATTAATACATATGATCGCTGTAAAATTAAATTTCATTGCGCACGAATTTAATGTTAGATTTTTCTAAACCAACTTCAAAACATCGATGTTTTTGTCGATGTTTAGTATTAGTAACATCAATGTTTTAATTTTGAACATCGATATTTGACAACATATATGTTTTGTTGTCGACGACGCATAACTAGTCACCCCAAACTGAACATTGTAAAATACAATTAAGAGATATTCAATGCTGGAACAAGCTAATGTGCTAAAATAATTTATTCAAAGCATACTCAAGTTTTACACAACATTTCGTAATTATTCGTACTACATCTTTGTCTTTAATTATTGGAAATTGAACATAGTAAAATTCAGTTAAGAGGTGCATTAAAGCTTAATATCACTAGAGTCCAAATTAGCTCAATATTAGGTTTAGTATACATTCGACACCAATTGCAAGTTTTTTCATTGACATATGCTCAGGAAAATCTCAATATACAGTAATTTTTTTATTAAATGAGAAGCCGCAAAAGTAAGGCAGTTGGATTTTACAAATCACTAGGCTACTCAAGTTTGGGAGCATTGAGGATGAAATTTGATCTTGCCCTGCATGGCTCATTATGTTTGTAAATATCGCGCAGCGGTATCGATCGGCACCTCCTAAAGTAGAACAGCTAAATAAGATATCTACGCCATAAATACTTCCTCCCCCTTAAACACTGGTTGGTGAATTCAAATATTATACATTCAGCAGATGAAATGCATGGCTTGTCCACTCCATACTAATGGGAAATGAAATTGCATTTGGTCTGCTTACTGTACATTTCACCTCATGATTATGGGATATAATTGATAACAAAAATAATTGTGGATATAAATGTAAGGTCAAATACAGTTTAGCAATTTTGTTTTGTTTTTCAACTAAAAATAAATCGTAATTGTTTATGCAATAATGTTGTTGGTATGGATTTATCTTCGTACGTTTCTATAGGATTCGTAGTGTGATGATGTATGTGAAATAATGCTCTGATGTCTGAGTGCAGGATAGCGCTTTTCTTCTTTTCCGATTTATTGGCAATCTGCACGCGTTCCTCAGATTTCCTGAACTTTGAATACTAAACGCATTGGCACTGCAAAGACGATGCTATTCTCCCCTACAGCTTTTCATTTTTCTTGCTTCAGTTTTGCCCAAATCGCCAAATCTGTGCACATTGTACCAAAGATGGTCAGAAAAAGCATGTGTGCTAAAAATGAAATATATGTGAGAGAATTCCTCCAAATGCTCGTTCAGTTGTTTTAAGGATAATAGAAAGGAGATGTTCCAAGGAGCATGGACTAGAAATTTCGCCACGAATAGGGATGTTCAGTGACACTGGACCATCAGAAAAAATAACTCGTGGAGAAAATGATGTGGCAGGTCTGAAAACACGAAGAGAAGCTATGAAGCTGTATAATTTATAATAGCTCACCGAATTGGGCGAATCAGTAAGAGAGCAGTCTCATTGCATTTCTTTACGCTGACGCCAACCGATAAATTGCTCGGGGCAGAGATTAGATTTAGATTAGATATTACTAATTCTACAAATAAATTTGAGGACTTGGTGGCAGAATATACTAACTTAACATTACAGAACTTAACTTTACAAAATTTACAAATTAACATGAACATTTCGCCGTGCAAGCTTTCATAGTACACCACCTCACCGTACTTCATTTCACCGCACTGCATATCACTGAGTTTTAATATGTTTCTTACACACTTGTTTCCCTTAACTTCACAACACCACGGCACTGCACATAATTAATAATACTATAATAATATAATATAATAATAATAGTGGTAATACTTTAAATAGTGAATTAGTTATTTAATAATATTAATGATATAATACGCATGTCAACATCTAGGAATCTAACTTATTTTTAAATTTGCTCAAGCTTTGAGGAAAGGAATCAAAGATTGTTACAGGCAAACCGTTCCAGTCTCTAATACTTTGATTCGCGAATTAATATTTTGCAATGTCCGTTTTCTGAATTCTTGGTTGAACTTCATGCATGTGATCCGCTCTGCCGAAATGTGTAGGTTTCCTTAATCGACTTCGAATTTCTTTCCACGCTCGAGAGCCTACGCTTTATAGATAGCATAGAGACGCGACTTTATTCTCCTTCTTTCGAACTCTCTTTTGACTCCCATACTTCTTCATTATTGGTACCCCTGAAAGTAAATTTTGATTTCCTACGCTAGATCTTTTCTAGATTACTTAGCCGCAAAATTCTGTATGGGTCATATCACGCCATATTCTAATATGGGCCGCACTAATGGCACATATGCTAGTTATTTGGCTCTTACTGTACTCTTTTTTTAGAATCCGCATAACAAAATGCAAAGATCTCCTGGTTTTCCCTACAACGAAATTTACTTCATTATTCACTTACGCTATTTATCCCTCAGTATAATTCCGTTATCCTGCCAAACTCGCCATAGGGTCAAAAGCTAGCTGTGAATTCGCCTGGTTATTGTTGAATTGTATGTTCTCTTTGAACGCACATATAATTTCTCTTGGTTTTTCTTTCTCGCCCTTACTTTTCTGGCATTATTTTTTCTTTCCCAAGCCTTGTGTCACAAGGCATTCAGAAGCCAAGGTAAAAATTTCACGCAACTGAAGTGCAAATTGCTGCATTTTCTCCACACAGTAGCAAGGCAATGACAGTATTTGTCGAGAGTTGAAAAGAGAAATATTTCCAAAATTTAGGAGAAAACGATCCTACGTTGCCGCAAAGAATCTAAGATTCGAACACAAAAATGAAAAGAGTTGTGTTGTTGACGTGTATTGTTGGATTGTTTCAAATATATTTTGTTCACTTTTTAAATTTAAACTTCTCCTTTCAACATATTTGATATCTTTTACAATTATTTTCATAAGGCAAATGAGGTCGCCATATGGATATGAAATGCCGTGCTGAATAACCCAATAATAACGAAGATTACAGCCAACTTGATACTTCACCCTAAGGTGTATGATAAAATATGTGATGATAAATTGAGTAATTGATCTCAGATAATTCATGGAATGAGAAGAGAAAATAGTAGAAAACGAGAAAGTGAATTACGATGAGCTTTCTCGTCAACAAATTACACATGGATAAACAGAGATTTTCATCAATGCAAAAGGTGAATCTTCTAAGCTAAAAGCCTACCCCTCCCCAAATTCCAATCAAATGGTACATTTCGTGCACCACAATGGCTCGTGCCAATTGTATTCTTAGACTTTTCACAAAACTAACAATCCACTTTTCGGAACAATGGGGAAATTCTCCACCTTTGTCTGTCTTCTGCTATTTTACAAATTTTAACTCTGATACATTAAAGGACAATACATACACATTTTATTGGAATACATTCGCTACAACTAATTATTTTCGGCTATTTGCTTACATCAAACCACAAATAGCAACCATTACTAAGTTACATGCATATTCCATGGTAGTTCTTTATAACATAAACAATAACCCGACTATTTTGTGTATCACAATAACCCCAATAATAAAGCTCATTCCCCTTTGTTCCAAAATATTTTGGCAGGCTTAAGTCATTTCCTCTCATAGATTAAAGTTGAGCATTCATTAGGGATAAAGAGATAGTATTTTAATATACAGGATGAGACACGTAACTTTAGCATCTCCTGCAATTTTTGAACGGTGGAAGTTATTGCAATGCAGTTTACACGAAATTCCATGAGGGAATGGATCTAATTAATGCATGTATTCGTTTCGATTTTTTGACTTGTATTTTAAGGGATATTGAAGTAAGTGTGTGTTTTTCGAATAGACCTATATTTTTAGTCTATCATGACAAGCGTAAGAAAATGAATCCAATGATATACGTATTGTCTTATGTTATATAAACTTTGTCTTGAGTAATTTTGATTTTTTGCGACTCCTGTTTAACGTACACTATTTTAAATGTAACAGTCCTCCACCCACCAAGGACGCGCAGCGCTCTTCCAAAAAGCACGTGCTCAGAGCGTTGCAATATCCGTTAAATACGAGTGGCAAAACATCCAAATTACTCATGACAACGTTTATCTAACATATGACAATATGAATATCATTAGATTCGTCTTTCTACGCTCGTCATGATAGTCTAAAAAAATACGTATAGTTCCATTTGAAAAAACAAATTTACCTCAATATCTCGAAAAATACAAATGATAAAATAGAAATGAATAAATGTATTCATCCCATTCCCTCATGCATGTCCATGAAAACTGCATTGCAATAACTTCAACCGTTCTAAAACTTCACGAGGTGCTAAAGTTACGTGACTCACCCTGTTTAACAATAACATGGTTCAACGTGCGCCATTCAAAGGTTACAGGATAAATGGGATGTAATATTGGTTGAGCAGTTGCTGCCAAGTTCCATTTCCATCCTTCCTAGTGATTACGTCTAGAGCAGTTTCACCCTGTCCAATGAAAGTGCATGTGGCCGGCGAACGAGTGCCTGTGTCAGATGAAAAGCGAACAGAAGACGGCGGCGTCGCTAATGCTTTGTCCGTGACTGAGCGACTCGCGAGTGGGCGCGAGGCGCGTGCGTCACTTGTTTTCTGCTTGTCCCGCCAGCTGCGTCTCGAAGCAAACAGTACATTGTTCACTTGCTTTTACATCGTGACTCTTGGCATCACGAAACTTTCAGTAACTTCCGCGAGTCTGTCTTGGCTTGAGAGTAATTACATCTGAAGGAAAGGTAAATATTTGCTATATAATAGCGTTGTCTTGGGTAGTAACAATAATATTTGTCAAAGACGTTCGTACCTAGATCGTATAAGTCATGAATAAATTAAACATATGAATGAAATCGATGTTGAATATTAGAAGAGATGACGAAATCCAAGAGTCAGTTAGAGAATTATGGAAATTACAAACAATTATTTTATTCCTTTGTTTCTGTGACAGTATATTTAAGAATCGCGAATTCTATCAATTTTCTAATTATTGTCATTTCCATTATTAAAGGTTACAATTTACCACAAATGTTTGGCTTTTCCACCTCTTTCAAAACAAAAAAGGAGCAGAACCATATCACGGAATATGTTAACTAATCTTCAACATTTAGCTAATGCACACAAAGTGAGATGCAAGCGATGAGAGAATCGGATCTTCTAACTTACATTTTTTTGAAACTTTGATGTATATTACCACATAAGAGGAAAGTACTATGTCCTAAATTCCAGAAGATATGGTATAGTGAAATTATGAGTTAGAAACATGAATTGTAAGGTGAAATATAAACATTATTACCTATAGTATAAATATGAATGCCTCTAGGATGGCTCATGGACAGCTTACTAGCTTCCCGCAGTGTGGTCCTGGGTTAGATTGCTGATGTAGGCAAAAGTAGAGTTGTAGCTTTGCTTTAAAATCGTCTCAGTTTCTGCGTGACGAAGAAAAACTCAGGCAGGAGGAATTAGCCAGTTATAGTGAAGTGAATGAGTCATGTTTGCCACATGTCTCACTTACTCTCCAAGCATGGAAATTAAACTAGGTCCAAGCCGGTGGGACATCGTTAGCTAGCCGGCAAAGTCTGACAATCAACCCAAAATACCAAATACATACAAATCTCAATTGATAGAAATCTCAATAACATCTTATCAACCAGTAAACAAAAGTTGTAATATGAGTAGGGTTCGGAAGCAAAAAATTTCACGAGCAGCTTTTCCAATGTTACCAGCGCGAACGCACGTAACGGCTTATCGCACAATGCTAAACTGTGTGACGCCTGTCCGTCCGTCCACTTCCTGGTCACGCTGGGCGCGCCGCGGGCGGTCAGTGGCCGCGGGTGGGCGGGGCGGGGAGGGGAGGGGAGGGGACGAGCAGGAAGGGCGTTGCCGGAGCCATGGCCACGAGGATGTTGCCCATCACCAGCGACCGTCACAAGCCCACGCTCTTGGCAGTTCTGGCGCCGTCGCCGCGAAGAAGTTGTACGCAACGGGCCACAAAGCGCGCTGATTCATAGAAACGAGCGCGTCTTCGTAACGAATGTCCACTGTTCCAAGGAGAGAATCATGATCATTAGGGGGTGTGGTGCAATGAAAGGCGTCGAATATTCGTTCTTCCGTATCACTCTCATATAATATCGAGTGTCCATAATTCTGTTTTTGGTTTATAATATTTATTATTATAAACCAAATATTATATCAATATTAACCAAATATATATTAATATTAATACCAATACGTTGTGCAAAATTATGTTCTTGGTTGGAGCTATACATCAACGGCTTCTTGGATGAAAATCTTCGCTTTAACCCCACAGGAAATGTTTAAATGAGCCTAGGAAGACCTAATCAGCCTCCTGGGAAGAAAAATGTGAGATTGTGGCTTGGGAAGTATCAATGGAGGTGCCGTACAGTTCTTGATTCCAGGTAGCCAATACGGAGAAAACGTTGCGGGACTGGGATTTGAACTCTAGTATTTTTCAAAGGAAGAATCACACCCAACCCTACGCAGTTCGCTTGTATTCCTGCAGTCAAAATGGAATTTTAATATTTTCGAGATTCTAACAGTTACGAAGAAAAAGTGTCGCATGTTACACAATACTTACGCTAAAATTACTAATACTTTGAAAAAAGTGTAGGTAAAATGATTAAAAATCTAATATTGAGTAATAGATTAAATTGAGAAACAGATCTTGGGATTTAGTTTTGAAAGACTAGGACAGTTCGAGAAAAAATTAGAACATTCACAATTTTCGAAATTCTAGAGGTTTTAATGTAAATCGGGGCTAAGCCATTTTAATACGCAAACTTCTCTTTATTTCAGCAACGAAATTAATTATTTTTTTCTACATTTTTTGACGTATCAAACAATTACGTGTATGCAGCATACCTGAAGCCATGCTCCTCACAAAAGTCAGTAAAACAGTTTTTGACTGTTTTACAGTTTGACTGTTTTTGACTAAATAAATAACTAAATAAATTTTAAAAAATGAAACTCAAGAAAGCGTGCGCAGATGATTTTCTCCCCCATACGTCACATACAGTTTTGACTAAACAAATAAATAAAAGTCGAAGCGTTTCTTCCACTGGCACTACGTCACGGGCGGCGCCTGGTGGCGTGGGGTCGACGGTGGCGTCGCGGGTGGGCGGTGATGGCGATGGCGCCGGCAAGCTCCCTTCCTCCTTCGCTCGCCGCCACTCGTTTGTCGCTTGTCAGGGAGCGCAATTAGCACGCGTGGCGCGCTGCGGTCGCCGAACGACCCCTCCCCCCCACCCCACCGCCTTGGCGCTTGCCAACGGAGCGGGCCAAAACATCGTGTCCTGCCATCTGGGCGTGCGCGCGAGGAGGCCAACGCTCTTGTTTTGATGCAACGCGCACAGCACTGAGCTGGCAGGGATTAGTACGCCACAACTGCGCGACTGGCGGCCAAATAATGTATTTTAAGTGTTCATGTTCGTCTATATTGTTATATTCTGATTTGGTTCCTTATTTTGGAACAGACCCTGAACAGTTAATGGAGATGAGTAATTTCACACCTTTTACTACTGTTATCTTGCTACTATTATCTTCCGAGAGTTTTGAGAATTATTTTTCTCCTCATCTTCAGGCTGGAACATTATGTAAATAAGAAAACATTATAGAAGCATATGAGACGTGCACCGATACATCACGTTGACGTTCTTTGTGAAGTTTCAAGGTAGCGTAACGAACCACGTTCTGCACTCACCACCTCCACTCCGCCGCCATCATCGTGGTCCCCTCCCCTTTTCAACACGACGGGCAGCAAGATCACGAGCGAGTGCTGCCCGTATCTGGGCGATCTCGGTGGTAGCAAGATAGTAGTAATAAAAGGTGTGAAATAATTAATCTCCATTAACTGTTCACAGTCTGTTAAAAAATAAAAGGACCAAAAGAGAGCAATGTATGTATTTGTCCGTGTTGTCTAGTTCGAGTAAAAATGCAACTTGTTTAATTACATGAAAGTTCATAAATATTTACTCTTGTGGCAATTTTATTGGGTTTTTTTCACTTCTGACAAAGAAAACTATACGAGAACTCCAAAATCTCAAAACGTTAGAAGACTTGATATGAATTTCAATTACTAAAGACTATTTCAATGTGCTCTTACATGAAATTTAAAGAAATAATTTGGAGCTCTTTTTGAGAATTTTTTTAAAAATGTCTCAAGGGCTTAATGTAAAATACTCCCAAATTTCAAAGAATTCTTTTCAAAATCGCAAGTCCTCGATTCAGTCCAGAAAGATCCTGGAATATTCATTTTTTGGCAACAAAAAAAAACAGTGAATAATTTTGAGGCTAGTGTTTTTCACACGACGGGCGGGCCTTTTGAAAAAGCACTTTTTGGACGACAGAGAACTTCAAAGCGTGTATTTCTATTAAAATGTCGAAATCGGTTTTTCGCAGCTTTACGTAACTTTAAATACGTACGTACACGAGAAAGTAAAAGAAGAGCTACGCCTTTCCTGAGCCGATGCGTGAAGAATTTCATTGGGCTTTGAGGAATGGAGGGAAAATGTTTCCTTGCTTGGATTCGCCCGTAGATATATTTGTCAATGGGAATCTCTTAAAAATTAACGTTGCCACAGAAAATTCCGACAAATAGGCGTGCGTGCCATTTATACGTTATCTGAATTCAAAGGACATTCGCTAGCAAACATTATGAGAAATCAAACAAGCCATAGAATTAAAAGAAACGAGATTTTCTGTCATCCGATGAACCGTAAGTTTATAGTAATTCTAAGCTGCTCACTGCCTTTGTTGATAACTTGATCTTTCTCCCGATTGCCCAGATTAGGTACCGAATAACTATTATTACTTAGGCATACGAAACATTGTTTTCCATTTGTTCAGCGATGACAGTTCGTTGCACTTTAATAGGATTAGGTGGCATTAGTTATTTTATAGAAGAAATTTTACACCTTAGTTATGCGAAAAGTTATGACAGGTGACAGATTTGAACGGCAATTATTTCAAAAAATAATATTTTTAATTTTTCTAATCTGTGTAATAAATGTTCTGTATCTGCGATATTTGTCCGTATTTTTCTCATATCTTATAGACGCAATGATCTGTTAAAATTAGTCAGTTACCGAGAAAAATGCTTTCATTACATTTTCTTTTGTAAAGGCACGACCATCGGTAGTAATTCACCTAATGTGAAACTGAACGACAATTTCTGTCACACAAAAAAACAGGAGTCTTCAATACACAACTACTTTGGAATACGTTTTCTTAATATATTGTGCCCTCAGGCACCGTTTTACTTTTATTAATATATAAACTGTAACAATTGTTATCTTATAATTTTTGTACCCAATTTGTTCCCTAAGTGTTGGTGAAGGGGACAGTATGAACAGAAGAACATTATAGTGTCGCAAGTTAATGATCAACCAGCTGGACTTCTGTTTCCGTAACCCGAATTGCTCATGAAAATATTTCTACTTTCCCGTAAACAGAAGACGATTTCGAGACGTTGTTATACAATTAATAGCGGGGCATTCCTGGAGGTTAAAGGCAGCGGAAGTGTTACGCAATCTGCATTTCCCAGTTCTAAGAGTAAGAGAAGTTTTGCAGCCTTATTTCAGTGCCTGTAGATGTACAAGGTAGCTCGTTATAGATGTATACTATTAAACTGTAGGCAAGGAATTGTCTTCTAAATTCGTTTCCTTTTTCTACCTACATACTTTAACATCTTTATCGCGTGAACAAGGTTTCTGAGCAACTGAAATTTTTTTAAAAGCACATTAAGTAGGGAACCGAGATTAACTGCTCAGCATTAGTCAACCCCGATATCACAAAGAAAATAAAATCATTTTTCTTTCTTTAAGTAAGTTTACGCAAATATGGTCTCGGAAGTCCGACGAACCCGGAGGGTATACCGGCAAAAGGAATGTACTGGCAAAAAGGAATATGAGTAAATTTTTATAAATTTATTTTCCTTTTTCCTAAAAGAAATAATCCAAATGAATGGAGCCATTGTTTACGACATGAAAATTTTATTCATGCTTCATATAAAGTACCTGCAAAAATTAAAATTGAAAGTCGGTTATTGAGCCGAAGAGGATGTTAACATGAATATTCATTGACTTCAGATAACAGGTCTAATTGTGTTGCGAAGAGCAATGGGCTTGTCCCAAGCGCGTCACACGGCCGGTAGTGAAGTCGTCTTTGCGATGTTTGGCGGACAGTGAGTGCAGGAGAAGCGAGCTCGTCGCGTCGCGTGGGCGCGAGGCCGCGCGCGTGCGAATTGCGCTAATGGGCAGCGCGAGGGGCGCCGCGTGACCCATTTAAGCAGCGCCGCGTCTTCGCGCACGCGTCACTCCACACCCCACGCGCCCTCTGCTCTTCGTGCTTTGTCCAGCGGCCTCCTTCACCACGCCCACCCACCGGGGAGGAGTGGCTCTAACCGTAGCTTCGCAAAGCCTCTTTAATAAAATTGAACACAAATCCAGGAGAAGTTCCTCAGGGCATCAACTGATGTCACTGCAGGGCCTCTGACCGGGAGCGGTTCCTCAGGGCATCAACTGATGTCACTGCAGGGCCTCTGACCAGGAGCGGTTCCTCAGGGCATCAACTGATGTCACTGCAAGGCCTCTGACCGGGAGAGGTTCCTCAAGGCATCAACTGATGGCACTGCACGGCCTCTGACCGGGAGAGGTTCCTCAGGGCATCAACTGATGTCACTGCAGGACCTCTGACCGGGAGGTTCTAGGGATTTTCGTCACTAGCTAAATAGCTACATCGCGTTCAGCCGCTGTCTGGAGGAGAATTCCAGCGGTCGGCTGCTCTCATCGGGCGTTTTCTGTGGTGTCTCCGATGAACACCAAGCGAATGCGGGAGTAGTATCCTACCAAAGGGACCACGGACCGCGCGCGATCTTTCCTTCCTCTTTCTTGTCCTATCCTCATCCCTTACGCACACACACTTACACTTACATGCACTACACTACCACTGTTGTCGGGAAACTAGTCGGAAGATTAAAGTTTCTCCATGTTGGGGTGGATGGGAGATGTACCTGATTTGGGTAAACCCTGCTAGCCGACAGGTAGATCGGCACCGCATCCCACCATCCAGCGGGGAAAGATCACCGTCATCTTCCGAGGAGAAACACGTACTACACCTACGAGACTACTGACTTGAACAGGTGGCGCGGCAGGAATCAACAATCAATCATCGACCCCAACACACCGAGGAGAGTCCCTAAGCCGTACTTAGCAATACCCTTTTAATAATATTGAAAAATTGAACACAAGTAAAAAAAAAATACGAATGTGAACTACAAGCTTTACCATTTTAAATTTTAATATTAAAATGTTTAATTTTTATGAAGTATTATAAAACCTTGGTAAAAAAAAGTGGAGTGTTTTCGGTCAGAGGCCGAAGCACATACTTTGTTGGCTTGGATATTTTCACTTTCTCACCCAGTTCTTATTGCCCAACGCTCATCATGTTCCTGTCGTTCTGCTCGCGTGGTCGTACTCTACTGTAGGTTCCACAGATGCCGATCCTCACTCCAGTCCCAAGCAATCTCGGCCCGTGCTCCCACCAGACGTAAACCCTCGTGTCTCCCACCACCACATTCAGACACTCATCGTTCTCCTCATCTCAATTAATTCCCCCGATGCGATGCTACCACTATAATCATTCATCGTATCATTATTATTTGCCACTCTTCGTCCCATAATCAATTACGCTGTGCACTCTTGCGGTAAAACATTATTGTGATCATCTGTCAGGAAAACGATTGCCGTACAAGCCTAAGCCTGTACTGTCCTGTTTTGCTTAGGCTCAGAAATGACGACCCTAGTGAATGAACCACGTATCGCGCATTCTTTTTCCCCTCCCATTCCCGTTTCTTCTGTTATTTTTCATTTCATCCGTTTCCATCCCCAGGCGTCAATGACCATTGCAGATGGAGCGCCCTAAATCAATGAAAAGGCATGATCGTGTATTGAGAGTTCCACGAGACGGACACTGTCAGTTGGCTCTTCACCCCGTCGAGTCCCTTAGTAACCGCTGGCCTCCGCCGTCCGTGGCCGGTGCTTGCGAGGCCCCGCAGCCGCATGAATGAAACATGCGCTCCGCTCCGCGGCGCCGCACCGCGCTCAAGGTCGGCAACGCTCGCGCACCGCTCAGCACCGCACCGAACCCCGCCGCCACCGCCACCGCCACCGCCACCGCCACCGCCACCGTCCCCGCCACCGTCCCCGTCCCCGTCCCCGTCCCCGTCCCCGTCCCCGTCCCCGTCCCCGTCCCCGTCCCCGTCCCCGTCCCCGTCCCCGTCCCCGCCCGTCCCCGTCCCCGTCCCCGTCCCCGTCCCCGTCCGCTCGACGCCTTGGCTCCCCACAGCAAATGAAGACTAGAAATAAAAAAGGATGGAAATGCCATGTCTGTTAAATTTACGTTTTTTACCAGAATAATGATGAATGAATCTAGCTCTATTACATAAATAAGAACCAAAGGCCAGACGCATTTCTTGATAGTTACGGGGTGATTATAAATTCCAGAAGTCGTTCGTGCGTTGTACGTTGTAGGTTTAACGTATACATACTCTATTTTTTTCTCCAAAGTATGAAAATGGCACATCCTTTTTTTATTTCAAGCCAAGCAATCTTCCAAAAGATTATTACTGTCTGAATAGATCGCCGCTTTCATTGAACGGTTCACCAGTTAACAATGTGTGTAATATGTCCGTTGACAGGTCAACCTTTTAATGAAAATATATTCAACACGGTGTGAAATTAAAGTTGTAACAATGTCCTACAATGTCAAGTTAGAACAAAATACTTGTGGATATATTGTGATATTGATGAACAATATTTATAGCGGATGAATTCTTTGTGGACAAAACAAAATGGACGAAATATCAATGTACGAAATGAAAGTGGACTGTGACAGTGAACAACATGAAGTGGTGAAACTGACCTGCAACGCACCAAAATTTAATATGTTACAAACAAGAAAAGAAATATATTATTTCCTTTATCATTCGGTTCGACGACATTTGCTAAGAGTAACTTGAGTGACATATCCTGCATAATACTGCAAAGAAAATATAGCTATTTTGTACAACTTACGAGAAAGCGATTGACACAAAAACCGCAAACGCAGTACAAGGAATCGATCCTGCATTGACGAGATTTAAGTCGAATAAATAGTGTGATCTATTGAAATACATTATTTACTAAAATGTTATGATTCGGTAACTTTTCCAACATTATTAATTGCGGTAAATGAACTCAAAATATAATTCCTTGTATGGTAATAATCACCTTTATATTCTTGGCTAATCGAAAACCTTTAACAACATTACTATCAAAAATATATCCACATTTTAAAATTTCCATTTTAAATTCCCTCCGAAGTGTACAATTTGATTCATGTTTCCAGGCAAGTCCACTGATGAGGTAATTAGTCCCGTTAGTGTATTGCTTTTTTTCCCTGTGATGTGACGGCTTTCTTCTCTCCCTGCATAGTGAGATCCGGAGCTCACCTATACGTCATCTTGCGATAATTTCACGCTAAAGGTATCTCCCCTCTCTAGAGCACCGCTCAAGCCGGGGCAAGCTATAAGCTACCGACTGGTCTCCTGACACTGGTGGCAATGTAGTGCTTGTAAGTGTACGTGTCTAACGAGAGAGGGTAGGGCTTGGAAGATGAAGGAAAGTTTGCATGTGGTCCTTGGGCCGTATGTTATGGTACTGCTTGGACATTCGCATGGTAATGGCCGTAAAACTACTAATTGGAACAACAGGCCGCAGGCCTAAAACTTCTGTTCAATTCGGCAGCCTTATGGAGTGGAATGCTTTCGAGCAGCCTTTTCTTGTACGCGTCAACTGATTTGATCATTAGTCCCGTTAATGTAGTGCATGTTTTTTTCTTGGGAGATGGCGGTGATCTTCCCCCGCTGAATGGCGAGATCCGGCGCCGACCTACCGTCGGCTAGTGGGGTTTCCCCCTAACCAGAACTCTCACACCAGTGAGGCACCGCCCCAGCCTGGACAAGCTGTAATCTCCCAACCGATCTCCCGGAATATGTGGTAGTGTAGTGCATGTTAGTGTAAGTGTGTGTGTAAGGGGAGAGGATAGGACGAGGAAGAGGAAGGACAGATCGCGCGCGATTCGTGGCCCGTTTGGTAGGGTACTGCTCCGACATTCGCATGGTGTTGATCGGAGAAACCACGGAAAACTACCGATCAGAGCAGCCGGCCGTTAGAATTGTCCTCCAGACAGCGACTGAATTCGACCTAGCTGAAGAGCTAGTGTCGAAAATCCTGCCGCCGTGGGGAGTGGGAACCTAGGACCTCCCGGTGAGAGGCGCTGCAGTGACATCAGTTGATGCACTGAGCTACCGCTCCCGGTCTTATACAATGGTCTCTTCATTACGATGGGGATCAGTGCTCCAAATAGGCTGTTCGCTTGCGCCATCCAGTATAGTACTGGATGTGTTTAGCTTTGAAAAGCCACGGGAGGTGCAATACGTTGACGCAGCTGCTATGCAAACATCCTATACATTCAGGCATCAACTCATTACAGTAAGAAATGAAGGAAATCACAAATATTCTTGAATATTGAATATTCTAGGCAAATGCAAAGTCATGTAGTGACAATGATTTTACTCATGCGTTCCTTCATGTTTTCTCCTTTGTAACATATACTTCTTGAACAAGTAAATATCTCGAGAAAATGTATCCTTTTCCTCTTTGGCAGTCTTTCAAAGAAGTTTGAAGTAATAGCTCAAATCTCTGAGCATCTATTTACTACTCCATTTATGATCCATGTCTACTACGAGACCGTAACGTGGGAGGCACAGAATAGCACAAAGACGCACACTTTGGTGACTCATTGGTTGTTTCTCAATTTAAAAATGCACGGTGATGCCTAACTACGCGTTTATGATTTGATAAGGCTTTTAATCGCAAATCAGTTTGTTATGCCTCGGCTGAAGTGACTCACGGCAACAACTGTGGTCTCTGTGAGTCACTGACCAGGAAGTTCTAGAATTCGAGAGAAAGTGCCGAATTTTCGTTACAGCTTTCGTTACACCTTGGTTGAATTCAACCGCCATTTACAGGACAATTCTTCACCAAGATTTTCCGATCAATACCAGGCGAATGCTGATGCAGTACCTTAATCGCGCACGACCTTTATTTCCCTCACTCGTATTCCCTTAAATATTCACATGCACTACACTGCCACACACGTCAGCAGATTATAGACTCCCGACTGTAGGGTCCAGTCTATAGGGTAGACTGTCATAGCTCGACTCACAACAGATCTGTAGCAGAACCGCTGGGAGGTATTTCACTGTTCCTTCTGTAGACCAGATCTCGCCTCCAGCTACTTTCATATTTTCTTACACATTCAAGAAATTCCTGTCCGGTCAGTATTAGATGTATCACAGTAAAGGACAGTTATGTGATTGAGAACCAGTGGAACATATCCCAGGCGGCAGATTTTTGACGCGGAGAAAAAATGTTGATCTCACGGTATGATTAATGTCTCGTTTGTGCTGGTGATTACGTGGAATAATAATGCAACATATGCTGTATCTGTTACAATTAATATTTTCCTTGAAAATATGGTTTCTTTTTGTTGACTACATAGGGAAACGGACTTTATGAATGCGCCTCGTCGATGAAAGTAAGAGAAGTGTCCGGATACACACTACGATCTGATGATGGATCTCCTTCCCCCCCCCTGAAAAATAATACGTCAAATGAGCACATTCCACCTTAGTTCGCTGCAAGTCACAGAGCGGTCCAAAAATGAAAAATTGTAATGCCACGGACAAATATAATCGTATTTGAAAGATTTCGTAATCTAATCCTATTAGCCCCTAATTTTTATTCGTTCCAAATCGATATTAATGAAATGTTTCCAGTGATGTGAAAATCATGTAAGCCCGTCTGAATTGAAATTTAATATTATACACGTTTGTTTTACGAGAATGGTTGCAACACTCTCAAGTGATATTTTCACCTTCTTCTTTTCACCTTCTTCTTTTCACCTTCTTCTTTTGGCAGGAATTTCTCCCAGACCTGCGGCATTTTAGTTGGACAGTTAATTTTGAAGTCCAGAAGTATCGATCATTTTTCTGTACTTGCACACTAAAGACCTACGATTAAGTATGTGCACCTGTTCACCAGCCAATCTGATCCGAAGATTAATATGTTTTATTTTCATCTCTCCAAATTCCTACACTAACGATGCCCCGTAAGACGCCGATATCAGCTGTGAATCTGGAGTCTCTGAAAAGTAATTTGTAATAATTTGTTTCGATGCTTTACAATTGATCTATCCTATCCAGTCCCTAGATTGTCATAATAGTTCGTAACTGAGAAAACTAGCGATTTCAACATTGTGTCGCACACTTGTAAAGGCAGTTCCGACACTGCGCAGACAGTTTCTTTGAGAACAATCCTTCTTTTCCACCTTCACAGTTAACCCTTACTTTTAAACCCGAGAACACATCACAATACCAGAGAATAAAATCATCGCTGACATCGGCGCTGCAGTAAAACGTTTCTGAATTAACAAAGAGAATAGTCAGTGAAAAATAAAATTATAAATTGTCTGTACACTTTTTTTCATTTTCCTGACGGCTGATCACTACCCCAACGACTTTTTTCCTTCCACAACGTGGACATTTATTCTGATTTCTGTAAGTAGTGGAGTTCTCCATGTATTTCAGAAAACACCAAATAAGAGGTTCGGGCCTTTTACAAACATCAGTTCAGTTTCTATTCCATAAATAAAACTGTTGCGTGATTTCTATACATCCTTGAATATCAGAGGTGGGAAAATTATTTCCTCAGAAACGACTTTTATGTTTCGTATGTAAAAATAGTTCTCATCAATATTTTTGCAAGATTTAAACGTGGAAATATCAAGAAACTACAATAAAATTTTAAAACAGAAGTGATCATTCGTCCTTGTTTTTTTTTCACATATTGCATTACAAGCTCGAGAAACATTAACGTATTAATGTACAAATTAATTATATCCACGAATTTTTTGGACATAAAGTGACCTTTAACTACCAGTTTTGGAAAATTTGACTGACCGAGTTTTGGTGCAATATGTAATATGATTGGCACATAAAATTGTGTGGTTACGTCATCAATGACGCCTTCACTATTCGTTAAAATTAAAAATATCTAATAACAACTTCGGTCAAAATCGGAACTGAAACAAAAATAAAAAATTAAACAATAACAACTTACAATTCCAAGTTTTCACAAATCGGAAAGCTTCGAAACGCACAAGAAATGGTGTTACATCGATCAATAACGACAATCAATTAGAAAAGAATCTACGACAGAGTGCCTGAGGACACTACTAATAAGTTTGCAAAGAACGGATAAATTTATTTTTCATTTCTTAGTAAATAAAATGATCCTGAATAAATTAACAACACACTATCTGCCAACGTATAAAAACAAATAATGAAATGAAATGTAAATATTATAAAGTAAAATATAGGTAATATTAAGGGTTTATTTGTTTATATGATTATTATATTTGTTTCGCAGGAATGCATCCGGTCTGTTCACGCTAAACCTAGCGAATAACCTCCTGGAAGCTCCATCAGGTCCGCTGATCGCCTCGGAATCTCTGAAGAATCTGGATCTGCATGGAAACAGGTTGCGCGCGCTACCTGGCAACGCGTTTGCGAACTGCTCGTCGCTAGCAGCGCTCGACCTGAGTGACAATCCGCTAGGCGCGCTGCCATCGGCAGCACTAGCGCCTCTGACGGGGCTTGAGACGCTATCGGTGGCGCGATGCGGCCTGGAGGCTTTGGATCCGATCGCCCTCGCTCCGTTAGCCCAGGTGAGAACATGGAAAAGAATTCTTTATACTTCTATAAATGTAACCTGATGAATGGGAAGAAATAATAGACCTTATCCTTCAGCATAACCCACTATGAATATACTCCGTGCATTACCAGATTCGAGAATAAAGCAATTTTTGAATAAAATGCTTTGTAAAGGATGTCTCCTGTTCAATATTAAGGCTGAAAGTTTCCTTCATTAGACTCAAAGTTTGCATCGCGTTTCATCTTCATTTTGAATGAGTTAAGGAATACCCTCACTCTTCTCTCAGAATCAAAGTTCCCAAACAGAAAGGAAGAATCACAAATTTAAAATGTATCAAATTATGTTGCTACCTTTCTGAGCTTGAAAACAATTTTCTTCTAAATGTAAGTTTTTGAAGTTCCCCAAAGCGAATATTAGTTACAGGTGTATTTGCAAGGCTTGTTTTTCAGTAGCAATTGGATTACCCCAAGAACATATTTGGCCTCTATATCCGCACCAAAGTTTGTCTACCTCGAACCGAAACGGAAGATCGAATTTTTGAAGTGAGTAATGTTATTTTGAAAATAATAAAATGGGGAGACTGAATGAGTTTTAAGAATCTGCAAAAACAACCTTGATTAACCAGGTTTATTATTTATATATTCAAAAAATACTAGTCCGCGACACTTACGAGGGAGTGTCAAAAAAGCAACGTTTAGAGGTTGGCAGCAAAAGATATTCTTGAGAGTAATTCATATTTTTTCAAAAGAAATTATGGCGATTTGCCAGCAAGCCTACTTCAGCGTTTGAAGTCAATTTATTATTTTTGTGTTGGTGTAAGGAAAGAATTGTTCAGTAAGGGTTCGAAAAAATGCCTGTACTGGTTTCAACATGATCTTTGCATATTTTTACCATTAAGAGCACAACAGTCGGCATGTAGTGTTCGCTTTATTAATATAATATAGCAAATGAAAATTGTAAGAATCACTGGGATGACAGTTCCACGCCTGCGAGAGATGGTAACGAACGAAGTATTTAGAATCGACGTTAGATGGCAGCACTACCTTAAAATGCTACTCTCATTTGAAAGTAGTTTATAGGGAGATACTTGAACATTAGAATCTTAATTTCCTGAGTGTCCCAAATTTGTAAAAGAAAAAGAAAAAATTACAAAATAATAAACTTCATTCCACCTTGGTAATTCATATTCACAGAAAAATCTCGATTATTTCACTCATTAAAAAAATAATATCATATCTACATGAGCAAAAATCAATTGACCCTTGTCAACTCTTCAGCTTCGTGAGGTTTCAGAATTTTCGTTTTAGATTCCCGAGCTGTAATGTTTTCGAGACATGACTATCTATTTAATTTCGCAAATTCTGTTACATAACGTTTGCAGTCATATGTAACCTTTACTTCCAAAATCAGAGATAAAATGATTTTAATAGTTATCTTCCTCGACAATTTCTTGGTTGAAATTACTTAATTATTTTATGACTCTGATCCCTTAATTCAGCAGATTTTACCTATTTTCTAAGCTATTTTTATAATGAAGAATAAATCCACACATTCAATATTGTTACGGAGACGATATTATACTTTACATTTCTAGAGACTCGTGCTATTCGAGACGTTTTACTATTTGGACTGATATTTCAATTCAAACATTCAATGTTAATAGTTTAATTAAGGGTAAGTTTGTATGAAAGTGGAGTCAAGAAAAGAATGAAAGTTTACAGTGGTCATAACTCTTTACAATCTTGATTAGAAAATTGATCCTCATATTAAAAGAAATGATGCGGCATAGAACGATGTACCTTGTTATTGGTCACATTTGTTCTGAACTTGTATGTATTCAAATTGGAATTCAGTTTTAATAGAAAATGAAATGTATGTTCATGGCATAATTGTTTTTGCTAAGAACGTATTTCTGTAAATCAGTGACCTCTTTCACACGTGGGTTGCCTTACAATATACTCGACAGATGGCTGAATGCATAGTCTGAATGTCTCGTTGGCGTTTGCGTTGTAACTAAAGGCGCGGTACGCGAATTGCTGTTCTTTTTGGATAGAAAATGTCGTAAGCAATAAAAATCTGCCCGTCCGTATCTAATGAAGCGAGTTAAAAGTTTCTATATAGAAGGAAGGGAACAGGGTCTAAAATCGAATCCCTGAATAATTGAAGTGAATGTGAAAGATAAGAAAATAAAGTCTTTTAATCACAGTAGTACATATATTCTTCCAGATCGATATTCATCGATACATAATATATAACAGGTTCAAAGATATCCTCGAGAACTTGTTGAAATTGCCGCACCGTCTATAGTGGTGCCTAGGGTTATTCACTTACAACTATAGGTGTAATTGGATAGAATAGTAAATTATTCTGATTTTGAAGAAAATCTCTGTACTATAGATTCCTATCATTATAAATTGGTTTTTCTCCCTTTCACTATGGGCTACTACGGATATATTGACTCTTAACTACGATTGAATGATATACATAGACAAACCATGATAAATTCTTCCATGTTTTCCGAAATCAAACTTCCAACTCGGAATACACTCGAAGAAAATTACCCTTACAAAAAATAATCTGGTAAAACATAAAGCTGAACAGTTGACTATAATATAACTCGATTCCTTTTTTACGCTGTACTAAATTTTGTAATCTGTCAAGGAGTGATTTGCAGTCTAGCCAGTCATTACACCTTTTGACTAACACAACAAGAATAAACCTAACCCAAACTAATATTTTCAATAGTAAACAGAATAACTACTTTCCAAAATGTCTACAATTTGATCTGTAACACGCCTACGAAAATAATATACTGAAATGCAACGAACATCAAATAAGACTCGTGTAAATTATAGCGGTATTACTAAATTGTATTTCTTGTTTTTCCTAAGCTTCTTCGTGAGAATTATTAACTAACATTATAATCAAAATCCAATATCTATTATATTCACCCAACGCTATTCACTTTGTGTTACAACATCAACAATTGCAATTCTGTTGTATTTCTCTAGAACCCAGTTAACCACAAAATATATGAAAAGAATTCTTTCTCAGGTCGCCTCGAAGAAACTGTTTGATAAGTAATCGCGACTCAAATACAAAGCAATGCTTATTTTCCAATCCACTGCCGGTGTTTTTCCTCACGAAAATCCAAACTTGTTACCCCAACAAATCTACCTCCTAACATTTCCACAGGGTAACGTTTTCTGCGTACAGCAGCTACGCCGAATGTTCTCACTCCTGTAACGAAATCTAATGCCCATTGGTTGACGTAGATTGCGTGGATTCATCCGCCACGTAAGGACGAATTCCGAATGCGGTCATCCTCAAAACCTTCGTTGCCACAGAAATTCCGGGTCTCGTCTAATTGCTGTCACAGTTGTTATTTTGAAAGCGCTGTTCGTGTTTTTAATATAATCTTGGAGTCAACAGTGTAAAAGGTTCGTATACATTTACACAGTTGCTGATCCAATCAGTTCATCTCATGTCCCTTGTACAAAATGCACATAATCCAAGTTGATTACGGTATTGTATTGATTGATTGATTGACTTTTTTGTTTCCGGGCGCATCAACTGCTTCGGTCATTAGTCCCGTTGGTGTAGTGCATGTTTTTTTCTCGGGAAATGGCGGTGATCTTGCCCCGCTGGATGGAGAGGATCGCCGAACTACCGTCGGCTAGTGGGGTTTCCCCCTAACCAGGACTCTCCCACCAGCGGGGCACCGCCCAAGTCGGGACAAGCTCTAAGCTCCCGACCGATCTCCCGGAATATGTGGTAGTGTGGTGCATGTTGGTGTAATTGTGTGTGTAAGAGGAGAGGATAGGACAAGGAAGAGGAAGGACAGATCGCGCACGGTCCGTGGCCCGTTTGTCAGGGTACTGCTCCGGCATTCGCCTCCGCCATTCGCCGTAGATCGGAGAAACCACGGAAAACTACTAATCAGAGTAGCCGGCCGCTAGAATTCTCCTCCAGACATAGACTGAATTCTACCTAGCTGAAAAGCTAGTGTCGAAAATCCTGCCGCCATCAGGACTCGAACGTAGGACTTTCCGGACAGAAGCGCTGCAGTGAAATCAGTTGATGCACTGAGCTACCGCTACCGGTATTACGCCATTGTAATAAAATTAAATTCCAAAACGGTAAATAATCCCACCTTTAAACAGATCACCAACCGGCTAGTTTCTTGCCTGTTATTGAGCAGTAACTGAAGTACAATCGCAATTCCGACGTACGGTACCGACAATCGGGCGCGCATGCCCAATAGCGTCACTATTCCGTTTAGTCATCGAACTGCACAAAGCTTTGCATGCATTTGTAAACCCACAGATTGGCTGTAAGCAATACCGTTACACAATAAAAGTGTGTTACCTATTTTCTACGTCCAAAACCCATCACGATCGCAGAGCGAGGTGACCTCTAAAAAAGATGGAATATTTGCACAGCTCTGAAGGAAAACTGCAATGATTTCTCAAATAAATGTCCGTTAATGGGGATGACTGCTGTGCTAGTTTCACACACTTACACTACCATGCACTACACTAGCACACATATCGGGAGACTGGTCGAGAGCTCAGAGCTTGCCCCGCCCCTACTGGTGGGAGATTTATGGTTGTAGAAAACCCCGCTAGCCGACGGGAGGTCGGTGACGGATCTCGCTAACCAGCGGGAGACGATCACCACCACCTCCCAAGGGGAAAATATGCACTACGCTTACGGGAACGATTATCTTAGCCGTTGACGCGACCGGAATCGCTAACAATCAGTCAGTCAACGCCCTAGATGCATTGCCAGCGACGAGTGCGTGTGTGTGTTTCAGCTGAAGGCGCTGGACGCGTCGGGCAACGCGCTGGGCGTGGCGGGGCGGTGGGCGGCGGCGCTGCGGCCGCTGGCGCGCCTGGACGCGCTGGCGCGGCGCAGCTGGAGGGGCCGCTGCCGCCCGACGCCTTCGCCCCCGCTGCGCCGCCTCGCGCTCTGTGGCAACCCGCACCTGCGCGACCCCTGGCCCGCCGCCGCCGCGCTGCAGAACCTCGCAGAGATGGAGGTCCTATACCAACTTTAATAACTAAATGCAATTACGTAGACATAGTGCTAGAGCTCCTTCCCATGGAGCCACTCAGTTGCGCTTCCGAGTGGCTCTGCTGCATTGGTTCAAATGGAGGCACTCAGTTGCGCTTCCGAGTGGCGCTGCTGCATTGGTTCAAATGGAGGCATTCAGTTGCGCTTCCGAGTGGCGCTGCTGCATTGGTTCAAATGGAGGCACAGTGTCGGCGCTGCTGCATTGGTTCAAATGGGGCACGAGCGGCATAGTGACGCTGCTGTGGTGGTTAATGGTGCACTCCCGCCACCAGCAGCGCAGACGCGCTTCCACGTCTCCACTAGAAGAATTCTAAATGGCAACCTTCACACTAGGTCACCCGAAAGAGCCACTAAGCTTCACTAATTAAATGTTAAATGCCTTCCTGCTGTCGCCTCACGAACCCTATTTTCTCACGCCTAGTGGCTCTGGACGGTGGCTGAGTGCAAAGGGATTCGGCGCCTTTGGGAATGCTACTGAGTGGCTCCATGAGAAGGCTCCTCTTTTCGTTAAGGATTTTATCAGACTGCAGTAAACCAAAAATTATCGAAACAAATTTGTTATAACTAAAACTGGCATATGAACACTTCTATTTAAAGAAACGTTATTTGGTTTCGTAGCTTTTTCTTAAAAGAAGATGGTAATACAAAAATTATTGAACGATACACGGTCGATGAACACAAATATCTGGCTTGGTTACATACCCGGAATATCGCCGTAGATAACGAACTTAAACCGGGAACGTCAAAAAGTACATAAAAGATAACATGTATATTTTTTATAAATTGTATTGTGATTCTCCAGAGTCTACCAAATAATTGAAACCAAATATACACCAACGACAATATTATAACCAATTACCAACATATATTGCGCTCAATGTTCCAAAATTATTTTTGATACGTCTCAGTAGATAAATGATAAAAAAAACAAATTATATTTTTGATCATCATAAATTCAAATTCAAATTAACATTGAAAATGGAATAATTCATGTTAGAACCACTTTTCCTGAAAAGTCTATTTTATGCTCGAAACTTGTAGCAAGACAAATTCTAAATTTAGAAAAATTGCTTTCAAGAATCACATATGATACATTAATAAGATTCTGTAAGTTCACACGCAAACATATATATATATATATATATATATATATATATATATATATATATATATATAAGTGAAGTCGTAGGCTTCCGCGGCCAGAGTCATGTAGATGATCTTGGCTGTCCAGGTGACGCCGCGTCGAAGGCTGTGTTGCCAAGCACAACAGCCCTGAGGAAGACCACGATAAGATGGTCGAAACGTCGGCAACACAGCCTTCGACGCGGCGTCACCTGGACAGCCAAGATCATCTATATATATATATATATATATATATATATATATATATGGCAGTCATTCTGACTGTAAAAGTATAATTATGTGCTAAGAGATCAACATAGTATTATTATTATATCATTTTCATGAGAACGCTTCATTACTGATTGTTAGTTTATTTATGAATTCACTTCCAAAACGTTCAGAAGGTTCTGTTCAATGTGAGTCGCACGGATAAACTTACCGTAGTTTGAATGCAATCCTGTTCGTTCCCCACTAGTCCCGGACAAACTTGACGTGGTGAGTGACGGAGTGCGCGTGCGCAGGTGTGCGGGTGTGGGCTGAGCGCGCTGCCCTCTGGCGAGCTGCGCGCCAACCTGTCGTCGCTGCGGCTGCTGGACGCGTCGGACAACGCGCTGGGGCCCGCTGCCGGCGCTGGAGACGCTGCGCCTGGCGCGCTGCGGCCTCGCCGCCCCGCCCACGCACGCCGCCTACCAGGTGGGTGTCATGTCCCTCCTGTGCGAATGCTACTTTCAAGCGTCATTCACGCAGGAGTGGTCGGGAAGAGAGGTGGGGAAAAATGAGAGTAAACGTATTAATTACAAGTTGAATTTATTGTCCCAATTATCCATTGCCGTCTAAATTACTGAGTGAGGTGAGAGAAGGAGAGAGCGAGAAAAAGGAGAAGAGAGGGAGGTACTCGTGATAGCGTCAGTTGCTTACCATGGCACCAATCTCGGCTTGCAGAAGTGTAGCGGCTCCTTCCTGGTTCATGGCGAAGTTCGCAACTGGTAGCGGTGATAAGGCTCGTGGAGAACTGCGACGGGGTCATGGCGGCACTAACGTCGGTGGCTCAGGACTGAGATCCGAGATCTGACCCCCATGTTGCTTCGTGCATCCCGTGTGCATATATACGGTCGCAGTTCTCCACGAGCCTTGTCACCGCCACCAGTTGCGAACTTCGCCATGAACCAGGGAGGAGCAGCTACACTTCTGCAAGCCGAGATTGGTGCCATGGTAAGCAGCTGGCGCTATCACAAGTGCTGTCCCTCTCATATATATGATTCGGGTGTTTTGGAGGGTGCCCTTGCGAAAGTCATGTCTAAAATTGTCAACATGTTTTCCACAGAGCACTTTCTTTCCCAGCGCGACGATTTTTCCCGCTTTCTTGCTTCGGTTTGGGGTCATGTGACGAGAATAACTGAAGTTTGAATTTTAGTTTTGATATGGGTCGTCACAGGTGGGCCACCACCGTCCAAACTCGTTTGCAATGCAAGCGTGGCGTCAACATAAAAGCTAGGGCCACGTCCATAAGCATTCCCAGTTCGTTCGCATAAGCATAAGACATTAACTTTATAGTTTGCAAGCTTCAATCTTCTGTGCTTATGCTTAAGTAAGAAATAACGTACTGTGATTGGTTCATTTCTTAACTCAAAATAGAGTATAGAAATAGGATCGAAGTCGATAGATCGAACAAACGGCTTGTTTTCCAGATTGCTTGGTTGATTTTTGGCGGTTTTCTGTTTTAATTTGTTGCGTACGATCGTTTTGTAGTTTAGTTTTGTTGTAGTATCTACAGTACTGTTTAGTTGTTTTGGTATTCGTAATAGTCAATGTAGTTTATGTATCATGTAGTCATTTTTATTGAAATTAAAATGTATAAATTGAACCCTTAGGCCATGGACACTGTCGATGTCTCGAAATCAATTCTCACTTCCGACCGATAGTAAACCAGTATGTCCCACAAATAATATAAAATCATATTTTGCTTACGTTTATGTTGAACATTGTGAATACTTCAGTATATCACTAACGTGAAAGTTTGTCTATGCTTTATGCTTATGTTTATGTTTGTATTGTGAATGGTTCGTACGAAAAAATGGCAGTTAAATGGCTCAACTAGAGTCCCTAGATACAGAAAATAGCGTATTCCATTGTGCCACCGATCTCACCATTTCATATTCACTTGAGAATTGGAGTTGCATTTTGTGTGTTGAAAACCATGAATATATCCAAAACCTATATTAATATTCTTGGAAATTTTCATAAAATTGTTATAGTTCCCATTCGGCTCCTGAAAGTTGACAGATGGGTCTATCGGATGAAAGGATATTAAATGGCGGCTGTAGCATTACTCTCTGTATTTAGGGACTCAACTGAACTTCAGCGACATCACGCGCTGAATGAAGGAACTGGCCTAGTTTTTTTGGGGCAGTAACGACCATACTGCACTTGACCAATACCACCGACACGTTAGTGTGCGAAGGTGTAGATTGCATTGACTGAACACGTGAGCTTGGAGGCCAATGGCCAAATATGTCTTTAAAGGTCCTCCTATTGACCGCGTTCATGTTCAGTTTAACCGATTACCAGCCGTCGCGTTTCATCTATACCGCCACCGCCACCGCCACCGCCACCGCCACCGCCACCGCCACCGCCACCGCCACCGCCACCGCCACCGCCACCGCCACCGCCACCGCCACCGCCACCGCCACCGCCACCGCCACCGCCACCGCCACCGCCACCGCCACCGCCACCGCCACCGCCACCGCCACCGCCACCGCCACCGCCACCGCCACCGCCACCGCCACCGCCACCGCCACCGCCACCGCCACCGCCACCGCCACCGCCACCGCCACCGCCACCGCCACCGCCACCGCCACCGCCACCGCCACCGCCACCGCCACCGCCACCGCCACCGCCACCGCCACCGCCACCGCCACCGCCACCGCCACCGCCACCGCCACCGCCACCGCCACCGCCACCGCCACCGCCACCGCCACCGCCACCGCCACCGCCACCGCCACCGCCACCGCCACCGCCACCGGAGTTCAATCTCTTCCTAGTCTTCATGTGGCGCAAAGTACCACTCCAGTGACGGTTTGTCAGCTTTTCTTGAGGGTAGGATGGCAGAGAAGTAAATTGCATCAACCACTTTGAATGGAACGTACAATAAATTGGATTCTATTCGTTAACTTGCAATAGGAGAATGAAAGCAAGATCTGTGGGTTCGTAGTGTTCCTGACTTCCGCCAGCCCACGTTTTGCGATTACACACTGGGCCAGCTCCTCTGCCAGGATCTTGACGCATCCTGGCTTTGCTGTCAAATGGCATCGCCTAGGTCCAATGAAGTGTTGATGTAGTTGTTAGAGCCGTAAAATAGATTGATTGATTTTTTTTTATGTTTCCGGGCGCGTCAACTGCTCTGGTCATTAGTCCCGTTAGTGTAGTGTATGTTTTTCCTCGGGAGATGGCGGTGATCTTCCCCCGCTAGGTGGCGAGATCCGGCGCCGACCTACCGTCAGCTAGTGGGGTTTCCCCGTAACCAGGACTCTCCCACCAGCGGGGCACCGCTTCAGCCGGGACAAGCTCTAAGCTCCCGACCGGTCTCCCGGGATATGTGGTAGTGTAGTGCATGTTAGTGTAAGTGTGTGTAAGGGGAGAGGATAGGGTAAGGAAGAGGAAGGACAGATCGCGCGCGGTCCGTGGCCCGTTTGGTAGGGTACTGCTCCGGCATTCGCCTGGTGTTGATCGCAGAAACCACGGAAAACTACCGATCAGAGCAGCCGGCCGCTAGAATTCTCCTCCAGACGCGATGAATTCGACCTACCGAAAAGTAGTGTCTAAAATCCTGCCGCCGTCAGGACTCGAACCTAGGACCTCCCGGTCAGAAGCGCTGCAGTGACATCAGTTGATGCACTGAGCTACCGCTCCCGGTTCGTAAAATAGATCTCCACTCTTGCAAATCGTAGATTACTTGCAAGGGAAGAGAACCTTTGAACTATGTAGTTCCACTAAAATACGTTTTTTTTAACCGCAGGAGCGCTGCGAGATGGCACATAAATGCGCGATAGAAGGAAAGGGTGCCTGTTTCTCAGGGTAGCGATTTACAATCGATTTCATGCTTTTTGAAATCGTGCTTTGTTTATAACTCCATCAAAGTAAATTTCCTCATCGCTATCAACTAAAAAGGAATAAGTTTTCTCTTAAACATCGAAGCAAATATTTTATTTTGATTTTTTTATTTTACATTTTCTCATGTAGCGAGTCAAGTGCTTCATAAGAGTGAATAGAACTGCAACTTAGCACGCATAGTACTTAGAATTTCAAACAGGAGAGCAGGATTACACCCACTGGATACCTCAATTTAGTAATTACATCCATAAAAGCAAAATAAGTGAGAACTTTCCTCCTTTACCTTCCCTGCGAAGCCAGAACGTACATTGTTTTCTCTCGATTGCTAAGTTTCTTCCCGTTCTTATTTCCAACATCACATTCACTGAAACATAGTTAAAAGATTCGAGTCCCAGCGAAATAATGCATCATACTCAATGTTTTTCCTAATAGTTCGTAGTATTTATTTTACTGAAAATTGTACATTCTTGAATTTCGTGTTCATGAGTTTCAAAAAAATTGTAAATGAAGACGCAACATGACAACTTGTATAGGTTTAAAATTTTCATTTCATGAAGGTTACATTTAAAGCAAAAGATGCAAGGAGACGGAGGAGTCGGAGGAACTTTGTTCTTATCAAGAAGCTCTTTTTTTCAATAAAAAAATAAAAATTTAAATAAATTTTTTACTAACTGAAACGTATTTGAAATAAAGTAGTGGTTTTCAGAAAGCCCTGGAATTCATGTTAGGTCATCACTTTCTTTCAAATAACTTCACAGTACAAGTACTAATTAATAATTTGTCATTTGACTCTTCGAAAAATTTTGGGGAATACTGATATTATCGTATCGTATCTAATCTTGCCTAAAGGATCTCAGCGCCAGATAGTGTGGATACAATGTTCTTTAAATTGCGTCCCTTATCAAGAAATACAAAAGAAAGTATTTCTTGGGTAACAGACTGACGCAAACTTCCCAGAATATTTTTTTTCCTTAAGATATCAGAAAAATTAAGAAGATAACAAAAGTAAATAATGAAAATATAATTATGAAATAAGTGTCCATGCAAACAGATGTAACAAGAACATTGTCTAAAAATACAAATTTGAACACCGTACAAGACTTATCGCAAGACAGATGTAAAAGGTAGTAATGGCGTAAATGGAAAGTAGTATGACCCATTTCGTACAACGTACTCGTGTCACTTTAAGGCTTATCTACAAAACGTTTCGAGACCTGTTCGTTAGAGACAAAATATTTGCCTTTGTCCTCAAACAAAGATAAGATACGTACATCGTGAATGTATTCGAAAGGGTACCCACATAAAAGATGATGGAGAATATATTTAAATGTATTCGCAGATATAAATTAGGTCTCTTTTGCTCTCCATAAAGAGTAAGTGATTTTTTAAGCAGAAAATGACTTGTTATTCCTTCTCTTGACTTATAATGTATTTGCGAAATGAGTTTCTTAGAATTAAGTATTAAAATCACTATGGTGTCAGTGCCATGAAGCGTTTTTCTCTAAATAAAGCACATGTCTTCAAAGATATTGTATTCAAACAATGATACAGCACGAGCAGCATATGGAACGATAAAATACCATTATAAATCATGGATTTTCTAAACATGAGTATTTTATTGTTTTCTTTTATATCGAATATTGAAGTTATTCTTGGATGTGAGAATGGTTATAATGCCTAATTGCATAATCCCTTTTGTGAAAGGACTTTTTTATAATTACAGTGCTGCCACATAATTTCAGAAAAAATTGAAAGCCTATTTCGTCTCGCATGTTGTGAAGGAGAAAAGACGAAGGAGCGCAGCCAATTGAAGGGAAGTGCCACTTATATTTCAATTGAAGTGTTCATCTTGTGGAGTTTATTTTCTCTTTTCTTTTCATTCTTGAACAAAAACCTGTTTATAGAAACCCCTTTGGCTTTCTAATAAATTGCAATAACGATGCATGTTTATTAAATTGCCATCCCTTCACATATGTGAAGGGATGTATACACACTACATAAATACACCTAGTGACCATGAACTATGGGCCACCCTTATAACTTCTAAACGGTTCACGAGGTCGAAATGCAGTTTTCAATCATGCTGAATCATGGGGTAAGTAAAATGCTGTAGAGATATTGTTTGCAACATTTTTAGTGTTCGAGAATGTTCGCGAATCATTTTATTCATCTTCGATTTTTAAATGGAACTATACATTTTTCTCACTATGAATAATTTTTTTCTCATTATGAATAAAAAATCAATACCAAGATGTATCATTTGTTAATGTTTCAATAGTAATTAGAGTACAAAATTATGCTTTCGGGCATTTAATTTTAAATTCAACGGACAGCATTTCCTTTAGTAGATCTTGCAACAGTCGCCTTTAGGGGAAGATGGCCTTCGCGGCCCGGAGACTGTTTTTACTTGTTTGTGGCCTTCTTCAGGGCTAAAATGATAGTTCTGTTCGTAATTTATATAAACCCTCCCTCGTAGGCTTACGTGTTCAGAGCCATGTGAAGACTCGCGACTGTCCGGGTAATACCGCGTCGAAGGCAGTAATACAAACGTTTCATCAATCGCATCATGGTCTTCTTCAGGGCGTGAAGCACAGCCGAGAGCCTGTTTGCAAGTGAGCCCGGGAGGGGCGTGGGTGAAGGTGAAGTGCAGAGGTGCGCCCGCTGTGCCGCAGGAGGAGGGCGAGGCGGCGTCGGCGCCGCCGGCGCTGGAGGAGCTGTCGCTGGCGGGGAACCCCCTGCGCGTGGCCGCCGCCGAGCCGCTGCTGCCGCCCCCCCCGGGCGCTCGCTCGACCTGAGCAACTGCTCGCTGGGGGCGCTGCCTGCCGCCGCGCTGCGCGGCGCGCTCAACCTCACGGAGCTGCTGCTGCACGACAACCCGCTCGAACAGGTGCGCGCCAAGGGCCAACAGCAGATACTTATTTATTAGTAGTTAATAGTTCGACAGTTCGGTTTACTCTGTTATTGGAGACGCAATACGTTTCACAGCAGCCCATCAGTCGTGATGAGCAACTGGTATTTCTTAATTCAAATTATGGATTCATTAATAAATAATTAATCATTATTATACACACAATGGCCTGCGATACATATTATTTTATTTTAATGAATAAATTTTATTTTATAAAAATCAATTAAATCTGTAAAATGCCTCTGCTACATTGCTACTTCTGCGAGATTTACAAATACACCCTCATGACAGGTACAATAAAACAAGTTGATACGTTCAAATAATTCACATATTTTTTATATGTCCAACCAATTTGTATATGTCAGTATGATGCTTTCTCTCATACTGTGCGATTAATTACTTGATATATAAAAGATTAAAAACAGCATCTTCCAGAAGAACGATTTTTTTTTCGCCTCTGTTAGTTTTGGTAACAGTGTTTCTAAATCGATACCGGTAAGCATATCATTTAGGTTTTATAACAATCTCCACGGTTTGAAATGAGAACAGTTTGTAAACAATAAACACCAGACACAAACTTAAGATTGTTGTAGTTGTTTAGGTTTGGTACATTGGATAGTAACATTGAATTCATGTAGTAGTGGGATACTGATGAATATGAATTTGTTAAAGGATGTTTTTATTATTTAAGAGTACTTATGTTCGCTAGACCCGTTTTTGCAAAGGGGGCCCGAATGACAGTGTTGCTGGCGGGCCCGCTCGTGTGTGCGCAGGTGCCGGAGGACGCGCTGCGCGAGCTGCCGGCGCTGGCGACGCTGGACCTGCGCGCGTGCCGGCTGCGCTCGATGCGCTCTGCGCAGCTGGCGCACTCCCCGCGCCTGCGCGCGCTGCGCCTGCGCGGCAACCCCTGGCGCTGCGGCTGCGCGCTGCGCGGCGTGTGGGAGTGGGCGGCGCAGGGCAAGGGCGACCTCGTGCTCGAGGGCGCGCGCAACCCACCTGCCCCACGCCCCGGCCAGCACGCTGCTCTGGGAGGAGCTGCTCGACAAGCACCTCGACTGCCCGGTACTACCATCACCATCATTACCAACATCGTCACAGTAATCACTGTCGTTACCATTAGCATACACCAGCGTCATCGTTACCACCCCACCAACATTACCATCACCACCATCACCACCACCATTATCACCACCATCGCCACCACTATTATCACCACCACCATTATCACCACCATCACTATCACTGCCATTATTACCATCACTACCACTGCCATTATTACCATCACTACCCCTTTTCCCCCCCCATTATTACCATCACTACCGCCACCATTATTACCATCACCCCCATCACCAATGTTTTTCACCATCATCCTAAAACTACAATATTGGAAATATATCCCCTTTAATAATATGTTCTTCGAAGACGTCTAAAAACAAGGTCGTGTTCAATATTTGCAAAATGTGAGTTGTTTTTGTATAATTTTGCCTCAAGTACAGGTAAGCATGAAACAGTTATTTTCTCGAAACGGCCAAAAATTGTTCAATTTTCGACAAACACTGTATTTTCGGAAATTGCAAAAATTAACGTTATAAAAGTACCAAACCGAAGATCGAGATTTTAGTCATAAATCAAATCTTCAAAAATCTTCAAGTAAGGTCATGTGCCCTATTGTAAATAAACTAGTAGTTTTCGCGTAAGTTCTGATAGAATTTAATGGAATTTATGGAAATAACATTTGTTAAAAAGCAGCTCCAAATTTTTTGTCTTCAAATTTGTTTCATGGTTAAAGCAAATGACTCTTGGAAATGACCCACGGCGTATTTTCGTTCAATTTATCAATACCAATCTTAATTCCATTCTCTGGATTTTCGAAAATTGCAAAAGCTACCAATAATACGAGGGAGTGTGTGCGCGCTTTCAGTTCTGACGTTATGACATAGTCATTAGTTACGAATATAAATTCGTAACGAGATGCAGAATGTCTTAGCCAGTGTTCCTGAACGTATTAGAAGAAATAGAACAGCGTATGGAAACAGAAATAAACCTATAAAGCACATGAAGATGATGTTGATAGTGACATTTCCACCTTGTCGTCGGTGATTGCAAAGGAATTTTGTCATCCACAGAATGCCGTTGTTTAAATACTATTTTTTCAACTGTCACATTATGGCCACAATATGTGGTATTTCCACGTGGGGCGAAACCAGAGAACGTACGATTTTCGTTTTTAAATAGCGAAATTTCCTCGAGTTGTAGAGACGAGGGACTGCACACATGAGCCAATTTAGTCACAAGGAGAAATGGAATTAGAACGATTCAGAAACCGTAAGAAACCGTAAAGATGCAAACAATGACGGCTTACATGTATGTACTATAAAATCTCACCCTTCATCAGTATTCAGCAGCCAATGCGGAACCACCTTGTAACCTGACATTGTATCCAACCTCTGTAAGAGGTGCTCATGGATGTAACGGAAAAGTAAACTGAAGTGACGTAATAACGCAAGATAAACGTAATAATTTAATAGGTTGACGATATCTCGAGTACGTACGCGAGAAGTTTAATGACACAATGATAAGCTGATTGGGTACAAGAGCAAACAAATTAATCAAGCCTTAAAATTCATTCGTTTATTATTTTACTGTGCATTTTGGTACCTATTACATGACTCGTGAATAGTGTTACTTAATTACTTTGTTAATACGTTAGGCTTACAGAGAAGTTTTTTTATATGAATATGTTGTTCACCTTTTTTCAGTTTCGGTGTAACTCCATTGACATTTCTACACATAATCACTTTATTGATACAATTTTGGTACAAACGCAAGTTTCAAAATTCAATGAAATCATCCGATTTAATGTGTTCAGATTTAAATCAGTTTTACAATATATTGACCAAATTGCAAGCAGAACTTTAGTACCCTAACTGTTTTCATGTTTCGCAGAAATATTTTTTTTTACAATTTTTCCTTCTATATTTGTGTTTTAATTCACTAGTAGCATAATTCTGAAATGCTTCGCTTGAGTTCCATTCGCGTTAGAGCAAGATACGCAAGTCTGGTTTGAGCTGTTGTAAATATGCCGCCACACTATTTCCACAATGGATGAATGGACATAAAACAGGTTTGCGATTATCGCTACAGATTGGTCGGGGCCATTAAGGGATCGCTTCAGACGGGAAAATCTGGCTTGTGCCGATTGCCCCCCTCCCCCGGCCGTGTTTCAATAGTAGCACAATAGACAAGGCAATGATTGCAATCCTCGCTTCAGCAAGGATGCTTTTGCAACCGGCACAAGCCAAACTTGAAAGTCTTGCACGAACGTGACTGTGCCCCTTCAGCGATGCATTCACAGCCTTGAAAAGACGGCTTTCGCCAGTTGTAACTATGTCGCTTTCGCATTGTTCTCGAGTAGAATCGTCGGAAACAAGCCAATCGTATACGTTCACCCTGTTGAACCGCCAGAGCCTTCACACTGAGCCACTCGGTGGCGCCACCGAGAAGCGACAGAGCCCTTCACACGCAGCCACTGGCAACCGCCAACGACCGCGAGAGAGGCAGGTTTCGTGAGTCCCCCGCTGTGGGCTCAGGCAGCCGAAAGTTAGGCAGCAAGCAAAGACCGGTTCAGTGTCCTCTCTGTGGCGCGTCTCGTGTAAATGCGACCGGTGGCACGGACGCGCTTCTGCGGTGCTGGTGGCGGCAGATCGCCGCCGAGCGCCACAGCAGTGCGTCTACTCCGCTCGTGTCAAAACTTCCATTTAAACCAATACTTTGCCAGCAGACGCGCCACTCGGAAGTGCTGCGGAGTGGCGCGGTGTGAAGGGGCCCTAAACCAGCGCTTTACCAGCAGACGCGCCACTCGGAAGCACTGGTGAGTGGCGCGGGGTGAAGGGGCCCTAAACCAGCGCTTTGCCAACATACGCGCCACTCAGAAGAGCTGCCGAGTGGCGCTGGGAGAGGGCCTTAAATTGCCAATCGGAAGCGCTGCTGAGTTGCTCCGTGTGAAGGATCCCCTAGACGGAACGACTTGAAATCCGCCTATGCGAGAACACCGCGTCGGCGACATGGCAGGCTGGTGGACGTTGCCCGCAGGAGGCGCTGGCCGTGTCCCGCGCGCTGAGTCGCCGCGCGGCGCCGCCGGCCGTGCCCGCGCTGATGGCGGCGGCGGTGGCCGCGCGGCGCCGCAAGGGCGGAGGCGCGCGCCGCCGCCTGCTCGCCCCTGAGCCACCCCACCCACCCACCCACCCACGCCCCGGGGGCGTCTTAGGATTAGAAGAAAAAATATCGTAAATTAAGATTCGGTAAATGAAGTGCTTCGTTCTAAACGAAGCACAATGTAAATAACTTCAAGTCAAAGAAGACTTCATCGAGTGATTTGTAATAAATAAGAATAAGCCTTCAGGTAGTGAATACTTCACTCTATTTTTTATATTGATTTGTAATTGAAAAATAATTCAGAAGTAACATTTAACGTGGCAGGTTTGTAAAGTATTGAATTTTTATATACTGAAAAAATTGAGGGAAAAAAGATTAAAAATTTTAGTGAACTCCCTTTCTTGTCAGTGTTTGAATTTGTATTTGTGGTATGGGTATGATTTTCTTTTTAGAAATACAGAATCCAAATAAATAGCGTATTAAAAGTATTTTGACAACAGGACAATTTAGAGAAAAGATTTTATTTCAATGTACAGCATTATTCTTGAGAAGTTTTACTCTACAGATAATAATCACCTAAATAAAGCATTCAATCTTTAGACTCGGTGAAATAATACGAAAATTACATAATTAATTGTAATTTTATAAGTTTCCATATGAAATTGGCGATTTTTATTTTATTTTTTACTTCATAAGTTTAATTTAAATGTGAGAAAAGTCTTTGCCAAAGAACAATAATATTTGTAGACTAATAATTTGAAAGTAGCATTACATCTCTCTAACTCTACATTACAATATAACCCTTTTCTTTACTATCTTGTTGCTTTTAATATTATAGTAGACGTAAAGAGAAAGGTAAATTCATTGCATTTGCCATTAATAACGACAAGTTCAGGAGACTGGAGACCGTTGAATGAAAAAACGATCATATGCGAAACGTTATTTTGCTAATGGGACCTAACAGAATCCGACACATTACAAGGTGAATTTATTCTGTTTTCAAAACCTGAAACAATTGTTAATATTATGTTTCCACTGAACTTGTAGTCTGTGTAAACGAGTTCATTTTCATAAGTCCAAAATAATTATAAATAAATTTGAAATGTTTTTTCAGAAAAAGCGCAGACTCCATTATTTTGTTAAATTGTGTAGTACTATTATTACAAGATTGTATATCAAATTACGAAAACACCAATGTCCCATGCTTTTTTTTCCCAATGACGCTGTTGGAAGAACTGATATGAACAATTTTTCATATGCTCATTATTTATACAACAGTCAACGTTTTATGAATGGGTTATATATTTTTCTCAATGTTTTCAAAACCATACAAACATCCTAGAAATTTCATTACTATGAAGTACTTACCTACTTTTCTGAAAAAAATTTCCAATTTTATAAACAGAAAATGCCATAAATATTTTTTATTCAGTTTATTCATCATTTATCTGTAAAGTGAAAAGAACTTTCTTGACAGGCATCATTAGAATGAAAAAAAGCAGTTTTACTACTAAACTCTTGGAAAATTATTATTGGAATGGAAGAAAAAAAGACTGAACGGGAATTATTAAACAATGTAGCCATTACCGTTTTACCGGCAAAAATTAAGAAACCGTTTTTATACTAAATGTGAAGTCACTCGGCAAAGTTGCTATTCAATTTGCATTGGTGCAGAATTAACTACTAACTTACATTCTCATTTTCCATACTCAACTTCAAAGATTACACGAAAGACAGTTGTGTGTGACACAGAATAACAATTCCTTTTAAATTCACCACAGCACACAAATGTTTAGATGGACCATAGTACCAAAGTTTAATATGCAAATATTGTTTTTTATATTTCTTTAATTTTTTTCGTTTTTATTCCCCTGAAAAGGATATGAATAATTTTTTTCAAATATTATACAATTTCAAAATCGGTGCTCATTTAGCTGAAGTGCTCATATAATACATGCAAGTGAAGATGCATATTATTGCTAGTTATAAAATGAATAAAAACTTTCGAAAATGCTAAAAACATCTTATTAATATGACAAAAAAATTATTACATAAAATATAATACATTAAAAAACACGTTTAGAATATGACCGAAAATCTAAAATATTTTTGATTGATAAATGGATAAGAGTTTAAGGAAGATCAAATATATCATTCCTTAATTTCTCCCCTACGTTTTTACTTTCTTTACGCTTCCTTTTGTCGGTAGGTTTCTTACGTGATTTAGAGACCTTTCCTTCATTTTCCGCTTTGTTACCTGTCTTTCGTCTAGATCTCCGTGAAAACAGTTTACCCTTCCATGGAAACAGCGCTCCGAACAGCCCTTTCTTCTTCCCTACGCAGGACAGAGGGAGATCCAGTGCAGTGATGGGTACAATTGGTCGAGGCTGATCCAGGGCCAGATAGATTGTTTGGACAGCAGACGCCTTCGTGGGGACTTTAATTTCCCGTCCTGTTTGGGAATTTGTGATGATCTTCTCTAAAATGGGCTGCGTCTTATCACGTAAACTGGATCGTCTATCCTGGTCAGTTTCTGCTTGCGCTTCCGCGGCATTTAATAACACATCTTCGAGGTCGTCTACTGAATCCCCGAACTCTGTGCCTCCTTCGGCCAGGAGGACGCTGTCCATGAATTCGTGAACTTCTTTGCGCGTTTTGTCGGCGCTTTTTTTACGCGGTTCGTCCCGTAAGTCGGTTGGTTGAGATATCCTTTTAACAAATGTTTCAACATTTCTCGACAACCTCTTGCTTTCTTCTTCATCGTAGGTTGGCACTACTTTTTCCACCACTTCCTGAATTCCCTCCTGTAAGACGCCTTGTGACATGTCGTTTGTTACCGGGATTATCTTGTCTAGAATTTCCTCCGTCTCTTCGTCAATCTTCTCCATAGTTCGTTTGTGCTGGGTTTCCGACGCGTGAACGATGGCTTGCAGATGTTCGAGAGCTTTCTCTTGGAAAGAGCTCCTCCGCGAAGAGTTCCTTTCGACCAGCCCCTGCGGCACCACGTCTGAGAGCAGGCTTTTGGTCTCGTGGTGTAGTTGCACTACCGCGTGGGTTTCCGGTAACGGTTCCAAAATCTTGCGTAAGAGGCCATCTACAAAAGAATACACCCTAGTTTTTCTTTCTGGACCTTCGATTGATGATTCACTATCCAATATGTGTTCGGCGAGTTCTACAGCTTCCTCATGCAAATCCGTATTTTCGAGATCATTGTTAACTAGAGTCGACCGTCGATCAACATTTACAGTAAATCTAATTTTGTTGAACATGTCTTCAATGACACTGGCTAGCATCATCCTTTTTGTGAGCTCACTGCCTATATCGTCTCCAGGCAAGAGTTTCATCAATATACTCTGCATTTCTTCATGCAGAAGTGACCTTCTCTTTTGGGACTCAGCATGTGAAGTTCTAACAATGGATTCCAAATGTCCTCGTGCAACTGCCCGTAACTCATTCCTCGTCGGCAAATCACTGGTTCTGAGAGCTTCTGGGACAATCGTCCCTAACAGTTCCTGGATGACTTCCCTCATCTCCTGCAACTGTGCGCTGCCGTGACATTCGGATGAGGGTATTGTTTTGTCTAAAAAAACCTTAACAGAGCTGTGGATTTCACTTCTCCGGTCGGAACTGTCCTCGTCTTCTTCGTCCGGTATCACTCTCACCACTATCTTTTTGATGATTCTCGTCATGATCTGTTCACTTGGCAGGGTACTTCTCCGCAGTATCATTATTTCGCCCTGGCTGGTAGTCGCAGTTTTCTCGGCGAGCTCCTCTATTCCTCGATGAAGAGTTCTTCGTCTCTCGTTTGCGTCACTAATTTCGCTTATGGGAATTATTTTGTTGAGGATGTTTTCTGTGTTTGCAAAAACCTGCAGACTTCTTCGTTCCGTTTCAAACTTTACCCCAGTAATAACATTTTCGACGTGCTCTCGGGCTGCGGAGCGTATCTGTTCTCTTTGCAGGGGGTTCTCTTCCAGCTCCATATCCGCTATACTGTCCAATACTCTTTCAATATCGTCATGCAGCTCGCTCAATTTAATGTTGTCTTTGGTTTCGGACGACGGAATAATTGTGTCCACTATACTTCGCTTCATTTGATCGATCTCATTGCTGTCGTGGTGAGGCCACTTGTCTCTTCCTAGTACTACCATATCTACAAATTTCTTTATATCATTGCGTACCAGATTCAAATCCGAGGATATGGGAATTACACTATGTTCTGCTCCATCTTCAAGTAATTTTTCCAAAAGTTCTTCAAGGCCCATTGCTATTTTGCGTTTCTTCTCATAAATATTTTCAGTTTGCTCTTCTGAAAATAATTTTGCAATGAAATCGTCGATTTCTTCCAGTAATTTTACCCTTCTCTGAATTTCCATAATCTCTGCATCTCTCAAAACGTTCTCGAGGCGGTACCTCATTAAATGACGGGCTTTCTTCCTGGCTCCATCATCTGCGATATCATGCAAGACTACAACTGTCTCCAGGAGTTCCTTCAGGTTAGAACGCAAATAGTTTTGAGCGGAGTATTCTTTGCCTACCACAGTCGGTATGACGATATCTATTAAATCTTGCAAGACGTGTCTGAGTCTGTTGCGACGTTCGGTTGTAAATTCTTCTTTTTTTTCTGGTATAACGTCTTCCACAAACAACTGTAGAACTTCGTACAATGTGCTTTTTCTTTGCGGGAATCCTTTTCGTTGTTCAGAAGATCTTTTCAGCATTAGACTCTCCACGTTTCTATCTGAAACTTTTACTAATAGATCTTCCATTCCACGACGTAATGTGCACTTTCTCTCAAATTTGCTTGGATTATCTATGTCTGGTAATAATTTATCAATTATATCTTCTATTTCCTCGCGCCATTCATTATTACTTCGTAAACTTATTTCATCCATCGTTTTCAGCATCCTAGTTAACTGCAAATGCGCTTCCGAACTCATATTTTGCTTTTTCACAGGGTCGTGTAAACATTTTTCAAAAGACATCAAGAGTTCCATCAGTTTCTCAGCTTCGAGCCGGAATTGTTTAAGCAATACATCATGTTGTGCTTCTGTACTCGGCACCACATTTTCCAACAATCTTTGCAAAACGTTCTGAACTTCAGAGTGTTCTCTCTCCTTTTCCACGATAGTTTCAACAAAACAATCGATGTCGCTGTGTAACGTACTTCTTCTCGGAAAAGTACTTGCAGTTGCTCTGGATGTGCTTCTCGCAAATATGTTCCCCGACATTATTTTCCCGCGGCCTGAAACCACAGAGGGAATGGCCGTCTCGAAGAGTTGGTACACATTGCGACATAGTATATTTTTTTTCTCAATTGCGTCCTTGATTTCCCCAGCGCTCAAGATTGCGTGCAAAATTTGGTGGATGTTGGATTCGAAAACGCGACTCTTCCGCTCTTCCTCGGCCACAGCGCGTCTTATTATACTGTGCAATCGCTGCTGCACCACGGAGCGAACCTCGCTCTTGACGTCCGGATCCGCGTCCAGCTGGCCTTCCAGAGTCTGCAACGTTGAGAACAAGCCGGCGACGTCGTTGCGTAGTTCCGAGATTTCTTCGACCTGGCTGGCCACCGATTGGGGCAAAACTGTCTCGACCAAGTCGTCGGTTAAGGACAGCGTTGCTCTTCGCGCATCCGCAGACTCGCTGGACGGTTTGTGGGGGAACAGCTGGTCCACCAGTTGCGGCACTTTCAAGCTGGCCACTGTGCTTCTGTGTTTCGGGGCAAGAAGCACGGGTAGCGAATGGATTTTTTCCGTGGTCGGCGTAATTTTGTCAAGTAGCTCTTGAATTCCGCTACGTGCACAGTTTCTTTGTTCGTATATATTCTCAGTGTCTCCTAATGGTAATATTTTATTCAAAATATTGTAGACTTCTTTGTCTTCCTCTAATTTGCGTTGAGCTTCTATTTTTATAATGGTCATAATACTTATTAAATGATCTTTAACACATTCGCGTATCTCTTGCCTTCGCGGTTCTTCTACGTGATGGAAACCTCTACAAAGCATCGCGAGAATTTTGTGCACCTGACTGCGTAAGACGCTCCGAAGAGATTTATCAGTCTCGTCAACAGGTGTGCAATACTCAAGCAGATCTCGGATTGCTACTTGACACTCGTGACGAAGCTCGCACGTGTCCTCGACTTCCGTATCGGGAACTGCCATTTCCATGAAATTCTTTACTTGCGTACTCAATTCCTTGCATCTAATCCTGCAGTCCTTGTTGTGTAGTCCATCTATGCATATAGCGATAGGGTCTTTCGCGGCATAAACTTGGCTGATAAGCTCCCGAAGACCACCTTGCACGTGCCTTCTTGTCTTCATTGCATCTGCGTGTTTCAATGCGGGATACAATTCTTCCAGAATATAATTAACTATCTCGTGGAACTCGTGTGTTTTCTTTTCGTTCTCCGTTTCTGACAGTTTCAATATATTCTCGATAGTGCCTCGTGCTGCTTGTCGCAATGCAGCTCTCTTGTTTCTTGACGACGTTTGCTCCGATGAAATGACGCTGCATACCAAGTCCTGTAACAATGGACCCACCCGCGACATGTACGTAGTCTGTCCAGCATTAGTGTGCGTTTCCAAAATGTGCACGATCTTCCTGCGGGCTTCACTTCTCCGAGTAATTACATCTTTCGATGGTGGTTCGACCATAATCGTATCCACCAATGATCTGACGTTCACACGCCGGGTCTTCCAACTGAGACTACTGTTATGAGATTCGTCGGCAAGCGTAAGTATCTCCAAAAGATCTAAAAGTCCGTTGAACAGTAACATTTTCCTCTTCGCGATATCACTCGTTTTATCGTGGGGTAATATTTGAACTAAGAGGCGGTAAGCTAAACACGACAAGCCCTCATCGTCCGATGATGAATCTCTCTCGTCCAATTGCATCACTCTATCAATTGAACTGATGCTTTCATGTAAATTTAATCTCTTGTTCAACAGAATTTTGATTACAGGATAGCTGGCGAATGTCTGAAACAGACAAAAATATTTTTAGAAACATTTTCACTTAAAACAAGTGGACTAGTATACCTTGGTGTAACGTAAATTGTTTTTATAAAATCGAATGAGATTCTATCATCAAAACAAATGTAACATTACTGTATAATGACCACATGACCTTTATCTTTAACATTGTAAGTTTAATCATGCGTCCTTATGTTAAGACCCAAGTTTGGAATAATGTTAAGAAATACAAGTGTGCCGATGCAAACAACTTTTAATTGAAATTCAAAAATCCTTCCGAAAAGAAAATGGGGTTTCCAAACCGTATTTGTTTTTAAATTGCAAAAATGTACTTAACATAGAGAATAACAGAAAATCATGAATTAATACCAGATAGTATAAGATTTTTTCCTAAATGGAATCTGTAATAAAATTGTTTTTGAATTTCATATAATTTAAACAAACATTTTGCGTAATTTTTGCTATACTTTAATACAATTTATAATTTTTCTCTCCAAAACTGTACCAATTTTTCTTTTAATTCTTTCTTCAAATAGAGATTTAGACGCTTAAAAAATGACATTTTCGGAGAAATCTCTAAGTTGAGTACGCTGTAGCTATTGATCGCGTGGTGGAGGGATAATGTCACTGGAGTTTTGTTTTTAAAAGCCCGAGTTCAAATCCCAGGTCGGAGAGAGAATTTGTGCTGTTTGGAAACACGTTTGCAGGTTGTTGTAGTATTATAACATTGTAAGGCGTCACAAATGATCCGCGAAAGTATGTTCTGTTGAAGCAGTTTATTATTTTTGTTCACCGTAAATACATTTTTCAGCGAACAAATAATGCACAATTATTAATAAATAATGAACATGACAGTTGATATTACACCATTCTTGTTATAATTAACATGGTCTATCATTATAAGTATTTTTATAGGTACTTTCTGAGATCAATTGTCTTTAATGTATTATCTGTCAGTGATTTTTACTAATTCATTATTTCATTAAATTATCCTTTCCTCTATATATTATTTGGTGGATCAAACCACTTACGCTGTGGGGTCAAACATTCCTCGCATCTGGAGGATTTTGTGCGATATATTATGCCTGTTGCAAAGGTGTAAATAATTTTATAATGTTTACTAATATATGTCCTGGCATTACATACAAACTCAATTATGATCAAAAGTAATGGAGGAGAGTATGTTTAACTTGAAACCACATCAAACCACCTAAGTTTTATGTACCCCATATTTAGTGAGGGTGATTTGCACTTTTCGACTAAGGTCCTGCAAATTGATGTACAATTGAAGGGCTCAGTAGAACAAGGTGCTAGCTCACTTTCTTTGCGAAATTGAGTTATTAGTATCATTCAAAACTTGTTATTTTTTTTAAATGCAATATGTTATTTAAAGTCAGTATGGACTTTGAAGTGGTAGGATGATAATGACGGGTGAAGGGACAGTCACTAATATGTCCATTCCTAGGCAAGATTCGAACTTACCGCCTGCCGCACCTGCTTGACTGGATAGGGGACTGGATTATTATTTATTTGTTATTTATTTATTATTTATTTGTTGTTTATTTGTTATTTATTTGTTGTTTATTTGTTATTTATTTATTATTTATTTTTTATTTATTTTTTATTTATTTTTTATTTATTTTTTATTTATTATTTATTTTTTTATTTTATTTTTTTATTAATTTATTATTTATTTATTATTTATTCATTATTATCATTTATTCATTATTACTCATTACTTATTACTAATTTTTTGTTTTCTTATTTCGTATTTATTTTTTTGTATTTTGTATTTATTTTTTGTATTTTGTATTTCGTTTTTTTGTATTTTGTATTTTGTGTTTTTATGCATTCATGGAGGAAAAAAAAACTTTAAAAGTCGAAGTGCAAAAACGGTTGCTCAAAAGTATGATATTACCTCATGCTAGGCGAATACACTAAAAATAACCACCTGTTCCTTCTTCTGATCCGAACCTGGAACCGCATTACTTCTGTTTGGGGCCTTTCTTGGTGGGTGTCTCTGCGTTTGTTTTGTCTTATACATTACTGTCGTCTAGACAGCCTTTCGTTCTTCTTTCCTTGCAGGACGCCTTTTATAACGTGGACGATTGCGCTCCAGGACTTGTCATTTTTCATAACTTACAGTGTTCACTGGCGTGAGGCTACTTGTCGTTACCTCCAGCCTATCGCGTTCTCTTTCCCAGTTTGTGCGCTGGAAAATGGTGTGTTTGGCGGTGTCTTGTTGGTTTCTACAAACTTTAGAGTTGGTGATTCAACTTTCCCATGCGGTAGAGATAGTCCTTGAAGTAAGCATGGCCTGTCAGGAACTGGGAGACGAAGAAATTCATTTCACCATTCATGCCCTCGCGGTAATGTCCCCAGCCACTACGATCTCAGTTTGAATACTTCTCAGGCACTTAGAGGTTCTCGATTTTCTGTCGGAAGTCTTCGATGGTGTCATTTGGGGACAGCACACGCATGTTATTCTACATATTCTCGTCCATACATAATGTGAGCCTGCTCCATGGCACTCCACTCAGATTCGACTAGTGTCGGGAATCCATATGGCCGCAGTGCTTAAATCATTAGAGAACCACACCGTAGAACTTTCATTTCTGTACTGCTCACAAATCCACGAGACCGTCAGCTCATTAATTAATAGGTCGAGAAGATCTGAGGCAATTCTATTACGATTTAAATTTCCCTGCAGTATTCTCTTTATTTTCTTGAGTTTACTATTCTCCTCTGTTTCAATTCATCTCTGAATACAATGCAGTCACCTGGTCCCTCTTGCGTCGGTTAGGTTCGCGCATAGTACTGCCGAGGGGCTATTTTGGCATTCGGTACGTTTGTGCCGTTTTACCACATCTCCAGCACAGGTGGGTCTTATCCGGTCCTTTGCTGTATTTTTTCATGTGCCCGTAACAAAGGCACTTACAACAACGGGGGACAGCCATTCTTTCTACTGGGCAGCTGACGCAGCCTATCTTAATACGCTGTTTGTGCAGTAGGGAAATGGATTCCGCATCCTCCATCTCCATGGCTAGCCTCTTCTCGTGCTTGTTAGGCTGCAGCAATGCTACCCTCACGTCATTCGGGTCAGCATCAGTTTCTCTTTGGATTGCTAACCTTCCCTCTTCCTCTGAGGTCAGGCAGTCCAAATCTCGTATCTCTACGCGTGCCCGTGGCGTCAGTGCTTTTTAAATTTATTTATTTTACGTCAAAAAAACAGTTAAAAACTGCGTATGACGTGCTATGGGGAAAAGTGAATTGTGTGCACATTCTCAGAATTCTGTGATCCCTACACTAAGTCATATACTACTTAAATTTTGAAGAAGAAAAAAAGCTCCCATGTAATAAAATCGATTTTCAAGGATAAAAAGGCAATAAAATTTGGCTTTTATTCATGTTGTCCTTCAGAATAATACTTCCTGCGGCGACAACATGGAAACGATAATTTGAATAATTGTATTTCTCACTGAATTCTACAAGACGTGCACAGAAAATGAAGTTACTTTTATGTCCAGAAGCAAAACAAGGGGCCATCTCAGCATTTGCTCAATGGATCAGGGAAACTGGACGAAAAACCTGATCGAGATGGAGGTTTGTGCACGACACACATATCCCCTGTGCGTACGAAAGACGCATCCTGCTATGTTTTGTTAAAAGATTTGCACTCTTGTGACTGGTGGCCCAGTTCCACCAAGACATTGCCATCTCTGGTGTTCCGTGCGCCTCTGACCTCGATGTTTACGTCTTCCGGTCTCATCTTGCTGCGAAGGGTATCTACCACTTCTGCAAGCGATTTGCCTGCAGTCGGTTTGATAAGTACGGCGTTTTACGAGCTTCTTCTTGTTTTGATCTCGAGGGATTCTATCTTTCGTAGGTGGCTCCTTTTTTCCCCGATCCTCCGTCCAGTTGCCTTCCCCTAGGGGTTCGTTGGTGCTAGCAGTGGCGCCATTAACACCCCTTTGCTCCTTTGTGCTGCTCTCTTCGTTTCCCTGTGCATGTGTGATATGCATCGGCACAGTCTCGCGCCGTCTGTTCTCTCGTATGATATCGACACTCTCCTCAAGGCCACTGATGCTTTTCTTCATCTCAGTGCTTACGTTTCTCTGCCGTCGCATGGTCTTCAACAATTGTAATATTACAACTAGTTGCCTTCCCCGGTTTCTCCTAAAGTCTGAATCGCTCTCCTCAGCCTCATTCAAAATTGGCGCCCCCGCTGAGCGCCCATATGCCATGTTGAATGGTGCTGCTGACATGAAGTAGCGGCGAATGGTCGTACTTTCCTGATACCCTTACCCCCACTTCTTCCCGCCGGCATTGTGTAGATATTCGCTTGATTTCTAGATTAGACTCAAGGCCCGCGTGTTGCTAACTCGTAACCACGTTTTCCGGGCCTTTCCTCACGTTTCAGGGCTATTCTAACTTGTAATCTCCTCCGGCAGACGACTGTATACGTTCCTTATCCAGAGCCGATGTACAGCGCGTATTACGCATTATTATTATTTTTCTGTACTTTTCTCAGTACGCATTAAGAACCATTCATCTATTCATACGACATACTGGCAAATGCAACTAGTAATGACAGATCTGAGGAAAGACCGAGAAGAAATTCATCTTTGTCCATAGTTCAATTTAAAAATGTTCGCACAATATGGCAAGTCTGTAGGGTTAAAGCTTTTTATTTATTTTACGTCAAAAAACAGTTAAAACTGCGTATTACGTGCTATGGGGAGATGTGATTTCTGTGCACATTTTCAAAATTCTGTGATCCCTACAATGATTCATATACTACATGAATTTTGAATTAAAAAAGAAAGCTCCCATGTAATAAAATCAATTTTCAAGGATAAATAAGCAATAAATTTTGGGCTCTTATCCGTGATGTCCTTCGCCGCAACAGCATGGAAACGATAATTTGAATAACTATATTTCCCACTGAATTATAGAAGACGTGCAGAGATAATGAAGTTACATTTATGTCCAGAAACAAAACAAGGGGCCATCTCAGCATTTGCTCAATGGATCAGGGAACCTGTACGAGAAACCTGATCGATTGATTGATTGATTTTTTCGTGTTTCCAGGCACGTCAACTGCTTTGGTCATTAGTCCCGTTAGTGCAGTGCATGTTTTTTCTCGGTAGATGGCGGTGATCTTCCTCCGCTGGATGGCGAGATCCGGCGACGTCCTACCGTCGGCTAGTGGGGATTCCCCCTAACCACGACTCTCCCACCAGCGGGGCACCGCCCCAGTCGGGACAAGCTCTAAGCTCCCAACCGGTCTCCCGGAATATGTGGTAGTGTAGTGCATGTTAGTCTAAGTGTGTGTGCAAGGGGAGAGGATAGGACAAGGAAGTGGAAGGACAGATCGCGCGCGGTCCGTGGCTCGTTTGGTATGGTACTGCTCCGGCATTCACCGGGTGTTGATCGGAGAAACCACGGAAAACTACCGATCAGAGCAGCCGGCCACTAGAATTCTCCTCCAGACTGAATTCGACCTAGCTGAAAAGCTAATGTCGAAAATCCTGCCGCCGTGGGGAGTGTAACCTAGGACCTCCCGGTCAGAGGCGCTGCAGTGACATCAGTTGATGCACTGGGCTAGCGCTCCCGATTTACTATTATTATTACTATTATTATTATTTATTAATTTATTTTATTATTTTTTATTATATATATATATATATATATATATATATATATATATACACATACCGTATTTCCGAAAACTGCATCCGACCTCGGTACGTTTCCTCCACTTCCCCTGAGAACCTGATGGTTGACGTTGTTGGTCGAAGCTCCTCTGTTAATTCCCGGATTTGACGCAGCCGTTGTATTTAGCATCTCCTGCAAAAACATTCATTCACAGGCATACAGCGCAAATGTTTTCTATATGATGCAAGAGATGGCTTAAAAGCCTGTTGTTGTTTTGTTTGTTTTTTACTTTTTCGCGCACTACTTACATGGTATAAATTATTGTATTCTTGCAGCCAAAAATGGCGATATTCGGCAGAAAAACTCGTATCGCGACACCGAAAAATGGGTAATTATGTTTACATGTAACTTTCACTCATATGATGTGTCGTGAGAATCCAGGTTTGTGGACCTTTGCTATCAAAAACTGGATGAACAGAAAGTCTTTCTGTGATCTCGCGACTAAACCGTGTCATTTTTTTCACCAAATTGATATTCGTCATCAGCGTGGGTGACATCCGGGCCTCCTTAAATTGTAATCGAATATTTTGATTTTTGGATCTTTTGATTTTTGATCGGATCGATATCTGTGAGTGGGTCCAAAAGCCAAGGCCATTGCACAGAGGGGCCTCGCACACTTCTCTTACGACGAGCAAAGAAGTATAATGCCCTAAGAAACTTCTTGAAACGAAACAAATGAGTATGCTTGAGAATAGTCTTTCAGTTCGGTTTTCCCGCGCCTTTTGTCAGGCCACATTGTAAGATAACACCAGCTGCCCTTGTGTGACGCTTGCCTGCCGGAGTGTGTCTTGACTCATCGCCCATGACGCGTTCATCTGGCCGAAAAAGCCTGTAGATGGCAATGCAAGGATGGACCCCTACTCTCATAAATCTCCATTAAAAACCTTTTTCTCTTCTGACCGAAGGAACGCTGAGGGAAATGTGCGAGTAAAGAGAAGAGGAGTAAAGCTTGAGAACCCCTCCTCTGAGCGATGTGCTCTGATTTCGATCATTTTCACGTACATTAAAGGCACGTTTATTTTAAAACGCGATCGATTCCTCATAGCTATCAACCCCAACATTGTACATGTTCCCTCAAAGATCGAACGAAATATTTAATTTAGTAAATTCATTCATAGACTTCGCCGCGACTTCTCATAGTGTCAGGGTCGATCGAGTGGGTTGCCCCTTCTGCTAACCTGAGAGGCAGGCACAGATGATGCATGGTCTGGGCGACTCCAAATAACACCTATTTCAGTTTACTAGACGGGTGGTGACGCCAAATTTAGGTAGCTCCTCAGTTTGTACTTACGAGACTTAGTGTACCCCTTTCCAAACCCAATCCTACGGATCCCAGGATCGCCGAGGAGTCGAACCTGGGAACTCTAGGTCGAAGCTAGCCGTGCTACCCCGTACACTACGGAGGTGTTCAGTATTTACATTCAGAACTAGTGAGGCGAAAACAGCACGTACGTTCTCGCTCGTATTTTCACGCATGTGTATACAAAAAGAACTCCAATTTTCGAAAAATTGTACATGAGCTTATTTCAGAATCTACCTTTACGAAACAGATTCATTAAGGGGTAAATTGTTATCTTCGTAATTCTAGCAGTAGAAAGATGCCGAAAAAATTTGAACTTTTCCAAAGTTCGAAAAATAAGTGTTTTCCATCAAAATGAGACCTGCATAATTCCCTTAAACGTCCTTCACACTATCCAACAACAACATTTAATCAAAAACGATGGAACCAATCATATGAAAATGTGTAAACTGTCCCAGGGACTTTGTTTAAAGTACCCCCACCCCAAAATTGAAATTTTGGTTTCAAGTTCCAGGGTTCGTGACATAAGCCAGATCAATTAGGGAATAGCAATTTTAGAGCAAATCGGTGGTACAGTTTAGCCGCTAGCGTTGTTCACAGACGGACAGACACTTTGTGGTTTATCACGAATTTTTCTCTATCAAAGACCCAGAAAACGTAGATTCTGGCTTCACCATGTGTTAAAGGATTTTTTTTCTAAATTTATCAACTGGATTTATCCACCTTGTCGCTGTCAGGACTCTGTAAAATACGAGTTTTTCTGTCGTAAATTCGTCGTTTCTGCGCATCATTACATAACTTTCCCTTGATTCCCCTTCGGGGGAGCGGTACCTGCGCGGGTGAGCGGTCCGGGAGCCAGGCGTCGTGGGCGTGGGCGTGGGCGTGGGCGTTCGCGTCGCCGTCGTCGCAGGCGGCCAGGTGCGCGCAGGGCGGGGCGTGGCGCGGGGGCGGGGTGGCCGCGTTGCCCCTGCCCCCCCCCGCGATGCCCACCACCGGGCACGCGCACCTGCGCGCAGGGCACCCGACCGGCACCGATGCAAACGGGGCTTCCCGCGCACCTCACGAGCTCGTGAGCTGCTGGGAGATGCCTCGTTGAACAAAGTTTCCCAACAATGTCGGCTCCGGATCTCGTCGTCCACCGAGAGAAAATCACCGACGCCTCGCGCGATAAAATATGCACTACACTTACGAGACTTATGACCTTTGCCGTGGACGCGCCCGAAATCAGTAATCGATCAATTGGGCATCTGCAAGCTACCCTCAATAGTCCCATGGGTGTAGCGTACGTTATATCCTGGTAGGCAGCTCCGTTCCTCCCCAACTGGTGAGAACCGTCGTGGGTTTGCCTCTCCGGATATTTCCGTCAGCAGGATAGCTGGAATGCGTCATTACGACGCACGTTTATGTTCGCGAATGCTCGTTCATCCTCAATCCAGTTCAACGCTGACCCCTAGGCGCACACGCTAGTGGGGCTCTTTCTCGTTCCTAACCGATGCTTGCGACAAAGCCGTCATATTACAAATCGCGCGGCATCAACGAAAGCCCGTGAACGGAACCAGTGAAAACTTACGGGAATGACAGCGGACGCAGTATGCGGTTATGCGCGCTCGACGTCAGCAATCAAAGTTCTTTCGTGGCTGAACGAATCGTTGGCGAAGCGGTCGCGACCGTGCGAGGTGCTCACCAGAATCGTAGCGAACGAGCGTTTGCTCTACGAAAAGCTCGACGGTTCCCGAGGTCACGTGCAATGTTAGCCTGTCCTCATGAGTCGATTGATTGATTCATTGATTTTTTCGTGTTTCCAGATGCGTCAACTACTTCGATCATTAGTCCCGTTAGTGTGGTGCATGGTTTTTCTCGGGAGATGGCGGTGATTCTCCCTCGCTGGATGGCGAGATCCGGCACCGACCTACCGTCGGCTAGTGGGGTTTCCCCCTAACCAGGACTCTCCCACCAGCGGGGCACCGCCCCAACCGGGACAAGCTCTAAACTCCTGCCCGGTCTCCCGGAATATGTGGTAGTGTAGTGTATGTTAGTGTAAGTGTGTGTGTAAAGGGAGAGGATAGGACAAGGAAGAGGAAGGACAGATCGCGGGCGGTCCTTGGCCCATTTGTTAGGGTACTGCTCCGGCATTCACCTGGTGTTGATCGGAGAAACCGCGGAAAACTACCGATCGCAGCAGCTGGCTACTAGAATTCTCCTCCAGACAGCGACTGAATTCGACCTGGCTGAAATGCTAGTGTCGAAAATCCTGCCGCCGTGGGGAGTGGGAACCTAGGACCTCCCGGTCAGAGGCGCTGCAGTGACATCAGTTGATGCCCTGAGCTACCACTACCGGTCCCCGATTGGATAAAAGTGACTCCCTCTCCTCTTTATTTCACTGTTGACCTTGAAAGAACTACGTGTTTGGATCAAAGTGTACTGTGGCAGCGGCGCGCGTGTGGAGCGCTGACCAGAGCTCCTCGGAGGTGACGGAGGCGGAGCGCAGGCGCGCGGCCGCCGCCGCGTCGTCGGCGCAGGGCAGGCGCGCGCGCGCCCGCGGCCGCGCCGCGCCCACGCACTCGGCCGTCCGCGCACCTGCGCAAACGGGGCATTGAGGCATGAAGCGGTTTAACGAACGAGTGTACATGGGCCTAAAACTTACAATGACAAGATTCCAGCTAACATTTCAGTCGTTGCGAGTAAATTATTGTCAGTTTCATCCCAACATCTACAGTAGTGACTTTTACAATAGCTATTTGTCCACAGATTGATGCACCAATATGCTTTACTTGTAGCAGAAGTGAGATTGCTCCTTATTACCCTAACAACATCTTTTCTTTGTTGAAACATTATTATTCCAAAGATCAAAATGACTATTTAAAACGATTCAGTTTTACAGTTATGGCATAATGAATGTCTCACGCCACTTTACAGTACCCTTGCTCTGTAGTGTGTGTTAAATGTAGCAGTCGTTTTCAGGCGAACTGCAGTGCGAAGAAGTGCAAAATGTAACTTTCTCTTTCTACAGAGATAGTTTTACATTTCGTAATCACAAGATTGACATCGATATAGTACTGGATTTTTAAGAGAAATTTGTCCTTAATAATAATAAGAAGAAGAAGAAGAAGAAGAAGAAGAAGAAGAAGAAGAAGAACCTGATTATCTAGCGTTGCCAGGGCATTTATGCCAATCATATACTATTAAACCCCACCACTCTACACGACTCACCCGCTCTGCCCGCCCAACCGATTTCCCTTCTTCCACCGAATGTGACCACTCCATCCGCTCACCACCTTGAGACCACTCCCCTATCTCTCCTTCACCCCCATTTTCCACCTGCTCTGTACGCCTCGCTCGCTTGCCAAGGGGTCCTAAAACCGCAGCATTATTTTTCTAATTGTGAGTAATATTACGTGTACCAAGAATTTTGAAATTTCTTCAAGCGTTTCATACTTATGCAGGATCGTGAACATCTTAATAATTAACAGGATTTCCAAGAATACGCATTGCAGCACGTGTTGGCCGCCGCCCACCTGTGCTCTCGGCGGACGCGCCTTCGCGCGCGTACGGGCCGCGCTCTTCCTGCACGTGGAGCACGTGGAGGGCGTCGCGGCGGCGCGGCTCGTCGGGGCCGGCCCGGCGGCGGCCCCGCCTCCCGACAGCGGGTCGCACGTGATGGGGCAGGCCACGTTGCACTCCACGCACGGGTTGCGGTCGCACGGCTGCACGGTGTCGTCGTCGTGGCAGGACGCGGCAGCGGTGGTGGTGGAAAAGAGGGGCTTCGCGCCCGGGTCGAGCGCGGGGTACAGCGGGTCGCCGAAAGTGCGCAGGCCGGCGACGGGTTGGCCGTCTGCAGTCTCGTAGCGGGAAGGGTTCGTGAAGATGGGGCAGGGGTCCAGTTCCTCGTGGGAGCATTTCCCAGGGCAGAAGTCAGAGTAGCCCTTGCAAGTGACGACGAGCCGTGTGTACATGTCGTCATCAGAACCGGGCGGGGATTCCGGGGGGGGGGGGGGGGAGGAGGTTCCGTTCCGGTTCCGGTTCCGGTTCTGGTTCTGGTTCTGGCTCAGGTTCAGGAATCTCTTCGGGCGAAGGTTCTCGAACCGGGGGCGTTTGCGACGCAGTGTCTCTCACCTGCACCAGAAAAAAACATTCAGCTTATGCAGAATAAAATAATTATCTCATAAGGCATTCAAATGACAGTCACGTAAAAATAAAATAATGGGTTTTCCTAGCACAATAATGATTGATATTTGTGAAATGCAACAGCTTATTGACAGTTTTATTAAAAACTTATCTCACTTTCTTGTTACTCATATCTGTCCTCTTAATAATATATTTTAATAAAATTCACGATGACTAACGAAAATATACAATGCATCATACAAGTAACATTTATCTAGATAAATAAAATTCATTTAATTTGCGAATTTGATATGATAATGAATTCTTCATGAAATCTGATTACGAGATTTTAATTACTGATCGCTCACCCACATACATGATACACATCTAGAACGTAGGTACATAAACAAGCACATTTCTTTCTTATTTTAAATTAACATTAAAAGCAGAAACGTGTGTAATAGTGAATTTTCTATCACGAGGTAATGCTTATTTTATAGCAAGCTTTCCTTCTTCACAAGTTGAAAGAGGCCTTTTTGGAAAAAGTCTACATACTTTACCGTTTATAATAAGTCATTTATACTCTGAGGAACAATTGGTAGAATCGGTTGTCAATTCGTTTTTCACAAGATATTTACACATTATTATATTTTTGGAACATCACAAAATACACTCTTAGACAAAAAAATAGTTTCCTTCTGAAGGAACCGACTGAATTGTTTCGAACTTGGCGAGTCGGTTCCTCATCGGAGGACACAACACTGATTCCGTTTATACGTCTGTTCGCACCCCGTGCGCTCTCAGAGCGCGCGCGCGTCGGACCGTCTGCCCGACTATAAAAGGGGCGTTTTTTGGCGCCGAACAGCTACTGTCGCCCGTGGATCTGCTGTGGTGTCATCGTGAGATGTTGAACATTCGGCGGGGACGGATGCGGAAGTAATATCAGCAGCTGGATGCGTTCGACAGGGGCCGCATCGTGAAGCCGGTTGGTCGTTTCCATGCACTGCGCATTATTTCGATCATGCAAATGTGATCATAGTGTGATGGTGGCAGCAGTGGCAACGAGAACGCGCGCGCCAGCAACTGGAAGTGTCTGGTAGGCACCTGCAGACCACACTATGGAAGGAGAGGAGGATTGTCCGATAGACTGTGTCTGAGCCGACGTCGTCGCGTGAGGATCTTCGGCGCTCAGTACAACCGACAATGGGACATTCCATGTCCCGTCGAATCATTTTCAGACGTCTCTGCGGCGTGGGATTACGCTCAGGCCGTGTAAGTAACTCCCGTTGACGGTTCGCCAACGGCAGCAAAGGTTAGCGTGGTGTCGCTTGTGGGACGCGTGGACGGTCGCAGACGTTGTATAGTGTTCAGCGATGAATCTTGCTTCTGTCTTGGCGGCGATGAGCGTGTGTGGCGGCACCTTGGTGAACGTGAAATCCCACGGTTTATTGTCGAACGTCAAACGGCTCGAAGACCTAAAGTCATGGTTTGAGGCAGGTTGCGTATAACATCGTCACCTCTGGTGTTTATTGAAGGCACCTTAACAGCACGCCGCCAAGTGGAGGAGATCCTACAACCAGTTGCTCTTTCGTTCTTGACCTCACTCTTCGGGACAATATTCCTGCAGGACAAGGCCCCACCGCACACAGCAGCCATCGCTAGGGAGTGCATCCAAGGCACTTGCACCATTCCATGGCCCTTAGCATCCCCAGATCTCCCCTCTATGGAGCACGTGTGGGATGCAACGGGACGCTCCCTACAGAACACTCCTCGCTCGTGCATTATTTGAAAACTGTGCGTCCATTCAAGAGGACTGGGACGGGATATCGCAGGATGCTATCCGACTCCTCTGAGTCACGTCCGCTATGCCTGGCTCACTGCTTGCGGAATACTCGTGGGAGGTTGCATGCCGTATTAAGAATCGCATTTTTCAATGCATTGTGCAATAAATATTGTGCACTGTGAGCTGAAAGTGTAATAATTTCACATCCTCGATACCCTCTTCCTCCATCTCACACTGCACTCCATTTGCACACGTCCTTTGGGTGTAACTCTCTTTGCGTTTGTGTGTGTGTGGGGGGGTAAGAGTGTTCAAATTACTCTCCTTGCTTATATTTACGAAAAAGAGAAATTTATTTTGTATTATATTCCCCCTTTTTTAATCATTCCCATGTAGCTTTTCACATTTCTTCCACGTATGTTTGTCGCATCTAAATCGTCATGAGCAAGAAATAAACCAACCCAAAAACGAAACAAAAGATAACAACAATATATTGGTAGTGCCATTCTCACAACAAAACAAATCTTAGCTACTCATTCACAAAAGAACAAATAATCTCGCAATTAGTAGCGAGAATATAAATAAAATTTGATAGGGTTAGACATGCGACCAACCAAGGATTAATAAATAGCTATTATTTTTTTTTGCTTACTTTCGTGGGACATTGACTAACATTCCATCAGAATTTCCAAGATTTACAAAAGATATTCTGCGTTATTTAAGTGAGGGGACGGTCAGGATCAGACGTTTTGCACGAACCTGAACTTTACGGGCGACTAATAGTGCAGAAATGTTAGTTTTTGGAGGACAGGTTAACAAAAACTGCAACTAAAAAAGAACCCATTGGCAGCTCACCTCCACGCGCGGGGGCGGCGGCGGGGGCGGGGGTGGAGGCGCGGGCGCGGGGGCGGGGGCGTGTGTCTGGCAGCAGACGGCGGTCCTCTCGCACGCCCTGGGCGCCGGCGTCACCGTCAGGTGCTCTCCCGGCGTGTAAAGGAACGTCACCATCGACCTCTCCACCGCCGGCCCCAGACAGCGCGCCTGCCACCACACGGTCGCCATGGCGAACACTTACTACCATTTAAGTAGCGGCGTGCTGAAGAGCGGTGTTTTCGACTGAAATGATGCCCTTACCTCGGCGCGAGTATTTATTTGACAAGCAGATTAAACATACGTATAAACGGGAATACGTTCGTGTTTGACAGATTTCTCACCAGTTTGTCGCTGCGACCTGTAAGTGATGTAAACAAACAAGCGAAGAGCGAGTGGAGGAAGGGAATGTGAAGGAGAGCTATGTTTGGCAGTCCTACTTACCCGTTTGTCGCTTCCCGGGCTGCGACCTGTAAGTGACCTAAACTAGTGAAGAGCGAATGGAGGTAAGGAATGTGAAGGGTGCTTGTTAGGACGTCCTACTTACCCGTTGGTCGCTTCCCGGACTGCGACCTGTAAGTGATCTTAACTAGTGAAGAGCGAATGGAGCTAGGGAATGTGAAGGAGTGCTGTGTTAGGACGTCCTACTTACCCGTTGGTCGCTTCCCGGACTGCGACCTGTAAGTGATCTTAACTAGTGAAGAGCGAATGGCGCTAGGAAATGTGAAGGAGTGCTGTGTTAGGACGTCCTACTTACCCGTTTGTCGCTTCCCGGACTGCGACCTGTAAGTGACTTAAGTGACCTAGTGAGAAGAGCGAATGGAGGAGCACCTCGACGACGCCGGCGACGGCGATGGGCGGCGTGGGCGGCAGCGGCGGCAGTGCGGCGGCGTGGCCCGCGGCCACCGCCGCCACGGACGCCGCGGTCACGGTGGACACCATCGCGGCCGCCGCCACCTCGGCCGCCACGCGCGCGTTGATGGACGGCTCCGACTGCCCGCGCCACCTCCTGTGCCGCCGCTCATCCTCGTCCTCGTCCTCGTCCTCCTCGTCTTCCTCGTCCAGCTGCTCGCGCGACCGCCGCCGTCGGCGCCACCGCCTCCCCTGCCGCACCTCCTCCCTCCACGATTCGCGCTTCGGCCGCTCCGCTTGGCATTCCGACGCTGCCTGGCGCTGCACCACTGTGTTGCATGCTCCCATACACCCTTTCGGCTCCTCTTTCTTCCTCCTTTCCTCCCTCTTTTTGCTCCCCCCCCTCTTTCTTCTCCTTCTTCTTTCTCCTCTCTTCTTCCTCTTTTCTCTCCTTTCCTCTTCCTCTTTTCTTCTCCTCCTTTCCTCTTCCTCTTTCCTTCTCCTTTCCTCCTCTTCTTTTCTCCTCCTTTCCTCTTCCTCTTTCCTTCTCCTTTCCTCCTCTTCTTTTCTCCTCCTTTCTTCTTCCTCTTTTCCCCTCCTTTCTTCTTCCTCCCTTCTCCTTCTTTCTTCTTCCTCTCTTCTCTTCCTTTCCTCTTCCTCTGCCTTTTTACTTCCCATCCCCTTTCTTCATCTCTTCTTCTGCCTCTAATTGTTTGACCATCTCTTCTTCATTCTGCAAATCCTGAAAATTGTTAAAAGACGCTAATAAATATGTGTTTCAAACAATCAAACGAGAAGCCGTATATGCATTACAGTATTACGTACAGATACACGAGACACAGAAAACAGGTTACAGGTCGTACTAATATACATCTTAAACAAATGTAGCTATCTTCGGAAATCGGAAATCGAATGACCTCGAATGAAAATCATCCTTCGTTTTCATTCTAGAAGTAACCAAACAAATAATAAAAACATGTAATATCGTTATTTAAAAATCTTAAGTACAAAATTTGCAGTTTTCGTATTGACAACGAAACACACACGATTTGAGTATGAAGGATGTACATCTCTCATTTCAATCTGAATCCGATTATGACCCACGAGAGAACCCCTAACTTATTATTACCCTGCCCCTGGTATTATAAGTATTGTTGTGGCGCAGCGCAAAGACCTCACCGGGCGGCGCGCGGGCCCCTCGTCGGGCGGGGAGAGGCCGGGCGAGAAGTGCGAGAAGAAGCTGGCCCAGGGGCTGAGGTGGTAGAGGAACAGCAGGAAGGCGTAGAAGCTGGGGCTGCAACAGCTCCCGCACTCTTCCGCCTGCGGGAAGAGGCTCGCGCTACATTCGCTATCCAAGTACCTACCTCTAATGACGTTAGGGTGTTTGCACAACGTACGCATAAACGTTATTAGCGAAACAAATTACCAATAGCGATCGAAGACTAAAGAGTTTTCGCGGAAAGGTTTCTTCTAAATGGAAATAGTTCCAAACTGAGGGGGTGGAGTATTTGCTAGATTTCCATAATGCCACATCCTCTTGATTCGCATTTGTTCGACAAAAGAGGGTCGCCACCCAATGATATAAGTATAACTATATTTTTATTTTATTATTCAATAAATATATTTGCTACTCTCATACGATAATTATTTATACAAAAAATTCCACCAAGATACTTCTTAGAAATCTACCACCGGGTTTTAAAGTCGAAATATAATATTGCAGTCGGGAATATAGAGTTAGCAGTACACTTCTCCACTAGTTGGCAACTAATTCCACCCAACGTTATCAAATTAGCGCGCAACACAAATAACCCGACAATTACTGTGCAATAGCGTCTTCTGTTATCAATTTAGCGTAACGTGGCGCATGCGCATAGGCTCAAAAGTGACAACAGCGTTTATGATGAATTGGTTCACGTTGTGCAAAAACTCGTTGTTGGTATTGTGAGAGTTTGAGAAAAATACCACAATTGAATTGTGTCCGTAAGAAACATTTTTAATACCTCACAAGTCAAGTCACATACTTATGAAACGAAATTCAATTGTTCTTTCAATATGTATGCATAAAAATTGTATTATCATTTGTAGATAATTAACAAGTAATAATTTTACCAAACCATTCCCCACATTTCTAAAAACCGCACAAGTGCTAGTTCTTTTTTTCGAATCACGGGAAGAACTGGAACCAATCATCAATACTATTGAAATTAAAATGAAAGAAATGATCAAAGTTCGTCAACACGATTCCTTGACCAAAATATTCTAAAACTGCTTTTACGCATTTATTATTTTTTGGAAGAGCGGTTAATTAAGAAAGGTTCCAAAATTGAACGGGTCTGATAATGCCAAGTAAAAAAACATAGAAGTTACCGTTTTCTATGAGAAAAGAATTCACCATCTTATGTATTTGTATTATGTACTTTGTATTTTGAGATTAACCAATATTTCATTTCTTTTTGCTGGAAAGCACTTTGTTGCTGTATAGCCGTTCATCGACGATTTCCGTCCTAACAATTGGTAATGGCTGAGTTAGCTCCGGGCACCAACCGTTGGCTCGGCAACAACTCGGACCGGGAAGTACTAGGATTTCAGATCCGACCTTCTTAAATAGGTTGATTGTTGGAGAAGTATTCTAGCGACCAGTTGTTATGATCGGTCGTTCTCGTGGTTTTTCCTAACTATACCAGGCGAATGCCGCAGAAGTACCCTAACAAACAGGCCATACAGTGTATCAATAATATCGTCCCATTACAAGTGAAATACATTAAGTCAAAGTTTTTCAGTTTTGAATCATTTGGTTTTTCTGCTTTGAGTTATACGGAACTTAAGTCTGGATATATCCTCTGTGTCATATTGTCGTCGTTAACATGACGAATATATCCAGTCTAAAGTTCAATATAGCTCAGAGCAGAATTTCTCAAAACTGAAAACGTTTTATTTAATGTGTTTCACTTGTAATTGGACGATATTATTGATACCGTTTCTTAGAGTACTTCTCCGAACATTTTCCTGGTATAGTTAGAAACCACGGTACACCGCTAATGAGAGCAACTGTTCGCTAGAATTCTAGTAATGAGACGAGGTGTTCCTTTGGACCCTTAAGAAACAATTATATTTGCGCCGTACCTCGCGCGCCACCTGCTCGGGGTCGAGCCCGCGCGCGGCGGCGTAGGCGGCGAGGGCCGCCGGGTCGCGCGCGTGGGCGGCGGCGGCGAGGGAGGGCGGCGGCGCGCGGATCCGCCGCCTCCACCGCGGCCACCGCCGCCGACGGGTCGCTCGCCTGCCGCAAGCACACGCCTTACTGTTTATTCACAGTCACTTGTATTCCATTTGAACAGATCGTAAACCTTCTACTCGGGAGCCCAGATGGTGTGCATCGCCATGATAATCGTCGTGCATGTGAACGAGGCCTCAACTTTACGCTTACATGCACTATACTAGTACACAAGTCAGAAGATCAGTCGGGAGCTTAGAGTTTGCCCTGATTGGGGACGGTGCCGCGCTGGGGGTAATACCTGGAGGAAAGACCCCGCTATCCGACGTGTAGGTCAGCGTCAGATCTCACCGTTCAGCGGGATATCTCACTCTTCACCACTATTCAAGACATGTATGCACTACACTAACCAAACTATTGATCATAGCACTTAATGTGACCGGAAATATCAATGCTCAATCAAGTTAAGCTGAAACTGAAACATAAAGAACGTGTAACTTTGAGAATATATTTCCTTTGGAATTCATGAACTAAACGATTTCAAAGAAGACTATAAAAGAATAATACCAGTGGCTAATGATAACTATACGATAATTTTATTTAGTGATTTTTGATCAATCTTCCTTCTGGAGTTCTCAGGTACATTGAAAATTATCTAACTTCGGGGACGAAGCGTTAAGTGGTGAATACGCAGGCGCGTATGCAAGTAGTACCTTTGAAGCGGCGACAGCTGCAAGGGCGGTGGCGGCGGCGCCGGCGTGCGGCAGGAAGGAGGCGGGGTCCACGGCGTTGGCCCCTCCCAACAGGGAACTCGCCTCGCTCCGCGCCGTGTCTTCCCTCTGCGTCCCCCTCTCCGCCCCCACGCAGCTTTGCACACACTGACCATCGCGCGCGGTCAGCCTGGGCCCTCCAGCAGATGGCTCCCCCGCCGACGGCCTGGGTCCTCCCGCCGAGGACTCCCTCGCCGACGGCCTGGGCCCTCCTGCCGAGGACTCCCTCGCCGACCGCCTGGGCCATTCCGCTGAGGAGTCCCTCGCCGACGGCCTGGGCCCTTCCGCCGTGGACTCCTCCGCCGACGGCCTGGGCCCTCCCGAGGACTCCTCCGCCGACGACCTGCGCACGAGCACTTCGCTTGCCCCGTAGCTCACGCGCGCGCCTGGCGACCGGAGGAAGGTCTCATGTGAGGCTGCTTTGTGGCACTTCGTCACTGCGAAAGGTCGCTCCACAATAGTCCATGCACGGGAACGGCAACGTAAAGGCGACGACGGGAACGAGCAATAAAAGCGCACGTTTCTCGCGCGCTTACGTGCGCTTCACAATGAACGCCAACAGGAACTTGTAGCGAAAAAAAAGAACTTGAAAGAGTTGCCGTAACCAAAGCACTTCTAGCTATGTAACTCTGTTCACTCTTTGATATCCATCTGTCTGTTGTGTTTGCGTGTGCTGCTATGAATACTAAATACTTGAACGAAAGAACAGTAAATAGAAAAAAACAAAATAAGAATTCAAAATGCAAAAACTTCCAGTAACATAAGGAAAATACAAGTAGTTTTCTCAAGAAACAACTCCAATATACTTAAACGAAATATATTAAAATAATTGGAGGGATTACAATTCGAATCATCAATATAAATAGAAATTTAATTAAATTGTAACTAAAAAGAAGCCTCTGAGATGTCTCATGGAGATCGTACTAGCTTCGTGGTAGATATAGTACTTTTACTAGATATAGTCCCCGGGTGTGATTCCCGGTTGAAGCAAAAATAGAGTTGTAGCTTTCCTTTAAAATCTTCCCAGTTTTTGGAGTTGTGTGACGACGAAAAGCTCAAGCAGGTGGATCTTGCTAGTTACAGTGAAGAGAATACGCCATGTTCGCATCATGCCACTCTTACCCCCAAGCACGGGAATTTAACTAGGTCCAGGCACGGGGGACACCGATAGCTGGTCGGTGAAGTCAGACTACAGACCCAATAAAACCAAATACACAATACATTAAAAAGGACTGAAACCACTACAAAGTTACGAACAAAACCCATCTTAAACCGTACCTTAGCAATTCCACGCTCTAATCTCAATATCGCACTTCATTTTCAACTCCGCTTCAGACGAGTGTCGCGCGCTCGATCAGAAAGGAAACTTTGGATGTCATTTGCTGCACTTTTATTAATCGAGGGACTTCCCGTTCCTGAGCGAAGATAAACGTTGACCATCTTTCCCGTTCTCGTCGTGTTTTGAACGCCTTCTTGAGATATCCGTTTTTCAACTTTCTTTACGTTCCCGTTCGCGATGCCGTTCCCGTTCTCGGACTATTGTGGAGTGGCCTTAAGACCACCTCCCTTCACACAAAGCCACTGCCCTGCACCCCTGGGCGTGGGAAAGGAAGGATTCGAGAGTCTCCGCAAGGGATTCAGGATTCGGCAGCGAACATGTAAACGCCTAAGATCAGTGACACTCCCGTGGGTCCTAATATGAAGGTTGACATCTGAAACTTCTGGAGGTGGCTCGGAGCGCGTCTGCGTTGCTGGCGGCGGGAGTGCGCCACTAACCGCCACAGCAGCACTGCGCCGCTCGTGTGAATGCCTTCATTTAAACCAATGCTTTGCCAGCAGACGCGCCACTCGGAGCGAACTGCCGAGTGACTCCGAGCGAAGGGACTTTATTCCTAAATGAGAATTGGAAATCTCCAATCGGTTATTCAGATCGTGGATCTAACTCCCTGTCAATAGTTCCGCGGCGCAGACTGGATTCGACGAAAATTTTACGAGGCACTGTGGATATCTAAAACGGTGTCAAATTAAGACGTTAACTTTAAGGCTATTTTAAAAAGTTCTTAAAAAAACCATCGCGGAAATTTTGTATTGTCCTTTCTTTCGTTAGATTTGAGAAGTGAATTTCTTACAATGATCATGTGTTTCCATAAGCAGCGCACGTTACTATAATGCATTCACAATCTCTTCAAATACCAAATACAGATGTATACAATTAATCTTACAGACCTCGAGAGCATGTAGGAGGATCCAAGATAATTCCTTTTTTTATTGAACGCCTGAGAAATTTAATATAACGAAGATCTCTCAATGCTAAGGAACTCCACAGGCATTATATCGTTGAAGAAATATCCTTGGCAACACTCAGTCAATTTTCAACACACACACGTTTGTTTTAAGAAATATCTTCATCTTGAACAGGGCCGGGTGCCTTTTAGCCCACTAAACGAGCTTACTACTCTTGCGCCTTTTTCAGCTCGAACGTAGGCTGACTCTGTATCAGTGCCCGTTAACCGTAGTTGTGTGCGTTGTTCCATCGCCCAGGAACGGCCGGGAGTTCCTAGGGGACGTCACGCGTTATTCCATATTGTCTGGAAAAAGTGATAATCTACGAGGCACCTACAATGTACCTAAAGTTAGTCCCATTTATTCTGAGGCCACCTGTGGAACGGCTGGGCTGTTCTCCGCATACAGAATGACTCCATCATCAACGGTCTCCCGTTGAGTTAAGCTAGCAGGCGTGCGGGTGCTTACCTGCCTCGGCTGGCAGGTGGCAGGGGGCGCTGGCTGGCGGCGCGGGACGTGCGGGCGTGCGGCGTGGGGCTGTGGGCCGCTTCGCTGGGGCACGGGGTCGGCGGCGTGGGGCACGGGGTCGGCGGCGTGGGGCACGGGGGCGGGAGGTGGGGCACGGGGGCGGTAAGGTGGGGCACGGGGTCGGCGGCGTGGAGCACGGAGGTGGTGAGGTGGGGCACGGGGGGGTGTGTGGGGGGCTGTGGTTTGGGTGGCGCGTGGGGTAGTGGACGTGCGGCGCGGAGCGGGGGCTGAGCGGCGCGGGGCGTTTGCCTTGCGGCAAGGGGCGACAGGCGTGGGACACGCAGCGGGTGGCGGTGTGGGGCATGTGTCAGCAGGAGCCGTGCCGGGTCTTGAACTGCGGGAGGTCGAACGGGTGCGAGAGCGGTAGCGCAGGCGGGAAGGCATTCTGTCGTCCGGACTCGTGCTCTCCTTAGTGGGATTTTCACCCGCGCTGCCGGACGGTGACGCCCATGACACCTTGGACACCACCGATTGCCGTGGGAGGATCCCCGAGCTGCAGAAGGTCCAAGGAGCAGACATGAGCAAACTGACAAAAATGAGCAGGCGGCGGGTGTGGGCGGACTGGCGGGTGTGGGCGGACTGGCGGGTGTGGGCGGACTGGCGGGTGTGGGCGGACTGGCGGGTGTGGGCGGACTGGCGGGTGTGGGCGGACTGGCGGGTGTGGGCGGACTGGCGGGTGTGGGCGGACTGGCGGGTGTGGGCGGACTGGCGGGTGTGGGCGGACTGGCGGGTGTGGGCGGACTGGCGGGTGTGGGCGGACTGGCGGGTGTGGGCGGACTGGCGGGTGTGGGCGGACTGGCGGGTGTGGGCGGACTGGCTGCCAAAAATACTAGAAACGTGTATATTGAGAAATTACAAACAGAATGGAAGAATAAACCCTGGAGATATGTCTCACTTGTGACACCATAACTGTGAGTGAGCACTGCGGAGCGCACCTGAAGCGGTCTGCAGCGGCGGCCGCCGAGGGCCCGCGCGACATGGCGCGCGTGGCGCTGCACGACGAGGCGTGCGCTCCGGCCTGCGACGAGAGTTTGGAGGGGCCGTAAGCCGAGCACTGCGACGGGCAGGGCGACGAGCAACACGCGTCGGGTTCCGCGTCGAGCGCCGCGTCCGCCGACGGACAGGGCGCCTGCGGGTCGTCGGCTGCGGCCTGCGAAGGGCCGGGCGGGAGGGCGCTCGAGGGCGCCCGCGTGGAGCCCTTGCAGGAGCTCCGCTGTGAAGACTCTCCGGGGACGGTGCGCGAGCGCGTGCGGCAGAAGCACGAGTCGTCGTTCCCGAACACGCACTTCACCTGTGCGCCACCAAAGCGTGAACCAGTTACATTGCGAAACAAGAAAGAATGCAACATTATGATCTTTAAATGAAAACTAGTGCCATCACGAAGCTCGTGCTATTAGCTTTGTTATTATCCTGGCTCTCTATTAAACTCTCAACAGATCTCCTTTAAAAAACTGAATAATAAATGCAAATGTCGGCTTATATCGGCATTGCCACTGTCCCTGATGTCACTTTGACCAATGGTCCTACGAAGAGTTCCATTGGATGGATAGTAATATCTAATTGATCTGTCGTTGATTCGTTGTCGTTGATCGCTGTCCGTTGCATCCGCTATGCTAGCATCCGCTTGCTCTGATCGGAAGATTTCTATGGTGTCTCAGATCAGATCTATGAGGGAGCTTGCTTCGTCTGGGGCGGTGCCCCGTTGCGGGAGATAACTGTGGGAAAACCTCGCAAGACGTCTTCCACATCTGCGAAAGATCGCTCATTTCAGGGAGGGAAGAACCCGTCATTTCCCGAGATATGTCATGCAGAACACGTATGGGAATGGCCATGGCAATCGACGCGCGCGAAAACATCAATCAATCAATGCAAGGAGGGTCATTTCAGGGAAGAAAAAGATTCTTATCGCTGCCTTTTGTTGACGGAATGATAAAATGAACACCTGAAACCCAGCAGACATTTTTATTTTGTTATTTAAGGTTGCATCAACATCTAGGTCTTTAGCGATCTTTATTGGAGTTAATGTTGTGGTAACTATGAAGATGAAACGAAATGGTGATGATAAAGGGTGAAAGGACGAACACAACTACAACCATGACCGAGGCGAAACCCGAACCCGAGACCCTACTGCCTTAGCAATCTCGGCCACCGAGTGACCGCCCAGCAGACATCGTCCAACGTCCGTGACTCGATTCCGAACCCTTCGTACAACTTCCTCGCAGAGAGTGGCGAAGTGCGCTGACCTGCCAGCGGGCGCGCTGGCGTGCCTCCACCTCTCGGCGCGAGCGGGCGGCGAGCGCGCGCGCGATGGCGGCCGAGGCGCCGGGCTTGTCGTGCACCGACGCGCCCACGCCGCCCACGCCCGCGCCGCGCCACGGCGGCCGGCAGCTCACGGGCACCGGCCCCGCGCCCCGCTCACGCCCGCGCCCGCCCGCGCTCGCGCCCGCGCCCTCGCTCGCCGCGGAGCGCGGCGCCGACGACGACGACCACGACCTGCCAGCACACACACGAAGCTCTGGCTGGCTCCAGCAAACACGCACTTCACTTATACGCGGGTATTGCTAACCTGGCCCATGACAGTTCATCAGCTGTTACGGTGTCATCCAATCAGGAGCTAAAACATTGTCACTGTGGTGACGATTAACCTCCCGATTGAACGAAACCGTAACAGCTAATCAGCTGTCATCAGTCAGGTTACATAAACCCAAGTATAATCGGGCATTGGTATAATCTAATAATGTGTGCCAGGAAAGTGTCTCCGCATTGGCATCATGTTGATGAGAATGCAATCAACACAAGTCATGTTCTTCTCTCTATAGAGAGATGTCTCATATAAGAAGGAACTGCTTTGACAGCTATTGCTTGGACACTGCTGACAACTTAATTGACATAAGTTATGTCCATTATGTCAGTGCGTTTGTTCACTGTTCATTCATTTGTAAATGGTTTATCTCTATCTGTTTTCCTGTCATCGCCCTGCATGACGTTCGTTCGTTTCGCGACCTGTCAAAGTTGTCCCTTTTTAGTGAAAGTCCTTTATATCCCGAGTACCAGGCAGCGTAGAAGCAGTGAGGGAGGGGGGCAGGTGACGGCACGCATGCGACACTCGCACCGCGCACAGCGGCGTCTGAGGCAACCCGGCCCGGTACGGAGACGCTTTTCTGACGCGCTGTGTTTCTCTTTGTTTAACAAAACCGTTTCTTCCAGCAATCCTAAAGCACACGAGCAAAGCTTGCTGGTCGATAGTTCTCAAGCCAACCCATGTGTTCTTCAATACCTTCATTGAACTGGACTCGTGGAATCGCGCGAAGACAGGCAAGTTGCCTCGACAGCAGTGCGTTGTCCCGGCTCTGTCACCGACGAATAGAAAATGGTTCCGAGAGGGATCAAAAGATGTGTTGTTAAGTGTTCAGCGTGTACAACTGCAAAAGGTCGTGCAATTATGATACGTAAAACAAGAATATGGTTGAGTATTCATATCAACTCGAAACAATTATTTGTTACGGAGAGTAACTTGTTTACCGTTGAGAGCAAATATAATGCATGTTTACATAACTTCACATTATTGACTTGATTTTCTCTCAAAGAACCACAATCCACATTAATCCAATGACCACCTTTCTGCATTACCAACGTCAATAAATTTATTTAAGACAATTAGCTGAAATCAATTTATTTCATCCACTTAATTTATGGATTTTGAACAACATCGCCAGGTCTTTTGGAACCTAAGGGATATTTGTTGTACAGTCAAACGCCCACCAATAGTTATCTGCGTAACAAGAAAAGTAGTAGTAACGCGATAACTAGAGATTTATTCCTTAAGGGAAATTTTAAGTCCCGAGAACCAGAGCGTAAGGGACAAAGTTTTCTCGAATAAATGAATCTGTTATATTACACATCATTTATGACATTTTTTTTCTTTTCAACATCTGTTTAGTTTTTAAACAAAATACTTTTAGAGGCGTGCTCGCGAATGACCTTGAATAGTGGATAAATATGCCATAGTTCTTAACCCTTTGGAGTTAGTATCGCGAGTTTAGAGCAATATAAAAAATAATGATATCCATAAGTAGAGTACACTGTGTGGCAGCCCCTGCGCTCACCTGCGCGCCCTCTGGCGAGGGAGCTGCGCGGGGGCCGCGCCGCAGCCGCACTCCGAGGGCGCGGAGGCGGGGCGGGGGGCAGGGGGGGGGGGGGGCGGGGCGGGGGGGCAAGGAGCTGGCGCGGGGGCAGGGGCAGCAAAAGAGGCCGAAGCCCGCGAAGGTCCGGGAGCGGAGGCGGAGGGCGAGCTGCGGGCGGGGCCACCGGACGGGCAGAGTGGCAGTTGTGGCCTCTCGAGCATTGTCCCGCATAGCACGCTCGCCCGCCGCACGCTGTCCACCACCTCCAGCAGTCGCTGCCGAACAGGAGCCTGCGCACAGCACATTCCCAACATTGGAACGCCGTGCTGCACAGGTCGGAGAGGCAGGAGAGAGACAGAGGAATAGAGAGCGTTACATGTTCTCCAGGAGGCAGCTCGCGCACGGTGTCGAGCAGGCGCAGGAAGAGCGCGTCCTCGAGCGTCGTGCACTGCAGGTCGGAGAGGCAAAAGAGAGAGAGACAGGAATAGAGAGCGTGACCTGTTCTCCGGGAGGCAGCTCGCGCACGGTGTCGAGCAGGCGCAGGAAGAGCGCGTCCTCGAGCGCCGTGCTGCACAGGTCGGAGAGGCGGCGCGTCTTGCGGCCGGGCGCCTGCGAGGCCTTGCGTCGCGCGCGGTCCCAGTCTCTGCTGAGCAGCAGGCGCGCGGCGGACGACGCGGACGCCGTGATGACGTCAGCGACATGGGCGGCGTCCCGCGCAGCGGCGTGAACGGCAGCGACAGGTTGAAGGGGCTGAGGCGCGGCGGCGGCGGCGGGAGTCAGCACCACGGACGGGTGCTGCGCTGTGGGACCTGCGTGCCATATGAGAGCGGGGTGCGAATCTTACACTATGCATTCTCATAATTATTATATTTCATAGCAATACGCGAGTCACGACACTTAGTACTTAACGTTACTGAGGGTACTCTCTATGTGAAATGTGTGTCGCAACTGACCTTTTTTTCTTCAGTTTTATGAATGCCATGGAATCTGTTAGACATGGATGTGGTTGCGTGCTTGAAAAGGAGAGTTCGTTGAATCACTGAATCCCACCGGTGGAATATCTTACCTGACTTGTTTCCTATCTTCGTGGAATCCCACCGGTGGAATATCTTACCTAACTTGTTTCCTATCTTCCTGCCGAGTTTATACCCGAGATTTTATAATTTCTTACGATGTTCTCTAGTGCTCCGGCAATCGAAATGTGCACGATAATCTTCACCATTTTCCATTTGGCACCACAAAGGCTCACGTCACCACCACGTTTTTTTTAACTTCATGTTCGTCATTAGGGACCGCGTTAACAATGGTATCGGTCCACCAATGCATTATTTGTATCGCCTGAGTCTTTTCGAATGTGGAATCTGATTACAACAGGTGTTGTCGGGGGATTTAATTTTTCCCTGAATTTTCTGAGGATTCGTTTATATCTCGCCAGCCCGGAGTGACATTCTGAGTATTTTTCGTCCCTGTAATATATATTGTTAAGCATATCCTCTAACATAATAAAATATATCAATTATTTATTAATGAATTTTTAAACTTTTGAAAAGGAAAAGATGGGTTTTAAACGTTGTGGCAAGTAACGTGTCTGGTGCGTTATCGTTCGCTTTCTAAAAGGAACCCTTACCACTGAGCGGCTCCAGCAGCGACACGTTCTCCCGCGAGACCCGCGGGGGCGGGGCTGGGGGCGGGGGCGGGGGTGGGGGCTGGTGGAGCGAGTCGAGCGGGGGGCGGCGTGGTCCTCCGCGGCGGCGGCGGCGACGGCCTCGACGGGTGGGACGGCATGTCCAGCACCGGGATGAGCCAGCCCACCGTCGTCACGGAGAAGGACTCGGCGTCCGACCCGCCCTCCGCCGCCTCCGCCGCCCCCGCGCCTGCCGCTGACTCCAGGTCCAGCGACCGCTCCTCCTTCTCGGACTCCCGTGCCGCGTCGCCGCTCATCGCCGACGCCCCCGCCGAGTACATGCTCTGAGCAACGGCATGCACAGTGGAATGCTTTATTCAGCGCTATCATTGAGCACATTCATCCCGTAACTGTAGGTCATACTTTCATCACGTGAGGTGGCGTTGATCTTCCCCCGATGGGTGGCAAGATCCGGCACCGACCTACGTCGACTTGCGGGAATTTTCTTCAACCAGGCATATCCTAGCAATGTGGCACCACCCCAGCCGGGACAAGCTCTAAGCTCCCGACTAGTCTTTCGACAAGTGAGGTTGTGTAGTGCATGTGAGTAAGTAAGGGCTGGGTATAGGCGAATGAACAGAAAGAAAATATCGCGCGTGGCCCGTAGCCAGTTTGTTATGGTACTGCCGCGGCATTCGCTTGGTGTTGATCCGAGAAACCCCGGAAAACTGCCGATCAGAGCAGCCGGCCGCTACGATTCCTCTCCAGATAGCGGCTGAATTCGACCTAGCTGTCTAGCTAGTGTCGGAAATTCTGCCACCGTCGGGACTCCAAACCTAGGACTTCCCGATCAGAGTCACTGCATTTATTTAGTTTTGGCAGCACGTACATACTAATGCCGTATAAGCGCAGAAATTGAGAAAACACTACGCAGCGGGAAAGTGTGAGGTGTCCAGTGTTTCGTAACATACACATGATCAGTTCAGATTTTCCTAATGATAAAATGCAAATAAACAAAATATTGTTCAACACACTGCGCTGCGCTCGGCTAAACCACTGTTGTTGGTGGGTTGTAACTTGTTGTACCGATTAGAATCTGTATTACTAATTTCAGTCAGTCAATCAAGCAGGTCTTCTTGGCTATCCGGATGACGCCGCGTCGCAGGCTGAGAGGGCGACTTGTTGCAGCCTTCCTCAGGGCAAGGATACCACAGTGGTTTGCGTCTGGTTTCATAGTCTATTCGGTCTGGTCACTATGACGGGGCAGGTGCGCCGTGTTTGGCGGAGGGGTCCCTCTGATCGGCTAGTGGCCTGGGCCAATCCGTCTCTCGCCGCGGCGTCACCCGGACGGCAAAGACAATATGGAAGTTCAATCAACTGAGCACAGAGCCACCGAGCACTGAGGACGTACCCTGGAGAGCGACCTGCGCTCGGAGAGGTCGACGGCGGAGCGCGAGGCGGAGTGCACGAGGCTGCCGATCCACTCGCGGCTGCCCTGGCTGGTCAGGCGGCGCCCGCCCACGCCCCCGAAGCCGCTGGCGCTCGCCCGCGCCTCCGCCTCCTCCGCCGCCCAGCTCACCGACTCCCACGTCAGCCGCCCAGCCCCGCCCGTCCGCCCTGCGCGCCGCAAACGCGCCCGTCACATTCCTCTACGCCGCACACGCGGTTCGGCCCAAACAGGTGTTGTTTGCTTGGAGGACGTGGGCCTTCATTACACAATGGCACGCACAGGTCACGTAATTAGACATTTCCCTATTTTATACAAACACCATCATTCCGTCTATGCTGACATTCTTATGAGTTACAGTTACTTTATTCTCTGTGCAGGACGATATTCTTTTAAGATATCTCTGGGGTTGCTCCTTCTGTAGAATGAAAAGTGCACACTTCAATGTGAAATACCATCGTAATAAAAGATGTAATTTTCTTCGGAATATGGATCTGAAGGAGAAAGGGCAATAAAAGTGTAGAGTTGTATATAAAAAAGGAAAAAAATTGATCGAAAGATGAATAAAGAAAAAAAAATATTGATAGATATCAATTTGAAAAAAAGAAATAATTTTCATAATAGTTACAGACGTGCAAGGGAATGGAAGATGTAAGAGCAAATCCAAATACTAGAAATTTTTGAGGTTGAAGAAGGATATTTGAAGCCGATGAAATTATAATTGAATAGATGAATGAAGGCTGTTCAATGCTACTGAAGATCAAAATATACATGACAGAAAAATATATCTACTGGAAAAAAAAATGGCTTACAGTTGAACATGTTCAATCTCTACAATTTTCTTTTTAATTGCAAGAAAAAATACTATACAGAATACTTGTGATACGTAGCTTCTCGCGGAGAAGGTAGTGTCCCAGTTCCATGCATTAATGTTGCCTCGCTTTAAAACAATTTCAATATGACAGCGCACACCGGGTATACTGGCCTCTAAGAGATTCAACGTGATGTCGCGATCGTTAGAAAAAAAATGGGAGAAATGCTCTCTTCTGTCCTATTTTCTCGCGGCGGCACTCTAGTTTTACTACAACACGCTCTAAAATGACAATTATGAATTAATTAATTAATTAATTAATTAATTAATTAATTAATTAATTGCATTGTTAATTATCAATACTCCACTCATCGCGGAAGGAGCGCGCTTACTCACGCGAGAAATATTTGCATATCCCAGCCTTAGATAACGAATATATGATGGAAGGTTTTATACTCTTGCCCCAAGAAAACAATATGAAAACGTATGAAATTCTTTCTTCGCAACCGAGCAATCAATCTTGCACAACCCTCGATTCGGAGAAGAGGCACGTTGACCAATCGCAAGCACTTAAAACCTTCGTGAAGTCGGTTGGCTTCCGCGGCCGGAATCGTGTGAATGATCTTGGCTGTCCAGGTGACGCCGCGTCGAAGGCTGTGTTGCCGACGTTTCGACCATCTTTTCGTGGTGATCAGGCCAGCCCTGAGAAAGACCACGAAAAGATGGTCGAAACGTCGGCAACACAGCCTTCGACGCGGCGTCACCCGGACAGCCAAGATCATTTACTTACAACCTTCGTGACTATTTGATCCTAAAATCCCAAGACGCGGTATCGCAGGGGCAGGGCTACGTTTGTTCCCTTATGAGGAGGGAATGACAACTCTCGCTGTCGAGGGGCTGATTTTGCAGCCGCGTACGCCATGACTGAATATATTGACTGAATGACTCGATATTTGTGAGTGGGCGTTCTTGGTTGAGTATTGGTGTCAAAAGACCAGTGAATATTTAGCAGCAATGAAACTAGCATTTAGCAATCAATTTGCAAATCTTGTCAAAGTTGTTATTTTGCAATGTTCAACTCGCGCGTAGTTTCAGGAATATCCCCGACCATTCCAGCACATATTTCGGAATTATTTATAAAATCTTTAATTCTCAAATTTGTTATTTCGCTATTTTCGAATCTGGGGTATCGGGGACCAACCCCACTTTAGATGTACAAAGCAGAAAATTGTTTATAAATTTGAAAAGGATGATTTTTATTGTCTTATCTCAATGGCCTTGAAACGAGATAAAAGTCTATAATCCGATTCACGCTGTCATCTTTCGTTCTCGATATATGTAATTGTTTATAAGAAATTAGCATCTCATCACTCCCACTTTTTGCATTCAATCCATCCTCTCTCCGCACATAAGTGTACTGAAAAGAGAATTTTGCGATGTCTAGCTTAGATTCCCAGCTACATACGCTTCAAGTTAAGCGCAGGGGGCGTATATCGACAGGCATATGTCTCAGCTAAACGTTGCCTCAGTGCGAAATGTTTATCTCTATTGCTGTACATAACTGTGCGGTTCCTGCTCACTGATGTAGGAAGCTCTGAGGCATACGACCCATTTCCACCCCACCCCCCTCTTTTGAACGCACGATCTTCGGCGTTCAGTGAGCGTGCGCATGCGCAGAGCGGCCCCTTCGCCTCGAAGCTGGTTGGCTGCGTTCGGACGTCGTGCTCGGACGGGCTGGCTGCGAGCGGAGGTCGTACCCGTTCGGACTCGTGGTGCGGGGGCGGGGCGCCGCTGCCGCCGCCGCCGCCGGCGTCGCGGAAGGCCGGGGGCGGCGACACGCGGCCGCTGACGCTGGGCAGCACGCAGCGCATGCACGGCGCGTCGTTCGCCCGCTCCTCGTCGCACTGCGACTCCTGCGCACACGCGCTCATATCCTTATTTGCTCACTGGAATCAGAATGCGCCTCGTACGTTGGCGAGAGATCGGCACCTGGTTGACGACAAAGGACTTACAGGCGCAAATAATCCATTAGACAAGTATGCATTTATTTTGTAGGATGTTTTTACTACATAAATTTACTTACATTCTTATTTAACTTCTTACTAAGAACTTAGAAAATATGTACTGAAATATCCATATGTATTTGACATTTTAGGTCGATAGTCCGACTTAACTGGCTAGCTAACGGTGTCCCCCCATGGCTGGGCGTAGTTAAATTCCTACCCTGGAGGGGGGAGGTAAGTGGTGAAAATATTCCCTTACATATTCCGTTTACCCCAACTAGCTAACTCCGCCTGCCGAGCTTTTCTTCGCCACTTAGCTACAGAAACTGAGACGATTTTAAAGGAAAGATACAAATATCGCGTCGTAAAGTAAAAAGAAATCCATGTAAAAAAGTGTGTTAAACTTCATACCGTGAAAATTCATTTTCTATTTCGGATCCGACTTCGCTACAATTTTGGAAGAACCCCCGTTGTGTGATATTGAATTGCAGGTAATGCAGGTCACGTAGGAAAGGCCACGGCGTTACCATCCTTCAAGATGGGCGTAACGCCCCGTATTATTCGAAGTGATCGTGATTTTCGGGTGAAATATCTTGCACTATTCAGGGAGAGCAATCTGACACATCCTACAATGAAACTTTCAAACTTTACATATGCACATTACAAAATCTAATATTAAAATTGAGATTAAAATGTAAGGAAATAAGTATGTGCAACAATATGCTCTTTTAGAGAAAGTAAAGAAGAATGCGCATTTTGAAGGATAATGATACTTATTAAGAAAACAGACAAAGTATACATTGTATGCACTCGTTTGACTAGAGCGGGAAACGACCAGAAACATCATTACGTCGCGATTCCCAAACCACCAGGTTATCGTGACGTCGAAATCGTTGCAAACTGGTAGTTTCGTCAGCAGACCTTTTTGAGTCGCCGTCGTGTTCAGATCTCAGTGTACTTTTAAGACGTTATTCGCCCGAATCCCTACAAGGTGATTCCTAGTGTCTAAGCGAACCACGAGGCTCTGTGTTGTCTGCTAGTACTCTAAAGCAGCTTAACATGTCACATTCTCAGCTACCTCTAAATGTTACATTGGTAGTTTGGTTCTACTAAAGCGCCATCCAATTGTGTTGAAATGCTACCCATTCGAACAGGAAACCGCGGCCGCCTTTCGTGCAACAGCTGCGAGGCCACAACTCTTGTATGTGCCAACTCATGTGTTAACTTCATCATTACGGCGAGATAACCTTTTTCTGGTAAACAGCAGTGTAATGTGGTGCAAGTAAGTGGGGTCCCTTTCACCGAAAACATTACAAACTTTGCTTTGATTTGTATCGTGAATGTTTTAGACTAAGAGAGAGTATTTAAATCGATGGTATTCATCTCAGTTGGATATCGTCGTATAATCTGCATATTTGTAGTGATTAGAACATCAAATAGTGGTTACCTGTTCTTAATTTTATAAGTTATAGGGAAGGTGCAATTGTAAATGATCTTGAGAGTAACGAACATCATTGGTGTACATATTGTTGGGAATTATAATTGTACAGAGAAAGGGGCGAATAACTTTAAAAAGAAGAGGTTGGGGTAGCGGACTGAAAGGCCTTTCTCTGTACAAAGTTAGTTATACACCGCGCCGGGCCGTGAGCTGCCCGAGGGGGGAGAGCAGTGGCGCTGGTTAAAGGAGGAAACGTATTTTGACTGAAGACACGAAATTATGATGAATAACCTTGTATGTACTATTTATTCATTAAACAATGCACACAAAAGTTACAAATTAAAATTAAGACTGAAGAATTAAGAATTAGAAAAGAAAATTAAGACTAAAATTAAAAAGAATTATTTGTACACATGTCTTGAGCAGTGGTGGTCGGTAGGTTGCGATTTAGGAGGGGAGGCATGTATGTCCGAACTATCACATACATTATTTTACCTCTTCAAAATATTTCTTGAACGAGGAAAACTATGGCATGTAAGTACAAATTTGCACTATCGACATTTTAATCCTTGTCTAATAGCGTTGTCCATTCCTTGCACTGAAACCCACCCTAACGCAGGGCAAAAACGACATCGCTCCGCAACAGTGCTGCCTCACACGTGTGAAGGGCAGCTACGAATGAAACGGATTCCGGAACTGTCAGTGCGTGTGCGCTACGCAGTGAGATTATAGATAGCTGTTCTTGGTTTGTCACACTGATGGAACTGTAAAAACAATTTGGATTTATGATCATTGTTATAATTTTTATGAAGGCTTTTAGTATTTCTTAGTTCTTAATTCATAAATTATTAACGTGTGATTTCTTTATTTAAAATCTACGAAAACTTCAAATGCGTATGTGTACAAATTTCATTTTCCTCATTTGCCAGTGATCGATATAGTGCACAAGATTTTGAACCGAAAGGCTTCTGCAGAATTGTTTGGTTATTGAAAACCATAAAAATATTAACATGGGCATTTCCGCTGGTATATGTATGGGCGTGCGAGAAACATTTCTTGACATATATATTTGAATGATTTTTATTTTTGATATTTATTTATGAATTTATTTTAATTTTCACTTTATTAGCGTTTCGAAATTGAGACATACAAATAGAAATTGAGTCACAAAACGTATTTTAAGACATTTCTTGCAAAACATAATATACTTCATAATTTGAAATATCCCTGAGTGACAGTAGATCCTCAATTACCTTCATAATTTCACCACGAATCCAAATCAGCATGGATAACTTCCGAACCTAACCTCACAATGGCCCGGTGCACTGGACTGCACTGACGCGATCATCAGTGCTGTTTAGGGCGCCCCGAGTGCGCCCTGGTTCCGTGTGATTGTGCGATGGAACATGCGATTCTTTGAACTGGTGCGCCCTAGCGGTCGAATGGAACACTAAAGCTGCCCTGAGTGCGCACTGGGTGCGCAGCAGCGAAAGGAAAACGCTATTAGATAACTTTTATGTTGATAACGCAGGATACAATTACAAACGAAGGGAACGGACAATACAGACGGACGATACATGAGAATAACATGTTTTTGAAAAATATTTCCAGAAAACAAAACAGTAATTTATGAAATCATATGAAAGGGTCGGTATTCTTCGCTAACGTAACAGTCGCGGACTCTGCCAAACAAAGCCCTAGTATGAGCACGCTCTTCCATCCAACTTCCAGTACCCCCTCTCTTCCTCGAGTTTTCATTGCCTCGCATGCACCAGCTACGGACGGATGCCAGATAGTTCACGATGCTATCCATTCCAAAAACATTTATCTTTCTCATAATCGGGCCCTTAAAACTAAATTCGTTCTCAAAAATTGCGCTGGTGGTATGCACAAATTAAACGAGTCTATTTATTGCAAGTTTAATACATTCTGCAACTTTTCCTGAGGTTGGTTTTTCTGGGAAGGGCGCCGTCCTAGAACCCTTATGGAGCATCCGCCACTGGTCTAGAGGCAATGAAATGAGACTTCACGTAGATGAAGGAGATTTATGAGCACATAATGCGTATCCTACCCTGTGGAACTAACTGTTCATTTCGTGGCATGTAACTTCAAATGTTCACATGACACGAAGGGTGACAGTGACACTTGTATTATGCGCGCATGTTTTCTTGAGCCCTCGGTTGCGACAGGAGTGGGGAGTTTGGTTATTTTCACGAAAGGAATTTTATGTCAAATGTGTAGTTTGTTTTCCGATGCAAAATAGTCTCTATTACACGAGAGAAAACATTTCTGGCTATCAGATTTTGTCTACAACGCTCGTTTGTATCATTTAGTCTTAATTCACCTGTTGGCAAAGGAGTGGGGGTAGGTATTCCGGGACCCAAGAAAACGTGCGCGTATAATACCTTCCATATGCAGGTGATGTGAAGTGTGGACTTCTGCGTTGCACAACCGGGTCGATGTTGGAGCGCCTGCTCCCACAGGGTCGAGCGGCGGCCGGACGCAGGTGCAGCGCCGAAGCGGGACCACAGCTCGGGACACGTGCAGAAACGGCAGCGAATGAAACGTAGCGGCTCACGTGGCCAGCTTCTAACACTCGGCCGGGAAACGAATGTCGCACAAGTGCCGATGTAAAGTGGTGTATGGGACTAACACTCGGAAGTGCATAAATGCACTGCGGACGTCTGCTGGTCGAAGATCGCAGGATTACCGGAGGCAGCGTAGTTACTCATACGGATACATAAAGAAGCAATGAAAAAAGTCTACTTGTCGAAAACAGCAGAACTGGCAATGGCTATGTAGTCACTCGATAGAAGTATCAAGAAGAAGGGATGAAAATATGCATGCCAAAATCAGTAGATGAGGCATTTTTTTGACAAGACTGTTTCGTAGATGTGGGAGGAAGTGCCTTTGGAGCTTAGTGACTAGGGCGCCATCCGGTAGACGTGCCTGCAGCCCGCCGGCGATAGGGGGGGCGCAAAAGTGAAGGCGGAAGTGATGACACGCTACGTTGGCGAGGACATTTGTTACGCAGACGGTCCAATCATGGTCATTGTAAGGTAATTACACATTTTAGAATGTTTAAAGATATAATAAATGCTAGTGTTTATTGGAGCAAGGACTCCCTCTCTCTCTCCCTCTCTCTCTCTTTCATTGAACCAATTAAATACCGCTACACCACACAAACCTGCGATTGATCAGCTTTTTAATCTGCAATGAGAATAATGAACCTTCAAGTCTACCCTATTTTTGAGGTCCTTGTAGCACCGACGCAGAGTTAGACACACTATAAAATCATGTTTTAATGATTGGAAATTGGGCATTTCATGCACATACCAAATGAGCATATTTTTTGTCTTCAGGGGAGAAATCTGAATCTGCATTGAAATCCGGTCCCTAGTGATGACGTCTAGTCAGTCTTTTGTGTTGCTTACAAGTTTATTTCTTACTAATAATTTATAATACTACAATCTAAAAGTTAAAACATTCTAATATGTTATATTGCCTTACAGTTCTCACAAAAAAGTCTTTTAAAATTTACATTTTGCTTTATGTTGCTGACTACTGCCATGCTCTTAATAATTAACATTATTTTGGTTTTTAGATAGATATTAAATAGATTAGTTTGATATTCTTGTTGGTAGTGCCTTGTCGTGCACGAGAAATGTGGAGTGCATGTTTCTTGTCAACCGAATTGTGAAAAAACGCATTTTCACCACCTCTCGTTAACATACCCCGCACGTGAAGCTAGGTGGGCTTACAACTTAGCGAAACACTGCTCTGCAGCGAATTTAGAATGGAATTTAACAAGACTTTCTGGTATGTCAGATTTTTGTCAACTGACCGACAGTTTGGCTCTCCACTATTCCACATTTTAAAATTGTCAGTTATCTGAATATTTCCCAGCAACCTACGACGTAAGATTACACTATGCGCGAGACCGTGCCTTTGACTCATCACATCGCAACACATGGGGACCCGCTGATTTAGTTGAAGTGGCTAGATGGCAGTACAATGATGAGGAACTCCCACCTCCAGCATGTAAGGCTCAAAACAATAAATCAAAAATTTAGTTAGTCAATTAGATTTGGAAAACGAAATATGTGCGGAATGACTTTCCTCACTTTCCTCTCAGAAACCGCCACTGTTAAACTCAGTTTCTACTCGTATATGCAAATTTGCATTGGAAAAGGTGGAGTCTTTTTTAGAACATGTCGCTTGAAAGATTCTAAAAATGCTCAAATTTGAGTTTATCATAATTGATTGATTGATTGATATTTTCGTGTTTCCGGGCGCGTCAACTGCTTTGGTCATTAGTCCCGTTAGTGAAGTACATGTTTGTTTCGCGGGATATGGCTCTTCCCCCACTGGATGGCGAGATCCGGCGCCGAACTATCGTCGTCTAGTAGGGTTTCCCCCTAACCAGGACTCTCCCACCAACGGGGCACCACCCCAGCCGGGACAAGCTCTAAACTCCCGACCGGTCTCCCGTAATATGTGGTAGTGTAGTGCATGTTAGTGTAAGTGTGTAAGTGTGTAAGGGGAGAGGATAGAACAAGGAAGAGGAAGGACAGATCGCGCGCGTTCCGTGGCCCGTTTGTTAGGGTACTGCTCCGGCATTCGCCTGATGTTGATCGGAGAAACCACGGGAAACTACCGATCAGAGCAGCCGGCCGCTAGAATTCTCCTCGAGACAGCGACTGAATCCGACCTAGCTGAAAAGCTAGGTCGAAAATCCTGCCGCCGTGGGGAGTGGGAACCTAGGACTTCCCGGTCAGAGGCGCTGCAGTGATATCAGATGCACTGAGCTACCGCTACCAGTGGGGTTTATCATAACATAAAGTGATGTCGAGACTGACATTTCCAGAGCAATATTGAACTTTAAAAGTGCGTCGTGGGCGTGGCGCACCTGCTCGAGGGCCTGGCGCCGCCTGCGCTCCTCCTCGCGCTTGCGGCGCGCGGCGCGGCGGGCGGCGCACGTCTGGCACGCGTCCTTGCCCTTGGGCGGCGGCGGCGGCGTCTCCAACTCCCGGGGCGTGGACGAGGGCGCGGGCGTGTTCGGGGGCGCGGGCGGGGCCGCCGCCTCCCACGACTCACCGCGCCCGCTCGGCGAGCCCGACGCCCGCGCCGGGAACTCCGTCGCTGGAGCAGCGGAGCGGCACGCCGTTCGGCCACTTATACACTGTCCTGGATACTCGGATGGACATGAGCTTGTTCAGCACCTTTCAAAACACCTAAATACGAATTTTGAAGTGCTGTGAAGCATTGCAAGTCATATTTTTGCGACGAATAGAATCGAGACCTTTCGTGACCGTGCAGCCTTCCGAAGCGCGGGAATCGCCCCTCATCGGCTCGGGCCTGCCGCCGTTACGTGCGCTGCGCCGCCGCTATCAGCCTATCTGTCGGCAGGGTGTCAATTGCCGCGGAGGGCAGGAAGGGTGGCAGTTCGGGCAGACGAAAAGTTCCAACACTTGCTTCAATATTCCCATTACAATTATTCCAAGGATTGAGATACCTGAAAATGTTACCTTAATATACTGTAACGAATATTGCATCACCGGCCGGCACCACCACGAACTACCTATACGCACGGATTGCGTCATCTGCTGGCTCCACCATGAGCTGCCTGTGAGCGCGGGTTGCATCATCTGCTAGGAGATTATTCTAGAACGTGCGCGGCGACCGGAAAGTTCTGGAAGGCACTCGCCGAGTATAAATACGCGGCGGCCGGCTACCGCGAGTCAGTCTAAAGACCGCAGTGGAAGCTGAACTGTGAAGTGTGTGCATCGCGGTGAATAGCAGTGCAGTGATTGTGCTCAGTGACGTGAACCGTGGTCAGTACAGCGTACAGTGGTACAGTAAACCGCGCCGAAGCGACGGTATACCCGCGACGGGAGGCGCAGAAGTCACGAAAAGTCTTGATGCAAAACGCCTCTAAAACACTATTTCTAATGCTCCATAGCACTTCGATATTTATATATGAGGGTTTTGCATGGTGTTCTACCACCCGGCGCAATTTCAGGAGAATCCGAGTACCCAGCGGGTGAGTGTTGAGTGTTAGCATCAACTCCGAGTGGCGCGTCCGCTGGCAAATCATCGAAAGTGGAGGTATATATTCGTACGGGTTGTTTTCGCGGGGAGACTGCCCCTAGGCAGTGTTCCACACCCGAGTTTCGACCCAGGCTTCCTTCGAAGCCTGCCCCCGACGCGGGTCTGGGGACTCTTTATCTAAGCAGGCGCGCCCCGTGGGCAGTCCCCGTCAGCGCCTGGGATTTGACTCTCACTTTCTCCGCCAGATATCGGGCTCAGTTAACTATATCCGAACTGTCTGGTTGGGAGAATGTGATCTCGTTAGGGCAGGATGTTGTCTGATGGATTTAATTTTGCCGGGCATCCTGCCAGGGTTCTTTTACATGCCACAAGTGACATGGCTACTGTGGATTTTCCGCCCTTCGAAAATCCGGGTTCCTCGGCCGGGATCGAACCAGCGCACTGGGGGTTCAGAGGCCAGTAAGCTAACCCCTCACCCACCGAGGAGATGAAAGTGGAGGTGTTCTCACGAGTTGCGCTGCTCTTCCGGTTAGCGGCGCACTCCCGCCCCCAGCAGCGCAGACGCGCTTCTGCCCCACCGCCAGCAGAACAGGCCAGCGGCGGCGATGGTGTAACGGTTAGCGTATCGGGCTGTTATACCCAAGTTCGCGGGTTCAAACCCGATCCGTGGATCAAACCGTGGATTTTTAAGGACGAAAAATCCTCCGTTCACCTTCCTTCGGAGAAGTAAAGCCGGCTGTCCCATGTTAGTAGATTTACTTCATGTAAAAGATTCTCAACCCTGAATGAAGACTGAGTTAAATTCAAATCACCTGTTTCGTCGCCCAAGTAATACCTTCTTTCTCCCCAAGTAAGTGAAAGGAGCGTAACGAAATTTGCGTGGTCAAACGAAAGAGCAGGCCTCATGGCCTGAGTCTCGCCACGTAAAATAAGGCATTCATTCATTTAGGCTAGTCGGAAGCACCACTGAGCTTTAGCTGTTTACATGTTGACTCCCATGCGTCCGCCTCAGCCGTCTTCCCTTTCCCTCGTTCAGAGACGATGGTCGGCGGCCTTGCAGATTGTGAATGGCTCCATGTGATGGCAGCCTTACTGTTGGTGTGAGTGGGCAAGTCACAACGAACTTAAAGGACTGGTTGTAATGGGGTCCTTGCTAGCCTACATCACAAAACACACTCTGTGCAACCTACATTGTGCCAACGCAAAATGGAGGTAGACTAGACTAGTTAGTAGACTTTACTTCATAATGTTTTCCTTCTCCATTCCGTAACACCGGTCGGAATTCATTCAGGGGACCAAAAGAAAAAAGGATTAACTGGGAAGCCGGTGTGTGGAAGAGCTGACCGCGGCGATACGAACACGGGCGGTCGGGTTACAGAATAGCCAACGAGTTAAAAATCTCTCACGCGTGGGGCGCTGCTGGTCGTCTGCACTGGCGGTGGAGTCGAAGGGGGGGCGCAGGTTGGACTTGGAGCCCCTGGGCCCCAAGGGCAACGGGTCGTAGCTCCATGCGGACGACGGGAAGCGGAGGGAGCTCCAATCGGCGTAGGAGCGGTCGCCCGCGTTCATGCACGGACACGGCGGCCCGCGGTGGGTGTGGGCGGCCATCGCGGATGGAGCGTGGGGCGGGGGGGGGGCGGCGGCGGCCGGCGGGGCTGGGCCGCGCTTGGGATCATGACCCACATCAAATGGGGTAGGGCCCATCGTCGGATGGAGTGTAGGGCGAGCCATCGTCGGATGGAGTGTAGGGCGAGCCATCGTCGGATGGAGTGTAGGGCGAGCCATCGTCGGATGGAGTGTAGGGCGAGCCATCGTCGGATGGAGTGTTGGGGCGAGCCATCGTCGGATGGAGTGTTGGGGCGAGCCATCGTCGGATGGAGTGTTGGAGCGAGCCATCGTCGGATGGAGTGTTGGGGCGAGCCATCGTCGGATGGAATGTTGGGGCGAGCCATCGTCGGATGGAGTGTTGGGCGAGCCATCGTCGGATGGTGTTGGAGCGAGCCATCGTCGGATGGAGTGTTGGGGCGAGCCATCGTCGGATGGAGTGTTGGGCGAGCCATCGTCGGATGGAGTGTTGGGGGACCATCGCGGAGGGGCCTCGCCGGATGGAGTGTTGGGGCGAGCCATCGTCGGATGGAGTGTTGGGGCGAGCCATCGTCGGATGGAGTGTTGGGGCGAGCCATCGTCGAACTATGCGAAAATTTACAATTCTGTGATGGTAAATAAATGAATTCTGTTACAGCAGCACGTTAATACTATGTTCTGGGGTGTTGCTTCGAATACCGTGGATCGAGAAAGATGAATGCAAATAATTCTCCTGAACCTAAAGATACCTAAAGAAACGACGTTCGTTTAGGAAACTAGCGCTTTGACTTCCACTGTTTGACACCTCACATCGTCAGTATATATGATTACTGGAGTAGAATTTCATTTGGTGGAATGTGAGGAAAATGATTATTTACCTAATATACCTTTTTCTAATTGTACTATTAATAACATTACAATTAAGAATAATTATCCCCCAAATCAATGTGAACTTCTTCTGAATTGTTTGAATCTGATTTGTTTTGTACATCGCCGTCTTTTTTTTCTTAACAAACATTTGAATTGCAATGAAGTGATGGTTGTTTATGTTGCTAAGGATGATAAAACCCGTTGCTAATGATGTTAAATTTATTAACGTACAGGCACGTCCAAGAGCTCTTAAGGGTTGCGTGTTAGCCGCGTGCGCGTTACCTGCTCCGCGAGCAGAGGGAGCGGCGCGGCAGGCGACGCCCGGGGTCATGGCGCTCGAAGAAGTCCTTCAGGCACTGCAGGAACCCCCCGCCGCCACCTGCGAGCAGCGGACGCACGGCTCGTGCTTTTCTTCTACTCAACACGCGTTGTTGAAGAATATTTTTATCTCCGAAAATTGTGATTTTTCGCGAAAGTTGAGTTTTTTTTGTTTTTTGTTGGTTTTTTTTCCTCTTTACTTTTACAATTTTCACAAGATTTCTTTTGTGTATCAAGAACGAAAAGAAAATATCTATAAGATGTGTGATAAATCGAGTCACAAAAACGTTTCTCTTTGACTAACAAGTGAGAAGCATTCCACTCTTACTGTACATTGTATTCAATAATATTAATAAATGTGTATTTAAATTTAATTTTTCAAAAAAAATTCATTTGCATAAATTAACGTTCGGTTTCCATAAAATTCATCTTCAAAGGCCAAAAACGGTATTGCGGCCAACAAATAGTGAGTGCAATCCAACATTAGAGGTGAATGTACAAAAAAAATAGTATTTAACCTCTGTAGAAAGCACTTATGTCTCGGTCATAAATACCAACATATTTAACGCCCGTCAACCTCTGCTCGTTTTAGTAATCAACTCCGCCGTGGGCTGAGGCCCTTCCGTTGACGCACCTGCGCGGTTGGGCGTCGCGAGGCCTGGGGCGGTCTGGCCGCGCTGCAGCGACGGCGACGCCGCCGCCGCCGCCACCGACGGCGCCTGCGAGCACGCACACACACATACACCCTCAGCCCCCTCGACGCGGGCACGCGCCGCGCCCCGGCACCGCCCTCTCGGAGGCAGCCAGGGCCCTCAACCACGGTGGAAAGACACGGGTGAGCTGGTCCGGCGCACCGCTTTTTGCTCCTTCTGCGCAACATCAGTTTGCGTCACGAACCACATGACCTCCACACGGGCACTTCGTTTGAAAAGCCAGACAAGACGCTTGACACTATTTGCATGGTGAACGAGAAGTGTTAAGAAACATTTTGAAACAGACATAAAGTGGAAATTTTTCACAATGAGCAACCAAAAATAACACGATGAAAATTTGAAATAAAACATGGAATATTTTAAAGAAAAAAGTGCTTCAATGTATGTTTCAATCTCTTGTAACGAAGTAATAATGTTGCTATCTAGTTGATTGAAAATTCCCACGAATACGGAGACGCAAACTGGTGCCTGGAGCTCTTTGACTGAATACGGATATGATTCGAATTAACTCACCATATCTTTCCACAGTGCTTTCAACGCATTCTACGAGTAATATCGATCGTTTTCTCTGTCTTGCTTTCGCAATTCGGAGGCTCTCCTCAGATAAGGCGAGCGCGTTCTTTATCTGTCCCTGAAAACTTTAAAAACCAGTCATACTAGCTAGTCATAATCAACGTCATCGAAATATGGATCTTCAGACCTATCTGCCTGCTGATCTAGCCTGTTAAACCTCTGTAAAACTGATGATATCCTGGAGCAATATAATCCAACAATTCTAATATATTTCCATTACATTTCTTCGGCAACATTACACCGCCTAGTTATGGTCTACCGATACTATTTCGTTTCCTTATGTTAAGAGAATTAAATTTTTAGATACAGCCATAATAACATTTACTAAGGGGTTCCTCTTTCTACAGCATTACACAGGAAACCTTGCTTATCAAAACATTTTGTTTTCTGATACCATTCTTTGGTTATCTTCTTCAACGATTGGTTACTGCTAATAAACTTATGAAATGTCATTTTTATTACAATGAATGGATTTTTAACCCTAGCCTTCCTCACCAACTCCATCCAGTCATCAGGAACTTAAATATAAGACGCCATTCTTTCCTACGATTGCAATGTCCCTGACACGGAAAATTTTCGTGATCAGCAACTATACACTACTTCTGCTCAATGATACTGAAGTAAGTGTGCCTAGAATCCTATAATTGTATTTGAGAAAACCATCTTCCATGTCTCAAACTGCAATATTATGCTGTTTGCTCTCCTGGCATAGCGTCATCGCGACAGATGTAAGTTAGCCCGATTTTGCTTTTACAGCCCAGTGGTTTTGAAAATCACAACAAATACAAAGGCCAATGTCTTCGTCCTATCCTTCATTGATGGTAGTCACCTCGCAGAAGGTAGTTATCATTCCCCACAATTGATGGCGGCATATAACTCGGTTTTTACAATTTTTTTAACCTATTTCTGTGTACGTGTCTTCAACTGCAAAACCACGCAGATGTTTACTTTGGGCCTTGTGCGATCGTAACGTTTATGAGTAGAGGAATCAATTAATTTCATTTCTTCAAATGTTGATCCCCAAAGGATAGATGAGAACAACATTTCCTTGTGAACTATTCGTACAGTAGACCACAAATTGAGGCAGCTTTCATCGAGTAACCAGGCCGATTGATTGATTGATTGATTTTTTTCGGGTTTTTCCGGGCGCGTCAACTGTGAATACGTCATTTTGTGAATATGAAATGTGACACGATGCCGATAGACTGTGCGGCGCAGCCCTAGGAGCAAAAAAATCACTTTTCTCACGTATATCACACACTATTTTTAGACAGCCTTTTTAGACTTTCCTTTTATTTTAATTCAAATCACTTAATTGGACCCCATTTTAAATGAACCTCAGTGGTAGCTGATCAGATGAAAGTATTTTGTTGTTTGCTAGTTTTTGTTTTGATCACAGGTTCATCTGAGCTTTTGAGAATAGTCTCACTTTTAGTGCTAGAAATTGAATTTTAACAAGGTCGGTTTACTCTAAAAGTGACCGCTTTCATGGTACTAGTAGCTGTTTAAAACATTACATCTTGTAATAACTTCAACATCGCTTTAATAACATTTTTGAAGATCCATCACTAAGAATAGATAAAAATGTCATTCAATCCGAAGTTATATATTATTTTTCATCGATGTCATATCAAATTTTTCAGAAACATCTTTCTTGACCGCAAAGCAATTATTTTGGTATTTTACTATTACTTTCATATTTTTGACTTAGAAATGAAGTGAAAGCTTTAAGACGGGTAAAGTTTTTGTTTCATTCTGTAATTATTTTCTCTCTATAATGTACACATGTACCTGTGATTTGCGTAATTATGATTAACGATTAATCTGAGTTCGCTGTTGAATTGAACGTCATTTCCTGTCTTTCCTGGGAAAAAATCCAGGTTGGTTGAAAATACTAAGAATTGCAATATTGATGTTGAAGTAAGAGTCTAGAGATAAAAAGAATACAATTCAAATAAAATCTTCGTAATTTAGGTTTTAAATATCTTCCAAAACACTTCATTATCCTTAGAGAGAAATGATACAGAACTGCGTTTCAAAAGCAGATCAATGGAAGATATTTTCCCGTAATTCAAACACATGGTGTTCGTAGGCATCAATTATTTCTACTCTCACTCTTCCTAAATTTTGTTCTAACAAAAGTTCAAAAAGAAATTAATACAATAATAATAATAATAATAATAATAATAATAATAATAATAATAATAATAATAATTAATAATAATAAAAGAAGAAGAAGAGAATTCTTAATGGTAGTCTCGTCGCAGTAACATTGTCATCAAAATTAAAAATAAAAAAACTGTAAATGTTAATGAACATCTGATGTTCAAAAGGATTTGTTGTTTGCAATTCTACATGATTTTGTCATTTTGGTTATTTTTTGTAATCAGCGTGTTTAACAAGAAAATTGAATATATACTTGTCTTGTGGTGTATAATTGTGTGCAAACAATTCAATACGAGTATAAAATACATTATTTCATTTCTCAGGGTGTTCACAAAGCACATTCTAAGTTTAACAACGTATTTCTTAAACATATTAATTTCATTTTTTCCATGTCTATAATTGCAAGCAAGTTATTTTCCTTTTTACTATCACGACAAGTACGAGCGTTGTTCTTACCCCAGGGCCCACGCAGTCGGGCAATCGTCGCTGTGCCATATCCACACATGGCCATTCATTCGTTCAGAGCTCTCACAGGGGCACTGAAACCATCTGCAATATATAATAATGTAATAACACTGTTGTGGAACTGCACTTAGCATAGCACGGGTTGAAATAATGTGTTTTCTGGAGTACTAGGTACTCAAGCAGTCTCGAGAGGTTTGGACCTGCCAGGACGTGCAAGCCGGAAGACTATGGGCTCGACAGACCTGGTAAGTAGTTCTAAACTCTTTACACCATTTATTTGGCATTTTTACCAGAGAGAAGCTTTCATATTATCATAGAGGTGTATGAACTTGGTCATAGCAGTAAAAAGCAACAACTTAGCAACTTTATGTGGAGTGATTTACTGAAAATTTGTCTAAAAGAAATTGTCGCTAGGCAAGTAAAGTATTTTAAAAGTATTCTCCTAAGCAACTATTATGTGGCTGAATCAGCTTTCTATGTACTGTACTCAAACCAGGAGAATGCAATTATTTAGCATTTTATTAAGTATAAACTTATTATTGTAAGTTTATATTATTCATAAATACTTGCATTTAATACGCCAAAGGCAAATCCAATAAATTTAATGAACATTTTGTTGTTTTCATTTTCCTACAAAATATTTTTCTGTTAGTTCCTTTATTTACATTTCAGAATGTCAACTTTGAAAATGTTCGATTAGCAAACGGTACCTTTTGCCCTGACTGGAAATGATTTAGCGATTATCTAAATATCTCCAGAATTCTGTCCACCTAGCAAATGGCTCAGTAACAATACGCATTATATCTCTTGCGGTTGTCAGATACAATGATGACAGCTATATCATTATTAACTCTTCTCCGAAAATAAAGTATATCATCAAAAGTAACTTCCCAGGTAGCCTTTTTTGTCTTTAACACTCTGCCAACTCAAATTGACAGAACGGTTGTGCGTGTGATGTATGTAATGAATTTTCACTCTGTTGAGTAAATAAGTCCTCTAATTTCTAAAATATCACACTACAATTATTTAGAAAGTAAATAATACCTTAGTGTGTATCCGTTCTTGTCGTTGTAGCTCTTGACTTACAAACAGAATCAGAATACAATAAAATTCTTTGACGATTCATTCAACAAAATTAGAATGCAGAAAGGTTATGTCACAACAAAATTGTTATTAATAAATAATTTAACTGCTTAGCATCCGACACTCATAAGCCGTATTTTATATCAATGAGGTCGCATTTTTCTTTAGAAGAATCTAAAACGGCATACACTGCAAAGGTAGCACTAGATAATTTGTGGCTGTAAATTTTTCATAACTACTATGCAAATTTAAAGCGCGACGAGTGAGTCATTTATTATATTCAATCGCACTAATTTGATTTTTATGTTGCCATGTCCTTGTTTACGTTGTTCTTTAGGGAAAGTATTTGTTTTTATTTTTTATAATATTTACTATGTAATTGGATATTTATATAGTAAATATAGAGGGAGATATAATATAATTTATGACAATATTTTAGTCATTTGTTTTCAAAAAAAACTTTTTAAATGTCATTATTACAGAAATGTTGCAAGTGTATTTCACATGATGTCTTGTTAACATAAAAACACATTCAGTAAATAAGTGTTTTAGCTTCGCAATTAGTTTACAGGTGTCGGATTGTAGTAATATCTACCAATACATTTCTAGATTTTTGTTTAGTGACTAAGATGAAAATCAGAATTTTACATTGAACGTATATATATATAGCATTATAAATACAAGTTCTTGTGAGCAAGTAGGCTACCTGTAAATTGTTCTGACGAAATCTTTCTCGTTATTTTTCATTCTCACTTAAGAGGGTTTTTTTTATTCAAAATTACGAGATTTCATACGTAGTCTCACTAAGAGAGATTTCTCACTTATCCAGGTTCGACTATATTTATCACATAGTAATTCCTGACTTTTCTTTCAAACTTGAACGTTTATGTTATTAGTTGTATATTTGGGATTTACTTTCAGACTTCAAATTAGCATAGTGAACAGCATCTTCACAACGGAGGTATTTTGCCAGCCACTCTTCCAGATAGTACAAAAATATCAGTTGCATCAAATTCAGGACGACAGAGCGAAAATTGTACGGAAAAGGGATTACTTTGCTCTTTTTGTGCAATGGATGTAGCTCTAAAGAAAAATCTCTTAGGAATCTCCGAAGTTGGTCCTTGAGTTTTGTGAATTTATGAACATTGTAAATAGTCACTACTCAAATTCTGATTATGATACCACTTTTGTAGAAATAACTATATTTTAGCTTTTTATGTAGGGTTAAACTTGGGAGTTGCCTAACATCTGATATAAAGTATTCAATTTTAGAGTTTTGTTCAGTTCTCATGCTATGTGCTTTTATAATTTTATAGATTATTTACCTTTATTTAATAGATCATTTAAAAAAACTATCTTAGGCTATGTCAACTATGTATTTGTGGCCCCAGCCACGTACCATAAAGAACGACAGCAATGCAATCTGCTGCAAGTCCAACGTGTATACTACGGCTTCAAATTAACTTAATGCACTTTATTTGTTTTAAAAAATCTATATGAATACGTCATTGGTCAAGAGATAATTTACCCTTCTTTCCGAATAATGAAGAAAACCATGCAGCAATTCTTTCTAGAACGAAAAAAAATTGTCGTCTAGTAAATTATCTAAGGGCTTTGACTGAAATAAAATATTGCTTCCTTTGGGGTCATATCTCAGTCCAAATTGATTGTTTATCCTTTTTGTTTTATTCTGTTCTGTTCAACCATTTCAATTTTTATATATCACTATGCTCATGTTCTTGGTTATGGTTGGTATTTCAGGGAGAACATATATTTAAAATACTGAATTTCTTCCATTCATTTAGTGTTTACTTGTTGGAAAATAAAATATTAGATTAATTATTTTAAACCAAATTTTCCCTCGCATTTTTTGGTGATAGAAATTAACTGTACCAAATGATAAATACTATCTCAGTAGGTATGAAACATTTATTTTTATTCACTTGTAAATACATAACTTTTTTTTTATTTTAAGATAAATTTACAATCTATTTTTTTACAAAATAATAAGTAAATGTGATGTCTATTGTAGAATTATTATGACAAGTATGATTAGTAGTGAAGGTATCCCATCGGTACTCTTCATCTTCTTCTTCGTACTATAACAAAAAGCAATAATTATTATTTTAGGTTGACAGCTATTGGAATTGATAATTTGGTGGTGATCATGTTTCAGTTACTTCTTGAGTATCTGTATGGGAGTTGTATGGGTGAGGTTCTGTTAGACGATGGATACAGCACTATTGTCAAGGAGGTTGAGGGCTAAGTGATTTGGATGGTTTTCAAGACGCTGGAGATAGTTTGAGCTGATTGATTCTATTCTTTCCAGACAGTGGGCATTTTAAGTCTTGTGTAATGCTGCGTTGTGATGAACCAAGGCTGCTGCGATCATTCTAAGGTCTTGGACTGAAATCTCTGGATGATAGAAGATTACTCTTGCTTGCTGTGCCCTAGATTTGGATGCCGTAGGTCCAATTGAATTATTGGATTAATAAAGCAACAGTTTATTTTCCAGTGATAGTTTTGGAGTGATATCCTAGGATCCAGTATAATTTTCTTACTTGAAGTTGTAGGTGCTTTTCTTGGCTAAAATGTGATTTTTCCATGTTAAACGTTTGTCTAGATGTATCCCTAAGATTTTACACTTTCCATTTGTAATATTGGATTATTGTTGATGGACAGTGGACATTTCTTTCTTCTCAGGGTAAAAGTTATATGGGCTGATTTGTTTTCATTGATTTTATTTTCCATTTCTTGGCCCATTTTCAATCATTGTAAGATGTTCTTGTAAGTGTCTTGTTGCGACATTTGGGTCGTCATCCGAAGCTAGTATGGCGTATCATCTGCAAAAGTGGTTATGGTTGTTTTATCTGTTTCTGGTATATCTGTCGTATAGAGTTGATACAGAATAGCCAAGAACACACCTTGTCGTACTCCGGTCTTGATTGGATGGAATCAGATAATTCATTTTGATATTTGATTTGGAAAGTGCGGTGGGATAGATAAGATCTGAAGATATTGATGAAGGATATGGTAGGAAATGTTTGAGTTTAAATAGGAGTCCATCGTGCCAGACTTTGTCAAACGCTTAGGCGATGTCTAGAAAGGGGTTGAACAATATTCTTTCTTGGAAACAATTCTCAATGTAGCTGGTGATTCTCTTAACTTGTTCGATGGTAGAATGCTGTGTCTAAAGCCAAATTGATGGTCAGGGACTAGGTTATTGGTTGCATGTGTGACGTAGTCTTGATAGAAGAAGTTTCTCAAACACTTTGGATAGGATTGGAAGTATACTGATGGGGCGGTAAGAAGAGGTTCATGTGAGGTTTCCCAGGCTTGAGAAAACTTGAATTTGGGCTACTTTCCATTGTTCCGGTAGTGCCCTGTTCTTAGAATACTGTTGAATAGTGCATAATTAGTCTTGCCTTTTCGTGGTAGTTCTTTGAGAAGAGGTGTTGTGATTAGGTCATAGCCAGAGCTTTTTGCTTGATAAGGCGTTAAGGTTTTGTAATTTCTGGGAGTAAAATGTGGAATTGGGAGCGTCATTTGGTTTGGGGAGTTCAGGTAATCCCTGATTTTTGGTCTTGGTTTGTATTTGAAAAGGGATGAGTCTGGAATACATTAGCGAAGAATTTGGCAAATGTAGATGCTTTCAGTGGCGTTTCTGCCCAGCGCATATTTCATCCCTGATTGGAGGATTTGGTTTGGTCAGTTGTTTCAGCTTCCTGGTGACTTTAAATGAGAGTAATAGTATCTCCTGTTGGGGTGAGGCTGGTTAGAAATCCTGAAACCTGTTGCTGTTGAAATCTTTTAGGAGGCACCTTAGTTGCCTAGTTGCTCTGTTGTAATTGGTACGGTCTGCAGGATATTTTGAAGCTTGCCAGATTCTTCTTAGTCTTCTTTCTCAGCTATTTTGTTTAAAAGAAATTTTGAGGTATTTCATGCTGCTCTGGGTGTAGTGGAGTTCGGTGTAGGAACCAAGCCGCTTCTTGAATATTTTGGGTTATATATTCAGTCGCTTCATCTATATTATCAGCTGTTTTTAATGGTAATCGGATGTTTGTTTTCATTGATATCTGGGTTCTGTACGAGGCCCAGTTTGTCTTTCTGTTCGTTAGCGACACGGGAGAGGGGTGAAGGATAATTTTGTTACCAACGGTGATAATTATTGGAGTGTAGTCTGAGGACAGTTGAGGAAGATTCAATGATACAGTTAGTGGATGGATTCCTTTGTTAGTGAATATATCGATCAGGTCTGGAATTTTGTTTTGGTAGGTAGGCCAGTAGGTAGGTTCTCCTGTAGAAATGGTTTCTAGCTGTAGAGAAGTAACTGCTTTTTGCAATTCTCTCCCTCTAGGGGTGATGAGCCTGGATCCCCATTGAGTATGTTTGGCGTTGAAATCTCCACCTACCATGAACCTATTTCCTAGTGACTTAAAATAGGTTTCAAATCGTTGTTTATCTATTTTGAATCTGGGGGGCAGTAGATGGCGCTGATGGTGATTGGTCCATTCCAGTCCGTAATTTGTACAGATGTTGCTTGAATTTCTTGGTCAAGTACGGCTTCCTGTTCTTGACGCTTAATGGTGCTTTTTATTAATATTGCTGTGCCACCGTGAGCATTGCCACTAGGATGTTTAGTATCGTATAATGTGAATTTCTTTAGTTTAAAGTAGCTTCTTTCTATGAAATGAGTTTCAGAGATGAGTAGAATATCTATTTTGTTTTCGTTGAGAAATATTTCTATTTCTTGGCGATGATTTGCCAAGCCGTTGGCGTTCCAAGCTGCAATGCGAAGAAATTTAGGCATTGGATAATTTGGAAACAAGCGTCGTTAAGAGGTTAATTAGAGAGTTTATTTGTTGACTTTGTTACATTAATATGTTTTCAAATCTTTCAAAGGAGTGCTGTATAATGTTCATAATGGAGTTATGTCGTTATGTTGTTCATTATGTTGTTGTTGTTGTTGTCGTTCTGATGGCTTTGGTCGCGCAACATCGGCCCATGTTCCTTCATTTGCTTGTAGACTTCTTTTGTTTTCTTGTGGATAAGTATTTCCAATGTTGTTGTATTGGACTGTTTAGGCATCTCTTGTTGAAATGATCTGGGTTTACTTGAGTTTTTGTACCCTTTCCTTTTTAGTATTTCTTGATATACTTGGCAACCTTTATAGTTGGCGGGATGATTCCCTTCGCACAGCGCACATGTCGGTTGACTTTCCTTTCTTTTGACACTTTCTGACTCATGTTCTTTCACATTTAACACACCGAAACGGGTATGCACAATACGACCTGGTATGTTCATATCTCTGACAATTTTTGCATTTAACTATCTCTCGTTTCAGGCGTGGTGGTTCAAATGCAACGACACAATTTAGGTTAATTTTGAATATTTTTTTGTTGTTAGATTTGGGCTCAAGGTCTACAAAAAATAGAGGCAGAGGTAACTTCGTCAACCTATGGCGGACATTTATTATGTTTCTAACTTTATGGTCCTTTTCTAAAAGCGCAGCCTTGATATCTTTTACATCTACCGTATGATGTATATGCGCAAGACAACTCTATACGCACGTTCTGTTTCAACTGGTATGTATAGTATACGTAGTTGTTGCTGATAAATGTCTTACTATTCCCTGTAAACATCTGGAGTTTTGGAGCTATTTTAATTTGTCGTTTGCCAGAGATTTTATTTCAAGTCTTCGGTTTTAAAGCATCCTTTATAAACTTAATCATGGATGGAACATTATTTACATTTGGCACAAAAATTGGAGGTACTGTGGTTTTTGGAGAAGTTTCCTCATTGTTTTCTATTGCATCTTCTGTATTGAGAGCACTAAATTGATTCTTGGTGGAACTGTATAAATACTATTATTACTATCGCTAGACGCTGTCTTTTGCCTTACCCTTCTATTTACATCAGGTCTAGGACGTCTGGGTTCGGTCTTTTGACCAGCTGGTGCGTATATTTGCCATGCATTCTGTGTCAGGTTCACAGGATCAGATGAATCAAGATCCATGCTGTAGGCTGCGCTGTTGCTGATTCTTCTGATGACATTTGTTGAGATACGTAACTTTCCGGGTATTGGTAGTTTGTGCGATCGCACTACATGCTACCGAGCCTACCCGAGTACACTTCTGTAATCACTGAGTTTTATATATAAATTGTCTTTGTAGAACTGAATTTAATAACACCGTTTCACTGCACAAATATAACTGTTCACTTAGAACTACTGCACACAGGTTTATTATCGCTTGACCTCTCCTTATCTTGGCGCACTCGCAGGCGACAAGGTAAGGCACAACGGAGCTGCGGACACGATCCGCACACCACGGCGGTCGGGCGAGAACTGGAATACATAACTTAAAAACATTATACGTAGAGCCAAAACAAATTGCGTACTTTGCAACATTTAATATCGAAACCTGCACGGGCGAAAATTAAAAGGAAAAAACATGAGCGGTGATTTCTACTTTCTAGCCCTTTCTTCTAAGAGAGAATATTGTAATCGTGCGCTAGAAAATGGCGAATTTTCCACAGAAAAACTCTTGTTGCAGGCCCTGATACAGAAAAAGTGTATAAATCTTGTTCCTGTATGTAACAGTAAATTACTTCCTCTAACACGTTGTGTTGTCAGAATCCATATTTTGTGGGATGTCTGTTTCTGGTCAACGCTAGCGCCTAAACGAGGTATGTCAAGGTCGCGGGCACGGTAACAAGCTTACTAGAGCTCGCGGGCACTGTGTCGAGAAAAATTGGCGCGAGATTTAAAAGAAAAGTTTGTGCAAATTCCTCCGGAGTAGCAATATGTCATTGAATACCTGGCCCATGACAGTCTTTGGGAGAAGTTACTTGACAGTCACAAATTTAGGCATATTAATTCCCATTTTCTGTTTAAAGCAATAAATGACACACGAGTTCGATTTCAAATTCACAATTGAGAGGAAAATTAAACATTTTGAATCGAAAGTATCTTGATTTATTGCTCGTGTTTACTTAAGAATGATAATAGCATTACGTTTCTACGTTGAGTTTAGGAGGTTCAATGGAAAAAGATTCTTGTATAAAACCGCAATCCATCCGTATGCGAGAATTGTTATCTTGTAGAAACTTTTTAATTACTTTCACATTATTGTTAATGGAATAAATAACTCAATGATTTAATCAAACAATACAGAACGAAAACAAGCGAACAATTCGTCAAATTATTCCTGCCTCTTGACAAAGAATTAACACAAGGCAGAATTTAAAAAGAAAGTAAACATCAAATAGTAATAAGTAGTGAAGAAAATAAAGAAAGTACAATTCTCGGTTATTTGATAGAAAAAAACTTGCAAACATATTTTCATATGAAGCCACTATTCCCCACCTCGCGCCTCGTTGGCTAGATTAGGAGAGGAACTGGCCCTCCAAATCCAGAAGGGAATCCAGTGAGTCAGGGGAAGTTGCCGTGCCTGCAGGAGCGCCAGGCTCCCCAGGCGCGCAAGTAGCTCATGCTCGCGGTTTGACGTACCTGGCCTCAACCGTTCACACGATTTTCTCCAAATTTGATATTCCCCAATCTATATAAAGCAACACAAAGCTTTTTTTTAAAGGTTTTAATTTTGGGGGTCAATATTTTCAAATTTTTCTCAATAATGGCTCCAAATTTTCTCTTCGTAAGTTCAAAAAAGTGGTGCTAGTCTCGTTTTCGGCAAACTGTATTTTCAAAAATTGCAAAATTACAACATTTCAGAAGTACAAAATTGAACTTTGAGATTTTTGCCTTAAACGAAATATTTTAAAATTCAGTTTTTCAAAAAGATCGTGTACAATTTTATGAAAAAAACGAGCAATTTTGCGTAATTTATGCTTCAAAAACTCCTGCAATTTTTTTCCACTGATAGAACAAGGAACACTCAAAAGAATGGCGCAGGTCTCATTTTCGTCGAACTATCTGAGTTTTCGAAAATTAAAAATTTAGAAATAATGCAAGAAAGTATGTGCTGTTGAAGCACCATTACTTTTTTTCAAGTGTCATTGCGCTGTTTCACTTTCGTTTCTACAGTCGGCATTTTGGTCACTTATATTTCGCCGGGTGGTCGGGTACGTATTGAGTGAGCTCAGAAATGAGAGCGTTTTCCGTATCAGCTGCTTTTACAAGGAACTCTTCTGAAAAATCCTTCATTAGCGTTCCATGATATTATTGCTAATCATATGATCAATTTCATTGATAATTCACGATGTGTTTCCGCTATGGAAATGAACCTAGGCGCGCACATTGCTGCTCTGAGACATCCATTTTCATCCACCTGCAGATTACTGAAATGCAATTTTACTGCAATTGCCCTATTCAGGCATGTTCATTGCAGTCTAATGACTTCATGGATCATGAAGCAGTTCGCTGTTGCCATTTTGCTCCGTTTGTGAAATAAATTTGACAATCAGCCTCTGTTCTACCGCGTTTTCGTCCGCACATTCTATGTGCTGTCTAGTGTATCAGCTAGTGTATTGTAGCGTCATAGACTTGACTCCCTGCTCCGGAGAGACAAGTTGCAAGGTATGGGAATGAGGGAGCCAAAAATAGGCTCCCGAACAAAGGCCAACCCTTCAGGGAAAGTCCAAAAGGGGAGAGGGCTTGAGGTGCCGGTGCAAATTGCAACGGAAAAGCAGGCGCCTCAAGACGAGTGCGTGGGGAAAGATGACGCAGGAAGTCAGTGACTCGAGCATATATAGGATGGTGGCCAAAGCCCTGGGTTGGGTAACATTTCTGGTTCCCTCGCGGCACAACACCGCAAACTTGTCCGGCCAAGTCTGGCGCGAAGTGCTGTAGGCACGTGTAGGTGTTCGAGTCTCGAGCACTGTGAGTATGCTTGATACTTCGGGGCAGATTGTCTGCCGAGGCACACCAGGTCCCATTTGCGATTGCCGAGTTGGCTAACGCAGGCGCGCGCAAGGCGCGTGTTGGGAGAGGGGGGCTGCTGCAGGTAGCTCCGACAAACACCTTAGAGTGAGGTCTGTAAATAGTGTACATAATTTATTGTAAATAAATTGTAAATACCACTCGTGTCTGTTCCTTTGTGGTGTAGATCCTACTCACGACGTTACAGACGAGGTAGTTTTTAATGGTGGCAGCGTTAAAGAAAACCATGGGGAATGCACACCATTAGTTTTTAATGGTGACAGCGGTTAAAGAAAACCACGGGAATGCACACCATTAGTTTTTAATGGTGGCAGCGTTAAAGAAAACCACGGGGAATGCACACCATTAGTTTTAATGGTGGCAGCGGTTAAAGAAACCACGGTGGTGCGTACATCACTGTATTTTTTAATGGTTCAAACAACCACGGGTGTACGTGCGCAATGTTAACAGTAGTAGTAACTGTTTCGGCCTACTGCAACGAACTGGTTCTGCAGTGCACGAGAGTGCGTAGCTGGCGTGTGTGGTGAAATCGTCATCCTAGGAAGTCCGGGAACGTAAGGGGCTGTAAGGTTGTGCGAGCTACACGAGGTAGTTTTAATTAAATCGCAAGTCAATCTTGGAGCCGGAAGGCGCCGACGTCAAGAAGAAGGCATCCTTTGACAGGAAGGACGAATACCAGGCCAGCCGGCCGGAAGGAGTACACGAGGATCACCACTCACGTAAGTGTAGCCATCTGCAATTCGAGAACAGTTCAGGCATCATGGCGTATCTCGCGCAGTTTAGTAAGGAGTGCCTAATGCACGTTGCTAGAGAGCTAGGGGAAACGGCAAACGACGATGACCGCATAGTTAAGCTGCGTAACATTATATTAAATAGCAGTCAATACGACGAAGAATTGTTAAGGCTTTGTGTCAGACTACGAAAGAATTCGAGCGTGAAAATTTAAAGTTAGAGCGACAGCGAGAGCGAGAAAGACTAGATCGCGAGTTCGAGTTAGAGAAACTCCGGATAGCGAATCAGACGCCGACAGGAAGCGTAAGTTCAGGGAACGAGGCAAAAACGCAAAAACATGTACGGTTGAGTCACGTTATGGACCGATTCAAAGGCGATAGCGATGACATCACTACATACTTAAGCGTGTTCGAGAGCCAAGCGGAGTTGTTAGGAGTACCGGAGGAAGACTGGGTGCCAATCTTATGGGGCTACTTCTTCACCAAATCAATTCATGGCTTACGTTAGAAGACGGGAAAACAATGACCGAATATGCCGACATTAAATCTAAATTGTTAGAAATGTTTAAATTTAACGCAGAAAGGTTTCGGCAGTTATTCGTGAGGCACATGAAGTCCGCGAACACCACGTGGAATGTGTATGCCCGCGAATTACATAATTATTGTAAGGAATGGTTGGGGCTTAGCATCTCAACTTTCGGGGGATTGCTCAACTTAATCGTGACGGATCAAATGAAAGGCGAGTTCCGGCTGAAATGAAGGAACATTTTATTGACGAGTGGGGAAATTTCGCAATTCCACTTGAATTCGCGAAGAAATTAGATAACTACGAGAACAATAGGTCGGGATGGAAACGTAGTTTCTCGAAACCGTTCAAGAGAAGGGACGGAGGGCCTGAAGTTCAAGCCAACGCGGAAAAACCTAAGCAGGTACCGGGTGCCGGGAAACCCTTGCACAAAAGCCGTGACGTCAGGGAAGAGTTTGAAAACCCAGCGTTAGGAAATGCTTTAGCTGCGGTCACCCCAGCATCTCGCACGACTGCCTGAGTAAGCGCGGGCGGAGAAAGGCGAAAGGTTGGCCACATGGCGGAGGAGACAGCGGCGGAGCTGTTCCAACCATTTACATATCAGGCAACCGTGAACGAACAACCATCCTTGATTCTGCGTGACACTGGGGCTTCTTTTGATGTTGTAAATGAACGATTTATAGAAGATTCTGATTTAACAGGGGAAAGTGTATGGGTGTTTCAACCTTAGATTCGAAACCTAGAATCTACCAGTAGCACAGATACGACTGCAAGGGCCTTTCGGGAAGGTAACAACAAGAGCTGCAGTAGTGAATCGCGACGTGATTTCGGTTACTATCTGCTTAGCAATCGTACGGCGCAATTACTCGAGGAAATTCGAGGAGGTTTCATTGAGCCGCAGATTGTGAGCGCAGTTGTAACTCGGTCGAAGGCAGCGGCGACAGGCACGCTGAGCCGGAGACGAGGGCGGCAGATGTTATCGGAGGGGGGGGATTAGAGGAAATAGCGACGCGAAAGGGGCAGGTAGCTGACTCACCGGTGACGGGAGACGCGGTGGCAGATGTTATCGGAGGCGACGAGGAAGTCGACGACGCCGACAATGTAAATTCTATGCAGATAGAGGCTCCTGTAGTAGAATTAATTCAGATCTCGACAGAGGAATTTATTAACGAACAAAGTAAGGAAAGTACGCTCGCGAAATCTATAAAAATGCGAGATGAAGTTCCGAGACGGGAAAAGAATCGTACTTCCTACGTAATCGATTATTGCTACGCACTCGATTTAGTAAAAAAGGCGAACGGTACGACATGATTGTTGTTCACGCGGTGGTTCGAGGCACGGTACTAAAAGTGTGTCACGAGACCGCGAATGCGCACTAGGTACAACCAAAAGTAAGGATAGCTTAGCGAAGTATTTTTACTGGCCGAGATGTTTCCAGGAAATGGAAACGTACGTCAGGTCATGTGACGTATGCCAGAAGGTAGGCAGATCGGGAGACAGAAAGAAAGCACCGTTAGTAATGGTACCACCTGTAGGGGAAATATTTTCACGAATAAAATCGATGCATGCGGACCGTTTCAGGAAAGCGAGTCGGGTAAGAAATTCATTCTTACTGCGATGTGCATGGCATCTAGATATCCAGAGGCGATTCCATAACGGATTTACGATCGGCGACTGTAATCAACGCGCTCTTAGAGCTATTTAGCCGAATAGGGTTCCCGAAGGAACTTCAGACAGATCAGGGCACCTGTTTCACGAGCGTTCTGACCGCGGAATTCGCGCAGAAGTTCGGAATCCGGTTGATTAGGAGTTCTCCTTATCACCCACAATCTAATGCGGTGGAAAGAATGCACCGAACAATGAAGCGATTATTGAAGGTTCTGTGCCTAGAAGCGGGTACGGAAGGGGAGCTTCAATTACCAGCAATATTATTTGCTTTGGCACTACTGTACATGAAAGTTTAGGTTTACTCCAGCAGAGTTAGTGTATGGGAATAATTTGTACTCCCATCACATTGTTATACGAGCACATTGCCGGAAGTGAGGAAAGGAGCCCAGTTCAGTGGTAGAGTACGTATTCCGTCTCGTGAATAGACTTGAAATCGCGTGAACTAGCTCACACCAAACTTCTGAATGAGCAAGAACGTGAAAAGTCTGGTACGACCGTAGAGCAGTAAATCGCACGTTTTGTGCTGGCGACAAGGTGCTGGTCTTAGCCCAAATCGTACCCGAAAACTGGCGGTACAGTGGTAGGGCCTGGCGAGATCAAAGAAAAAGTCTCTGACACAAACTACGTGGATTATTGCCTGGGAAAGGACGGACGGGTGTATCACGTGAATATGCTGAAGCAGTACCATCAGCGGACTGAATACATCAGCTATGTGACAACACCGATCCAAGGCTGCGAACAGGTAGAGGATGAGATTGACAGATATGCCGTTCATCTCGAAGCGAGCGACTTCAATCTCCAGGAAATGCTCGAAGGTACGAAAATTCCGCCTGAGTTCAGAGAGAAACTCGAGCAATTAATCATGAAGTATCATGATATCTTCTCCGAAAAACCAGGACTGACCGATGCGCTTACAATGGACATAGAGCTCACAGATGAGTCAACACCCGTGCGTAGTGCTCCTTATCGTACTTCGCCTAGACAATCTGCTATATTACGGATGAAATTAGCAAATGCTACGCGACGGCATTATTGAAGTAGGTGATAGTGAGTATACGTCACCTATGATATTAGTCGAAGCACCGGGTCGGAAGCCTCGCCCGTGTATCGATTATAGGCGGTTAAACAAATTAATCAAGACAGAATATTTTCCATTACCGAACATGGAAGAGCGAATCGAGACGGTGGCGGCAGATAAAATAATCACCACTCTAGATTTAGCGAAATGCTATTGGCAAATCAGTTTAACGCCAAGAGCTCACAGGCTGGCTGCATTTGTAACTAACTTTGGTACATATCGCCCACTGCGATTGCCCTTTGGCCTTAAGAATGCGCCATATCAATGCAGTAGAATGATGGCCGCTCTGTTAGCGCCATGCAGCGAATATGCGGTACCGTATATGACGACATAGCCATATTCAGTAACTCGTGAAGAGCATCTACAACACATGCAAAACGTGTTCTCGATTCTAAAAGAGGCAAAACTGCATGTGAAACCTAGTAAATGTATGTTCGGTAGGAATCGGTTAAATACTTAGGTTACGTAGTAGGAAGCGGGAAATGCGCCCTGTAGAAGCTAAAGTGCATGCAATTCGGAGTTTCAAGACCGCACACGAAAACAAGTCGATGTTTTCTCGAATGAGCGGGTACTACCGGAAATTCATTCCAGATTCGGCGAAATGTCAGCTCCGTTATCAGATTTGTTACGGGGAAGGAACGCCAGGGGACAGTAAATTGAATCCTGAATGTGAAAGTGCATCAATAGTTGCGTGAAGCTTTATGTTGCGAACCAGTATTACGAGCACCTGACTTGCGAAACAATTTCAAATACAATGTGATGCAAGTCAAAGAGGAATAGGTGTCGTTTTAGCTCAGACAGACGAGAACGGCGATGAAAACCCGTTCTATATTTAAGTAGGAAATTGACGGATGGGAAAAATTTCAGTACGGTGGAAGCGAGGTACAGCAATTATTTGGGATTGCAAAAATTGCGGTATTATCTAGACGGCAGGTGAAAATTAAGATCGAAACAGATCATAATCCATTAGTGTGGTTGCGAAATTGTTCCGGGAACAACCCTAGATTATTGAGATGGTCGTTAATGCTGCAACATTATGACATCGAAATTTGCCACAAAAAAGGGAAAGATAATGGGAATGCCGACGCTTTAAGTCGCATGTTTTCATGAACCTGAACTGATCTCGTTAGGTAGATGGTTGCACTTCAGTGGCTCCTATTTGTATTGTATAACATCATGTCAAGATTTTCATTATGTAAACTGTAAACTAGCTAGTCAAAATGGAATCGTGTAAATAGTATTTTCGAAAAACATTATTAGTTGAATTAAAATAAATAAAATGAATATATTTTTAAAATTTAGGGTATCATCGAAGATGAGTAGTTACAATTGTATAAAATCACTCAAGAAACAGAAGATTAATATGAAAATGTTTATAAGAGAATATTGTTTGTTCAAAATTTAGGGTATCATCGAAGATGAGTAGTTACAATTGTATAAAATCACGTCAAGAAACAGCAAGATTAATATGAAAATGTTGTAAATAAGAGTATATTAATTAGTAAATTGAAGTAATTTAGGTAGGGGAACAGAGGTAGAGTACGAGTAACGGACAGAGTCCAGAGCGTAAAAACTATTATTAGTTGTTAAAATGTCAAATTATGAAGTCAGAAAAATGTTGTAAACAGCAATGTTATAGGTGTAATGGTTAAATTAGATACCACCATGAGTACATGTGAAGAAGAAATTGTGAAATTGTAACTGTCATTAATTGCTTCATTATAAATTTTTTCCTGTGGTTTCTACCTGCGGAAAAAATTCTCCCCGGGGATAGAGGAGTCTGTAGCGTCATAGACTTGACTCCCTGCTCCGGAGAGACAAGTTGCAAGGTATGGGAATGAGGGAGCCAAAAATAGGCTCCCGAACAAAGGCCAACCCTTCAGGGAAAGTCCAAAAGGGGAGAGGGCTTGGAGGTGCCGGGTGCAAATTGCAACGGAAAAGCAGGCGCCTCAAGACGAGGGGGGGAAAGATGACGCGGAAGTCATGTGACTCGAGCATATATAAGGATGGTGGCCAAAGCCCTGGGTTGGGTAACATTTCTGGTTTCCTCGCGGCACAACACCGCAAAACTTGTCCGGCCAAGTCTGGCGCGGAAGTGCTGTAGGCACGTGTAGGTGTTCGAGTCTCGAGCACTGTGAAGTATGCTTGATACTTCGGGGCAGATTGTCTGCCGAGGCACACCAGGTGCCATTTGCGATTGCCGAGTTGGCTAAACGCAGGCGCGGCCGCAAGGCGCGTGTTGGGAGAGGGGGGCTGCTGCAGGTAGCTCCGACAAACACCTTAGAGTGAGGTCTGTAAAGAGTGGACATAATTTATTGTAAATAAATTGTAAATACCCACTCGTGTCTGTTCCTTTGTGGTGTAGATCCCTACTCACGACGTTACAGTATCACCTAGATATTTTTTATTTTTTGCCTGAACTATCTATGGTATCACCTAGATATTTTTATTTTGTCTGAACGGTATCTAGTGTATCACCTAGATATTTTTCATTGTTGTCCCACTTCACTTCATCAGCGCGCATCGCGAGCGACTTCGATTGAGCGAATCGAAGTTTCCGTACGGAGACTACGGCTTCACTCTTATATTGGCAGATTCAGTCACTCCTGGATCTTTAGCAAGTGCTGATCAAGTACTTCGGAAAAGCTCTCCGGCAGAGCCATGCTACCCTTTGTGAACCATGGTGCCCATTTAGACCCATGACTCTGACCGGAAGGTCCTACTTGTAGGTTCGAGTCCTGGCGGCGGCAGGATTTTCGACACTAGCTTTTCAGCTAGGTGGAATTGAGTCGCTACCTGGAGGAGAATTCTAGCGGTCAGCTGCTCTGATCGGTAGTTTTCCGTGGTTTCTCCGATCAACACCAGGCAAATGCCGGAGCAGTACCCTACCAAACCGCGCGCGATCTTTCCTTCCTTGTCCTATCCTCTCCCCTTACACACACACTTACACTAACATGCACTACACTACCACATATTCCGGGAGATCGGTTGGGAGCTTAGAACTTGTCCCGGCTGGGGCGGTGCCCCGCTGGTGGGAGAGTCCTGTTTAGGGGGAAACCCCACTAGCCGACGGTAGGTCGGCGCCGGATCTCGCCATCCGGCGGGGGAAGATCACCGCCATCTCCCGCGAAAAAAAACATGCACTACACTAACAGGACTAATGACCAAAGCAGTTGACGCGCCCGGAAACACGAAAAAATCAATCAATTTAGATCCATGATGCCTTTGCAAAGTCCTGATGCCCTTGCAGAGCCATGCTGACTTTGCAGAGCAATGATACCCATGCAAACTCAAGACGCCCATGCAGACCCATGACTTCCTAGCAGAGACGTAACGTCTTTGCAAAGCTATGATGCTGTTGTAGAGTCTTGATGCAGTTGCAGAGCTATGATGCCCTTCCAACGTGTGCAGCGCCTCTGCCGTTGGGCTGCGCAGGGAGTCTTGCAATTCAGCAAGTTTGCATTCAAAAAGGCCGCGCCACTCGCTGATTAGTGGGGGCCCCTGCTACCGGTGCCGCAGGTAGCTGACCGCTCGGTGCGTGCTCGCCACAGCCTCCTCTTGCCGGCGGCGACGAATAGGTTCACCTCCCCCTTAGGCCACACGGCCTGTGTACAATTGCGCATGGGTACCTTTACCATTTACCTTTTTTTATAATAGAAAATACGTGCTTTCGTAGCTCCTTCCGAAGGAAATTGAACTCGATTTATTAAAACCACTTATCGTATCATATTGGAAAGGAATATTCCCATGGAGTTCGAGTGGATGGCATTTTATGACTAGATTTCGAATTCTGCATCTTTGACAGAGAGGTGAATGTTTCGAGGCGAGTCGAAGGAAGCGTGATGGACTGTGAGAAATATTAGTCATATTCGTATCGAGTCTATGTCATATTCGTATGGGCCCTATGAAACACGAGCAAACATTGCTGATAATACTCTGCTTCTCAAACATTCGCTAATCCTTGATTCCGTGTTAGCAATTTCGGTGAGCGGGGTAAGTTCGACAATATTCCTAGCAAAGTTCTAGAGGTCGCGCATTGTTTGCTTTCATTGCTTTGACAAAAAAATGATTCCAGGAGCATATATTGTCCAAGTCGTATCTGAGAAGTTTTGATTTGTAAATATATTAAAATATTATTATTATTGATAATAATAATAATAATAATAATAATATTAATAATAATAATAATAATACGTATAAAATAATATAAAAATAATATTAAATTATATAATTAAATAATAAACTCGTATAACACAAAAAAAAGGTTATTCATTGAGAAATATTTTATCCTGTTTTGCAGAAAAGCTGCCCATATTATCAACTAAGAAACAAACGAGTTGGATTTCGCAGATGTATCAAATAGTTCTCACACTTTTCGAAAAAACAGACCCGAGAAATGAAACTATGACATTTTCAATAACTTAGCAAATACCAGGATTTACAAAATTAAATAACTAATTCCATAAAGCAGTTGACGGTGAGTTCGCAGTATAATCATCCAGTTTGTTATGTAACGAAGGCGTATGAAAATGTAGATTTAAATGTTGTTTTCCTAATACTAGAAATAGCCAGTAGAGTAGATGAGCGGGTAAATCAGATCTTCAACAAGAAGATTGCAAAATTTTATGCTGTAACGTAGGTACAATATATTACTGGTTGATTAAACATTCAAGATCAATATATAATACTATAAAAGTCAACGGTAACGCGTATTTTGCCATCCTGAATCAAGGAATAAAATGTTATATGGTCAGGTTTCCTAGTTAAATAGCAAAACGAAGCCAGAATTCTGGATCTTCTAATCTCTACTTTTTTGGATATGCTTGATAGGAATGGACCATAAACAACATTAGCGTAATTTAATAGTATTAGAACTAATGATTCGATTAGTTGAAGTTTCAAAGAATCGAATCGACTAAGCACTGTCAACTAAGAACATTCTTTACGTAAAAAGAGCTCGAGAAGTACCATAAGTTTGACATTTCGATTTCACATTATCATTAAAATTCCACTCAAGATTTACTATTACCCGCGCAACTTTTGTTGACTGAAGGCCCACCTTCCCCCTTCGTGGTACAATAAACAAGTGAAGGTAAAATCTCACAGCTAGCATTGGTGATATCATAGTAAACACGTCTTCATTGGCGCGAAATAGAAGCTATTTACTGAAAAAGAGAACTCCTGTTGTTGTTGTTTTTTGTTTTTCAAAACAATGAAGAGAAATGGCTGAGGCAGATCCAGGATCTTCACATGAGACATCTCAAACCTCGGATTCCGGAGAAAGTTAGGAAAACGTGTAGTAGTGGCGAACGCAAAATTGTTCAGAAAATTGCAAAGGAAAGCAAATTCGAAAAAGATTTAATCTATTTTCTACGTAATGCTTTTTGTTGGGCCTCTGCTTACCCTGAAACAAGAATCTTGACACAACGGAGAACAAAGATCAAAAGAGCCAATTATCCTTTCAAGTCATTAAGGGTACTTTTTTGCCCCAATACTTTTTCGTCTATAACAAGGCCATTTTTGACACAGTTAAAATTTGCCAAGCTGTCCAAACTTTCTCATTTGTTACTTACTTTGGAATTCTTCAATGTGATATAAAATCAATATTTAACCCATGATAAAATTTAATAACTTTTCTAAATTATAAATATTACATATTTTATGTGTGCAGGTGATTTTAAAAAACCTTCAGACAAATTTTAAAGCAAGTGCATTTTTCCTGTATCATCATATCGTTCACAACTTCTAAATACAGTAAATAGTGGCCTCTAGAATATGACCACTTTCATTCAAACAGCTAAGATTTTAAATTAACAAAGTAGTCTCATTTGTGAAGCCTTCATCTTCGCTCCTCGTAGATCGAAATGGCAGTGTGTTGCAAATTTTATAGTTCTGGGGTGTCTATATGTTACATCTCTTGCAAACTGCCGTTAACTCCGTTTATTCCAGTGGTCCAAACACCTCATTCTGTAAGAGGAAATGATAAAAACTGTATTATGTGAGGTCTTGAGGAACAACAGAGTAATTAGAATTCGTAACATTTATAGTGGAATTATGTAAAAAGGTGAATTTTATTGCATCATGATCAAACTGAGTGCAGATGGAGAAAGCAATGTTTGTAGCCACGATCTCTAGCTGTCAAATGTCTGTTCTATATCAGTGATAATTGAGCAGAAATTGTTGGACGCGCTATGGTCTCTACGCACCAGTTTATCGGAGGCTTTCTGCATGCGATCGCAGAGATCCTTCAATGCCACTTCCACGCACTTCACTCGCATTTCGGCACAGTTGGTGCAGTCGGTGAGGTCCGTAGCCATCCCTGCGGCAAGATGAAGAGCAGAAAGTCAAACACCCAATTGAATGATTGGATAGAATTGTAAATCACCACCTATTTTAAAGTAAAATTAAATATACAATCTGAAAATAGAAAATCCTAACCGGAACTGAAGGTAAGCAAAAGAGGTGAATTGATGAAATAAGGAAAAAGCATGAATTTCCCATATATGACATTAATTTTGTTGATTAACAGTTATTGAATCTAAAAGTAAGTGGATGATATGAGGATTTGAATAGTTATTATTGTTGAATACTTATCGTTTTTTATGTACTCACGTTTTATCGATAAAATAAATTGTTAGCCCTAAAGAATTGCTTTCTTATCTTCTTTGAATTTATTTTAAGGAAGACCTTAAACCATATTGTGAATAGAATTATAGACCATTCTCTTTAATATGAATTTTGGTTACCTATGTTCATTATTTTAATGTTATTAGGGACCCACATAATTTGGTCAAACTTACGCCCCCTTGAGATATTAATATGACTCGAAGGAAGCCCTTCCCGATAGCAGCAAAGTCAGTGATGTGTGTGCTACGGGATATTAACGGCACACACTTGCACTACCCGAGGAATATGGGATTCCCTGCAATAGTCAGCGAGTTCACGTACTTGGCGATTTCAACAGACTAGTATTGCTGGCTGCCATCCCTTCTTCCGCAACTATCAAAAAGAAAACCCAACAAAACGTGTGAGTAGTGAACCTACATTTACGTCCAGAAGCAAAATAAATGGGCCATTTCAGCAGTTGCCCAATGGATCGAAGGGGACTAGACGAAAAACGTGATCGAGATGAGGTCATTAAATAAAGGCTATGTTCCTAACACTAAATGTACAAAGTCTATTGGCAAATTTCGACCAAATCTGTAAACACATAAATTAAAGTCAAAATAAACGTAGCTAAAGACTTTCTCCGAGACACGAATAACGAAAAATGTAGAGGATTGGAATACAAGGCCTATACAGAATGAGGCCAAATTATTAGGGACAGAACTCATACTTGTGTAATTTCTAGTTTAAATCGTTTGTTTGTTGTTGTATTTTTAGCAGATGAATTGGTATTGATTTGGTTTTATTTTCGATATGAATTACTGTTATCATTACTATTATTTTTAAAAAGTGGAAACACTGGATTCCTGCGATATTTAGAAATAAGTGATGTTACTTCTCATTCAGTTGTAATGAAGATATACAAATTATTTTTTAATTGTTTTTTGCAAGTTTTTCCTTTCCAAAATAATTAAAAATGTAAAAATAGAAAGAATTCTTTTTCAATGTAAATAAAAATGTAAAAGTAAAAGATATGCCAAAAGGAACCAATCGTGCTTGGGTGGTGGTTAATTACAAGAAAAATGTAGAAATCAAAAAGAAAGAATTAAAAGATTCAAATACAAATTTTAGTATTGATCAGTTTAAAGAAGTATTAGGAGAGGAATTTATAAAAGTCATTGAGTAACTGTTAAAATCCGTTGGAAAACCCTTAGACCAGGTGACACCATTTAAAACATTTAAGGTGAACACTGACTGAAATGAATGAAAATGGTGTTGTGAAGAAATAAGAATGATGTCCAAAAAGAGAGATGGACGATCCAAAACAATCTAAAATATCATGGAAACCAAAAAAATGGGAAGAATACCAGAAGATTAATCCAGTTAAATTAGTTAAGGAAAAGAAAGTAGAATATTATAACAATGTCACTGAAGAAGAAAAATAATAGTAAAGAATTGTGAAAAGTAATTAAGAAATTAACATGGGGTAAAAACTGTGATGCAATGATTGAAGATATTACATTTAATGAAGGAAGTAAGGAAATGGTCTGACAGCTAACAATTCAACAATTGTTTTGTAAATAGTATTCAAAGTACAGACAATATGTTGATGCAAGGAATTTTACAAGCAAGAAGAAAAATGGTGTGAGGGTGAGTTTAATAAATTTGCATTGATCAAAAAGGAAGAATTCAAAAAGGAAGATCAAAAATTAAGAAGATAAATTTTTTGATTAAAAGAGGAAACCAAAGGTTTAATAGAAGAGATAGAGCAGTCTCAAAGGAGATGGAAAGATCATTTACAGAGAATGAACAACAACAGACTGTCAAAATTAATCTGAAAATACAAACCAAAGGGGATCAGAGATAGAGGCAAACCACTAAAGAGGTGGCAACACCAGGAACACTTGGAAGACTAAAAATCTAACAAGAATTCTGTAATAAGACAATAGAAACAGACCATAAATGATGATGATGCATTGGTCAAAAAGGAAGCAAGTGAATTTAAGCCAATAAATAAGTCACCTATATATCAAAAAATATTAGAAGAAATAGAAAAGCAGCAATTGATAAAGTAGATTGAAAAAATTATTATAGGAAATGAACAATCAGGCTTTGCAGTTTAGAAGATTAATATTGATGTAGGAATGAAAGCAGAAGTTAACTGATTGTATCTCAAGAGGCATTTGAAACAATTTTTGTAGGACAATGCTTATTGAGAAAATGTGTAAATATGGATTCAAATGTGACATCAAAAAGTGGTTCGTTTCATATCTTAAGAATAGGAAGCAAAAACGAAAGTATAATAATGTTATCTCGGATGAAATGAGTATAGATTTAGGTCATCTGCGACAGACAGTTTTGGGTTGAATTTTAATTATAATTTCCAGAAATTACCTAATCAGGTAAATGATGGTAATGATTGTATATGGTAATGATTGTAAATTTCAATTAATTGTTGTCGATGCATCATTGTACATAGTCGTAGAAACAAAAGCAGAAATTGAATTTAAACTGCAAAGTGTATTTATTGCAATAGAAGACTAGTTAAGGGCAAATAAATTAATATTGAATCTTGAAATACTTAATTTATTATTTTACTTAGTGGAAGAAACCTAGAAGTGAGAGAAAGTAAATTATTCACCACTGTCTTAAAAGAGATACAACGCCCATACAAAATGAAACACATTCAGGAATAATTATCGATTGTAAATTAATTTTAAAGATTACATAGAGTACATATTAATATTTTTTCCCACTCTTCTTTACTATTTTAAATAGGATTAGATCATATATAAATAGCTGTACAGAATGTGTGATATGTAAATCCATTATTGCATCCCATTTTAATTACTGTCCAACAATACTAATTGAAGCCAAACAAACTGAAATTAAAAAACTCCAGATACAACAAAATAGAGCCTTGAGGATAATAATTCAATGTAATTCTGATAGTGATACACTCCAGTGCCAAACATATCAAGAACTCTGAAATTTTTGTCAATAAAATAGAGAATTCGTTATAAGATGCTTATTTTTATTTTAAAATTAATCAAACACTAGATAACAGGAAATGTAGTGAATAATATCCACAGAGTGAAAGAAGAAGAGAAACAAGACTAGTACAAAATGTAAAAATTAATTTAAGTAAAATTATTGAAGCAAAAAATATACTATTTAATTAAATGATATGAATTATTTAATAAATTAAAGTTAGAAATTAAAATTGCAATAAAATTATAGAATTTAAAAGAAAAATAAGTAAATAAAAATGTAAAATTAATTGTGTTAAAATAGTAAAATTTAATATAATTACCTATAGATGAAAACAATATGTTATATGTCTTTCAATGTAACACAAATAACCGAGAGGACTAAATAAATCAAAACATTAACCTAGAAGCTAAGTAGTACATTTGTTTCAGGCATATTAATTCTTTTAGAATTATACATTCCTAAAGCATTTATATGTGGATATACTAAATACATAATACTAAAGCATTTGTTTAAGAAGCAAGGAAGTAAACCATTTATTCCATTATTAAAATAAATATTTTTGTTATAAATTACAGAATATACTCTATGATTAAATAGACAGTTAAGTTACAGAAAAGATTTTATTGATACATGTGTATCAATTCTAATTGTAGAGTATCTTTGTGCAATGTGTTGTAACAACTTTGTAGAATATGTGAACTTCTTGTAGTGAACTGTTGATACAAACAACTGACAAGTAAGATTCCTACAATGTGAGCTATAGATATCTGTAGGGAATGGATTTTCATATAATTACGTGTTTTTACAGGAACTAGATACCCGCATTCAATTACGAGACATTCTGAATGAATTTTACATATTTTGGTATAATTACATATTTTACCTGTTACAACACATTTCTTACATATTTAGCTACATTTTAATATATTTATACGTCAAAACTGACATTTCAGATGCGCATTTGCAATATTTGTTACAGAATCATCTTCCTTTCAAATCAAATGTAATGCTGCTGATGAATTGATCGTCGATGTTCAATAGTCGTAAAATGCTTATAACAATTTTAAACACAATAATGAATTTTTTTTTTACATATTTTCTATTTTTTCTCACATGTTTTGGAAAAAATAAGTACATATATGTACATAGTTCGCATTTTTAATTACAATAAATTCCGTTTCCTATATATCAGTATTGCATGAAAATGTCCAGCCTTTGATGAGAAGAAAGCGTGCGCAGATTATTCCCCTCCCCTTACGTCACATGCAGTTTTTTACTGTTTTTTTTTTTAACTAAATAAATATCTCAGTCGGTCTTGACAAAACCACCGACTAGTAAATGAAAGTTAATGGAAGTATTCCGTACTCAACGAAGAGAGGTTTACAAGAACTACATAGGTTGCATTTGCTTATTATTCGCATTTTTTCTGTAGTATATAAGTGTGGTACTATAGAATTTCTCTAGAATATTACGACACACCTCAGGCGGGAATGTACGAGTACATTCACAAAGTAACCCCGAGCTGCCACAACTACCTTGCAAATTCACGGAAAGGAATTCTGAAGGATTGTCAACGAATCGAATATCCATAGGTCGAGTGTGAACTATCCCGTTCCAGCAGTTACTTTAATATCGTTTAACCGTATTAGAAAGTCGTTGTCAAAGCAAACGTGAAAGATCCCGCCAAATTCAGAGGCGCCTCTGCCGTCTCCGATTCGTAACTTCAAAGAACATGAGCGCCTTTGGCGGTCACCTCGCACACTAAAAGGAGGGATGAGGATGGTGGCGTAGCGTCGCGGACGTGTTTGAAACTACGACCTCCCCCACGGCAGGAAACGACGCCGCCGCAGCAGAGCCGCGCAGCGATCGTTGCGCAAGCGCAAGAGGACACTCGGCTGGCGCGCGGTCCGCCCATTGACTGTGCCCGACTGTGCCAGCCAGCCTCTGCCACGCCAGCTGTAGCACGTGCGCGTGATGTGGGGTAAAGCGGGGATGTCCCAGCTGCGTGGAAAGCAAGAGGAAAACGCTCCGCGAACCTCTTTACACAGCTTGCAACTGTAGGCGCTCTCATCCTCCATCCACGCTCTGTTGTGCTGCTTGCTGCAAATGTTAAACGGGTCGCGCTTTTACGAACTGCACGAGTTGTTCTTCCGTACAAAATCGACCTCATGAAATCATCATTGCCAAAATCATATTTTCTGAAATTGTTCATCACGAGCCTGATTGAGAGTGCTCTTAGCCTCTTATGCTAATAAAACTTTGTACAGATCAAAGTCGATAATGAACTCTGTAGCGTAGCTCTTTCCCTCTCGAAAGGGAGATCACCGTCATCGCACTTTCGGTGTCAGATCCTACGTCGCTTTCATTCCCGACATCTTTCTCGGTCTGTGAAGTAATCTCCTTCCCATAAGCCACTAAACCCAATAGTTGTCACATGCGTTAATTACTGCCCGTGCGATCCACGTTTGCCACACAATAGTCGTTTAGTTTCATTCAATGTAGCTAATCATTAGCTACAAATTCTTTTCGTCATTTTTGCGTTCTAGTTTTGTTTCTAATAAAAAAAAATCCACTCTATTTTGTCGGTTTCATTCAAAACATTTTTGCTGTTTTCTGAGCTACATTTTTGAAAATTTGCTAGTACAAATTAATTTTTCGATATACATTTCTTCACTTACGAACTCAAAAACAGCGATTTTTCACGTATCTCCCGTGTCTTGAGCACCAGCAATATGCGCTTCATGGCCTAATATTCTCTAGGAATTGCATTTAATGAGAGAAATGGAATATAACATTCTTTCTGACAATGAGAGGAATAAAATTTATCTCAGTATTCTCGTGATTGCACTCGCACGACGCGGGAAAGGGGACACGAGTCTGTGAGGACCCTTTCTGCAAACACGTGATCACTTCTCCCCCTTCACTCTCCACCCACGCCAACGACGCAAATAAAACACGTGTCGAAGAGTGTGACGGAGGCAGGAAAGCATGAAAATCAGCCGAAGGTTGCAATGATGAGTCAGAAAACGGGGAGGCGGTGTGAAAGGAGGGTCCCGGGGGTGACGGTGGAAACGGCGATGGAGGCAGCGGCGGCGGAGGCTGGCCGGAAACAGCGTGTCCCAGCCAAGGTCGTTGATCAAAGCACGGCGGGCTACGACCAAAGGGCTATGTATGATCAAGGCCACGGCATTGGGACCGTAATTCCATGATTCGTGACTTGGTGTGACGATGGTTCGTAAAATGCAACATTAAAATATTAATTATTAATATAATTAAGTATAATTTAAACGAAAGTCGCTTTGCACAGTTGTAAAATAGTAGATGGCGGGAAAGTACAACTCATAAGGAAAATAGTTTGGAATATTGTCGGTAAAATAACATTCACTGTTTTATCTGTGAGTCGGACTGAATCAGTGCCATCAGAAGAGGTTATGTAATTTTTTAAAATTATCAAATCAGTGAACGACAGTCTGCATCTTTTTGACAAATTGACAGGCCCATCAAGGTTGAATTCATTTTTACTTTCTTGGAATTTCTTGTCTTTCTGCATTTTCATTTTGATACACACTACATATTTTCTGCATACTATATATTTCCACGTACTAGATATTTTCTTGTATTACGTACTATTTTCATAATGAAGAGAAAGTACGATATTGCTGTGGCAAAAATTTGCAATTTTTCGATTCAAAAACTCTTATTGTGGGACTCTGGTATGTAATAGTTTCTATCTGTAGTAAATTACTTCCTCTAGCCCGTTATGTAGTCAGAATTAACGTGTTATGGGTCCTTGAAACCAAAAAATTGATTGACGACATAACGTGACCAAACTCGAGGCCCTGCTAGTTTGAAACGGATATTTTGATTACTGGGGGTACTTTATAAAAAGCCTCAACATTTCCAAAGTTCAAAAATGGTCCAACATTTTTATTAAACATTTTCCTCGGAAAAGGCAAAACATGCTAATATAAATGGTGTAGGTTCGATTTTCTTTGAACTCTCAGAATTTTCGAGTTGCAAAAGTCACAAATAATACTAGAAAGTATGTGCTGTTGAACCTCTAGTTGTTTGTTTTCTTCCTACAAGCCGCCGCAGTCCCTAAAAATATTCCGCCAGTATCTGCCGTCCCCTTGGAACCCTCCCTCTCAAACGGCACGGCTCTCCCCCTCGCCGCTCAGAGCCATAACCCCTCCCCCCTTCCCCCTCCACAACTCAGGCAGAACAACGGCCGGCGGCGGCGCGGTGCGGCAGCAGGCGCCCGGCGGCAGGAAGCAACTCTTGGCGCGGCGCGGCGCACCACGTGCTCCCGAGCGGAGCGGCGTGGAGCAACGTGGCGGGGCGGGGCGGAGCGGGGCGGGGCGGAGCGCGGCGGGGTGCAGCGGGAGGGGCGGGGAGGAGCGGGGCGGGACGTGGAGCAACTGGCGGGGCGGGGCGGGGCGGGCGGGCGGAGCGGGCGGAGCGGAGCGGGGCGGAGCGGAGCGGGGCGGAGCGGGGCGGAGCGGGGCGGAGCGGGGCGGAGCGGGGCGGAGCGGGGCGGGGACGTGGAGCAACGTAGCGGGGCGGGGCGGGACGTGAAGCAACGGGCGGGGCGGGGCGGGGCGCGGCGGGTAGGAGCGGGGCGGGGCGGGGCGGGACGTGGAGCAACGTGGCGGGGCGGGTAGGAGCGGGGCGGGGCGGGATGTGAAGCAACGTGGCGGGTGGGGCGGGGCGCGGCGGGGCTCACCGTGAAGCCGCTGCGTGATCTCGATCACGTCCCGATCGCGCTTTTCCGCGAGGGCGGCCAACTCGGCGAAGCCGTTTTCTGCGTCGCCCTCGCTCTCCTCCACGCCGCCGCCGCCTTCGCCGCCGCAACCTGCAGCTGCGAACCGCGGTGCGCATTATCACGAAGGCCGGTATATCAATGCCGTTCAATGGTCTATTATACTATTTAGATTTTTCTATTGTGATCGATGACATTAGTTCATTGTTACACCTCCTGCCTTATAAAATGAATATTTTTTTAAAATTAATTCGCGAACGTCCTTCTCAACCGGGCTCGTGGTCTCAGAAATGTGCTTACCGCTGCTAAAAAGATCCATTTTATGAGGCAGGAGGTGTAACAAATGACCGAACGTCATCGGCTACCATAGAAAAATCGAAGTATACAGTTTTTGCACGGCGAAGCGTTTCAGCAATCAACAGCAATAGCGATCTTCTATGCATGCGCGGGTCGAGTTTCGCATCTGTGCATGCGTAGAAAATCGAGATTGCAGTCGATTGGTGCACGCTGTGCCGTGCAAAAGTCCCTAGTATGACTAAGCGCATCAGAAGATAAGCACGTGCTGGGGGCCCCAGATCAGCGTCGCTAATAATTATTGAATAAATTATAATTTATCTCAAAATGTTAATTATTAGTTCATAAGTTAAAGCATATTATCGTTAATACACTTTTTTGTCGTTGAAAGGATCTACAATTCTTAATTCTTCCCAATTGAATTAGATATAATTTTGAAATAATTTATTATTTTTTTACTGGATGTACACGCATAAATACATAGTTATCTTAACATTTGCAATTGCTAAGAAACAACTGTGAACTGGTAGCACAAAAGGTTTTGGTTATTTATATATTATTTATTTCGGGAGGGGCTCTAGTGCTTTGTAGCTAGTTGAATGGAATGGTGGGAAGTATTTTTTTTTCTCGCGATTATGTCGTCTCGCACCATAGAGGCAGGCCCTGTTGCATCGGAAAGTGCATGTTATTCATCAGGGGATCAAGCATTGCGCTGAATCTGATTTGTATCCCCCAGGGTTGTTAGTCCTGGGTAGATGGAATATGGAATGATGATGTTGATGATAATGATATTATTATTATTATTATTATTATTATTATTATTATTATTATTATTTGTAGATAGTTGTTGTTTCTTCCTGTTGATCTTTTATTTATGATGTTGAGCTAGATTGAACGCTGGATGTAGGTCGTGATCATATAGGATCAATCTTCAATAGATACCAGGAATTAGGAAGAACGAGAGATATCTTTCTTTCCACAGGCTCCCAATCGAGCCCTCTCGAGAAAGTGTTTCTAACTGGTAAAGGCTCGGGAGCCACATTGGAAACCTTAGTCACGATTGTGGATCGAACTTTAGTTTTTGGCCGATTTTTGTATTATTCTGCAAATGGAAAAGTGGCTCTTTTCTTGTTTGGTCTGGAGGAATGTATCTGCTAGTTAATCGCAACCTCAGGTTGTAGGTGTGGTTCTCGTTCCTCGAAGTTACTCTTGCTTTCTATTGCTTACATACTATGAATTCTTTATCAACTTCGTTCATTTTTGGCGTAATAACACAAATACATTTTTTGAATAAACTGTACATATTTTTCGTACTTTTCTTGAAAAAAAAAAAATTTTCAAAATGCTTTCGAGGGCAACGCTAAATAGATTCGAGGGCTGCCAGTTGGAAACCCCGACTCTAGATTGTCGGGATGCTTCGAAATCTGCTCCATTTGTCAGGAGACCGTGAACCCCGACAGGACGTAAGCTTTAACAAAGGGAACAACGAGTTTTCATATAAATACACAAGTTCAACTGCTTTAAGTTCCAATTTTGCCTTCCATAACATTCTCAAATAAATATCGATGATGATATGATGATGATGGTGATGGTGATGGTGATGGTGATGGTGATGGTGATGGTGATGGTGATGGTGATGGTGATGGTGATGGTGATGGTGTTGAAAAAAACCGTATTTAAAATTATTTCGAGCAGTAACTTCGCACACATGTCAGAACTATTAGATGCTGGAGGAGAGGAAATACACGCCGTTTTTTTACTCCAAATTTGGGAAGTCAGGAAGGATGAATGTCAGTGCCTGTTTGGATAGATGGTTGTGTATGTGTCTACCGTGCGTCTATCACGCAGTTGTCCTTTACCAGGAAGAATGAACCCCGGGGTGAGGATCTAGGCGCTAGCCTCTTATCCTCAACCTCCGCAGGCGCACAAGTGCGTCTTTGGGCTGGTATCGGAGTCCCGCCAAAACGCAGTTGACCCTCACGGTAACCTCCCCATACAATGCCTGGATCGGACTGCCCTGCTAGCTCAGAGCTCCTAGCTATCCAGGCTAGAACCCGAGTCTCGACAATGCGCCATTCACATGCGCAGGGATTAAGTTCCTTCCTCTTTGCCCAGAGGATCGGGCCACTGCCACGACGAAGCCGAGAGCCCAACTGGGAGCCACCAGGCGGCTCGGTGCCCCCATCTCGTCTTCCCATTGCTTACCGCCAGCTATCGACGTGGGTAACGGCGGTACCGAAGCAACCTGATGGATGGTATCTAATTTCCTGCTGGTCTTTAAAGTGGGATCCGGAGTACTCCGAAAAGCATCCATCGTCCGATTCTGCCCAAAGGTCGACGCGCCATAGGCCCAACTGGTAGGTAGTCGAGCGAACCCGACTACCAGGAGCTTAACATCGCCTTCTCACGGCCTGCACCTTCAAGCTAACGACGTGAGCGACGCCGCGAGACTCAGTATCCGGGTGGTCGTCTACGACACTCCACCAGATACCACGACAACCTACGCCTCATGAAAAATGCGTAAACAATCAGTGTAGTCGTAATAGCCTGATTCGTTCACGTGGAGCAAAGTGAGAAGGTCATTTTATTTGTTTCCCGTAAAGCGAAGATTAGTTCCATCAGTACATTAATTTTGCACTAGAATATCCAAATTACGCATTTCAAAACACTAAGAAATGTTTCGGTAAGCAGAGTATTCTCATTAGTTCGTACCACATTTTCATCATGAGACATTTACATCGTAAACAATTTACCATCGAAAATAGATGAAAAATGGTGACTGTAGATAATGCAAGAATGATTGATTGTATACGTATAAATATGTTCATTTTCATAAATGATACATTTTTGAGGGACTTTTAAAACGAATTAGTTAGTTTTTAACATTTCCTATCCATTAATAATTAATTAAGCCGATCCGATGGCCGAGATTGTTAAGGCAGTAGTGCAGAGGCGGTCTAGGACCAAAGGATCGCGGGTTCGAATCCCATCTCGGGCATGGATGTTTGTGTGTGTGTGTTTGTGTTGTCCATACGTGGTTTCCCTACAGCTTCCCTGCGGTTTAAAATTGAAAGGGTCGCTATATGGCGTAGATGTTGAAAAGCTACCTAAAAAAATTATTTATTAAGAAACAATTATTGGTATCGCATATATGTGGTACCTCTCGAAGAAAAGGTATCTCTGTTTATTATTGTATATGATTTTAAAATAAATTTAAAGCTTAAATCGTTAATAATCCACGTTTTCTCTTGTGATCAAAGAATTGATTTTATAAAATGATTGAAAGACATTCAGATCTCGTACTGCACTCCAAGCGAGTACTACACCAGAAGAGAATATTAGTTCTTCCAATCTTTCACATACGTTTTGCGTATATATTAGCGCAATAAAGTTATATTATACTCTACATACGTAATTTTGCTAAGTGATGTCTCGGTAATTGTAGCCTTTCATTGGAATGTAACATAACAAATGAATCGACCAGCTTTTTTTTTATCAAGGCAAAACCTGTTCATTTACGCAATATGAATCAGCTGTGTGCGCCAAGCATCGTATTTCATACTCTTCCTCTACAGCGACCATTGTCATGTTCACGAATAGTTCAAATATCACGTCATCAGCTTTCATTTCGAAACGAAAAAAACACAACTGATTCAGGAGTGCACTTGTGCCTGCGCACATGAGCAGACAAGAACTACCCAAAAAGGTAAAGGAGAGGAAGAGGGTAGAAGTGAGAGGGAATCACGTGACGTCTGCTACACAAATTGTAACTTGTCTGCGCAGTTCTCCACAGCCACACCAATCGCTAACTAAAAGTAAACATATTCTCTTAGAAATGTATTATCAATCTTTTATCGATTAACGATCAAGGGCGAACACCATCTTAGGATTCTGTTCGTTAATCGACCTCGCACTGCCAATTTGTCGGTACAATAAATACAGATACGGATGTTAGCTCTTTGATAAATTGCGCTATCGGCGTGGAGTCGCCCCCTACCGTTGGCGGCCATGGCTGCGAGCGCGAGGGGCGGGAGGGGGCTCGGCGCTCGGGCACTGCGTGGGCGGCGGGGGGGCGAGGGGGGGAGCGCGCTGGGCGGCCAGGAGCAGAGAGTCGTTGGGCGATGGGGGCAGGGCGGCGCGGGGGGGGGGGGGGAGGGGGGGTGGGTGGGCGAACCTGGTGGGGCGTCGCCGGGCTATGGTTAGGCAGCTGGGTGGGCGAATAGTGACCTGGTGGGGCGTCGCCGGGCTATGGTTAGGCAGCTGGGTGGGCGAATAGTGACCTGGTGGGGCGTCGCCGGGCTATGGTTAGGCAGCTGGGTGGGCGATAGGCCTGGTGGGGGTGGGGCGTCGCCGGGCTATGGTTAGGCAGCTGGGTGGGCGAATAGTGACCTGGTGGGGCGTCGCCGGGCGATGGCTAGGCAGCTGGGCGGGCGAATAGTGACCCGGTGGGGCGATGGGGCGTCGCCGGGCGATACGCTGCGCAAGCGGACAGTGAAAGGTGGCGTCGGGCGAGCCCCGAACCGCCCACGCCCAAACTCACGCGGCTGGGAGCGCCCGCGGCGGAGCAGGGCTCTCCGTCCATGGGCACACGCGGAGGTCCTATATGGCGAAAGTGGACATCGGGCACGGGCACTGCCGCACACGTCTCTGGCGTTTAACCCGGTCCTTGGCTAGCAGCTGCTACATGCAATTCTTTAGGGCTTTCTCCAACTTACGTCAGCACCTCTGACCGGGAGGGCCTAGGTTCGAGGCCTGACGGCGGCAGGACTTTCGACACTTGCTTGTCAGCTAGGTCGAATTCAGTTGCTGTCTGGAGGAGAATTCTAGCGGCCGGCTGTTCTGCTCGGTAGTTTTCCGTGTTTTTTCCGATCAACACCAGGCGAATGCTGGAGCAGTACCCTACCAAACGGGCCACGGACCGCGCGCGATCTTTCCTTCCTCTTCCTTGTCCTATCCTCTCCCCGTTACACACGCACTTACACTAACATGCACTACACTACCACATATTCCGGGAGACCGGTCGGGAGCTTAGAGCTTGTCCCGGCTGGGGCGGAGCCCCGCTGGTGGGAGAGTCCAGGTTAGGGGGAAACCCCACTAGCTGACTAGATCGGTGCCGGATCTCGCCATCCAGCGGGGGAAGATCACCGCCATCTCCCGAGAAAAACATGCACTACACTAAGGGGATTAATGACTAAAGCAGTTGACGCGCCCGGAAACATGAAAAAATCAATCAATCCAACTTACGTCGTTGAACAGGTCTGCTGTGGTCTGCCTCTACATCCATTTGCTTTCATGTACCTTTCTCTAATAGTTTTCAGAAACTTTGTGATATGTTTATCAATTAATCATTTCGTTTTTGTTAAAATTCTCCGTAATATTTCTTATATTCCTTCTTCTATATTGATTCTCGTATTCTTCCTGAAACTTCCCCTTTTATTAAAATTAAATTAATGATCTATGGGGCGTTGGTCAAACGAATTTATCCTTCGCTTGCTCTTCAAATCCATAACGACCACGAGAAGAGTTCAAAATACATGTAAGCACGTGCCGTCAAGAAATATTCGTATGCTAGAATTATCAAATGGGAACTTACATCATCGTGTTTGTTTAATTAATTTTTAGTTTTCAAATTTATAGGCAAAAGGACGTTAATTGTAAACGCAATAATCATTATTTACGGATAAAATGCGATAAATAGATAGAATATTTCTGTATTAGCCGATAAAAGTTAGGAAATATCAACCTTTAAAACGAAAACTTGAGACAAAAATTTTGAAAAACACTAGGAAAAGAAAACATGTGTTCAAAAGTTGACATTGCCTTGAGTGATGTTATATAATAACATGTCGGTTTCCAGAAGTGAATGAGGAGCGATTGTTTCGACATAAGGAACGGGTCTGTAAACGAGCTTTCCAAATCGCACGTTCTCAACTTAAATAATTAAAGGCTGACAGTTGTTTTGCTGCAAATATCTCAGTAAACTGAGATTCCTTGATTTGTGGTGCATGCAGTTGATGCGCGAGGGACTGCAGCACATCGCACGAAGGAAAAATGCTCAGTGACGAAATCAGTATCTCGGCACGTTCCATTCAACTTGCATCCTTTGATAATTATGAACAGTTATTGTTCTCGAACAGAAAATTATGTTGTTCGTCACTTCGAAGGCAAAAACGTGCGTCGTTTTAACACTCCCTGAAATTCAAAAGATCGATTTATATAAAAATAATTAAAATGTCGAACCTTGCATTGTGCTTAAAAGATTCAGTAAGTATTTTTCTTTCTGAACTATTAGGCCGTGGACACGTCGAAGTAGTTATTTTAGATGTTTCGTCTGCACCTTCGGCAGACATCTTCGCTGTCGGTAGGTTGACGCCTGCCGAGTTACGTTGTTAATGTGATGGATTGTCAATCTACTGGCTCAGTACAAGAAATGAAGAAATACAATTTTCAGTGGCTATGTCGCTCTGAGAAGGATTTGTTTCCAAAGGAAAATAGCACATGCTTTCTCTCTTGGCTGCCAGATGAACTGGGTGCCAGTGATCGACTGCCAATTGCTGGACGAATTGGAACGGAGAAGTAGGCATTGCGCCCAATAACTGTCACGCGTAAAATTGGATTCTACTTTGTCTACTAAAATCGCTATTTTTCCAGACTTGGAAACCATGGAAAATTGTTGAGAACTTATTCACAAACACTAGTGGCCTGCAGTAGTGAAATTGCTGCTGAACACAACCTTTCAAAATGATAAAAAATAGTACTTACATTGTTCAAGAACAAATAAAATACTCTGATATAACATCGCAATAAATTAAATATTGTAACAGAACAGTATTCACGAATACTGTAATAACACAGTATAGATGTACTTATACACAATAAAAGATCGCAAAAGTGTACAAAAAGTTGCTGTTCCGTAACGGAATAAATAAATAACAGATATGTATTAGCAGGCTTCATCTTCCTTGTACAAAGTATAATAATTCAGATGATACGCTCAGTACAAGAATAGGCGCAATAACACAATGAAATATGTACATTTTTAGTCAATTTGGAACCTATTTTATTGATTTTTTCAGAGTTCTTGGGATCTAACGACACCATTGATACCTCTGACATGACCGGACACTGCATAGCTTTCCGTCAATTTATGCTAATGGTCGAATCAGAAATATATAAGCGTTTTTTTTTATACTTTTCACGAGTTCCTGAGACCGGGAGAGGTGGCTCAGTGCATGAACTGATGTCATTGCAGTGCCTCTGACCTAAAGGTCCTAGATTCGAGTCCTGACAACGGCAAGATTTTGACACTAGCTTGTCAGCTAGGTCGAATTCAGGGGGATCAGCTAGGTCGAATTCAGAGGAGGCGATTAGCGACCGGTTGATCTGATCAGTAGTTTCCATGAATTCTCCGATCAACACCAGGAGAATGCCGGAGTAGTTCCCTAACAAATGAGCCACGGACCGCGCGCGTTCTTTCCTTCCTCTTTCTTGTCTTATTCTCACCCCTTACACACACACACACACTCTAACATGCAGTACACTACCACATATGCTGGGAGACCGGTTGGCAGCTTAGAGTTTGTTCCGGCTGGGGCGGTGCCCTGCTGGAAGGAGATACCTGGTTGTGGGAAACCCCGCTAGCCGACGGTAGGTCGGCGCCGGATCTCGCCATTCGGTAGGGGAAGATCATCGCCACCTCTTGCAGAAAAAACATGCACTACACTTACGGGACTAATAACTTCAGTAGTTGAGGGGCCCGGAATCACTAACCAACCAACCTAATTCCCGCGTATCGAACAAAACCATACATGGCATTTCTAGGCGCATTGAAAAAAACGTTATAGAACGATGTTAAACGACAATACGAAAATGTGGAAATGCAATTGGGTTGCATTGATAAAATATAAAAAGCGCCCTTTTGTAGAAGCTTGTGTGTAACATGAAATCACATTTCTTCTTGAACCTCGGGTGAAATGTTAGTACTTGGTCACCAAAGACATTTTACAGTTTTGCAACATTTATTGCAAATATTCCCTATTAAAATATATTATTTAGTTTGTTCATTAATTGGTATTATTTCTTTAGATTCTTCTGTTAAGGGCAATTTATAGTTTATTTTCAATAGTAGTTGTTTACTTACACAAACTTCAATCCCATTATTGTAATGAAAAGTATAATTAAATCACATACGAGTGAACATGAGATCCCACAGTCTACCAAAACGTGTCTCTATTTGTAATGTAATTTCTTCCGAGAAATATCACAGAATGTGTTATGAGATATTAAAGAAATTTCAAGATGAATTTCAAGAAATTTCAGATACACTGAACTACGCCTGTGTAAACATATTGTTAACCTTTCATTAACAAACAAAAAAAGAAATCCGTGCAATTAAAATACACAGAAAATGAAATAGGTAAACTAATTTCACGTAGATTTCGAGACATTGCAGGTTTGTGACCACCAGTACCACGGAGCGACAATACCCGCAAGAGCTAAACCTCCAAAAATAAAATAGAAAGATTAAAATGAACTCATTTTGAATATCGCATCCTAAGAAGTATAACTTGGGACTTGTACCCTAAACACTCAGATTTATGGGCCTAAACCACTGATTTATGTACACCTCTGAGTTATGCACGATGGTAACGTGAGTTGCAACGTAAATGTGTTGCGGATTGTATGTGCGTCCATTTTCTTTCTAGTCAATAAAGTTATTCTCTTTATAATTACACCTTTCTATTTTTTAAGTGTTAAATAAATATAATTCCAACCTGAGAGGAATTCCTTATCCAACAGAGTGCAAGGGTTTGTGTTGACGGTGTCTTAAGTCATACAAAACAACTCTTTTCTTAGCGTTTAATGTGTTAAAGGAATTTTATTTCCAAAGCTCTCTTCTGAACGTGGAAGTATTGTTTGTTAACGTTTACGTACAATTAACTGAAACAAGAAGTAATTATTTCAAGCGCTAATCATAAAATTAAAAAAGAAATGCTCTTGAATGTTAAGCCCGGGATGCAAGTAAAATGTTTTGCAATACACTTTGGCTCTGAATGTTCAGAATAATTGGTACTAATTTATTAAATGCTTCTATCTGCCGAAATGTAGACCACTTCTATATAATATAACATGAGAATCAATGTGACCTGCAAATAATAATTGAATGTATTCTATTCGAACAATTTGTCTGATCATTTAAATCTATTTGAAAGCTTGAAAACAAAGTAAAAAAATACCCTTCCCAACTAAACTTCGACCCATATACTAGACATTACAGTACAGTGATTAAGACGACTTAATTTCAGCCCAGAGCAATAGGAATTCTTTCGTACATTTGTTTTATTGCATACTACTGTGGCGTCATACGGGTATAATCAGTACACAGACGAGTGTGGGTTGTAATAACAGCAGGTTTATTCACAATTTAGACCGTAGTCACAAATAACCAATGCACTGTATACAATTAACTAAATAGACCCCACTGCTAGGAGAGATATTTACAACGGCTACCACACCGCAACATACTACCTAATGTTCTGCCGTGCGTAGGACCGCCTCCCTGGAGGCCGACTACATGTCTCACTAGTCACGACAATAACTGCCGGCTTCCTGCGCCTCGTGCACGTTCGCACCTCTCACGGACGACCTACGAAGCCGCTGCCAGTATCACAAAAAGGAAGAGCTATTGTTCTCACGGCCCTTAAATAGCCCTCGCGACGCTGCCCGCCGCCTCCATTGCCTCCGCCCTAACGATGTGTCAGAACACCGTGTCAGAAAAACCCCGTGCGTCATAGCTTCTGCCTTTGTCTACGCATCCGGTGCCCACCACGCGCCACGTACCCACGCTGTTTTAGCGACACGACGCTACACTACTATTAAGAGAATGTTATCCACAGCGCCGGCACTACGAATGGGCAAGACCAGGACCCCGGTAGTCAAGGGGCCCAATCATGGGACTGATGAAAAAAATTGAAAAAGAAATTAGAACTCGAGAAAATCGTTACGGTAATTTTATGAGTTGCAGTACTGATATTTCATAAAATGTTCAATTACGTGTAAGGCAGTGGCGGCTCGTGCTTAGGCTACACGGTTGCACAATCTCCAGGAAATGAAAAAAGATATCACGTTAGGGATATTACATTTTCCTTTTCAAACATTCAATAGTGAAGATAATTATTTATTTATTTAATGGGTAATTATTACAAGTTAGAAAATTTGATGCCATGTGGCTAGGCCGAAGACCTTTAAGTCATTACAATACCTACATTCTACCGCGTTCTAACCTTTCGAATTCTGGTATTCACCCCAAATGGTCTCTCCATCGCATCTAAACCGCGGAAAAGAGACCTAAAGTTACGGCTGAGGAAAAAAAAGGGAGAAAAACCTGCCGTCAGAAGCTGAGTACATGCTAAACTATCCGATTTCCGGCCTCCTCAGCACCTGAAAACAAACAGCACAAATTATTTATTTATTTATTTATTTACTTATTTATTTATTTATTTATTTATTTATTTATTTATTTATTTATTTATTTATTTATTTATTTATTTATTTATTTATTTATTTATTTATTTATTTATTTATTTATTTATTTATTTATTTATTTATTTATTTATTTATTTATTTATTTATATTTCTCTCCAGTCTAGGCTCCGCTCGAACTAACGATTAACGATTGCTGTTTTCCCACTCCCTAATTTCAGTTTCCCTAATGGTCCGAACCTTTCCTAGATATGTTCCTAATTCTTTCAATATTTCAAGATATTGCAGCAATATCAATATGTATGAAATCATTTTGAAACCAAAGAGCGTCTAACTGGCGCTCTCCGGTGTCTGATGCTTTGCCAGGAATTGCACCACGCTCTTGGCTGTATGAATGGGTGTACAACATTTACTCCTTGACCCTTCGATTTAATACGGGGAACATATGCCTCTTGGTTGGGCTACCAGCTAGTGGCACTGTCTAGCACCGCGCGGCGATGGAAGGAATCTAAGGGGAATACCCATATTCTGTCTTCGTCTGACACACTGCGACGTAGTTTAATGATTTTCACTTGTAATTGAAAGTACACAAGTTCAGTCAATTATTGATGAAATTCAATGCATTGTCTATGATACTTGGGGAATTGGTTGTCATTTGATATTAGGTTTGTTGATTCAAAAAGTACATTTGATGAGTTCTTTGTGTAAAGGTGGCCGTTCTGGATGGAAGTCCCTTATAGTGTCTCGCGGATGCCAGTGTGCCTGCATCTGATCGACCAGTAGTTTGCGAGCGTTCTTGTGAATTAGACTGTGGGTCGAAGGTCTTTCATTATTGCCAAATTTACCAGGGTTGTGAAGTTTTCGAAAGAAAATAATTTTAGTTGTGTGAAACGTGTCAAAGCAATAGTGCTTGTTGCATTGTGCTGGAGTCGAACTTAAGTGCCCAGTGGAAAATCAAAGCTAGAACTACGTGAACGGGAGGGGCTTATAGCTTACACGGACCCGACGCATAAAATGATGTAAGTAATGTTTCAATATACACATTCATAAAACTGTTTTAATAGATTTGAATTGCTTACATTTTTATTACATATTCGTATACTGAATTTTAGAAATTAAATTTCCGTCATTCGATGGAGGTGCAACCTCCAGTCTGTTGGGGCACCAGCCGCCCTGTTATAAGGTAGGATTCTATGAAATGAATCAAATTACGCTAACATTAAAACAGGTTCTCTGAAATACGTATTTCTTATTTCATGTATTTAATAAGTAATTTTATTAAACCATAACTAAACACATTTTGTAGAGTTTCAAACTCACCGCGGAAAAAATATTATTTGATCACAACATACTTTTACTTAAAACTATTTTTTTTAATATATTTCCAAAACCTTTTTGTAGCTTAAACGTAATTTTTGTTATTTATTTAAATAAAATAACTCGTATAGTTTCTTGATACAACTTTCACATTCTTAATTTTTTTTCGGGGGGAGGGGCTAGGTTTCAGCAGTGCCCGGGGCCCAAAATTGTCTAGCTCCGGCACTGGTTATCTGCATCCCAATTGAACACTAATGAGCCGGGGAGGCGTGCTGGCGCCCAATGCACTGTGCGTCCGGGGCAACCCGCCACCGCCCACGCGCCGCGCCGCGCCGCCGTCTCGCCCCGTCGCCGCTCGCGCGCTGCAATCGATGCGCGCGCGCGCACGCGCCGGGGCGGCGGGCGGCGGGCGGCGATCGCCCGCGGGGGGCGGCTCCCGCAGGGGCGGGTCCGAGGGTCATTGCCCCCTCAGGGTTCTAAATCGGAGGAAATTCGAACCCCTCGCAGACGGAGCAGCGAAGGAAGAAGAATGGGCGGCGGGCGCCGCCGAGACAATATTGTTCGCGGAGGAAGTGAAAAAAATTGAAATGTGAGTGGTGGCAACCTTCCTGTGACGCACCACTTACTATTTACAGCCTCAACTAGTACTTGATTATGAACTTCCTCTCTCAGTCATCTTAGGAATGGTTTTTGGTGATAACATAATGATAAACATCCATAACCCTTGTATTTATTTCTATGATCACTGATAGTGTCATAATTTTTTAATTTAATTTAAATTTTATTTCATTTGTCATCATTTGAAAAGGCTTTGAGAGAAATAATATAATCCTTCATAACGAAACTGGGCTCAGGTAGATGTGAAATATTCACCACATTCATTGAACACTTCTTTAGGTGACGAGCTTTTACGACGTAGGACTGCCGGCTTAACAGAAACTGCAGAATGCCCACCAAATTGTCCACCACAACCGTCAGCACTGATCTGCATTCTGGTCCTAGATGCGCCGACCGCAACAATCACAGTAGTAGCCTTGGGATGTTGGGATGCTGAATCGTAATGAAATGTGGTGCCCATTGAGACTTCTTGCAAAGCGTAAGCACTTTAGCGTATCAAGAGTATACTCGAACTGAGTATGTGCTCAAAAGGGCTGTACGCTAACGTGCTTCACGTTGTGTAAAAAGTCTCTCATACTACAAGAGCAAAGTGTCGATACGTGGACATTATCGAGCTTTAAATATAGATGTACCTCCGGTCGACTGATACCGACAATTTCTATTAAGGAAGTGATACTTCGCATTCAAATATTCAAAATATGTTTAATGAATCAAAAATTGTTCATAAACATAGGCCCTATTATATTACACTTACTTTAAAAAGTGAAAGGAGAATTTTCGTTCTTTGTGCTCCAGAGAATAGCTGACTGAATCCTAATGTTTCAACGGTAAGGTCACTCGACTGGCTCCATCATTTTATAAGGTACTTTTTGTTTTTGTATTAACGATAATCTATTCTTGATATCAATACCACAGTCTTAAAATTAATATTATCAGGTTACTAATATCAATATCAATACTAATACAGATCGGGGGAGATGGCTCAGGGCATCAACTGATGTCCTAGGTCCCGGCGTTGGTAGGATTTTCGACACTGCTTGTCAGCTAGGTCGAATTCAGTCGCTGTCTGAAGGAGAATTCTAGCGGCCGGCTGCTGTGATCCGTAGTTTTCCGGGGTTTCTCCAATCAACACCACGGGAATGCAGGAGCAGTACCCTATACTTGGGAGTTTCTAACGTGGCGGCTGACGGTAGTATCTCCAAGATGGAATTCGGCATGACTTTTTGCGTCTTTCTTGGTCCTGCCGCAAGATGTCGCATGATCGCGACCGCATCAAGCAGTGCTGCAGAGCAAGCGATTCTAGCGGTAGGTCTGAGAATGATTGAAAAAGTCGTGCCGAATTCCATCTTGGAGATACTACCCTCACCTGCCACGTTAGAAAAACCCAAGTATAATAAACGAGCCACGGACCGCGCGCGATCTTTCCTACCTCTTCCTTGTCTTATCCTTACCTCGTACGCAGTCACACTAACATGCACTACGCTACCACACATGTCGGGAGACCGGTCGAGAGGTTAGAACTTATCCTGGCTGAGACGGTGCCCCGCTGGTGGGAGATACCTGGTTGTGGAAAATCATGCTAGCCGACGGTAGGTCGGCGCCGGATCTCGCCACATAGTGGGGGAAGACCACTGCCACCTCCCGAGCAAAAACACGCACTGCACATACGGACTAATGACCATAGTAGTTGACGCGCTTGGAGTCACTAACAATCAATCAATCAATCAATCAATCAATACCAATGCTGGGAGAAAGGAAAACATTATACACTTCAACTACTTTTAAAATCATAACTGTTAGATTCTATGTGCCTTTTGCGTTTCTGATCTCTTTTAGGATAAAAAGCAACGAAACTAACCGCCGATAAGTAATAATTTTCAATAAGACAAATAATTTTCTCATTTGAGAATGTTTGACAAAGTTCAAGATCGACACGTATTGCCCTTTTCCAAAGAAGCTATGTGAACTAAAGGACCCGCCCCCCGAAAACCTGACACCCCATCAAGGACGAGACCACAAGACTCTACTTAGTGGAACATCGAGACTTGGAATTTACTGTCAACTCCGGTTATAGTAAACTTCAAGGGTCTAACATTTTTGGTTCACTATATCCGTGGTTCACTACATCCGATGATGTCAAAATTAAATACAATTCCTCCATAACGATTGATTTTATTAATATAGATATACAGCAAAATGTTGTAACAGCATGAAATGAAAATTTAAATATCTTTATTTGTCCTTAAAAAATCAATTATTTTCAATTGTTTACTTTGTGCTTTTTGATTAGTAATTTGTTTAGATCCTTTTCCAGAGTTCATGGTCTCTCCATAATTGATTCTGAATTGTCCTATGCGTCTATCTTCATGCAGTCTTGACTCTCTTCAATGCCTCTTGCACTGTTTGAACATCGTCCCACTCTTCGAAGGCCCTTTTACGCGCCTAATATCATACGAGATGCTTTTTGTAGCGGGATGGTGCAAACAGCTAATGAAAGTGATCGCTTTTCCGCGCTGCACGGCAGATGGCGCCAGGCTGTGACAGACGCATGTTTTCTGTCGCCGACGTAAAACTTAACGCGCTTTATCCCGCGGAATATCAAGTAACACCAAGCTTGAAACTGAGCTAGCAATCGCGCGTCGCCGCTGCCGTTTGTATCGGGTGATCAGTTTAAAACGCAACCCTGCTGTTCGAAGCCCTGGGAGAAAAGCGAAAGAATTGCAACACTGCTTCTGGGACAGCTCCTGAGACTGCATTTCTGCAACAGTCCGTTCACTCCCCACCCGCTTCCTTTCACCCGCGCTCTTCCTGTGGTCTGGGCATAGACTAAAGAGGTTACTCTATCGACTCTAGAGTTACAGCTTTACTCTATGGTCTGGGTCATATTTGCTCAAAGCAAACAGGCTGCGTCTTTATTCACTGTTTTGAAGTTAACTTACGATGCGCCTTGGCGTAGAGCGACGCCTATTTGTGGTGGAGGAGAATTTCCGAACGCACTCTCCAAAGAGTGCCAGACAGCTTTCAGAAGAAAAAAAATCATCTGAGTCTATTCCGAACAGTACCCTATTTCCGTTAGTGGAGTGCTATCGCGGGACAGGGAGCGTGTTCGATCGGAAATGCAATCGCCGAAATACAGTGCTCACGCAGCGAAATCTAGGGGAAGTTCGGGATGTTCTTTCAAATTTCCCGAAAACGTCATTAAGGAAGCGTCAACGGCAGTATAATCTTTCGTCTGGAAGTGCGCACTGTGCCGCAAAAAATCGAAAATGCGCGCATTCAAACAACGGACATCTCAAAAGCTTCAGGTTCCCGATCGGGCTGCTCGCATGAATTACTATGCACACGCAGGGCACGGCCTTTGTTTCCGCAGTGAAACCGAGTGTCAGCAGGTCATCAGTAAGGTTCCTATTCCGGGTCCGCTAACTTCACCTCAGGGGAGACTTCATCGATTATGATCTTTGGCAGACGATGTTTTTTTTTCCAAGCTGCCTAGTGTTGGAATTTGTGGCACTGAGACGATATATTATTTTTTAGGAGATAATTTATTTCCAGGACGTATTTTTTAAGTTCACTACAACCGAGGTTTAGGTTCACTATAACCGAGTTTTCGTATGCTTGTTTGTAATGTAAATGAAACGGGACCTGTGACTTAAGTTCACTCTAACCGAGGGTTCACTATATCCGAGTTTACTATAACCGGAGTCGACTGTATTTATATCTTGATTTCACCATTCTTCTCCACTTCTGCCGTACCCATCCAACATGTTATGTGATATGATGTAATGTAATGATCCTTTGCTAGGTCTTGCTCGCTGTATCGTCACAAACATATTTTCATTACCCTTTTTGGTCGACTTTTACTGCCATCCTCTTATCAGGAAGAAATAAATGTTTGATTAAAAATACGACATAATGTCTGTTTCTATTCGTTACTTCTCACAAACTATTCACTGCAATATTTTTCATAGATACAAAAATGTAGATACTTCAATCATAAAATCACATCATATGGATCTCGGAACAAAATATAATACCATAAATCCACTTCATATGGATCTCGGAACAAATCACTCATTCATCCGATCTGTATAAAATCATCAATTGTTCACTTCATTTTTAAAAAAACTGCCCATATCGCCTTGTTTATAGGCATCGTGTCAGAAAAGAATATGACAAATGATTACGATATCGCCCTAACAGAGGTTGAAGCTAGCAGGCAGTGGTTCACCATCGCAATATTAGTTCTAATTAATCGTGTTTCTCGGGAACTGCTTCGGAAAGGTTTCAAAAGTGGACATGAAAAGGACGGCGCCGGCGGTCCTAGGCCCAAGCAAACTCCTCGCGCAAATGCTCAAACAAAAGTGGTTGAACCGCTGGGATAATGTGAGACGAGGTAGTCATCGTCGCAGTTCAATTTCCTGTCAAGAAAAGCTACGCGCGCATCGCAGCCGTCGAAGAAGAGACCCAAGTGCGGTCCACTTATGGGTGCAAAGCACGTTGTCGCTTCACACGAAGGGGTAGGAATGTCTGTTCTCGCTTGGGGGCAGTATAGGACGTAGTGGTTCGTCTCTGACCTTGTGTGTGTGGGGGGGTGTATGTTTTTTGTTTTCTATGGCAAAACCACAAAACGAAAATATATTATATCAATACAGAGTTGCAAAGTATTATCCACTTCCCAAAATATTAACATTTTAAAAACTAAATTAATTCACTCTATAAACTTACTAATTTACATTTTAATATTTTCTATCTTTGTGTGTGTGTGTGTGTGTGTGTTTACTCTTTGCCAAGTATATTTATTGCAAGTTATATATACTGCATATTGCAGTTTTGTGGATTCTCAAGTCGCTAAACAAGACTGCTGGCGAGGGTTTTGATTAATTGTTTTAACATCGGAATTTTCAAGTCTGTTTATAGTGCTTCATAACAGACGTACCATGGCACTTTCGTCACTATTCTGTCAGCTTGCCAAAGAGAAATATTGTTGGGTGATTTCTGCAATCACGTTACCCTAAAATTGTGAGCTAAATACCGACTGTAGTCCGAATACCTCTGATAGTTATCAGAGAAGACAAAGTGGCGATGAGACCCCACCTCTATCGCAGTATAGCTCTGAAGAAGGCCACAGCAAAATGGCCGAAACGTCATCTCCGTCGACCATGACGCGGCTAATCCCGGACAGCCAAGAATTCAACGACTCCGGCCGCGGAAGCCTACGACGCTCCACCTCTATCGCAATCACTAGCGCTGCGAAAAGCGGCATAACCAAATTCATGAAAACTATTAGATCTGCCGCTGTAAACGGTTCTGTTCATATGAACTCTCTGGCTCTGTTGTATGGTCACCGCAGAATATTTTAGTGGTGTAAGAAGGATGTGACGGGCCGCAGAATTTACAATTTTCCTTTCGATTGCCCTCTTCAAAACAATCCTATTTATACTTCAAACCTCATTATTACCTCACATATAGTCTAAAAACTTACAAATGTTAAATGAAAAAGTCTTGTTTCATAATTTCTTGATGAATCAATAATTGTTTCATTAGGTTTTTGTGTTATTTAAAAGGTGTTCTTAACACAAATGGTAGCTAATATCCTCGCAAATCCACTAAAACTTGACTCGGTTTATCATATTTTGTTCGGACGAGAACAAAAAAAAAAGTGGCAATCTCGTAACCAGTGGTGTATTCTGAGTTTATGAACTGGGCTATTTCACGGAGAGTATTGTGAGGAGAGAAGTGTGTTCCTCCGCCGAGGACCATGACATCTTAAGTGCAGAGCTAGCACAGCTGTCGGGTGAAAATTCACCCATACTAGGGCGACAAGTTCCTCGACGATGAAAAGGAGGCCAAGGCCAAGCGCAAAAAAGGAAGACATTTGGTGAAAAAGAGGACAGCCCATAATAATTTAAATAATAATAAATATATGTGACACGTTGTGAGCCTGTGCATGTTACACTGGATATTTTTGGAAATATTGCGATAAATGTGAAGTTTTACATGTACATATAAAAACTAAGAAATGTTTATTTGAAATGGAGATGTATGTTCCAGCTACACAAACTTCGCTTTCATTTTCCGATTCCTTCCTTACCATTTTGAATAGAGGATATTTTGCTGGCTAGGGCATCTTTATACCTGCGTTTCTGCTTTGACATTTTGAACTATCACAATCAATATTTAGCAAATGTAGGCATTTGTCTAGAAAAACTATAATCGCATGTGTTTCCTTCCTCGACAGAATCAGCAACAGTTCACAAAACTACTTAGAACAAGATCCGACAGAATGAGTAAACCTCCCAATTTGCAAAGAAAAGAGAATATTCCAGCTGCTACATACAGGTTTATAATAATAATAATAATAATAATAATAATAATAATTTTTTTATTATTATTATTATTATTATTATTATTATTATTATTATTATTATTGAGTCACATATACGATTTTAATCGTGTATGATGAGTCAGATATGATGTATGCAGGTGCACAAGTCTTTCTGGGCTCCAGATTTTTAGCTTTCTGTTACTACACACTATTATGATTAAAGAATTTTAATATAAGAACATAAGAAATGTTCATTTCTACGTGAGAGAACTGGAAGCGACATTCAATTTTGATTTTTAATACACTGCTATCACTTTTTAACCCTCCACTCCTCTCATGTCTAGCAAAAGGGAGCTCAACAAGACAGGCAGAGTGAAGTTACATTTACTGTCCAGAAATCCAAGCTAGAGGGCCATCTCAGCATTTGCACAAAGGATCAAGAGAAACTGGACAAAAACCCTGATCGAGTTGGTGTCATTGATTTTACAATACTAGCGGAATAACAATACTTCTTATTAATGATAGTAATAATAATTATTATAATAATAGTAATAACAATACTAATAAGAACAAAATATTCATTTTGAAATTATTTAACGTTATTATTGTTAACAATACCTAATGCATCTACCAAATTCAGGATGAAGGAAATAGAATTTTGGTCTGGCATTCTCCTTCTACATCAATCCAACTGCAATTTAACACAGCCAGGATGGGATATGTCAGTTCTTTTTTCTTTGCTTCAGCTCGAACAGTCAACATGAAACAGAAAGTCAAATGGAATAAGAATATTTATTTATGTTTTTAAGGTAAGTAGTGTTGTGGTTTGTATATTCCTTCACACTGTAGAACATGTTGTTAAGCAGGAAAGCTTTCAACTTACTTTTAAAAATAGGTATTGTGTTTATGCCTTTAATATAATGGCTCAATTTGTTGTAAAGAGTAATGCCCTCTATTAGGGTACTTTTTCAATAAAGTGTAGTTTCAGAAAGGGGAACATGTAGGTTATCCTTTTCACGAGTGTAGTAGTTGTGTAGATCAGAATTTAAAGTAAAAATGTCTTTATTTTCCATGAGAATCTTCTTTGTGAAGACCACTATTTCACATACGTATATATACATGCATGGTAATGGAAGAATCCTTAATTAATTGAACAAGAGCTTCCAAGGCGTCAGCTTATGAGTGCTGGTCATTGTGCGCAGCATTGTTTTTTGAATAATAAATGTGCCAGAACTTTCAGGGGTATTTCCCGAAAATATTATTCCATATTTCAGGTGTGAGTGCACATTTTCAAAATTCATTGTCCGAAATGTCTCAATGTTGGCGCTTGATCTGAGGGGCATAGCAAGTTTTGGTGAGCTTCTTATTAAGATTTGAAATGTGAGTATTCCATTTTATGTTTTTTGGATTGTTAGACCGAGGAATGTAGTTTCATGAAATATCATTACAGGGTTATTATTTATGAGCAAATGCTGTGAGATTTTTTCTTTGGATCGGGGTTCATAAAATTGAGAGAGACTGTCTTGCTCGTGTTTGTGAGTTTGTTGTCTTGAAACTATTTTACTAGTGCATGCAAGGTTTTTTGAGTTCCTTTTTCTAATGATTGTTGTGTTTTTGCTTTGATTATGTTTGTGTCATCCGCAAACAAAAGTATTTTGTTATTTCTTAAAGCCAAAGGCATGTCATTTAGTCATTAAAATTGTAAACAGAAGTCAAAACAATTTGAAAATATCGTGTTATCAGAGGAGCCAGTTACAAAAACGAGGATAATTCGTCAGTTTTAAAATCTCTTCCCAAACCCTGAACAAAAGTAAATAAGTGAAGCTAAACCAGCATGCACTTTCTTGCCCGTATTTTCACGGAAAATTACGCGAAAAGTTCTCAAACTTTCGAAAAATAGTACAGGATCTTATTTAAAAATCTATTTTTAAGGAACCGATTTTATTGAAGGAAAAATCTGTATCTTTAATATTTTTGTTGTAGGAGACTCCGAAAAACTTTTGAACATTTTTGAGCAATTTTCGAAAAGTCAGTGTTTCTAACGAACATGAGACCTGCACCATTCTCTTAAACGTCCTTCATTCTATCCAACAAAATTTAATAAAAAACGATGGAGCCATTTTTTAATTTGAAAAATGTCCCCCAATATTAAGTAAATTATCCCCCCCGTACTAAAATATCGGTTTCGATTCGAAGAGTCGCGATATCAGCCAGGTCGATTGGGGATTATCAATTTCGGAGAAAATAGGCTGAACGGTTCAGCAGTTAGCGTTGTTCACAGACGGAGGTCCCCGATGTTTTGCCGTCATTCGATTTTTCGGTATCAATGGCTCAGAAAACATGGATTCTGGCTATACAACGTGTTACAGTTTTTTTTTTTTAGCAACTGGATTTATCCACGTTTTCGTTACCAGGACCCTTAAATAAGAGTTTTTCTGCTGAAAATTCTCCGTTTTTTCGCGCGGCATTACATTACTGTATATCTACTCTGTAGCGAGAAAGTAAAAATAAGGGCAGGTCCGGATAAAAGAGGACGTCTGATCACCCTAGCCCATTGGAACATATTCACAATCGCCTCGCAAAACCTGTAGTATAGTATGTGATTGATAAGTCAGCGTCAGGTCAGTGGGATTCTTTGCAGTGTCGCTTTCATCATTTTAAAAAACTATTTTCCGATTATTCCCATTACCTTTTCTTCTTATCTGCCATTGGGATTCGCAGCTAACCTACAATATATACTAATTCTCACGTCAGTCTTAACAAAAACTTGATAACGTAACGACATAGGTTGAGTAAAGACATCAACATACGCGTCCTGAACTCGATGAGAAGTAATGTTCCTCATTTGCGACTCAGGTGTTTCTGTGATGGAGTGCTGCCTCCGAAACTGTCAAAGATCGTAGTGACAATTCTGATGCTTGTCGCTTTGAATCAATTTTCGGTCTCCTCTGCTATTCAGGATTCCTTATGAGTATGTTACTGCCAATATCTTCAGATTGTTAAACAAAAAAAATTCATAATTTTTTCGTATACGTACGTGTATATATGGAGTAATATACGTAGTATAGAGAAAGTTATGTAATACAGCGGAAAAACGATTTCGAGATATCAATGGAAATACGCGTTTTAGAGTCCCCTGATACCGAAAAAGTGTTTTTTTAAACGTCCGTCCTTCCGTCCGTCTGTCCGTCTGCAAATTTAGAAATAATGCGACAAGTACTTGCTGTTTTAGCACTAGTTTTCACTTGGGAATGACAGTCTCTACATGACATATCTAATGGCTTCATTTGTTTGTCTCTTGTGAACTCTTCGTCGGAAGTAGAGGAAATGGCATTCTGGTGTCATGAGAGCATTAGTCACGATAATGATAATAATAATAATTAGTAATAATAAACGAAGTATATATAAAGTAGTAATACATTGTTTATTAACATGTTTCATTGAGAAAATCCTTTTGCTTTTATGTGACACTGTAAAGATAATGGGTAATTCGATAACCTAAAATCGTAAGGTGTTTTAAAAAGATAAAAACAAGTTTGTGCAAACTAAAAGTGCGTATACTTGAGATTAAGCTAATTTTTTAATAATTATATTGCTTATTTGCTTTTACAATGATCTGAAACTTGAACGAAACACGTTTTGGAAAATATTTTTCAATTTTTTTCATGTTGTTCTTTGTTCGTACATACAACCCTCATTTCTCTGGATTCGCGCATAATTGTTCTCTTGACCATCGGCGAAGCCCATCAACGTGAGTTTCTCGGAATTTCCATAATATTTATTTTTGGGAAAGACTTAAAGTCGAGTCGGACGATCTACTACCCTAGAGGAAGGACTGATATATCCTTTATGCTTTTACCTGAGATAATTCTACATTCCCTACGAGCATTTTGCCTAAGCTTTCCTTTCACTTTCCTTTCTTTTTCATTTAACGTGAAGTTAGAGACAAGCTACGAAAAGGAACTTCCGTCCGTACTCTCTCCTTCGAGGCAATTGTTTCCAAAATTTCAAAACTGTTGTTCGGTGTGCGATAAGATGAAATAATTTCCAAGGAACCTTACATCTATTTCGTTTTATTTAGACATTAACATTTTAAAATCACTATTTACTTAAATTCTCCTTCTTCGTGTAATCTTCATAAGCAAATTACCATGAAGGAAGGAAAACTCCGGTATATTTGGACAATAATAGAAGTCAAGAAAGACAGTGTACTTTCGGGAATTGTAATTCAATGAAATTTAATTTGTACTTCAGCATATCTGGATTTGTATCAATTTAGGCGATTCAAAATGATTGGATCAAACAAAATAAATGCTACATTTGCTATTTTGAATTCCATGACCAATAACCGATCATTCTGCATGGCAGTATGTATTACCGGAAGGAGGGGGGCAGCTGGGGGCAACTTACCCCAGTCCCCGACTTAATTGGGGCCCCGAATGGTTTTCACTCAAAGGAAATAAATAGAAATATCTAATCCAAATGTAACATAATTTATTTCTGGTGTATGGAGAAATGCACTCTGTTTATGAAATGGAGTAGGAGGAATCTTTTTGTTTGAAATTAGGGGCTCCTGTGGATCAACTGCACCAAGCCCCTGGTTTTCTCTGGTCGTCCCTGTGTATTGCATAGGTTTCACAGCGTACAGTGAGTGGAGCAAAGTTTACAGGGACAAAGGGCGTACACAGTCAGAGTCTTAGTCACCGTCACTTGTGTCGAAAAGTCCGGTGACAGGGCCGATGATTCGAACTCACAAGCAGCTCATAACTGATAGAATCCTATTGGCTCTTTCTTACTCATCATAAGCCACGACTGCATTGATACATAAGCGAAGTAAGAAGATGCTCGGCCCACGGCCAGAGGCGAAGCCCTTAATAATTCATTACATTTTTTTAAAAAAATTCATAAAAACATTTTCTCGAATATAAGCCCCTCTTTTTTTTCCTTCTTTTTTTTCTAGAATTGGCCACACAAATGGAGAAGTGGGATAGTATTCCCGAAATGAAGTGAAATATTTTTTTCAAAAAATTTATTTTATTTTACAATGTTACAAATAGATAGATACATTTTATTTTCAACACCTAGTCTTCAATTTTCTTGGGACCTGCTGAAAATGAAAATTGGTAGAAAATAGTTTTTAAATAGCCTTATTGCAAAGAATACGTTAAGAAGTACAGAATATTTCCGTTATTTTTATCCAAACAGTTGAGGGTGCCTTATACCCCTATTTTCAAAAAATTGTGTATAATTTTTTTTAAAGATTGCAAAGTTTATAGTTTATTTTCAGTTTCTTATTCATTACGTCTGTTCAATTTAAAAACAATTATTCGAGAGCACATATTCTGGACAAGCGCGGGCTCTCCAAAGACATAAACCGAACCCTATGGATGGCGGAAGGCGAATGAAAAGGACTCGCGCACCGCCCACATTGGTTCAATGCTTCGGCTGATGTCACAGGAGCGCCTCTGACCTGGAGGTCCTAGAATCGAATCCCGACGGCGGCAAGATTTTCGACACTAGCTACATAGCTAGATCGAAACAAACGGGGTTACGGACTGCGCGCGATCGTTCCTTCCTCTTTCTTGTCCTATCCTCATCCCTGAGTTACACACACACACACACATTAACATGCACTACACCACCACATATGGGACCGGTCGAGAGCTTAGAGATTGTCCTGACTGGGGCGGTGCTCCCGCTGGTAGGAGATACCTTGTTGGGAAAACCCCACTAGCCGCCGGTAGGTCGGCGCTTTATCTCACCATTTCAGCGGGAAGATCAGCGCCACCTCTCGAGAAAAAACATGCACTACATTAACGGGACTAATGACCTTAGCAGTTGACGCGCTCGGAATCATCAATCAATTTTAAAAAAGCACCGAAATTCCATCGCCCGACCTGACGATCCAAAGAGTTTCAGTTGCACAGTCCCAGATGGGAATTGACAAGGCAGAATGCCTGGGAACAGCCCCCGCCGAGGGGTTGTAATCGATTCCTAGTCGTCTCGTTCATGCCTTCCACACTTTGAAACGTTCCAATCAAGGAACTTACAGACAAAATCTTGGGTTGGTAAATGTATTTATTGGCCGAGCTGTGATGGACCTACTTCCAAGGTAACACACACAAGCCACTGGTGTGCTCTGTATATTATTCTTCACTCCCTCGGTAAAGAAAATTGAAAACGCTTGTTTTGTCATTCCATACCAAGTTGGTTTAACTCGAGTCCCAGAATGTTTGGGGTCTGCCGCGACTCTGACCCGACTTGCATGCAGTTACACTTACACGCACTGCACGACCACACATGGTCCCGGCTGGAGCGGTGCCCCGTTGGGACACGAAGCTGACGTGCCCAGAAACATCAATGCAACAACCATGCCAGCTTTCATTGTTCTCTAATTGTTTTTGTAATTTTTTACCTTCCCTCCCGGCGAAATTTCCCATTTGGCAGTCTGAACTAGGAGCTTCCTACGCTACCTTAACCAGTGCACCATTGATCTGTGCATGGCCCTGCCCCTGGTTGATTGATTGGTTGATTTTTTCGTGTTTCCAGGCGCGTCAACTGCTTTGGTCATTAGTCCCGTTAGTGTAGTGCATGTTTTTTCTCGGGAGATGGCGGTGATCATCCCCCGCTGGATGGCGAGATCCGGCGCCGACCTACCGTCGGCTGGTGGGGTTTCCCCCTAACCAGGACTTTCCCACCGCCCCAGCCGGGACAAGGTCTAAGCTCCCGACCGGTCTCCCGGAATATGTGGTAGTGTAGTGCATGTTAGTGTGTGTGTATGGGGAGAGGATAGAACAAGGAAGAAGAAGGACAGATCGCGCGCAGTCCGTGGCCCTTTTGATAGGGTACTGCTCCGGCATTCGCCTGGTATTGATCGGAGAAACCACGGAAAACTACCGATGAAAGTAGCCGGCCGCTAGAATTCTCCTCCAAACAGCGACTGAATTCGACCTAGCTGAAAAGCTAGTGTCGCAAATCTTGCCGCTGTGGGGAGTGGGAACCTAGGATCTCCCGGTCAGAGGCGCTGCAGTGACATCAGTTGATGCACTGAGCTACCGCTCGCGGTCCTGCCCCTGGTCTTTCCGCCAGCAGCGGCCTGGGGTGGACATAACGGTACCGCGGCGGCGGGGAGTGCGTGGGGCGGCGCGCGGGCGGGTGGGCGGCCTTGCCGAGCGCGGGCCCGCATACGCGCTGTGCGCCCTCCGGGGGCCTCCGGGCCCGGGCCCGGGCGGTGGCTCGGCGGGCGAAGGGGCGACGACGAGGCGGCCTTCGCGCGGGCGGCGGCGACGGCCGAGAGCCGTGCACAGTGGGCCGCAACTGCGGCCAACGCGCGTTACACTGCCTGTGGCGTAGGGAACTGCTTTGAGTGGTGGTCTTTCTTGATGACTATACCATTCGAAGTGAATGCTGGAGCAGTACCTTATCAAAAGGGCTCTGAATCGCACGCGATCTTTCCTTCCTCAGCCCTGTACCCACCTCACACTTACACACACATTTATACGCTCTACCCTACCTCACACGTTGGGACTTATCTCGACTGGGGCAGTGGAAGGGCATACTTTGAGAGCGATAGAACTCGCGAGTCGATGTGTCGGCGCCGAATCTCACCATCCAGCGGCAGAAGGAGCATAGCTACATCCCAATACTATATACAAATACACTAACGGGACTAATCAGTTAATGAGCCCGGAAACACGAATCAGTCAATCAGTTAATTCCAATATAATTGTTAAGCCGTATGGATCATAATTGGAATACACGAATGATTCAAATAGTAGTTGATAATGAAGATATGAAATGGAACATAGTAGAGCAATGTAGGAATAAGAGGTAAGGTCAAGGAGATAACGCCGAAAAAGACTGTTGCGAACCCACTGTGTCCACTAAAAATTTCTCAAAGAGATCGACCGGGATGTGATTGCTGGTCGCAGTTTCAAGAGACAAGGGGTCTGCCCGCTACACCACGAATTCGTTCGCCCTTCGCTCTTACCCGGAAAGACTTCTTTGGGGCCCCCTGATGTAGGGACAGAACTCACTCTCCCCTCTGTGTATCAAATTCCAGTCGACCCTTATGGTTATTGTAGAAAACACCGCTAGTCCGGAGCAGGTTACCTTCGGGTTTCCTCGTTTCCCTGCCTCTCATTGTACCCCTGATCCAGCTTCGCAATCATCTCTCCAAAAAAAAAAAAATCAGATCCGTAGCATGACCACAAGGCGAAGGTACCTTATTCATTCTTAAAGAGGCGTTTCATGCCGGGAGATCATGAAACACTGTCAACACATTCATGAAAAAACATGAATGTAGATTCTAGCATGTACAATTCTGGGGATTATTCGATTCTAGGATTCGATTCTGGGTAAAATCTGAAGTCACGCTACCAACATGAGGAAATCTCAAGACGAGTTTAGGCAAACAGATAACCAAGAATCGTCCCAGTCTTAATTAATCGCAAGGAAAATCAACGTACTCATCGCAGTGAAGTCGGTACAGGGACGCTAACCCTATGGTGAGTAGCTACCTATAGCATAAGGCAGGTCTGGACAACTTTAACTCAGGTTAGTTCGACTTTTATAAATAAAAGCCAAGGTGATCAACCACTGCCCATTTGAATGTTAATAGGAAAGGGGTCTTTGTTTTTTTACACAACAAATTAACCCTGTTGACACACAAATTTTATTTATTTACCCAAGTATGTGTAAGCATTACAACGAAATGAATCCTACGATTTTGTAATTAACGTCATGACTCCGACTGCATATCATGCACCAAAATCTGGTAATCAGATGTGCCATTAATAAGAGCGAAACACAAAAGAGATCGACACAAAAATCGACTGCGATCGACTCGTCTATCGCAAGTTGTTAAGTTGAGCTTGACTCCCTTATTCTAGTCATTCCGACAATTAGAGAATATTAGAATCCGTATCCGTAAATTTAAGTAGCTAGAATGTAAGGAAAATCCATTTCAAATATTTCTTTTTATGAAATATTATACACATGCATAATTCTGAGATTATAATTTAGTCTATTGGGAGATTAATTAAATGCAAGAAGAAAGTGCACAACGACGACTCGTTGAAATTCGGTATTATTCGCCTGTCCCTTTATTTCCGTTCGCCGACTTAATTTACACACGCCTACATATTCTCATTCATATTCTCAAAAGGCAGAAGCCTTTTGACGCGATTTGTATAAATTTTAATAGTACTTGTTTTAGTGACGTTATTGGAACGAAGTAAATCACACTCGATAACTATACCTGCCCCCGGAGCGGGGAGGGCAGAGGCGGGAAGAAGCGGGCTGGGAAGAGCAAGGCGAGGTGGAGGGGATGGAGGGGGGGGAAGGGAGGGATAGGACGAGGTGGGGGAGGAGCGGGTCGGGGATGATTGGTCGGACAGGGCGAGGCGAAGCGTAGCAGTTGGGTTGATTGATTGATATTTTCGTGTTTCCGGGCACGTCAACTGCTTTGGTCATTAGTCCCGTTAGTATAGTGCATGTTTTTTCTCGGGAGATGGCGGTGATCTTCCCCCGCTGGATGGCGAGATCCGGCGCCGACCTTCCGTCGGCTAGTGGGGTTTCCCGCTAACCAGGACTCGCCCATCAGCGGGGCACCGCCCCAGCCGGGCCAAGCTCTAAGCTTCCGACCGGTCTCCCGGAATATGTGGTAGTGTAGTGCATGTTAGTGTAAGTGTGTGTGTGTGTGTGTAAGGGGAGAGGATAGGACAAGGAAGAGGAAGGACAGATCTCGCGCGGTCCGTGGCCCGTTTGGTAGTGCACTGCCCCGGCATTCGCCTGGTGTTGATCGGAGAAACCACGAAAAACTACCGATCAGAGCAGCCGGCCGCTAGAATTCTTCTCCAGACAGCGACTGAATTCGACCTAGCTGAAAAGCTAGTGTCGAAAATCCTGCCGCCGCAAGGACTCGAACCTAGGTCAGAGGCGCTGCAGTGACACCAGTTGATGCACTGAGCTACCGCTCCCGGTTGGCAATTGAGGCGGGGGAGGAGGCGGGGCGGGGCGGAGGAAGACGCGGGTCAGCAGGTGCGCTGGTTCCTCACGTGGGCGTGCGAGCGCCGGGAGGATGTGCGGGTGAGGAGAGGGGCGAGAGGGCGTGCCTGTGGGCTGGTGGGTGCGAGCAGGGGCGTGGCGCCCGCCGCGACCAGGGCCAACGTGCATGTCAATCGATGCCGCCCCGCCCCGCCCCGCCCCGCCCCCGTGCGTGGGCACAGGGGGTTGGAGCGACCGGAAGCAGCGCCAGCGCACGGGCGGCGCGGGTGGGGCAGGCCGGAAGCCAGCAGCGCTTGCAGCAATTTGGCATTGCTCTCACTCGCTCCCTCTTTCAATAACCTCTGTATTGTTTTCCACCCAACATCTCTTCTCCTCCCTCCTCCGTTCTCGCTCTTCTCCTCTATCTCTCTCCCTCCCTCTTTTCCTCAGACATCTTACTTATTCCTTTCGCTCTCCCAATTCTGGCCACACTGGATTTATGCTAAATCACTTAACACGAGAGTACTGCTTGAATTCATATTTAATTTGTATTACACACTAATTACATTTGTGTATTACAACAAACATTACTATCATTAATTGTTAGGACTTTATTAACTATTAATTAAATTCCACTCGGCCTTGACAAGGGTGCATCACCCAATTAATAGACATTTTTATCTATTGTTATATATTTTGTCTATTATAATTATATATCCGACGATGAAATACTGTGTCGTTAACTTGTTGATTTCCCTATTAATCATGCTACATATTCTGGACGTCAGAATTCGTTCTAAAAGACACAGAGGAAAAAAATGTATATCTTCTGTTATGCTCACACCAAATTTCGGAACCGTCAATATTCGTAATTAAAAATAATAATTATTCGTTGGCTAATAATAATTCGTAATTCCATACGTTTCTGTGATGTGATGAAGCACATGAAAGAACAATGTTGAATGTTGTGGATGTAGTTCATATTCATTCATTCAGTATAAATATATCGTAACCCGAGCTTTAGTTATTAGTATTTGAAAATAATTCGTAAATGGAGAGAGTTTGAAAAGTTACGTGGAAGGTGTAGTAATATCTAAAAAAAAATCTCGGAAATAAATTGACTGAAAACACTCGACATAACGTTAAACTGTCAGTTTCCAGAAATCGAAGTAAAAATAAGATGTATTGTTATTATATAAAAATTTTAAAAGAAATAATTAAATTCTACAGTGATATATTTTCATTTTGTAGCCTCAAGAGCATTAATTTCATTGATGGGAATAAGTAAAAAATGACAGTTATTGTTATTTAGTTGTCACGGTATTGTAGTAATGAACGATACGATTATCTGTTCAGAGCGAAACGGAATGGAAACGAATATTCCTGCACTTTGTATGTCGCCTGAAAATGCACATCGCTAGAAACCATTAATACAGTCAACACACGTGTTTTTATTCAGTTACAAATGAACACGTGCCGAGTCTGCACCCACAGCTGCACTGTGACATTGAATTATTGACAGCGAATTGTTGTACATAATGGAAGAATATATGGTTACGAAGACGCATATTGGAACCTGCAAGAGGCGCACGTTGAACTTTCACGCACAGTGAAATTCCTATTTCTTCTAGCGCACACAAACACTCCGCTTAACAGTGAGCATGCGATCGGGGAGGACAGAGCAGGATGTTACGCATACACTAAAGAGGTGTTCTAAAGAGGTAATACTTTACTCTATATGTTAAGGGCTCTCAGGGGTGAACAGAAGGGGAGGGTGCTAGTGGGGCAACTTACCCCAGGCCGACTTAATTTAGGCACCAAATTATTTTCATTCAAAGGAAATGAATAATATATTTATCTCTAATTCAAATTTAACGCTCTGAGTTATTTCTGATGCATGGAGATATGAATTCTGTTTACGAAATGAGGGAGGAGGGGATGTTTTGTTTGATGTACGAGGCCCACTGGATCCAATGCCCCAGGCCCTGGTAGGACATCGGTCTTCACCCTACGGTCTCCCTTCACCAACTTCACCGCACGCTTGGGCCTACCCCACCGAGATTAGCATTCCTGTGGGTGTGGCAACGCCACGCGCGGCGTGCGGCTGTGCCGGAGCCGAGTGGGTCGCGCGCCGAGCACTTTCCATCCAGCCGCGCGCGGTCGAGCCAGGCGGCACTCGATCGGCATGCGTGGCGCTGCGCGCGGCCTTGCCAAGCTGGCGAGGGGCGCGGTCGCGGCGCGGCGCGGAGGGGGGCGGCGGGCCCCGCGCCCGCACAACGCACGGCTTGACCGGAGAACGAGCCACCCGCCCTTTTGTTCGCCCGTCCACCATCCGTTGATTGATTGATTGATTGATTTTTTTCGTGTTTCCGAGCGCGTCAACTGCTTTGGTCATTAGTTCTGTTAGTGTAGTGCATGTTTTTTTCTCGGGAGATGGCGGTAATTTTACGATGTCGAGATCCGGCGCCGACCTACCGTCGGCTAGTAGGGTTTCCCCCTAACCAGGACTCTCCCACCAGCGGGGCACCGCCCCAGTCGGGACAAGCTCTAAGCTCCCGACCGGTGCCCCGGAATTTGTGGTAGTGTAAGTGTGTGTGCAAGGGGAGAGGATAGGACAAGGATGAGGAAGAAAAGATCGCGCGCGGTCCGTGGCCCGTTTGTTAGGATACTGCTCCGGCATTCGCCTGGTTTTCGGAGAAACCACGGAAAACTACCGATCAGAGCAGCCGGCCGCTAGAATTCTCCTCCAGACAGCGACTGAATTCGACCTAGCTGAAAAGCTAGTGTCAGGATTCCAACCCAGGACCTCCCGGTCAGAGGCGCTGCAGTGACATCAGTTGATGCACTGAGCTACTGCTCCCGGTACCGACCATCCGTCCGCCTGCCCGTCGATCGCTCCGCTCGTCCGTCTACCGCCTTATCCCCGGCTAGGGGTGCATCGTCGCCGACAAAATTAAAACATCAATGTTAATTCTTTGACCCCGGTGAATAAGCTGATACGTCAAAATAACTTAATTTTACAGTAACTTATAGTAATGCTATAAATAAGGGATTAATGGTATTCAAACAAAACCTACACAACAATAGTTTTGTTTGAATATCATCTTGGTCTGAATTTCATTAATCCCTGATTTAATTCATTTAAACGTTGCTTTTTGCTCTCCTGTAAAATTAAGTGTTTATGACTTATCAGCTTATTCACCGGGTTCAAAGAATTAACAAAACATCGCCTCAAAATCATCTTAACCCTAGTTTTTAACCCTAACATGCATAAGCAGAGCCTCCGAGGCCCGAGCGTTTTCTATTTCGCTATTTACTCTGCACAGCTGCATTTCCCCCCGTTTAATCTTTCAACTTTCATTTTAGTCATTGTCAAAGGAAAAATTCTTTGTTGAGGAAGTTATGCAGGTAGGTACTGAAATTTGTCACTATCTCCACGTCAGTGCAGGAGGCTTTTAAGGCCTCATTGACAGTTATTTAAATAAATAATCACTTGTTTAAAATTAACAGTTGACTTTTATTGAAATTATTAAGAAAAAATACAATAATACAAAATACATTAATAAGAATGCAATTTGTATGAGCATTTTCGAGAGGGTATTGCGCAGAGTGTGAGAGGTCGTGCATGTGCATTGATGTAGCTTCCCGGGTCCATGGATCCTCGGGTTAAAACTGCATTGGTCTCCATGAATATTCACGCGGAGGTAATTTAGTTTAAAGTTTTATTGTTTGTTATTTGAGATTTAAATGACAAAATAAGGTAAAAAAAATGACCAGGACATTTTAACAAACCTTTTATCATCTGATTGGATAATTAAAAAATTATATAGTTTTATTTATCAAAAATGAAAACTCGATTTGATTATTCTGACTCTCGATCACATTGGTCTGAGGAATGACTTCAATTTATGAATATCAGAAAATCGTAAGTTTTTATTATGACGGAACTTTTTTCATTAAATAAATAAAATATCAACCACATAAAAACACCGAACAAATGTTCGAACATCGATGTTAAAAAAAACATGGTCTTAAAAAAATCGATGTTAAGTAGATGTATAAATAGATGATTTTATAAAAACATCGATGTTTTCAAACATGGACGTCGCATTCCCAATCGCGGCCGCCCATTCGCATGCTCGTTGCATTGCCCGTGCGCCCTTTGGATGTCTGCAGCCCAAGGCATGACTTTCAGAATAGTGTGGCTGTCTAAAGAATAAGAATTCGTGCATTTCAGACAGGATTTATGTTCATTTCTTTCTGTGAGTGTTCAGGTGTTCAGTGTTCATTCACTCAGATCATTTTCAACACAACTCTATTTTACGTTGATTAAAGAGATCGAATGAATAGCACACATAAACGTTTGTGTCCAATGAAGTACATTAACTGTGTGGCTTCCGCTGTTTTCTACACACACTCGACCGTTTCACCGATGACATAGAAACACGAAGGATCGTCCAGCGCGGTTGCAGACTCTGAGTGCCTTCGGTGGAACAGCAGCCGGTTTGAATTGCGCGCCCGGAAGAGACATTTAAACCCAATGTTCCCAAGAACGATGTTTTTTTTTTCTTGTTCGTTTTCGATAAAAACTGATTTTTTCATTCTTCTTGAAATTCGACACGAAATGTGTGGTATTGTTTTTGAAACAAGAGTTTCCGGGCATTGTGTAACTCACTTTTATTTTCTTATTAAGTGAACCATGAGCCACCGTTATTATATTTATATGTAGAAAGCAAGATGACAATGATCGCATCGCGTTAGGAGTATAGCGAGGTGTAAGTAAAGAATAATGAATGTGTAATAAACGGATAAATGGAGAAATTTCAACGCTTAGGAGGGTCCGATCAGTGGCATGCATCTACGCCACAGTCTACGTTTTTTTATTAATTTTTTGGATAGAACAATACAATGATCAGTGTTAATACACTCATTTGTTATAGTTCCTTATATCTACTTACAATTAACTTACAAATAATCTTAAAATACAACTTACTAGGGTGGTAGAGGTATCTTTCTACAATATCTCTACTTTGGATCGAGATCTGAGAATTTATTTAGGAATGTATGGAAAGGAAATTTATTTTTAATGCGGGTTCTGTGAGTTGGGTTACGACAGTCTTAGCGGGGTTAGTTAGGGTATATTTTGTATGTTTTGGAAGCAGTGGGTGGATAAAAAAATAATGTGGTTGGTAATCGGTTCTATCTTTATTCTTTATGGAGTTGTGCAGTGAAGACGTACCACGGGGCATTCGTGATGCTGCGTAGGAACTGATTTTGGATTACTTGCAGTTTTTTTGTGTTTGATTTAGCTTCTCTGATCCAAACTGGGCATGCATATAATAAAAATGGTCGTATTATCATTTTGTATAACACAGTCTACGTCTCCACGTAAACAGTTTGAATACAACGCGTAATCTACGAAGTCAAAAGCAATCTTTTTGTGCGACGTCTTGAGATTGGCGACTCGTGAACCTGTGATCAGGGGTCTGCGCAATACTTGATCGCACCGAGATATTTACAAAATTCATAAAGATAAAACAAAATTGCATAAAAAACAATACTTCCTTTACATATCAGGTAAAAATCAATAAAAAATATACAAGAAATATACTGATGTTAACTTGCTGAGGTACGTTATGATCTCCCACGCACAGGAAGTGCGTGTTGACGATTGGTGAAGTTATGATAAATTGTTCCGAGAACGAGCTATTGTGAACACCAAAGATTGTTGACGAGAATTGGTCTGAGGAGGGACAGCTGTTATGTCCGAGAAAAGTTTCTCAAATAGTTTATAAAACTTAAGCTGCAACATCGTTAAAGTGTTGAGACGGTTGGTGACAGAACAAGGTAGGTTTTAGAAGGTAAAATTACCATATTATCACGTTGTAAAATCTTCAGATCTGTAAAACACTGGAATGGACTTTCGCCGATCGACATAGTTGACGTCTTGGTTGAAATGACAAATTTCATTAGTTTGGTTTTAGAGTTATCATTTATTTAAGATAAATCTTTAACAAATAGGATCTTCTGTGACGGCGTCGGGTGAGATCTCAGCAGCCGTTCATATACTAAAGGTGAAATCAAGACGCCACATTAGACTCTCCCATATCACGAGGAGAGTCTAATGGCATGGGAAATCGGCGTCGTTTGGCAATAGTATCCTGCCTTCACAGGGTATTCATTAATCACATATTAGAGGAAAGGGAAGGAATTCATCTGTAGTATATCCCTGCCCTCGTACAACCTGGTTTGCCATGCCCCGAACCTTCCCCATCTTGCCCGACCTCACCCTGTGCCGATTCATCCGCATTGCTCTACCCTGCCCCACGCGCCTCCTCGTTCTTCGTCGCCTGCCTCCAGCTAGTAAGGGCAGCTGTAAACTGTTGAATTGGTGCTGGTCGCACTTCTTTGCGTTTCTGTGTATTACTTGTACTTGCAATTGTAATGGTGCATCCGTTTTTCATGGAATTTCCTACCTTCGAAATAAGTCTGCCTCTCATTTTCCTTGGAAGTGTGACAGAGCTTCTGGGATGATGGTACTTAAAGCGAATCAGTTGGTCTCTGATGATCCTTTCCAGGGTCTCCAGATCAGTTGTAGAGCATTTAATAAATCCTAATGGGAAAGTACCAGTATTGCAGATCGTTCGATGAATGACACATGATTACGTGAGTTAAGGGAAGTCTTGGATATACTTGTCGAGCGAAGTCCATTTAAGCTTCCCTTTTATATGACTGAACATAATCACATCTTGTTGCATCCCCACATACCTGTCAATTTCATCCATTTCAAAAGCTGTGATGATTTCTTTCAATGCAGCCAATTGCTCTGTATTAACAATGAGCTTATCTCTTCAAATAATTTGAATTTCACAATTATCTATACGAATTTGTGTACCTACATGTAAATTATTAAAGGTATAACTAGAGAATTTGTCAGTGATACGCATTACCTTTCTTGACCTTATAATGTGTCAATATAATTTGGGATCAACCAATATTCCGGATGGCTGGCCATAGGTCTTTTAATTTTAATCCCATTTTCGTGTTTTCCAACTAGTACGCGAGTAGGTAAGGGAGAACAAGCATGGGCTGATGCTATCACCATTCAATATTCTTCTTCTACATTCTACGTAATATTCACGTACGCCAATAACTCAAAGTATTTTAAGAAGTTTAAAAGTGCAGGGTTAACTCGAAATAAGCTCGAGATACAAATTAGCCACTCGTGTGGAACCATGTCGAAATATTTTTTTTTTTGTAACCAATAAAATAATGGTAATGATTACGCTTTCTGTGGCATGCCTGACACATTATCAAACTATTAATTACAAGCTGTACCTCGCATCCCATGGTAACTGAATCAAGCCAATACCATTCTTCCGCTAAGATCGTTAGCAGTACACAGATTTGTGGGCAAACAAACGAAAACACACAAAAACATCCACGCCGAAGCGGGATTCGAATTTGCGACCCTTCGAGCCGAGAAAGCAATAGCATTCCCACCCTAGAACCCTTTTATACACTCTTCCTTTCGACAAACGATTCCGAGTTCTAACGAACGCCGGTATGAATAGTATGGCTTCTAGAAGCGTCACTGCCTATGCTCTCTTCCGCCCAAACTCCGGAATTGTTCGTCAAACAGAAACGTTTAAGGTAGCTACCTGGGCTAACACGATCGGCATTACTACTATAACGCACACCACAGTCCTACGATTGGTTGAAATTCCTCTGAATCATATTACAAGAAAAATTGTATTTTTTACTGATACTATGTTATTGCTTTCGATACAGAGCCCGTTATTCGCTGCATTGCGAGGGTTGCGAGGATTGTCATTACGAGGGAATTATAAAAACATTTAATTGACGCTACATGATCTCTTATTGAGGGAATTATGGGAGGGAAATATGAAAAGACAGATAAAACTCAAGATAACAATCCATGAAGCCATGTATTCGTAGCTCCATGTAACAATCATTCGCTTGCATATTTCATGTGGGCATGCTCCATAGGTTCGCACACGATACTCATAGAGTCAAATTAACTTTTAGTTAATATTCTAAAACCACTTTTCTCATGCATCTCTCATTTTTATCTTAAATATGATCTGAGAAACACACTAGATGTGTTAGCTTCGGCTGAGAAAGCATTAATATTTATCTTTATAAGAAAAAAACAACTGTTATCGTTTTTAACAAAACGAAACTGTTCTTTCCATATAGTATTAGTCGAGCAGCGTGGATTAGTTTTAGAACGCGTGCGGTACCAAGAACAAGCCGCCGCACAAAAGAAAGGGTTTAAAGAAGTAAGTTTTCGCATTATTGCACATCTCTTGAGGTAATATTGCAATTCTCGGACTTCCTTTGGCTCTCACGAACCAGAAAATCGATAAAATCAACAATAACTGAACGCTGTAGTAAACTATTAATTTATTACTAGTACGAAGCAATAACTTTTCTTTTACTATGCTGACATCATCGTAAATTCTTGTAAATTAAAAATACAATTGTTCGCGAAGGAGAAATTTTGTACATAATTTTAAAATATCTTGGGCCATTAACATCTGTCCTGAGGGTATAAGATGGTTATTAAATTAAAACAGTTCACGACTATCCGGTTTGGAAGGCTAGTGCTGCGACTTGAGACGGTTGTAGACGGGACTCGTTTGTTCAAGAGTGGTCGTCCCTCCCCCAACCATCCCTCAGAAGTTATTTGTGAAATCCATCCCCCTCTGAACAATGAGCCCGAAGCGAGTCTCGGAAAGGCGCGGTGCAGGTCAGGGTGCAACAGCTGTGCGTGCGTCCCGACCACACTTGAGAGGTTTCTACATCTTATCGCTGGTCGTTGGGTTGGTGGAAAATTCCAAGCCATTTAAGAAATAAGATTATGTGTATGTAGTTTCGAAAACGGATACTATTATTGGTATACCTATTCATAGTATGCACAAAATAATGTCTCCTCAGGTTTTTTACATTTGCTTGACTTTTATAAGGAAAAACGTGTTCAGCAAAAATACTGAACAGTTGTGAACTTCTTTCTGAACAGTAATTTGATAATCAATTAAAAATAATTTATTTACAATCATTTGATATGTTAATCAAAATCAAGTAATTGATCAAAAATAAATAATTTCGAAAGTTAACTTGTTCTTGTTTTCCTATAGATATCGTGATTAAAAGTTAAAATGTTTATGTAGTGTTAAAATTATGTTCAAACTTCTATTTTATGAAGGAAAGCTACTTAATGGTTTCTGCATCTACTGTTCATACCCAAAATGAATGTTGCTTTTTGTAACCACCTTGAATAGAGTTACAGTTCCGGCCACGCTGCGTCTATGACGAAAAGCGCCACCTGGCCTTGAAAAGGCAAGTGAGCGAAACACCTTGACATTTCCGAGCAGTAGGAGACTTACTTCTGAGAGCCTCTACAATATTGCAATAGCTTTCTTTTGTGCACCAATAAATTATTTCACAGCTTATTTCAATTTTGAAGGAACGCACGCACTTGTCGGGATTACATGAGACTATTCCCGATTTTTCTGTCACTTTTTCCAGCTCATAAATGGCCCTTTATCAGCTTTATCTACCCTTTATCAGCCATATTTCCAATTTACAAAATTAAATGTAAACTTACGTTATGTAAGTTAGTACCTACAAGAATAATTTAAAGACCTCATGAACATTTAGAAGTGAATATTTTCAAAAGAACCGTTAAAGGCGGAGGTAAACTAAATCATTTTGGGAAGTTTCGTTCCGTTCGGGCAGTTCTAATATGTGTCAATATAATGAAAATATTTAATTGATTACACTTTGTTTGGCAACGAGTAGGAAAAATAAACAAACGAATCCTACACAGTGTATTGTTGGGTCGAAATATGAAAGCGCGTATTATTGAAATATTCTAGTACACATAAATTTTAAGCGAAAAAAAACTGAAACTGAAAGGATGGCACTAAACTGTATAGAAAATGGTAAGTAATTTTGTGTGTGATGTTTAGCGTTATCTCTCAAGTGAATGCATTTAAAATCCACTTATCCCAGATCTATATTCAACCAACCTTTCTGTTGAAGATGCGATGAGGTTAAGTCAACTGACTGAACTGAACGTAGTGTTGACATTTATATGAACTTGCACTGACACGTTTTGAACCCTTGATTTCATCGCTGTTCTCACAGATCACAGCATGCTTTTCCTATTTCATCACGTGTTCGTGACTTACCACAGTCAACATGTACACATTACACTGAGTATCAAGCTAATGGTTACGACACGTGATGAACCAATTTCTTACGATTATTAGAAAAATACAACCACACACCTCATATGCATTACACCCACACACACATAACCACAATAAAATCATGCGCCATGTCGAGAGAAAATCTAAAATTCAAAATGACGCATATCATTCAAAAATGCATTTCTACAGAAAAAAGAGAAATAAATGTGTAGAATATCACAGTTAATTTTAAAAGGAATAACAAACTAATACATGCCAGTAAATACATCACTCAAAGTTACACATGTCGAACTGAACAAGCAAGTATGGATAGCTATTGATTCAAGTGGTAACTGCTGTTCGATTGTTAAAGCAAAAAATTGAAGACCCTCGTCATCACAACAAAAGCTCATATTACAAAGCTTTTCTTTCTTCAAAAGAGTAATAAATTTTAGAGTTATTATTCTAATTTTTATTTGGATCCATTTTAGGTGTGCATCTGCTGATTACAAATCAATTATGTAGAAAACTATTTTCTGGCTTAGTATCTCGCGGATGAATATCTCAGTTCCAGTATTTAAGCGGATGACGACCTACTTTCTCCGCCTCTTTCTCATACTGAGTAGGGTTTGTTCACGTGAGGTTGTGTCTCCTGTAAAATAGGTTACACAACCCACTTCTATTTCGTGAAATAACTTTTTAAAATCCAAAAAAATTATAAAATTTTGAAAAACTCCAAAAAAATAGCAAAAGTTTCAAAAAGCCAGAAACAAGTTGACAAGTGTGTGCGTGTGTAATCGTGACCATACAACGTGGGCATCTTCGAAGAATCTGTGCTGCCATTTTCAAAGAAAAGGAGGGAAGCTGCAGTGTTTCTTCATTTCGGTGGATTCTGTGTTCTTGTATTAGTGTAATTCAAACGTAATAATGAATCCAGGCGGTCCGAATTATCCTATGGCCTCGCTGTATGTTGGCGACTTACACCAAGACGTGACGGAGGCCATGCTGTTTGAAAAATTTTCAACTGCTGGTCCTGTGCTTTCTATCCGCGTATGCAGGGATATGATTACTCGCCGGTCCTTAGGATACGCATACGTCAACTTCCAACAACCAGCTGATGGTAAGTCAAAGTTTTTCTTTTACGAGAGGTTATGTGTGTTGTACTAGGGCGTGGACGCATTACCTATATTAATGTTCATTCAAGATTATTGCATCAGATATGAATGGAAATTCCTTAAACAATAATTCTTAATATATTTTAATTGTTAATTTAATAGTTTTGAGATTGTTTAATTTATTCTCTTGGTGTATGAATTTCCACATTTGTTGAGAATGATTGTGTTGTGGTTGGATTGACATGATGGTTATTCAGCAGTTGATAATTTGAAGTGTAATCTCTTATTTCTAGCTGAACGAGCTTTAGACACCATGAATTTTGACATGATCAAGGGGCGGCCCATTCGAATCATGTGGTCTCAGCGAGATCCATCATTGCGCAAGTCTGGTGTTGGCAATGTATTCATAAAAAATCTTGACAAGAGTATTGATAATAAAGCAATGTACGACACTTTCTCAGCTTTTGGCAATATCTTGAGTTGCAAGGTATGTGGAAATAGTGCTTATTATCTAAACAAAATTTCTCATACTGTCCTAGGTTGAGGTGAAATGATAGTTGAAGTGTCTTCAGTATGACAAATGCGTTTAAACTTGTATTATTGTCTTATGACTAAAATTATGCTCTTTTAATCCTCAAAATTGCTTGTTTTATAGGTAGCTCAAGATGAGAACGGTGTTTCAAAAGGTTATGGATTTGTCCATTTTGAGACTGAAGAGGCTGCAACAAAATCCATAGAAAAAGTAAACGGTATGTTGCTTAATGGCAAGAAAGTCTTTGTTGGAAAATTTGTCCCACGCAAGGAGCGCGAGAAGGAGTTGGGTGAGAAGGCCAAGCTCTTCACTAATGTTTATGTGAAGAACTTCGGTGAAGATTTCAATGATGATACTTTGAAAAAGATGTTCGAAAAATATGGTCGCATCACCAGTCATAAGGTTAGTTATTGATGGGAAAAAAAATTATAAATATTAAATGAAACAAATTCTTTTGTAATAATTAAGAGATTAATACTTACTTTTGTGTGATTTGTAAATAGGTAATGGCTAAAGATGATGGAAAATCTCGTGGATTTGGGTTTGTTGCCTTCGAAGAGCCAGAAGATGCTGAAAGAGCTGTTGATGATCTGAATGGAAAAGAGTTGATTGATGGCAAAGTGAGTATTAATTGTGATGATTACAAATATACCCGTAGATTTCATGTTTCTGTTCTTGAGGTCATTTCTGTGGCCTAGTGCATGTTCCTGATTTTAATTCATTGTTTTGCATGAGTTTTCCTTGGAAGGTTAATAAATTTGAGTGATTCAATCCATCCTTAGATTTCTTTTTATTCCCTTTGTTTCTTCGTAATTTTAAAACTTCTATTTTAACTGGTAAATGTTCAACAAAAGTAAGGTTTGAAACTAATAATTTTCAGCCACTTTACGTGGGAAGAGCTCAAAAGAAGGCAGAAAGACAGCAAGAACTGAAACGAAAATTTGAACAATTAAAAATAGAACGCCTGAATCGCTACCAGGGTGTTAATTTATACGTCAAGAATTTGGACGATACCATTGATGATGAACGTCTTCGCAAGGAATTTTCACCATTCGGAACTATAACTAGTGCTAAGGTACGAGTGTTTGGCATGTGAGAAAATTTTAAGATGGTATTCAAATTAATAAGGTTTCAATAAATTACATTAAACTTAATTTGATTCAGGTAATGATGGAAGAAGGCCGCAGTAAAGGCTTTGGTTTTGTTTGCTTTTCTTCTCCTGAAGAAGCTACAAAAGCTGTTACGGAAATGAATGGCCGCATTGTGGGCACAAAGCCATTGTATGTTGCCTTAGCACAGCGCAAAGAAGATCGCAAAGCACATTTGGCTTCTCAGTACATGCAGCGCATGGCAAATATGCGTATGCAACAGATGGGTCAAATTTTCCAACCAGGCGGTGCTGGAGGCTATTTTGTACCCACACTCCCGCAACCCCAGAGGTTCTATGGACCAGCTCAGATGGCTCAGATTCGAGCTACTCCACGATGGACTGCTCAGCCGCAAGTACGGCCCAATGCTCAGGGAGGTGCCACTGCTTTCACAAACATGCAGGGACCTTTCCGTGCCGCTCCAAGGCCCCCTGGCACCCAGCCCAGCTCCATGCGCAATGCTCTTTCAGCACGTCCAATTACAGGTTAGTGTGTGAACTTGATTCTTCCATCTTCCATAGAAATTTTAAGAGTCAGTCATATTTCAGTCTTTATAGTACAATTTTGATCATTCTATCACGCTAATGTCCTAGGTCTCTTATTTATCAAGCAATTTTCACTAACTAAAAGGTACACTATAAACAGATGTTATTAAAAGTAATTCTATGAATAACAGTTGGTTAGTTCAATATCTTTTCTTCTCAAATAGAATGTGGTAAAAGTGTTTTGTATGAATGGAATGTACACTTTCCTCAAGATCTCTTCCAATGGTGACCACTTCAGGCATGTATATATGTAATTGATAATAGGTATTATGATATTGGTGTTTGAGTCTTCTATGAGGTACCTGTTTGTGATTATTATTTGAATTTCAAGAATTAGGAGGCTTTTTTAAATTTATTATTATTTGAACTGATTAAAATTAAGACTAGTGGAACTTGTTCAAAACAGCCAATTTGTAGTATTAGTGGTAAAACAAGAAAAGGAAAAATGTTAAAAAAACTTAATTCAGTAAAAATCTGCAGATGTGATGCATAGTAATATGTAGAAATTGTTCAGTACTTCAAAACTAGTGCAGGGTGGCCAATTACTGGGAAACTGGGGACAAATAGGGGAATTTGTAGAAGAATCGTTAAGATACCGGGAAAAGTGTTGAGAGGGTAGTATAGTTATATAGTATTCTTTAAAAAAAAAAAGTCCAACAAAGAATAAGTGCCAATTTTCATTTAAGATGTTTTTAATTTATACTTTATCACAGTGAAATCTAAGCAGAGCTGGCTTGAGGTTTGAGGGGAAAAAAACACAACAGGAAAAGTCCAGGAAATGAGTGGCTACCCTGTAAAAATTCCTGGTGACAAATGAATGTGATCTGAATGGTTTGGATTTAGAAACCATACAGTTCATGTACAAAATCAGTCAACGTTGTATGGTAGAAAAAAGTCTTTGTATTTACATTATTACTGTTAGAAATTAGCTACTTTTAAGAGCCACAAAAAGCATGAAAAAACAAAAAACATTCGTTTCAGCTGAAATGTTAATGGTTTTTCAGATCAATTGATCATGGATTAACTTGCCCAAGTTGCTGAGGAAAAAATCTAAATTGATTATTATGTGTTCATTTTTACTGATATGGCCAATATTACTTCATTGATTTGTAAATCCACTTAATGAGTAAAGAAATGTGAAGGGCATATTTTTACAGAAAATTAACAATTCAACATTTTGAATTTATTTTACTAAACACTGGAATGTTGGCTGTGATAAATTATAATTTATTTTGAAATTATTTATTGTATATACATTTAAAAAAGAAGGAATATTTGTAAACATGGAAACTAACTAGGTGTTCCATGTGCTACTAAATAGTTCCCTCCAGAGTAGTAAAGTGTACTTGGGATGCAAGTTCTTAGTTTTGTATTTTTTATTACCCAGTACAACTATATTATGATCTGGAAGGATGAAATAAGTGATGCAAGAAAACTAACCTAGCAAATGCACAAATAAATGAAGAAGCATTAATGGTAAACCTTATTAAGCAAAATATCATCTTGCTGACTAGACGAAAGAAATCTCAACCAAGATTAAATAAAAAAATTGATTTAACTAGAGGAAGAAAATGCTTCAGACCCTTGCACAGAGCCAGAACAGAGGAAGTGGAATGATGTATGAACAAACATGCAGAGAAAAGAAAATTAGGAAAGCAGTAAAATAAAGTACTTCATAGTAATAAGAAACAAAATATAAAGTGAAAGCAGCAGAACTACCAATTTAAATTTGGAAAAATTGCTTCAAACAAATTTTTAACTAAGGAAACATAAACAAACTTACAGCCCATGCCCAACAGGACCAGAAACACAAGAAAACATTTAGTCTACTAAAGCAAAAGTCTTATTTCATACAAATAACATTTGGGAAAATAAAGAATGTAAAAATTAAAAGAAAGGTTTAGGTCTAGGTAATAGGCTCTGGCTTCCTCAGCAAAGTCAAAAGGTGATTGGCTATCTGGGAGTCAGTGTGTTCGTGACGGACAAATGTGTACACAAGTTACAAAAAAATTTTTACTCTTGCTCTGGACTGAGATGTTTCAACAAGAAAGTGTAATGGTGGAAAACTGGAGAACAGGAATTTCAAATTTCTTTCACTGAAGGGTTTGTCTTGGGCTTATTGAAACTTTCATCACTGCATTGCACTGTCAGATATGTTGAATGCACTCTCAGCAGTGAATTTGGAGCTCCTGTGCGAGAGACTATCATGCCTTTCTGTAAAGAGAAATTGAATTTGACTAATTCAGATGCCATGGATATTGTGCAAAAATGATGACATGAGTGAAGTAGACAAGAAGCTGTGGAAAGATGGAACTCTCCTGTCCCGACCTCCAAAAAAAGTTTTTTTTTAAAAATAGTACATGTATTATGATGACAGCATAGAGTACCCAAGTGGAGTAGTTACGAAACCTGACACTATTCATTGCAATTTGCACAAGGGTGGACTTAACATTCCACGTATAAGAATTGAATGTAACACTGTTCAAACCTTAAAGCATCAAGCAAGATGGTCCAAGGTTATATTTTGGTACGTCCTCAATATTTCTGCTATAAATGCTTGCATATAATTGGGGAACAAAAATAAAAGTAAGATTAGAAATCGATTTCTAAAGGAGTTGCTATCGAGAATCACGGAAGAACAGCATCAGAGGGGGGCTGAAAATTTTCCCTTGCAATGCAGTACTGGGGCACTAACCTTACCCCCCCCCCCCTGTTGCAAGGTTAGGTGTTCTGAAAATTCTCATTTATTTAAAAGTGATTGTTGCAATTTCTTCCCAAAGAGAAAGATGTGGAGGATCAGTGTGTGTATGTTGGGTGGGTGGGGGAAGACAAACTATGAATGTTCTGAAAAAGAGAGCTACTTTGTTTTTAGTAGAAAATTTCTGGGTTTGTAGAACAAGCAAATACTATTTGTGAAGACTGAATTAAATATTATTTTTTAAAATTAAAATACTTTTAATATGATTTCTAAGTGTAGTTTCTCACTTTCACGTGTCTTACAATTGGTATTTGGCAATAAAATGGAAATCAATATATTCACTAGAATATTTGCAACTAGGTTGGATAAAGAATGGAATTTTTCCTTCCTTATTATGTCATTCATTCCATATTATCGGTTTGGCTCAAGAAGAGAGAAGAGCACACAATAGGCAGTTAAGTATTTCATGAATGAAGCAGCAGTTCCGTATAGCAGACCCAAAAAGGAAATAATTCACAGCATTCCATTCACACTATAGAAGCGACTGGCTAGGTATAGCTGGCAACCAGGGTTGGGCAAAATACTTTAAATTTAGTGTTTAAATACTTCACAAATAAATATTTAAAAGTTTGCACAAAATACGTTAGGACCTGATGTGCTAAATACGTATGTATTTAAAATACTTCAAATACTCAAAATACTGTAAATGTAGAATAATTTTGTATTGTATATTTTTTATTGCAACAATATATTGCAGTTGTCTATTACAGTAAATTAGGAATTGACGGTCATAAGAATTTCTGAACATTAATTATTGTAATGTATTATAACAATATAATAAACATTTTCAAGTATAAAATATCAAAAATATGTCGAACACAAAGAAATGGAATTTCTTTTTAAAACGGCTAATTTTTCAACCAAATCGTCAGACAATAAACCCCTAGTTGGCGAATGTATGAAACCTGCAAAGATAGGAGAAGTCATTCAACTGGCAAGGATGAACATAAATTAGTGTTATAATGAATAAATGCATTTTTATTGCTGGATAATTGTCCAATGTTTTTAAGGATTTAGATTTATCATTTAAAAATGAAGAGAATACAAATTCAACAGCTGAAAGGAGCTTTCATTTTTGTTTTACTGAGGTGCAATCACTAGCGGAATCAAACAGAAAGAAACTATCCTCGTTCCAAACTATCTTCTTCTTTGTCCGTATTTTAAGTATTTCTTTTTTAAATACACCTACTTTATGTATTTAAATAAATTTCTAAAATACATGCCCATGCCCAGAAAACTCAAAAATACAGTTTTTAAAATACAAACTGTGTTTAAAATGTGCGTTTCAAATAAAAATATTTAAATACTGCCCAACCCTGCTGGCAACATAACGGTTCTGGCTACTTAGTTGGAGCTTCTGTTGTTTGATTGTACTTGGCCCACTTGCATGAGGCTTCGGCACTGCATCTTGCAATATTATCATCAGATCATGTAAATTTAGTGTGGTAATGAGAAATAATATTGGAAATAGGACATGTCATGCAATGTGTGCTTCTTGAATTTAATTTTTTGTACTATTATGAAGTATTAAGTATATTTTAAATGTGTCAGGTGTATTAAGTATATTTTAAATGTGTGAGGTGTGTATGTTCTCAACAAGTACTTTATGTGGTGGCGGAGTCAAATTCATATTTGGCAATACATTATCATTTTTTATATAATATTCATGGCACTTTACATTTTGATTGTTTCACAAATTTGTACCTGCATGTATGGCAGCAAGACACTTCTGATTTCTTCAAACAATAGCTTTCTTGGGATCATCAATGAAAATCAGAGTTGTTGCAATAGAAAGATAGTTCTCTGAAATAAATGTGATTTTAGTTTGGTTTTTGACTTGACAAACTGATCCCTTAATAGAATAACGTTCTCTATATTAGAAAACTCAATTTAATAGGAACATTCTAAACTGTCGATTGCAACAACCATGTGTGTCATAAGAATGTAATAATTACATGTAGGATTGTAATTATTTGAGAGAAAAGGTTAGTGACCTCAGAAAAATAGAGAAAATGAAAGCCAATTTTAGCAATGTGGTACTAGAAATAAAGAACCACATCCTCAAGAATGTGGATGACCATACAAACTCTTGAGAGGAAACTTCTTACATAAGATGTTCTGAAACCACTACCTTCATGCATTTCTGTATAACAAGATGCACTTAGAGCCATATTTCTACATATTGGTGCAAAGGAACTGGGTATTTGGGAACGAAGATGTGTATGTTTACACCTGATTTGCAATTCATGGCTTGTCTTGCGATGTATGAAAAATAATTTCACTGTCCAGGGGAAATTTTGACCTTGTGTGAAAATATGTGGTGAATGCGGGCGATGCCACTTGGATATCTCAAAAGGGTATTATATTCTAATCGACAAAGAATGCTTTCACTCTTCCATTAAAATTCTTTGGAACTATTTTTAACTGCTCAAGAAAATGTGTGCAAGGTAGTGTTAACACATAGTTTTTGCAATTTTTTTTCTCAGAGGAAAAACATTGTGTACTTTTCTTGCTGCATTTTATATACACACATTGTAATTCTGCGAAGTTTGTACAGCATTCGGGTGGTCATGTTTTGGGGGGTGGGGATTAGGAGATCAATGTTTTGGATGCGTGAACTGTGGGTTGTCCCAATTGTCCTGACCTCCTCAAATGTAGAATAAGTAGAATTGTAGGATTGTCCACTCTCAATAGTTTATTTTTGCCACTTATTAAACAGTATTTCTTCCTATGTATAGGACAGCAACCTGTTGGAGCGGCCAATATCCAGGGCCGCCCGATGGGAGCTCCGACAGTCTCGGTCTCAGCTCAAGGTCGTCCAGCCAATTACAAATACACCGCAAACATGCGCAATCCTCCTCAACCACTGCCGGTGGCTCAGCAACCTCCTGTACAGCAGGTAGGATTCAAGTTAATGTTATCCTCTCACAATCTCTGATTTTTTGAAAACTGTTTCTAAAATGTCCCCTCTGTGTTGTTAGAAACCCCATTGATAAGATTTAAATTTCAGTTTTCTTGTATGAAGCTGAAAGCGAAGTTGGTGAAAGAATCTGCTTGTGTCATAAGACTTCTTTAGAAAGTTAAAAAATTAATGGGTTGTAAGGAAACAAAATAGCAGATCAATGTTAGTTTTTGCATATTGTGTTTCAATCAGAGATCTGTCCATTTGAGTGTCTGTGAACAACGCTAACAGGTAAACCTTAAGCAGGATTTTCACCATACTTGATATTCTCCAATTGATCTGGTTGATGTTGTGACCTGTTGAATTTGAACCAATTTGATTTTTGGGGAAACTTTACATGATCAAATCTTTCTCTAAACACAGTGTAAATTTTTGGGGTTGTTGTTTTGTGAGTGAGTGAGTGTGTGTGTTGTTGTGTTTTTCCTTGTGTAAGGAAGCAATCCAAAGACCATCTTTGCTCCTTTGGACGAGAGAAATCTGGGAACTGTTAACTCAAATATCAAACATTTTTGATTGGATTATTGAGCTTTTTAAGTTAATGGGTATAGATATTGAACAAAATAAACTTCAAATAAATGTAACATGCCAAGGGTATTAGAACTTCCTAAAAATTTCTTCTGCAGTTCTCTCTTATGTAAATGCAAACTCAGTTTCCTTAAATACGAACCTGTTAACATTTTCATGCCAAAGCCCATGTCAAACCTCTAACTTTGTCTTGCCTCAAGCCCAATCACAGCTTATTCTGTAATTTTCCCACATGTTTTACATAGGTAATCCTCCCTACTCAGCTTTGGGCTGCACAATCCTTTCAAAGGACATGCTGGTGTGTTAGATTTCTGTACTATTTTGAGTCTTAACTAAAAAGTAAGAAACAACGAAATGCTGCACAGTTCTCTGCCCAGACCCACATGGGCAGGTTTTGTTGTGTTGGTGCCTGTCCGTATGATTTTATTCAAGGAAAGTGGCTGTGTGATGGTGCACAGTTTCCTCTGTAACTCTCTGCATGCCAAATGGTTTCAAACTGCCTAGAAATAAATGCTAAGTATTATTGGAAAATAAGATAAAAAAAGAAATGTATCAGTGTAAATTCATATTAATTTAATTTCAAGAAAAATCAAGTAAGGTTTATGTTTAGTCTTCATAGAAACTATGCAACATTTTGGTATCCTTTCAAAGCCCAAACCTTCCTCTTGTTTTATATGTATGAAACATTGCTTAGTTCTGTATGTTTAGGAAAGAGAAAGTTGTTTACATATGGGCAGAAATGTCTGGGATACCATGGTATGCAGGGTGCGAAGTATTAAATGGGAATTCATGTGTCACTAACATGAATTGTAAGGCTATGTTCTCTCTCAAGAGTACCTGAAGTGTTGGTCAGTTCTGCAACTTTTTGAACAAACATGAACTCTTATTCTAGGCTGTACACATCCAAGGGCAGGAGCCTTTGACTGCTTCAATGCTTGCTGCTGCCCCTCCTCAAGAGCAAAAGCAGATGCTGGGTGAACGGCTGTTCCCTCTCATTCAGCGCATGTATCCTGATCTGGCTGGAAAAATAACTGGAATGTTGCTAGAAATTGACAACTCTGAACTCCTGCACATGTTGGAACACCATGAGTCCCTGAAGGCAAAGGTAAACAATTGTATTTGATTTTATGATTTCTTTTGTATTTAAATTCCAGATCAATTTGATCAATATAATGTAGTCTGTAAGTGAACATAATCAGGTAAAGTAAGACTTGTCCAAAGTAAGTTCAGGATTGCAATGTGTCAACATGCATCCTTTGTAATTAATGTGAAAATCAAGGAATTATTAAACAATTTTGCTGGCTGCAATGATAAATTTTAATACATAATCACTGAACTTTGACTCCAGCCTGAGTAAATTGAATCTTCTACTGCTTTTATCCATTAGGATTTACACATGTACATGAAATCATTCAACTAAGTTGGTTTATGACAAGTTTTCCTTGAAGTCTATTTTGTATAAATTAAAAATCTTGCAAATAGTAGGGTATGTAATGAAAGGATGAAAACAATATTATAACCACAATTGACACAGCTTGAAAACTTAAAAAAATTTAATTCCTGATCATTTTTTTTTTGTCCTCTGTTTGCTTCTGTGGATATGATTTGGGAATGGGTTTGTTGTATATTTATTTCGGCCAGATTATTGAGGAAAGCACTCGCACTTTTTATAATCTATAGTGCTATAAAATAAAATGCTAAATTAAAATACATTTACAATATAAAGTTGTGTTATACGATCTTGAACTATCTTCAGGCTGTGTGGAGCCTTTGATTACAAATTTTGATTCATTCGAATTTTCAAATCCCTAGCCAAAACTGAAATATCTTAACAATTCCTGAAATAATTTCATTGCACATTTTCACATGTAACTCCTTCGTGCCATCATCTACAAAGTTGCGAGAGATAACCAGGGTTGTGGTGTCTTTCATTTTGAAAGCTGAATTACAAATTATAGAGAGTATTAAGTTGCTTTTGTAGGCTTTTGTTTTTGTCACATTCCAACTTCAGAGCTGGATAACATAACAATGGCATTGGCCAGCTGACCTATCATTGAGTTAGGTTGCAATATTGTTGGAAATTCACAAGTACTGTTTAACAAAAAAAGGATTTGTAGGATAATGCTTCTAAATTGTTTTAACCCAGATTTTGCCAGATAGTTTATTTTTTCTGATCATTGGAAAGTCAAAGTGGGTTAGTTAATAGTTGATAGGCATTCATGATTTTCATCAATCATCATTTCTGATAGTTGAACATAAATATCTCTAGGACTGAACTTTGAAATAATAATTTTTTGTTTCCTCGTTTTTTCACATAATTCGTTAACCTATTTTTAATGGTATAGTTATATAATTTTGCCCTTTCTGATTTCAAGAAACTTTTAAATGTCAAATAGATTGTGCTTTTGAAATTTGTATTTTTATATGGAAATGTGTTTGCAGGTTGAGGAGGCTGTGGCTGTCTTGCAGGCTCACCAGGCCAAACAGGCTGCTTCTCAGGGCAAGAAAGAATAAGAGTTCTTCCACATCAATGGCCTGCGTTCAACCATCAAATTTCGAGGCCAGCTGTCTTCGTGGGTTTGAGAAATAGGCTGTTGTTGGGCTAATTCCTACTTCATTTTGGCTAGCTTTTTTTTTTATTGGCTCTCACATTTTTGCGAAATTTGATTAGAAATGGATAACTGAATTGTCCTTTTTTTATTTATTTGGCAGAAACCATTCAATTTGGTTAGGGAATAGCAAAAAACAATTTGTGAGTTGCCCAACAATGTCTATTATCATGCCATTAAGAAATATGACCTGTGTTGTACACGGGGAAACATGGGATCAGACAACTATTGATATTGCCCACCATTTTGATATGCAGCGTTCTTAATTTTTTTTTAATTTTTGCTCCTTTCAAAAACTCGTTTGCATTTCTGGATAAGAGTTAAGTTTTAATGCCGTTCTGGTACACAAACAATTTTAAATGGTGTACGTTAATGATAAATACTGAATTTTTTTTTTAATGTTTCCATTTGTTATCTTCGGTTTTATAATACGAATTTTGGTGAGGAATCTGTCGTGGCCTAAACCTCATCCAATTATAACATAAAAAAATTGTTTTTAGACGCGCGTTCCACATCCAAAATGGGAACTTTGTGTGGCAAAAAGCTTTTGCTCCTTAATTGGAAACTATAAAAATAGAAATTTGAGTAACAATTCACCCAGCAAAATATTCTTTAAAAATTGTATAAAAAAAGTAAAATGTGTCACCCGACACACAAAATAAGAACAGGAAATAGCTAAAAACGTGATGTTACATCAAAACAAGAACTACCTGTAACGAAATAAATGATACACTAGTATTAAATATTGGGGTTCCAAAAAAAGAAAAAAAAAATAATGCACCTTTTCATTAAATATTGTGTATGAAATCTTGTTCTTTAATGGGATAAATCTGAGGGTTTATGGATAAAAATTCTTCATTTTGGAGTGTGTGGTTTTTTTGTTCTTGACATTCCTTCCCTAACCTAAGTGGATAACCTCTCCTTTCCTGAACCTTATCCTCACATTCCCAAAACATAATGTACTGTGAAATTGTTTAGAGGTGTAGTAATGTATGCTGCATTTCCTTTTGTAATTTGTGAATTTTGCCCTTATCTTGTATTAAATGTATTTACTGCAGCAAATTGATGTGACACCAATCTTGTTTTATTTTGAATCGGTTCATATAATTGGGCAATGTTCTTTAGTATGATAGAAGGGGATATTTTACTTCTGTACATTTTTCTCACCCGTGATTTTCTGTTTATGAAAACAGCACCACTTGTTTAAGTTCATGTTTAGGGCAGCTACCTACGTATGTCCAGAAGCTATTGCTACATGTTGAATGAGTGCTTTTCAATCTGATGTGTGTTTCCTATACATGAAAGATGAGGGGTAAAAAGGCAGTGGTTAAGAAAATATGTTCAAAGTAAAAACCACATGCTTAGGCGAAGCAATTGTTTTATTTGGTCAGTGCATGGTTTTCAGAGGTGGGAGAAATGTAGATGAATGCCCTAATCAACTTCTTAGTAAAAGGCCTTTTTTCTCTCTGCTCCCTATTTTCTTTCTAGTTTTTCAATGATAGAGGAATACAAACTAACAAAGATGGGTGAGGAACAACACATTTTCCACTAACTCTTGTAATATTTCTGATGTCCTCTTACCAGATTGTTTGTGTGTATTGGTAGATGTCCTGTGGACAGTGTTTCCTCTGCTTGTACGTTAGCTGTTTCTCTGTATATTTCTGTAGGGACATAGGAATATGCTGTTCCAGAATGTGAGCAGAGGTGGTGGATAATGGCTTTTATTGACTTAAATTTTGTGGAGTGGAGAATTATTTTTATCTATGACTTTGGGAAGAACTTTGTATTGTGATGTGTTGGGGCAAGGTATTTTTTTTTTTTTTTTTACAATGTGGATCTATATGCTTTTACTCCACTTGAAGGCTGTGTTCATAAAGTTATTTGTCATTTGTAGTAGTTTCTCTTCCTTCCTGTTGTAATGAAACTGGATATTATTTTGATATGCCTCATTATCCTGTTAAATTTTCTGTGTAGGATTAACCATGAAAAGTGTTTGCGAGATGAGAGGATTTCTTATGAAATAATTCATTAATGTGGGTGTGTATTGCATCTTGCATAACTTAAAAAGTTTGGATGCAAAAGAGAAGAGACTATGCACAAGGCTATTTTTTTTAATTTTAGTTTCTTCTGTCATTCCAAACTTTTGGTCATAGTATAATGTGTTATGTTTCTGGGAATGAGTTATTTTACTTTGTATGGCTTCACGGGAATAAAGCGATATTCACTTGTGGATTTGGGATCTTTTTATCAGTGATAAGTTGCTCATAATTGACAGTTGCAATGATAATGCTTCCTAGAACCCTTCTTAGACTTTGTTTGGAAATGGTTACTAGTTCTTCTTGTGGACTTTGCTAATCAGTTTGTGGCTTGAACATGGCATTGTCACATACTAAATTAATAGAAGTATGTTGGACTAATTTGTCAAAAGGAAAATTATATTGATTTTTAATTTTTGTTTCTTAAATTAAATTAGTGTGGTAGATGTAAAGAAACTACTATCAAATCTGTTGCAGTAACAACGTTAAACTTCTGCGTTGTTAACCCAAACATTGTTTCTTTTTCTATTAAGCTGCTTACAACAACTTGCAACATCATCAAAACATATTGCCATTCTTCAGTGATAACTATTTTGGTCTTATTTGTTTAATTCCTTATGTGAATTAGGATAATGAATTTTTTATTCTGAAGTATTAAACAATATTTGTGTTTTGTTTTATCAGTTATAGGACAGCAATGCGGCCAAATTTTTACTTATAATACATATGAAAAGTTTAAAAATCTCATTTTATAATGTACAAGTTGGTCAGCACACAAGAATATGAACTAATATTCATCCATCACACAAAATCTTGAAGGAATTTTATTTTAGTACTATTTCTAAACTTTGTTAAGAGTTGTATTGCACAACCTATTACAGTAAATCTGTCTAAACCGGAATGGATCAGGGCACAAAAAAATTCTGGTTTACAGAGGTTTCCATTTTATGCAAGGTTGTCCATTTTATGACACTTGTAATATTAATGTTTCGGCCCAAAGTAGTAAATTACACGTCTCTTATAATTACCAAAATACATTAACATTTAATGTATTTACTGATGAAATTACCAATAAATTAGTATTAAACACTTCATTGACAGCATCTGAGTTGAAAAATACATAACCCCTTACTGCCTGGTGGCTGTATTCGGACTGCTTACTGACTCAATGCACAATGCATCACAACCTATTACTATGACTTTCTGATACCCTTGCATGGCCTGGAGCAATGTGTATCTGGTAGAGGGCTTGGGATTTTCAATGCGGGGCAGAGAGACATGTTAATAGAAGCCATGCCTTCCTACACTCAAGAGAGTCAGGGGAGGGAATTCCCCTAAGGCCTACAAATTGAGAGAGAAGTGTCCCGAAGGTCAAATTCTACAGACAGCTGAAGCCCGTCTCTTTCAATGTCTGGCTGCCATGACTACATTGTGTGTCACAGGGTTGGAGAATTTAAAACAGGCTTACAGATGCATTAATTTTATTAAGAACATCTCTCGTCTCTCTGCCAATTGCATTAAATTCACAGGAATTCCATTTTGTAAAGATTTTTCTTCCTGCAGGAGAGGTTCCATTTTATGCTATGTAAAAAGCCGTTTAACTTCATGGGTTGGAGGAATTTTCCAGTTAAGGCAGGTTACCTGCTTGTACAGGTTCCGGTATAGACAGATTTTACTGTATATCAGTATCACAATTAACCAATTTAGGTAATGTGTGAATAGTATCTATAAGTTGTCAAGTGAGCCAGCGCTTTAAAGGTATAATTGGATGGCTTCTATATAACATTTTTAACGTTGCTGACACATGCACAAATTTAAACTCATCAACCCCAGAAGTATATTGTGTAAACAGATCCAAGAGATTGGGCTGTTGCCAGTTGAGGGTGATTGAACCAACTAATGAACAGATGGTCAACTTATTTTCTTTTCTTTATACAGAACAAATGATATATGGCATTATGTTCTATTTTCAAAAAATATTTTGTGGTTTCTGTAGAAAAGAAACCAAGCATTGTTTTATTATTTCAGAGAAATGTGCACAGCTAACAAAATAATACCAACAAATGTCTGTTCACGAGTTAATACCAATTTGTTGTAGCGCATGTCTAGGGAAGTATTTGAGAACTGTGTGAATAACAATTTGACGAATACAGCTCCAATTCTATTTGATCTGTGTTACTAAGAATGGAGGGACTTTTTCTATAGGAGTGTATTGAATTTCTCGAGATGAAATTCAGAAGGTAAAGGATCATGTTAATAACTTTCTATGGCAAATCTTACTGTCAAGAAAGTGGCGACAGAAATTATGATCACAGAACTATTGGGACCAAACGTTTATGACTACAACAAGGTTTTTGTTGCTATAGAAAGAGCCTTCTCACACATTTTAATATCGAAAGAAAAAAGCTGACAAGCAACAAATTGGGAATGCTTTAAATGTGTCATAGTTTTAAATGAGAACCAATGAATGCTAGCAGAACTGCAAAAGAATGGGAACATTGGAAACCATACCCGAAGAGGACATTGCCCTGACCAACAATTTTAACAAATGTTATTTTTTTTCAAGAGGCAAATTTAAATACTTAAAGCATTTAAAAGTGATTGGCTCAACAATTATTATGTGTTCAATGGAACCATTTATTGAACAAATGAATACAGATTATAATTATTACAGGTATTATCTGCCAATGCCTATGCACTTTTGCCATCGTTTTGGCAGCTTCCTTGTTTACCATTCTTTAGGAGCTGGGCAACTGCATGAAGTTTGTCACTGGTGATGAACTTCTTACCCCACAGGACCTCACATTGTGTTGAGTAGATGCTAGAAGCCCAATGCATATGTGGAGGATGTGCCAGCACAGTAAAACCTAGTTCACGTAGGGTGGCCATGGTCTGGCATGTGCTCGCATGTCTTGTTGGAGAAGAATGCTATATCCCCATTTTCTGCAGTGGCCTTGTTGAATATGTTGAGGGAGTTTGGTGCAGTAACTGCAGTACCAATCACTTTATGGTCATTGGGAGGAAGCCAATCCACCAGAATTATCACATCCTGATTCCAGGACGCAGTCCCCGACGTGACTTCTTTGAACAAGGACTCCTGAATTCTTTCACTCCATAGACTGGCGTTTCTTTTCTGGAGTATCATGGATGAACCATGACTTGTTGACAGTGACCAGAAGCCAAAAGAACTCTGCTGGATCTGCACTGTACTGTTGAACCAACTGTTGGCACATCTCCACAAGCTTCTCTTTCTGCACAAAGGTGAGGATACGGGTCACCCATTGTGTACACACCTTCATCTTCAAATCCACATGAATGGTGTGCAGGGTTCCCAGTGATAGCCTGTTGCCTCTAATTCAGCAGATGTAATTTGCCTGTTAGACATTATCAAGTCATTGACTCACTGGGCATGGTTTGGTTGGCATGCATTTGCTGGAAACTCAGTGCTTTTGCATTTTTGAGCAATCTTTAAACTCTGATATCCAAAGAAACAGATGTGCATCTTTGTGATGTCTGCCCACATATGGCTACTAACCTGTTGTGAATGTCTGAAACAGTCACACCTTCCCTCCAGAGAAACAATTCTTTCCACTATTGCCCGTGCATGCTTGTCTGCTTCCATGTGTCATCGATATTCACTAGTGGACTGGCTGGCTGGAACAATTGCTGCTGCAATGAGCTACCTAGAAGGCACTGTAGGGTGAGATGCCAAGGAAATGAATTCCTGCTTGCAGAAGCACATTCTTCCTCTTGTTGAAAGAAGCATGATGGATCTTATGATGTGATGTGTGTCGGTATCAGAACTGAAAAAAAAAGGTAGATATAATGAGTACAATCTACATGGTAAATTCCATGATGTTGAAGTACCCCATTTCAGGATTCTGTTTTCTCTCAAATAATTCCAATTTTGGTAATGTAGAATCTGCCCCAATAACCAGTTACAATTAAGGTAATGGAAGGAAGTGTCAAAAGGGGTAGTAGTTGTATTGCAAATGCCAAAGAAAAATGACTTCAAAGAGACCAAGGGAAAAATAATGCTCACCAGTAGGAAGATGAGCTGTGAGTGAAACAAAATCAACTGGTTGATGATTCAAGTTAATAAACTTTAAAGAAGCAAACCAGTTGTTCTTCATATGAAAACTAGATTTTTCCTATATTTTATTCAGCTAGATATTGAGAAAAGACCATGAAGACAAATGCTTTTCATTTATGTTGATTTTCTTGTGATGTGAAGAAAAGTCAATAAGCAAGGTAAAGCATAAATATATCAAATGTGTTCATCACCTCATACCTAAAAATGAAACTTCATGACTTGAAAAATGAGGATTTCTAATGAAAAACGATTTGAGCACAGAGGTTGAAGATTATATGTTCAGGTTTGGAATGTTGCAAACTTTAGAGTAGAATATAATGAATGAATGGAATGATGTTTTGTTTCAAAAGTTGTATTGAGTTGTACCTAGTACTTATGTCACTCTCAAAACTTTTGAATCTTATACACAATCTAATACCGAGTTATCTTTTGGCAAACTTAACATTTTGTATAAATAGTAATACAATTTATATAAAAAGAACCAACTGCTACTTTTAATTATGAACCTGTTAAGAGGGAGAGATTTTAATGAAATATGTAATAGTAAAACAGGTTTAATATGAATGTGATGTTTTTATACATTTTTCTGTAAAAAGGGGATTTATAATTTTTTTAATGCCGACAACTTCTAACAGCTTTTGCTGTTTGCAATCACTGGTGCTTAGTTCCTTTTAAATAAAAGCCATCCAATTAACTCTTGGATTGAACGTCTGTGGATAGAGCCCAGAGGAAGAGCCTCAGACACTTCCAATATGACCTTCATAATTTTATGTAAAAAGCAAGCTGCAGGTTGATAGTCAATACACTATTTCAGTTCTCATGTGTGTAACAGGAATTAAGCAAACCTACTTTGCTTGCCAAGAAAGACAGAGAAGACGTGTAATAATGTTTGATAAAATACATTAAAAAAATTTCAGTTCATGGAGTTTTGTGATTAACAAATCATTGAATCAATAAAAACTGTAGTTTGGATAATAAAATGTTCTTTTAATGTGTATCTGCGATTAACGTAAATAACATTTTGCAGAATAACTTGCCTAAAACTGAATTGGTAGATTCCACAGAAGGTGACCACAGGTATTTTATTGAACGTAGAAAAAAGTTACATTACAAAATGAATACATTATTGTCTATAACTAAAGAAGGTATTTAGTATTTTCTCATTAGATAGAGGAGTAAACGTGATCAACCCGATCAAAAACTGCTTGATTGAAATAAAAGAATTTGTTAATCATTGGTCTCACATCATCGTCATCCATTGAACGAATCCAACCTCGGTTTTTATCCCAGGTCATCATGTACGGCATCGCTGTCGGAATTCGGTTTTTTTTAATTTGTATTTCTAAATTTTATTTTTTTATTTTATTTATTTATTTATTTATATTTTTTTTCGTGATTTAGTTGGATGTCTCAGAGTGTGCATGCACGAGGTGGCAAGCGTCTTCTTACTGTGCCAGGAAGAGCCGCACCGCATTAATAAGCTTCTAAATGGTAACTTAAGGGGTATTGTTTGTGTTTAACAGAGGTATTACATGTTTAAAGTAAGGAGTGGGTACAGACATGGCCTCAGTTTCTTGCAGTTTTCATAAATATAGTTGCCTTTCTTGAGAGAGAACCAAACTCGAAGCCTCGTGTTTTGCCGCCGTTCTTATGACCAGCTTTTGTTTTAGCATAGATTAAAGAATGGAGCATATAAATAAAATCACAGAGCAAAGATTTCTTTAATGAAATCTTTGCTGTATGATTTTAGTGCAGTTGGCTCCCGCACGTTCTCGGTAAAAAATCTCCAGGCATCAATCGCGCGTAAGCACTGCTGATGTCCACTGTATGCTTTGAAGGTTTGAAAGTGTATTGATAAAATATAAACAAGAACAGCCGTAGCCGTGTCAGTGCACTTCAGTGTGCGTGATTATCTCGTGATGTGCAATTCAATTACCTGGAGTGTCATGTAAGTTTCACTCGAAAATGTTTCTGGGAAGATTTGCATTTCCGGAAACTTCTAAACGGATTGTAAAACATGAATAATTCTCGAACGTATTGGGGTGCTTTGTAAAATAAAAGACGCTGCAACTGTGCTCTGGCAGTGGAAGTCTTGTACTCTTGGAGACATACGGCAACGCAAGCAGAAGCAGCGGAGCATCAATTCAGCGCTGTGAAGCTGTGACTGTAAGGTAAGATGGCAATGGTTATTATATGAGGTCCAACGATGTCCCCCTGTAATTGAGACTGAAGGAGACTAAAGATAGTGAAACTTACCTCATTTAAGTGATGAGGAAGAACGTGTAACGAATCGCTTCCGATGTTGCGAGATTGGTCAACGAAAGGGCAGTTTTATAGTTAAATTGCAAATTTTAATTAATTGAAAATGTATTTTGGCATAAAATGCTTTTAAAATAATACTTTGGACAGACCCAAGGATGTTTCATGTTAATTGTGTAGTAGACAGAAGGCCGCAGCCTCTTTATGAACTTTTTATTTACATTTCAATTCTCGTAACTGTAAATATAATACTCGATTGATTGATGTTTCCGGGCCCGGCAACTGTTACGGCCATGTCGCGTTCGTGTCATTCTTTGTACCGGGATGTGGCGGAGTTCCTCCCCGTTGAATGGTGAGATCCGATGCCGTCCTGTACAATCCTTGCGGGGATACCCTTCGCCAGTTGGGACAAGCTCTAAGCTCCCGACATTAGTGTAGCTTTGTCAAACCTCCTGAAAAAGCGGGATGTGTCCTGAATATCATGCGTCTTTCTGTCCCGTCAGATTTTTCTTTGTTTCTGTCCTGAATTTTTATTCTCCGTTATAATTCCACACAGTGCTACAAAGAACTGAGTTTTGTAGGTACTTGTGGACTAAATCAAATGACCGTGTTAGAGAACGCAAGCGGCAAATTCTTCTACTAGGGTTTTCGTAACGTGGCGCGTGAGGGACTTGTATTCACGATGTAAAATAGCACGACATTTCGCGTCTCTCTCGGTCGTGTTCCTAGATGTCGCTTGATTTACAGCCCTGCTTGATACGGTCGCGATCATGCGGCATCTGGCGGCACGACCGAGAAAGACGCAAAAAGTCGTGCCATATTCCATCGTAAAGACAAATCCCTCTCGTGCTATGTTATGAAAACCCAAGAATAGGCATCTGACAACTTTCACTGGTTTGAAAGTTCATCTTCTTTGACCAAGAAATAAAATCTTCAGCGGTGAAACTTAAATTTATTAACAGTGGTCACTGGTTTGAAAACAGGGGAAAGTCAGGCGGCCTGTTTCACCAACGCTGATCAGGGATCAGTAGCTTCGACGGATGTCAAACTACTGACGCGTGTGTTTGTGGCCCTTCCGTCTGTGAACACAACTAGCGCCTAATCCAGAGGTAGGATTTTTTCCAAGTTGAAGAATCCCTTGACCATTTGGCTCAAGTTGTAGCTTTGCAATTTGGAAAAACATTCTTAAAAAATTGGGGGTACTTTACATGAAGCCCCGGGGGCATTTTCAAAATTTTCTCGAAAAGGTTCCAAATTGTTTCTTTAATTTTCTTCTAAGAATAGAGTGAAGTACAATTATAAAGGTGACATACGTCCGATTTTCACGGATTTTTTCGGCGTCTTCTTACAAAGAGATAGAGATTTTCCCTTAAAGTAAATTTTGTTCTCCATATTACGTACTGTACTCGATGTTACGTTCATTTTCTTTGAAAATTGTAGTAGTTTTCGCACAATATTGCGTGCAATATGTGCAATTTTTAAAAAATAACAAAAACATGTTTTTCTCGAAAGCAGCTCTAATTTTTTTCTTTCAGTTTTTGCTAGGGATTGTGCTAAATCCACTCTATAAGGAGACATAAACGCCATATTGCTCAACTCTTTTGTTCTTTCAAAATTTAAAACAATAAATTTTTTGACTCCTGTCACGTCGTCAATATTTACATTACCAGCGAGTTGTTCACATTATTGAATTTATGAGTATATATGATTTAAATATTGTTACGTAAAGTTTCTCGAAAACTCAAGAGTTTTCTGTAAAATTGAGCTCAAAATTTCGCATTTTTGACGTAATTTTCTCAATTATGGATTCAAATTTTTTCCTCAAACTTTTCCTACAGATAATGCTAATTGCACTGTTTAATTTTACGTAAAGTTAATTGTGGTGTATTCTTTGATTTTTTAAATTATACAATTTTTTAAAAAATATCTACCACGCCGTTAATATGCACATTTCCATCAATTTGTATGCATTATTGCATTTGTGAGAAGAAGTGCTTCAAATGACATCTAATGAAGTTTTTCGTAAACTCCATACATACCTGTGAAAAGAACTTCAAATTTCGCACTTACAGTAACGGTTAAACGCCATTTTCTTAAAAACTGCTTCAAAATTTCCAATGAAAATTGCCATTTAGGACTAGGTTTTACTCTTCAATATTCTTAAAGTAATATTTCGGTTCTATTATTAGGAAACCGAAAAAGTGAGAAACTAACAAAATGTACTTTGAACGGCGATAGGATGGGGCTAGACCGTGAAGGCAGTCCACACCAAGTAAATTAGATAACTTTACTACGAGAAAGTCTGTGCCATTCTGTAGCACCACTAGTTTCGTTATCAGGGCCCGGCAATGCATTTTTTTTCTCGAAAATCCGCCGTTTTTTCTTCCAGCATTACATAACTTTGTCTCTACTATGTATATTACTCCGTATACAGTACATATACGAGAAGTAAGAATCAACACCCGTTCTTTGACGAATGGTCAAATTTAACGGAGCGTCATTTCTAACAAAAAAGTGTTGGTGAAACCCAATGATGCGTCAATATTTTGCCGTTCGTCAAAAATGACGATCGTCATTACAGATTTGACGAGTGTGTGAAGTGACAGTGTGCAAGTGAAAAAAGTGAGTGAAAGAGTGTGTGAGTGAAATCGACAGGGACTTGAATTGTTGGAAGTCAGGGAAATTTCTTAGACAATATACAAAACTATGAATTATCCTTCAAATAACTTGAATACATTGTTATTTTAGCACAGTTTTTATTTGTTACGCAAACATTGTTCTTTTTGTCTTTTTACGGCACATTCTGAGAGCTGAAAAAATAGTTCGTGTGTTTTGGATCAAACTGCCTGTAACTCTCTAAAATGTGTTAGTGCAAGAAAATTTGGAATGCAAAGGTGAAAAGAGTTCAATGGATAACAGTATTTTAATATCGACCAAATATGTATTTAAATGCTCTGAAATAATTCACATAATTTGTATTGGAAAACTAAAGGATATAACCTGGATAACCTGGAAAAGTCAGGGAAATTCGTCCTAGAAAAAGAGTGGTCCCCCTGTTGTTCCTGAAAGTGTGCAATGCAATTTATCTTGATACACTACTAAGTTGTACCAAAAACATTGCTCTAAAATATACTTTGGATGTCTTGAATTGTTATCCTTATGGAAATCCTACATGATGGTAATATAGTACATGTAAGTGTAAGTGTGTAAGGGAAGAGGATTGGAAAAGGAAGAGAAATGGAAAATCTCACCTTACATTCGTCCGGAATTCATCGAAGAAGCAAAAAAAAAAAAAAAAAAAACTCCAGAAGGCTACCGATCAAGAGACGCTGGTTGGTAGAATTTCAAGACCGCTGCTGAATTGAACTAGCTCTCTTTTATCGAGTGTCGAAAATCCGCCACTGTCGAGACTCGAACACCAGGACCAGGTAACAATAATGCTCGAAAGGAACTTATATTTTTCTCTAAGCAATACAGTCCGAACTTATACAAGAAATATTTCGTGAATTTTTTTTCCAATTCCCTTAATTGTTCAATTCCGTTGTTTGAACATTTCAGAGTGTAGAAATCGTAAATGAGACGTCTGATTTGAATTAACTATATCCCTGACAAGGAGAAATTAAAACTTTTCCAGCAGGGGACATCAGCTTCTTGGGGGAGGGGGGTTTTCCCTTCAATTTGCACCCTGCGTGATTGTAACTGTTTCCTTAAACAATTAAAGACTACGCTGGTCATAAAAAACGAATGTATTTATTTTATTAATAATATAAACGCAATAATTACCATTTTTATTTAGTTAAAAAAGACTAAGTAGAATTTCTGTGACAAGTATTGTACATCAGCTTCGGAGTCAAAGATCCCCACCTCTATTAGGTTTTTCGCACACCTTCATTTGATCCATTGAGCAAATGTTAAAGCGCCCTCTTGTTTTGCTTCTGAACATAAATGTAGCTTGACCACTTTGACGAGATGGGGCAAAGGACGCCCATCTCGATCAGGTTTCTCGTCCAGTTTCCCTGATCCATTGAGCAAATGCAGAGATAGCCCCTTGTTTTGCTTCTGGTCATAAATGTAACTTCATTATCTGAGCACGTCTTCTATAATTCAGTGGGAAATATAGTTATTCAAATTATGTTTTCCATGTTGTTGCGGCACGAAGTATTATTCGTTGTCGAAGGACATTACGGATAAGAGCCCAAATTTTTTTTTTTTTTTTTGTATTCAAAATTCAAGCAGTATATGGCTTAATGTAGGGATCACAGAATTTTGAAAACATGCACTGTAATCACTTCTCCCCATAGCACGTCATACACAGTTTTTAACTGTTTTTTGACATAAATAAATAAATAAATAAATAAACAAATAAATAAACAAATAAATAAACAAATAAATAAACAAATAAATAAACAAATAAATAAACAAATAAATAAATAAAGGCTCCCCTCGAATAAGATAGTAAAACGTTGCCCTAAACGAAATGACATTTGAGTAGTTACACTATAACTAATATTAAAGTAAGGTTTTTTGAACGTGTTCTTGACCCCGTCTCACCACCAACATCCTCTACAGCGCGAAACGTATTTTTTTATTTTAATTTTTTCCTCAACTTATCACTAATTTATCTGATTGGAAAATATGAAAAATAAGAAAATAATTTATACTATCAGAAAAACATTTTACTTTCTTTCTACCACAAACATAGAGAGAAAATTATGAAATACGTGAAAAACGGCGAATTTTCGGCAGTAAAACTCTTATTGGCGGGTCCTAATAAAGAAAAAGTGAATAAATTCAGTTGCTGACTTTAGAAAAAAAAGCGTATAATTCGTGGTGCACGCAGAATTCCTGTTTTGTGGGTCCTTGATACCGAAAAACCGATTGACGGTAAAACGTCAATTTGATTTCTACCCCATATGTCACATAGCATTTAATGTTTGACTAAATCAATCAATCAATAAATAAATAATAAAAATAAATAATATAAATAAATAGATAAATAAATAAGTAAATAAATAAATAGATAAATAAATAAATAGATAAATAAATAAGTAAATAAATAAATAGATAAATAAATAAATAGATAAATAAATATAAACAACAAGTAAATAAACACAAGCAAGTAAATAAACACAAGCAAGTAAATAAACACAAGCAAGTAAATAAAAACACAAGCAAGTAAATAAACAAGCGAGTAAATAAACACAAGCGAGTAAATAAACACAAGAGAGTAAATAAACACAAGAGTAAATAAACACAAGCAGTAAATAAACACAAGCAAGTAAATAAACACAAGCAAGTAAATAAACACAAGCAAGTAAATAAACACAAGCAAGTAAATAAACACAAGCAAGTAAATAAGCACAAGCAAGTAAATAAGCACAAGCAAGTAAATATAAGCACAAGCAAGTAAATAAAGCACAAGCAAGTAAATAAGCACAAGCAAGTAAATACACAAGCAAGTAAATAACACAAGCAAGTAAATAGCACAAGCAAGTAAATAAGCACAAGCAAGTAAACATAACACAAGCAAGTAAATAAACACAAGCAAGTAAATAAACACAAGCAAATAAACACAAGCAAGTAAATAAACACAAGCAAGTAAATAAACACAAGCAAGTAAAATACAACAAAGCAAGTAAATAACACAAGCAAGTAAATACACAAGCAGTAATAACACAAGCAAGTAAATAAACACAAGTAAATACACAAGCAAGTAAACACAAGCAAGTAAATAAGCACAAGCAAGTAAAGACAGTATCACAAGAACAAGTAAATAAGCACAAGCAAGTAAAAAGCACAAGCAAGTAAATAACACAAGCAAGTAAATAAGCACAAGCAAGTAAATAAACACAAGCAAGTAAATAAACACAAGCAAGTAAAGTAAATAAACACAAGCAAGTAAATAAACACAAGCAAGTAAATAAACACAAGCAAGTAAATAAACACAAGCAAGTAAATAAACACAAGCAAGTAAATAAACACAAGCAAGTAAATAAACACAAGCAAGTAAATAAACACAAGCAGTAAATAACACAAGCAAGTAAATAAACAACAAAAACAGAGTAAATAAACACAAGCAAGTAAATAAACAGAACAAAGTAAATAAACACAAGCAAGTAAATAAACACAAGCAAGTAAATAAACACAAGCAAGTAAATAAACACAAGCAAGTAAATAACACAAGCAAGTAAATAAACAAGTAAATAACACAAGCAAGTAAATAAACACAAGCAAGTAAATAAACACAAGCAAGTAAATAAGCACAAGCAAGTAAATAAGCACAAGCAAGTAAATAAGCACAAGCAAGTAAATAACACAAACTAAATAACACAAGCAAGTAAATAAACACAAGCAAGTAAATAACACAAGCAAGTAAATAAGCACAAGCAAGTAAATAACACAAGCAAGTAAATAACACAAGCAAGTAAATAACACAAGCAAGTAAATAACACAAGCAAGTAAATAACACAAGCAAGTAAATAAACACAAGCAAGTAAATAACACAAGCAAGTAAATAAACACAAGCAAGTAAATAAACACAAGCAAGTAAATAAACACAAGCAAGTAAATAAACACAAGCAAGTAAATAAACACAAGCAAGTAAATAAACACAAGCAAGTAAATAAACACAAGCAAGTAAATAAACACAAGCAAGTAAATAAACACAAGCAAGTAAATAAACACAAGCAAGTAAATAAACACAAGCAAGTAAATAAACACAACAAGTAAATAAACACAAGCAAGTAAATAAACACAAGCAAGTAAATAAACACAAGCAAGTAAATAAACACAAGCAAGAAAATAAACACAAGCAAGAAAATAAACACAAGCAAGAAAATAAACACAAGCAAGAAAATAAACACAAGCAAGAAAATAAACACAAGCAAGAAAATAAACACAAGCAAGAAAATAAACACAAGCAAGAAAATAAACACAAGCAAGAAAATAAACACAAGCAAGAAAATAAACACAACAAGAAAATAAACACAAACAAGAAAATAAACACAAGCAAGTAAATAAACACAAACAAGTAAATAAACACAAACAAGTAAATAAACACAAACAAGTAAATAAACACAAACAAGTAAATAAACACAAACAAGTAAATAAACACAAACAAGTAAATAAACACAAGCAAGTAAATAAACACAACAAGTAAATAAACACAACAAGTAAATAAACACAAGCAAGAAATAAACTACAAGCAAGAAAATAAACACAAGCAAGAAAATAAACACAAGCAAGAAAATAAACACAAGCAAGAAAATAAACACAAGCAAGTAAATAAACACAAACAAGTAAATAAACACAAACAAGTAAATAAACACAAACAAGTAAATAAACACAAACAAGTAAATAAACACAAACAAGTAAATAAACACAAACAAGTAAAATAAACACAAACAAGTAAATAAACACAAACAAGTAAATAAACACAAACAAGAAATAAACACAACAAGTAAATAAACACAAACAAGTAAATAAACACAACAAGTAAATAAATAAACACAAGTAAATAAACACAAACAAGTAAATAAACACAAACAAGTAAATAAACACAAACAAGTAAATTATAAACAAAGAAACAAACAAACAAAGAAACAAACAAAGAAACAAACAAAGAAACAAACAAAGAAACAAAGAAAGAAAGAAGGAAACAAACAAAGAAACACACAAATAAATAAATAAATCACGCCTCTACGTGGCAGTAAGTCGGTAGACCACGGTAAGGGTTAAGAGAGAAAATCCGTAGCTAATTTTCCGTTTCAAATAGTTTTTGTAACACGAGAGTGAATATTACATTATTTTACATCACTAGATGACAAACGATTACTATCGATACAAAAGTTAAAGTACCAAGTAAAATATTTTCTGTTGCATAACTGTTTCTATGGAATTACAGCATCAAGTTCTGAGATTCGGGTATCCATGCTATGGATACTGTCATATCCTCCTATTCTCCCTCGCTCTGGTACCTTTTACATTACAATCCCCCCCCTCTGCTACCACGACGCCTCACGTCGCGGCGCCAATGTAATTATTATTTTTCTTCTCAACCTCCTTTGGTACCACGACGCCTCACGTCGCTGGTGCCAATGTAATATTTGTATATATTATATATAATCCCGCTTTTAATTACTCTCTTATAAAATCTCACGCCCACTATCTTGCCCTGCCCTAGCCCTAAATTATAATTTGGTGCCACATTATCAATTGCCCGTACCTCTGCTAGCTCGTACTATTATCTGTTCCTTACCGTGTCGTAGTTCGCGCGCTCACTCCATACGGAGTTGAAGTAAGGGTCCGCTTTGTTCGTGCCTGGGTCAACACTCATACCGTTACAGAATAAAAGACATGGAATCACGGCAATTATGAGCCATTGGGATGCTCATGCATTTAATTTTGGACTTTTCTTAGCTGATATCCCTTTCATGAACACCATCTGCCCCTCCAACTTACAAAACATGACAACACAAATATATATAAACACCCAGGAAGAAAAACATATAAACATACACACTGAAAATACAATACAAAGAAAACAAATCTCATCCATCCATCAGAATGCGCATTCTGTCGTGACCTTATTTATTATCCTTAGCCTAATAGCATAACTTGGTCTTCGACAGAACTTCTTTTGAATGGAGCGTAAACAAACCAAAGAAAATACAGTTTTTGCACAATTCGTGCCACTTCCCTTTTCTGCAGCGATGTCACCTTCCATCAGCGCCCATCGCTGGTAGTTGTCACGTGCATTATTCACGCACGCGGTTCCCCGTTCAGCTGCCACCAGATCCTCGATGGTTCACTTCTCCGTTTAAGACATGCCAATGCATCCACGACTATTGTTTTTTCTTTGTCTTAATCGCGTCTTCCCTGAACGTTATTTCTATATGTCGCGATATCCCTATATATCTTTCGGACGCTTCTATTTTCTGACACCTTATGTATTTCTCAATGAATTTAACTAAATTTTCGATGCACTCGGTTTAAGCAATTGTTCCTATTTTCCTATGCAGATTTTTTTCGTGAATTTCTCAATGAATTTAACTAAATTTTCGATGCACTCGGTTTAAGCAATTGTTCCTATGTAACCAAAATAGCTTATTAACGTTTTGCACGACACTTCCGCGAAATTTCTCATAAATTCAACACAACATAAAAACGTGTGTGATCGTCCTTAGATCCGAACTCATTCTGTCTGTAACCCAGTTCACATTGTTGGTCCCTACAATCCAAGTGACTGTCTTTTTTCCAAACATATGCCCATCACCATAATAAATGTTCAAAAACTCTTACATTTTTGCTGTTTTCGGGCATTTTGCGTCTTACATAAATTCCCCCCGCACCGTAACTAATTTTGCCCTGCTCTAAATATTTTTCCCTCCCGTAAGTTTGGCCAAAATCCACCCAGGCATTCACTGGATATTCAACAAAATTCTTCTTGTTATATATTTCCAGGAGAACAACAATGAGTTCCGTCTTCCATCTTCGTCATGTTATGCATGCAATTTATACCATTTATAATATTTACGGAACCCGTGGCTCGAATAACGTGGTTCTTGCTTTAAAATGTTTCTAAATTTAAGTTCTGTTCATCGTTCATCACACCTATTTCCGCCCCTTATGCTTTCTTGTATCACGCTTTTAATTATGGTTACGCGGCGCTGTTGTCTATTGTTTCTTTCATTTCTTTTAATTCCTCCTTGCTCACATAAAAGTTCCATGCCTTCTTGCGGGCTCGTCCCCACAGACCATTACAATACGAGCATCAAAAAGGAAAGTAATATTAATTTTCACAATGAATTTAATGTATTATTTATAATTCTAACAACCAGTAAGAAGAATTCTATCTCTGCTTCTGAATCAATGAATGACTCCCCTCTCGATCAGGTTTTTCCTTCAAATTTCTCTGATCCTTCGAGCTACACCATATTTTCTATCCTAGCTATCTGGGTCGAAAACCCTGACATCGTCAGGAGTCGAACCTCAGGACCTCAATGGCTCTTAGGAGTCGTCCATGAATTACGTAACGCTGAAGAGGGGATTGACGCTACGTTACATAGGAGTAGAGGTGTCTTAGATTAGTGTACGCCATGCTGATATTTCTTTTTTTCGTTTTTCCACACTTGCTGAAAAATTCTTTTTAATCAGTCTTTTACGAAAACATTAACATATTAACAACTTAAATTAAGCATATAATAAGTTTAAAAAGTTATGATGTATAAATTGTTACAATAAATGTAAATATTTTTTTCATCAATGATGTATTGTTGTACGTTTTAGAATCCAATTAAATTAGTGCAGTTGACTCGGGGCCCATGCGTCATCCACAATGGCGTGTGCACGGCTTGTCAGAAATTTTGTAGCCTGCGCATCCTTCATTAAAAAATTCTCCTGTCTTGTGATTACGTGCAGTCCGCTTCGCCAACTATTTCTAACTTTAATTTTCAAGTATTTAATACATAACACCAACTATAATTAATACAACTCATTGTTTCTGCTTTATAATCCATTTTTACTTTTTCTGAGGGGTATTGTAGCAAGTGTTACGTAATTATTAGAGGGGGGGTCATGCGCGCGTTGCAGGTGCGTTACAGGGGCGAAAGGGGGTATTCAATATGAATTTCGCTATTTTAAGTAACTTTTGATTCAATCTCTGGGTGATGACGTTTTTGCTAGGGCAATGGTGATTTGGAGTGCTTTTTGAAAGTGAACTTTCCTGGGTGTTATTTTAGCAGCGTCAGTATTTATTTATATCAGCGTCCGTCCTCCATTTTAGAAGTAGATTCTTCCAGTTATTTAGCGATTTTTTCTTCAACAAACATTTCTTCTGTTTTAAGTTTGTACTTTTTGAGCGTGTAATACAGATTAATAATAATTTAAATATAAAAATAGATGTATAAAAACCGATAAATAATTTTTTTTTTTGTTTAAAGACATTATATGCATTATAGTTCTCTATAGACACCTGAAAATACAGATAAATATCAGAAATAATTAAGAATAAATATTGTATTTTATGTCTAAAAGAATAACTGCAGCCTCACTAACCAAATAGCTTTCACGCAAGCCATTTGAGGGTTAATTTGAAGTATTCACTTCACATTTTCTTTTATGCAAACTGCACAGAGATATATAATTTTAGTATTGTTTAGTATTAACATCAACGCGAGTTTGCAATGCTTCATATTACAGTAAGTGACCAAAATTGGCTGAAGTGCGGACATTTCCCCATGTATTAAAGCGACCCAGGGGTCTCGTGAATGGTCGGCGACCAGCGCTTCAGCGGACACAATGTGAAACTTCGTCCGTTCGCTAACTGCCATAAAAATCTGCCAAGTGCCGCGGCTGTTAGGCATACTAGCAGGCTATGCATCAACACGCGGTCGTCTGTCAGAATCATTCTTTTTATGTCAGTGGTCTCCCAAAACTTCTAGAAAACTACAGGTTATTGTAAACTATTCATCTGATTTACAACAAATTATATATAAGAAATAATATTACTTAAAACAATGAGTGATACATTGAAAGATCCGTAAACTCCTTAAGTTTCTGCCAATTTGTCATAAATGTTCAGTGTGTCCTTTGTTATCAAGAGAGAGAACAATTTTCCAAACGAAACAGAAACATACAAATTTAAACATTTGCTGCTGTGTACCACAGCAAGTCTGCCCCGAGGATCGGTGTGGTGGGCACACTGTACCAGGCAGTGTAATTGCGGCCCATTGTGGCCGCTGCAGGGTTGCGCCCGGGGCGCGACCAGGGTAGGAATGAGTAGTTCTGAATGACACCACCTGGAGCAGGGCGAGCGACGGCGCTTTCCCGTGGGCACCGGACCGCGTCGGCAACGCGGTTTCTGAAGGGGAGCCTCCCCTCGATTCCCCGCCACGGAGGAGGCCAGTGGGAGACTCGCCCCGGTGCGTCGGGCCCCGGGCTAGGGCGGTAGACAGTGACGGTTTAGGAAGCTGATAGAGTGCCTAGTGTGAGTTGGAAGATCGTGTTGACGTGTGCGTGCTACGGTAGTGATTCTTCGGCGGACTGTAAATTTGCTTTCGAATAGGTACATCTCCTGCAACTTTGTTTCTTGACCTGGCTGTATTTCTGGACTAGATTTTTGGATTGTGGTTTGGCTATAATAAAATTGTTTATGAAAGAACTGTTGTCTTTCACCTTGCTTTCCTTCTACACAACATTTGCTTCTAGACACATCAAATTCTTAGCTTTCCCTCTCTCTCTCTTAATCACACCACTATCACATTGGCAACCAAGGCGCAGAATTATTTACGAATTACTTTACATGAATCCCTCCGAACATTTTCAAAATTCTCTAAAAAACGCCGCCAATTTTTTTCTTAAATTTCTTGTAAGAATAGAGTATAGTGCACTTATAGAGGTGGCAAGGTCAGATTTTCGCGGTTAACACTGAATTTTCGAAAACAGCGTAAGTTTGAATATTGTTCGGCGTTTTCCTACAACAATAATATTGAAGACGGATTTTTCTTTCAAATGAAATTTGTTATCCATTAATAGTACTTTCATGTGAGGTCATGTAGATTTTTTTGGAAAATTTAGTAGCTTTCGTGCAATAATGCGGGCAATATTTGAAATTTTAAAAAATATCCCAAAGAAGATTTTCTCAAAAAGGCTCCAAATTTTTTCTTTAAATTTTTGATGGGGATAGTACCATTCTAACCGTATACAATGACATAAAATGCCATATTTCCAATTTGTATACTTTATTTTATTTCTGAGTGGAAGTGCTTCAAATGACTTCAAATTAAGTTTTTCAAAAACTCAATAGCTTCCTGTGAAAAATAGCTTCAAATTCCGCATTTACAGTAATGCTTCATTGCCATTTTCTTAAAAACGGCTTCAAAATTTGTATTATGGACGAGTTGTTACTCTTCTTTAATATTCTTGAAATAATATTTCGATTGTACTGTTAGGAAAGCCAAACAATGAGAAAATGTCAAAAAAATTTACTTTGGGCAACGATAGAAGGCAGATGGTCAGAGAATGAAGCAAGATCTTAAAGCCAGATCACACCAAGGAAATTAGAAAACTTTACGATGAGAGAGTCTGTGCCATTCTATAGCACCTCTAGTTTTTTAAGTTTACTGAGGAATTTGTACAAATTCTGAAAAAAATCACTGTTCACTGTGATCCCCGAATTGGACACGTTTCTGAAAATGTAATTGAAACGTGTTTTTATTTACTAAGATCTGTACAAATGATGCCGTGGATGTCCGCGACCAGACTCATGATCCGGGCAATTCGGTTGACGCTATATTGAAGACTGAGATGCCGACGTTTCAACTAAGATATCGTGGTCTTCTCAAGGACAGTAATGCTCTGAAGAAGATCTCGATATGATGGTCGACACAGCAGGTCCTCGGCCTTTGACACGGCGTCACCCGGACAGCCCAGATCAAGGTTGTATAAGTTTGCTGTAGGGAACACTGACAAAGAACTATTTCGATCCACTTTAAGTTGGAAACGTAATGCCACTTATAACTATATCACAACTATAATCCCTGAGTTTTTTTGTGAAAGGAGGCATGTGTTAGACGATTGCTGGACATTGCTTGTGTGAACATTCACTAATCTTCAAAACAAGTTAAGAAAACTCGCTAAAACTTGGCTTCGATATCTAGATGTATATCTAACTCTGACATATTTGCTCAAAAAAAAAATTTAAAAAATTACAAGTCACCTATTGAAATAAGAACAAATAGCGGCAGATAACATTCATTTTTTTAACATTTATAAGGAACGCTACCTTTTATTTGAACAGAAATCACGAAATGTGTTGGAGTATAAAGCTCAAAATTTTTCTATACGAAAATTCGTAGTGTTTTAAAAATAAAAACTGGCTGAACCACTGTGGTCACATTGCACGAAAGGAAGATGTAGACTGTAGAAAAATTGCAACAAAAAAAACAACAGAATATATGCACTAAACAGAAGCGTGACGTGTGTGACGTCGACATTTCAAAAAGTATTTTTACTTTCTCGCTATGGAGTAGAGAGAAAGTCATTTAAGCGAAAAAACGGCTAATTTCAGGCAGAAAAGCTCATATAGCAGGGCTGAGGTAACGAAAACTGGATAAATTCAGTTGCAAAACTGAAGAAAAATTCTCTAACAAGTGGTGTTACCAGAATCCAAGTTTTGTGGGTCCTTGATACTGACAAAAAGAATGACAACCTAGACTCCGTCTGTCTGTCTGTCTGTCCGTCCGTCTGTCTGTCCGTCCGTCCGTCTGTTCGTCCGTCTGTCCGTCCGTCTGTCCGTCCGTCTGTCCGTCCGTCTGTCCGTCTGTCCGTCCGTCTGTCCATCCGTCCTGTCCGTCCGTCTGTCCGTCTCCGTCTGTCCGTCCGTCCGTCTGTCCGTCCGTCTGTCCGTCCGTCTGTCCGTCTGTCCGTCCGTCTGTCCATCCGTCTGTCCGTCCGTCTGTCCGTCTGTCTGTCCGTCTGTCTGTCCGTCTGTCTGTCCGTCTATCTGTCCATCTGTCTGTCCGTCTGTCTGTCTGTCTGTCTGTCTGTCCGTCTGTCTGTCCGTCCGTCTGTCTGTCCGTCAGTCTGTCCGTCTGTCCTGTCTGTCTGTCTGTCCATCTGTCTGTCTGTCCGTCTGTCTGTCCGTCTGTCTATCTGTCCGTCTGTCCGTCTGTCTGTCCGTCTGTCTGTCCTCCTATCTGTCCGTCTGTCTGTCCGTCCTGTCTGTCCGTCCATCTGTCTGTCCGTCTGTCCCGTCCATCCTGTCTGTCCGTCTGTCCCGTCCGTCTGTCAAATCCGTCTGTCTGTCCCTCTGTCTGTCCATCTGTCTGTCCGTCTGTCTGTCCGTCTGTCCTGTCCCAATCTGTCTGTCCGTCTGTCTGTCCGTCTGTCTGTCCGTCTGTCCTGTCCGTCCCGTCCGTCCGTCTATCCGTCCGTCTGTCGTCCGTCTGTCCGTCCGTCTGTCCATCCGTCTGTCCATCCGTCTGTCCGTCCGTCTATCCGTCCGTCCCGTCCGTCCGTCTGTCCGTCCGTCTGTCCG